>JAAFCE010001036.1:34250737-34484041 GCA_013389805.1 Trigoniulus corallinus | reverse complement strand
TTGCCTCATTTGACCTCGTATCGTTCGTTTCGTCTTCGTCGACGTTCACCACTAACTCTCTATTATTTTAATTTCTTTGTGTGAGGAATATCATACAAGTTACATATTAGTGTTGCCAATTTTGTTTAAGAAGGCATTTGTTATCACGACAAGTTTTTTCCATTATTACATTTCAACTGCTATAGCTTCTATGATCTGTGTTGTCAATGCATATTGCATGTTAGCATTAGGCGGGAGGAGGGTGAGATAATGATGAATGATGATTAGTGCACGATCAGGACGCACAGAATGTGCTACACCCCCTCTACTTCCTAGTCTTACCCCTTGAACCGCAAAGATCAACAACTAGCATACAGTCATAACACATACAAGATAACGGTTTTAATGAAATTTATAGTACAACAGAACAAATGAGAAATGAAAACACAAATTAATCAAAGTGTCCTCTGTTCTGAAGACGAGTGTAGTGGCCCTTGACCTTTGCTCACATCGCTGATGCATAACCACTGTCCCTCTAGCGATTCTTTCCATAAGCTGATCTAAGTAATTTAGAAAGAATAGCATTACATAGAAGAATGTTATTACAATGGTTTAAAAAATATTCGATACTAACCTTGTTATCACCACCTGACACAGCAAGAATATTGGCTGTAACGGACCAACTCAAGTGCCAGATAACATCATCAAATAAATGAAGGATCTTATACGTCCAGTTGGCAGCGTCGAGATCATCAGACGTCCAAATGATTACTCTGCGGTCCTAGAAACAATTATCTGACGTTTTATATGGTATTTTACCAGAAAGAGGTTGGCTGTTTAATTAACCGAGGCCTTCATAATTACAAACTTACAAACGAAAGAATGAGCTCTCAAAAAGCCTTTTTATGGACGACATACCTCAGGCCTCGATAATCGAACAACAATCACAATACTAACCTGAGAACAACTTGCAATCATACTACGCGAAAGTCCAATGGAAGGCGCCCACGCTACATCACGAACCCAATCGCTGTGTGCTTCTAATTTGTGTTCTTCTATCCATTGACCGTCCTGTTCCCTAAAAACAAAAATCCATAACAGATATCGTAAAAGCGTTTAGTGGCTCTTAAAAAGCACAAAAGGACCTTACTTCCAAATCTTGACTAAATTATCACACCCTCCGCTGACAAATCGTTTAATGTACGTCCTTGGTGTTGTCGCCCCACCACTGACACCTTCCAAAAGGGCTCGAGGTGGTGTCGCAGGAGCCCAGCTCACTGCATTACAGCCAATCTTTAAAAAAGCAAGACTTAGGAATAACTGCTCGTCTTTGTCATTGTCAGGTACAGAGCCACTCATGTAAAACATACAGTATGGGCATTTCCAATTTTTCTCGCTTCCCAGTTACCATCTGCTGATCCAGTTAAGATGGAAATTGTACCATCAGAGCTACCGCAAGCCAAGATAAGTCCAAATTCATGTGGTGCCCAACTCACAGAATTTACTGAAATTATTTATGAATTATAAGTCTAGTTCATTACAACAATTACATTTCTCAGATGCAGTTCTTGTCATCAAACAATATCATATATGAAATACAGTCTAATAGTTTTAAATCAAATTATCACATGCTGCATAAAATATTGTTTTATCCTACTTATGTGCACTATTTTACAAAACATTAAATCAAAAACGAGGGGATGGGTGAACGGATTTACTTGTTATCCCACGGAAGGGCACACTTGAAATTTCTCTCGCTCGGAAGAAACCAGTCGCCTCTGCAGGGATATGGTTCAAAAGCGAAGTATATTACTTGCAGTTAAGCATCACTGACCACCAATTACTTATTTGTCTACTGTACATTAATTACATGGTCCTTTCATCGAATGGAAAGTAAAGCCGTAGTCTCCTACGAACCAGTGGTTCCCCATATCCGCCTCGTGAATACTTTCCACACAGGAAGTAGGTGTAATTGACAAAAATTACAGGTTAGATAATCATCCGTCTCTGGCGTCGGTAAATGATTTTAACAATAAGCTACAGCCTGGTGACAGTTCGAAATCCACTAATTTGTAATATTGACGTATGTCTCCTTATCCCAGGTAAATGACACTTATTGGGTTTTCGTAAGGAACTCAAGGAGTGATTTCCAGAGGTTATATTGTTGGCAATCAACCAACGAGGTAGTTTCCTTTTTTCATAATGCTGGATTGCGTTGGTGTCACCGGCAGCAAAGTTTATTGGCAACGGGGAGTTATGTAATTTATCGGGTTACTATACTATCTTTGAACATCCCGTTTACAGAAACTTATTTTTTCATAAACTATATGAATCAGTTCCATGTATTGACGTAAGTCATTGTTCACGGATTTGATAATGGAATTACCTGACGAATCGTGGTTGTTATATTCATGTAGTTTAGTCCACTTGCCGTTGACTTCTTTCCATATGATCACTTTCCTGTCATAGGACGCTGAGGCAAGCAAATTGCCAAACATAGGATGTGCCCAGGCGATTTCCCATACTGGTCCATCATGCCTAATAGTGGAAAGTTTATTTAAAATCTACACGAAATTCAACAAAATAAAAGTTGATTCCGGGAACTTCCGGGTGGCGAATACGAACCCTCTCAAGTCTGCAATTAGTGTTTGCGTATTGTTGCGCACCTCGAATATCTTTACCGACCGGTCAGAAGAACAGGTAGCTAATCTATTTCCATAGTAATCCAATTGTGCATCATGCTAAAAGAAATGGATGATAAACCTTAGCATATATGTATGTATTCATATCTAACATTACTTTAAAATGCATACGGACTATCATATCCTCATGTGACGTGTCGACCGTGTTCAGCACTGATACCTATGGAGCAGATCACAGAAGGAACTTTTACTAAACACGAAATCACGAACATAAAAGAATCTATTAACCCTCACTTCTTACCATTTTAAAACTAGTTTATGTGATCTAAAAGTAATAAATTTCTTCTTTTAGTTAAAGTTAAATAAACAATACACAACTCAAACTCGCAACACTAACCGTTACGAATAGTTGAATCTCTCGTCGAAAGGAGCGCGAGCAGTGACTCAGTAAGTTTCTATTGGCAATTTGTCAGATTCTTACTCAGGATTTAACCATGTGTTACGCTGGGACGTTCTGGTTGGTGACGTCATTCTAGAGCGCAATACAGCCGACAGAAGGCGGGTCGACGGATAGGCGCGAAGGGTATCCCTGACGACTTTGTTGTCTGATTCAAGACTATTTCCTGAGAATTTCACCGAGCCATGAAGTGTTATCGATTGCGTGAAAATTTTAAAGATTCTAGTTCCTTCATGAGAGAGCGATGCAAAAGTTGTGCGAGTCTAAAAGTTTAATAGTTTGAAGAGTATCCGTGGAGATCTTTAGTCTTCTGACTGCTGACAGCCGTCAAATTTCTAGTCGAAAGATCCAACTAACCTTGAAATTCCATTATTATACCAAAGTACAAGAAAAGGGTAATGTCTGGTGCAGTAGTTCCTCTCAACGACATCACTCCAAAGGTAATTATGCATTGACATTAGATTTTACTAAGCAGGAAAGCAATTTTGATCGTATGTAGCTTTTTTACCGGAAATATTTCGAGCCCGGTGCTCAGTCACGAACAAGGCAGAGACCAATTTCTTATGGAATTTACAATAGGTCGCCGTGCGGTGTTTCCAGGACCTCGTTGTAACTGGAATCCTCCTAAGACCTATCATGTAGAAATGCGATGATCGCAAATTATGGTGCATATCACAATGTCTTAGGGAATTCGGCAGGAATTCTTGGATATCGCAGCTAATTCTACGCAGCCCTCGCGCATGTTGAGGATTGAGATGAGGAGGAGCATTCAGCCCTCAAAAACTTCCATGACTGTGAGATCTATCCCGCCGTCTCTCCATCAATGTTCCCGGCTGCAGGTTTAGGCATGCCCAGGTTTATGTGTTCGAGTTCAGCCCTCAGTTGTGGGAAGACTTTTAGGGTGATGGTACCACTCCTGGGCTTTTCGGATAACTGATGGCTCTTGTGCCCCAAGTAGGAAATGTGCAAATTTAATAATACCATTTGAGTGCCAAACGGCCCATAGTGTCATATTTAGCTAGTATATGTGCGTTTGTGCATTCAATAACAATTCCATGTGAAATAAGGTCACAGCTGTCAAGTTATGACAATTTTACATATATACTTCCGTGTTGATGCATCGCTGCATAAACACTCTTCCCACCCCCACTACATACATTCCAAGCGATGAAAAAAATGAAAACTTTAGAGATCGAGATCGTTTCCTCAATTCGGAATTCTCAGGAAACTGGTGTCCTATACAACACTTGAAACGTCGCAAACTAGATTTCAAGATATCAACATCCTCAAGAATTTCCGGGGAAAAGAGCACTCTTGTTAACGTGATAATTAATCGGCCTCGATCATGTGTGATGACAGGAGGGCCTCGGTGATAGCCTACAATAGAACCAATAGCAAGTCTTATATGTAAGTTGTGTGATGCTTGTAAAAGAATTCACTTTGCATGGAAAATTGGTTGGACCTCCTCTTGTCCATGAGTCTCAAAGTCCTTAAAAATCCATTAACCAAGTCATGAAAGTTGCCCTCTCCTCTCCTCGTACATGACCCATAATTACTGTCAGATGACTGCTACTGCACTGAAGAAGTGTACTGATGTTAATTTATAAGCCATTTAATAATTAAGCAGTCATTAATAACTAATATAATAAATGCGTTTGCCTTGTATCGTTTTGCAGGAAAGCGAAAATGGAGTCGTCGGCGTTGAGTCGATGTCCACGAGGAATAAACTCAATGTCAATTTGTATGCTACTAAAAAAACGGTGGCTCAAGGGATGTTGGACATCGCGCTGTTGACCGCCAACGTTGCTCAGCTTAAATATGTCCTACTGACCAAAGGAACTCACCAGTTTTATACCTCAATGATGTGGTTCATTTCCATCTCCATTACCTTACAGGTTAGTATCCTTTCAACTTCCCGAGCCCTTATCCTTCACTTAACCCCTTATCAGCCTCTATAAGTCAGAATGGGTAACGAGATAGAAAGGGACAAAGTGAGAGACGAAAACGGTAGGAAGTAAACCGAAAGATAGATGATAAAGAAGGGTGGTTATGAGTGGTCAAGGGTTCCACGCAGTGGGCCGTTATATATTCAGCTTCCAAAATCCAGAAAACAATTTTTGCTTTGTCTCCCATTTTGGACGAAATAAATTATTGGATTGAAAACACGTGTTTAACGGAGTGGGAACCTTTTAAGGGTTTTCAAGTGAAATTATAAACTCATGAGTTTTTGACAGTTAGTGAAGAAAAAAAAGGTGCAGCCCTGCTTATAAGAAGACTTCACGGCCGTCTTGGTAGGGTGCCTGCACTACACTGTAATTTTCAAGCTAAATCCCGTACATGAATAATAGATACCCAATGAGAAATTTAAGCAGGAACTGCTAATAATGTAGGAAAGGGTAAAATTGTAATTTTTGCAAGCAACAAGTTGGGCGTTAGTTACACGACATGTCATAGCCCCTTTAAGACTCCTCCCATGAGCACGCAATAAAATACAATTGGCTTTCTCTACAGTGATAATGACCGAATCCAAATTGTAGCAATTGTTAAATTATTAGTTTACATCATCATTTTCATATCCTTATTATGGGTGATAGGGATGTTGAGGTTTCGTGGAGGAGCAGGTAACTTCGTGCACCCCACACTTGGAAAAACGCCTATTTACTTGGTATGTGAAGGAAGGCGCACTTTTTTAGTGTTTCCAATGGTTACAGAGTAAGCCACCGATCTTTGTCAGGGGTCGAGCCCGTCTAGTTTGATTTCAAGCCAAGTGCACTCTACCATTCGAGCTACTGAGATATCAACATTATACCTTTACCCCCTGTGGAAGTGTCGGGTGTGAGGGTTGTAGTCCTCCACTCTCCCTATCTCCCACCAGGTTCCCGTCCACCCCACACAACCTTACGGTTGGACCTTACGAACTCCTCTTCCCCTCTTCGCATTACGTGTCCATAACACCTCAATCTACTCTCCCTCATTTTTTTCCCGCGATGTCCTGGTGCCTCCACCCCCCAATATCTCGTCTAATTCCATTCTATTTACGTGGCTCTTCCTCACTGCCCAACACTGATCCCTATAGCCTACCTGACCTAAACACCGCCCTGTAAAACTTCCCTTTCAACTTGATTGGGGCCCTCCATCACACAGGACTCCTCTTGCCTGTCTCTACTTCAACCATCGGCATTGATTCTATGGGTGGCATCCGAGTCTATCTCACCATTGCTTTGGAATGTTGATTCTAAGTACTTTACCTCTTGCACCTTTTTCACCAGTTCGCCCCTAGTGAGTACGTCACCATACTCTGTCTTCTTCATGTTTATCTTTAGCTCTTCTTTTTCTATCGCACCTCTAATATCGTGTAGGCCCTTCTCTACTTCTTCTCTGGATTCGCTGAGTTTTCCTATATCGTCGGCAAATGCCATGCACCTAGGGGCCCTATCACCTACTCTCGTCAGCAGCTCGTCCATAGCCAGAATGAAAATGTATGGACTTAGTGCTGAACCTTGGCGTACTTCAACTTACACTGGGAAGCCTCCGGTATTTACCCAAGGAGTCCTTACTCTGACTATGGAACCATCATACATATCCTGGGCTATCCGAATAAACCCTTCTTCTACTCCGTTTTTGTGTAATACCTCCGGAACACCGGCGACATTTTAATACTCCCAGAGCTTCATAGAAAGGCTCGTAATCTTGATACGTCTGTAGTTACCACAGTCTTGGGCATCACCCTTGCCCTTGAGAGGTATTATCCAACTCTCATGCCATGCAGAAGGCATTCTATCTCCTCTATCTATCCTATTGAAAATTGAGATACTGATGTCAGCATATTAATGTTTATTCCTGTGAAATGCATGTAGCATGCCGTAAAGCACACTTTGTTGAAATCAAAGTACGCTGGTGCGCCCCTTGTCTACACTAATCAGTTCCGGATTAAGATTTTTATGGAACCTTGGCCCATAGCGCTGAAATGTTGACCTTTTACAGCGGAAGACCCCTTATCTACTGTAATAAATTCAGGGCCGGACTAAATAATTCTCATGCCCTTAATCCTATAGATATGCACGAAAAATTCGAAGATTAAATAACGCTTAAACTCTATACTCGAACCTACTTTGGCTATACCTAAATTCTGCACTGATGGTATTGTTTTTCTTATTGATGTTGTTGACACAGCAAAAGCACATGGCCTTGCATTGAATTCAAGTAGCCAAGATGCGAATGCTGCGGTATATGAGCGGGTTGTCGAAAGCTGATAGTTAGGAGGTGTGGGACATCGCTGGAAAAAAAAGGAAAATATGAGGGAGAGTAGGTTGAGATGGCATGGACACGTAATGAGGGGAGCAGGCGTTCTTTATGCCAATTTTAGGAATGCAGGTGGTTGGAAGCACTCAGGGCAGGGGGGCGACCGAAACAGACGTGGGAGCAGGTTGTCCGTAAGGATATGGTAGTGTGGGGTGGATGGGGACGTGGTGGGAGGTAGACGGGAGTGGCGAGCTAGAACCCGCAGACGGTATGATGATGTTGTTGTTGCCGGCAGGTGGTTACTTTCGAAGAAGAATGACCGGATCGGCCATCCACCAAATGAGAAGCAGGCTAATTTGGCTGAAACCTCAACATTTAGCGGGCTTCAAAATTTAAGAAAAGGGCTTGAAAGGGGCCTCGGAATTGAAATAGCCTAGGGTCTCTCAATATCTAAATCCGGCACTGAGTGACACTGCGGTACTTAGGACATCGCCTGTGCTTAAGAGACCCCTTTCTACGTTGAAACGTGTAGTAGCAGCAGCTCAACTTAGAGGCCGAGTTGAAACTAGTCCTTAACTTAATAATTTATATAGAATTGCTTGAGGGGTATTATAACGAACACTAGACCGACGATAAATAAGCGTAGGGGTGCAGCTTTGGCCGGCAACCGGCTGCAGAAAAAAAAACTATGACCAATATATCACCCTGTGTCCATTCAGAGGGACAAATGGGTACCCGACCCTGCCATAGGCGGGAAAAGGGTTAGGAATTGCTTTTGCTTAAGGGGTATTATGGGAAACAGGAAGAACCCAAACTTAATGGATGTAGTAAGTACTTAATGAACTGGTCCTTTGTAGTGATTGACGTGAGAGCTCAACCCTTTTTTCTCGCATGCGTTGCCTTGCGTCGCCTAGTCTGGCATGTGTTGCTATGGTAGAATGTAGCCTTGCTTAACCATTTTAGGACACGTAGTGTTTTATCAGACAGGTCACTGTTAAAAATTCTGAATTTTCAGATTTTGGTCGGAATCGGACAACTAATACTAGTCAGCTTGAACATCAACCACCTTCACAGGCAAGGAATTGCCAATTGGATCAACAATGTAGTTACTATAATGGTGTTCATAATCACAGTGATCAATGTTATAATATCTGCATTTGGCATAGAAGATGTCAATCATCCTGCTAATACTTTAGCAACAATACCAAACTGAATCTCTGTTTACGTTTTTTTAATAACTATAATTTTACAATGTTTATCTCTACGATTTTGTGTGTACGTAGTTCCTACGCATTTTGAATACTGAGTGACTATTTTAATAATGCTATGCACATAAATGTATAGACCAAAGATATTTATATTCCTATCATGTACTGCGTCGTCAGCATTACAATGATGGCGTTATATTTTAATAAAAGTCTACATCATATGTTAATAAGAATGTTAATTTGACTGACGACTTCACCGGATCTCGATGAGCGGATGGAACGAATTTCATCCCTTCATACTGTATTTTCCGCTGAGTTGCCTAATATCATAATCGTATAATCCTAACGTCGTGTTTTTTTTTTTTTTTGTATGCAGCATTTCGACGAACTCTTCAATGACAAAAGGTTAAGTAACCTAAAAAAATTGTTTGAAATGTTGATAGACAGTTGCCGTCGTCGTAATGCAAAATGGTGCCCACACCATATTTGACAATCTTTAGCACGTGTTTGGCTCCATTTACCGCCAGATTTTAATTTTGCTAGGTGGACTGAAGACATCAAATTACTCTCATCAGAGAAAATAACTTTCCCAAAATTTCCAAAACAAACTACAAGGGCGTTTTCTGTTTACCTCACAGATGGTCTTTTTATCTTTGTTCTTCTGCTCTTCAAGCTCATCATGTTCATCAATTTGGCCACAGTTAAAAAATTGTAGGCAGTGGCGTCACTAGGGTTGGCGTCACCCGGTGCGGTGACACCATGGTGTCACCCCCTTTCTCCCGAAAAAAAGCCGCTTCTTCTGCTTTGGTGTCACCCCATTTCTCATGGTGCGAGTGGTGTCACCCGGTGCGGCCCGCACACTTCCCCCCCCCCCCTAGTGACGCCACTGATTGTAGGATGTGCAAATAATTTTGTTTTGGCTGACTGAATGTTAAATTTTATTTGCAAAGATGAATTAACTGTTTTAGTATTTCTGTAAGAAAAAAAAATATTAGGTTAGGTGAAGTGCTACAGAAATTGACTTCTGGACTGAAATATTCGAATGACTTGGAATTCACTTTCCATCTTAACATGGGTGGTTGGTAAAGAATGTTGGGTGCTGCAAATTTCCCCTCTCCTACATCCTCTACCCAGTGTTTTTCATCCAGGGTTCCGTGAGATCCGCCCAAGGGTTCCGCCAATGGCAAGGTAAAATATAAAAATAACAATGAAAACACAAGAAACGAGAACGACTTTTGTCTGTGGAAGATGAACTTCGAGTGTCTCTCAAACATTAGGCCACGAAGTCAACTCCTTATGCTAAAACACACACCTGTATCAATTAATGTTTTTTTTCTGTCACTATGGGGTTCCGCGAAGGGAGCGGCGGGTTGCGTTGGACACACCAGTTCTTGTCTGATCACTGAAGTTAAGCAACGCAAGCCCAGTTAGTACTGACATGGGTGGTCGCTCGGGAAAGCTGGGTACTGCTAATACCCAATAATCGTCGCATTAGTGTAGTGTCAGTGCAGCATATGCATTAGAACTATGCAGTGGACGGGTCTCTAATGACCTTGTAGTTGACGGGACCTTAAACTCAAACAAACAAACAGGGTTCCGCGAAAGGTCTAAATGTTCCAAAGGGTTCCGTTCCAATAAAAAGGTTGAAAAGCACTGCTCTACACCTACGTCCTCACCTCCCGCGAGCAGCCTCTTAAGGGTTCGCCCTGTTATGGCTACTTTGCGTGCTCCCCAACCTATGAAATTAATCCAGTAATCTATCGGCTTATTTTGCCAAATTGATAAAGATTTTTCAAGAATAAAATTCCATATTTCAAGATTAGGAGTCGATTATTTGCCGTTAAGTAAAGATTTTTCAAATTTAGGACTCGATTGTTTAAGATTAGAGGTGGGGGTAGGTTGGCATCCCTCCACAGACAACCCGTCCAATATTCTTACCGGTTCCAGACGCCTGACTGGAGTATTCCCACCAGGGGCGAATCCACGGGAGGATCAAGGTGGGAGCACTTCAAAAAAAAAGTGCGCCCCAAATATTATTAGATATTAGGAATCCCTTAGTAAGATTCTAGCTAGCAATTACAATAGGTCCTCTACTGCCCTTTAGACAATGTCTCATCTTCAGTGGTTTAGCCAACTGCAGATTGGACTGCAACTGTTGGATTGGCAGTATAGAAATGAGGAATAGCAATGCAAAAATGCCTCATTAGTTGCAAAGTTGAATCATGCATCAGTTGAAATATGCACCTCATTGAGGCAGTGATCCTGGATCCGCCCCTGGTCCCCAAAGAATAGGGGCTAATCTTAGATTGTTGTCCGTAAGGATATGGAAGTGTGTGGGGTGGACGGAAACCTGGTAGGAGATAGGCGAGAGTGTAGGACAAGAACCCACAGACCCGACCCTGCCACAGGCGGGATACGGGTATGATGATGATGATTATGATCGTTTAAGATTAGAGGTCGACTTTTGAGTTTAATAGAGAAATTTCAAGCATAGGAGTCGACTTTCAACATTCGAATTCCTAACCTTACCTGTCCTTACATAATCCCTTACCTAAACTTACCTATTTAATATTATAGTTATAATAATAAATCGAAAAAGTAATAATTATTATAATAAGAAATAATAAGATCAAAATAGCTCCACCAATCACATTACAATTATGGTATACTGTAGCTCCGTCTCTATATTTTTTTTTAAATCTTACCCGATAGCACAATGTCTTCTCTTTGTGGGCTTTCTAAGATCGATACTACGTTACTGACCTCACTACTAGAAGTTGTCAATATTAATCACCACGTCAAGAGAATGCAAGTAGCCGAGATGCGAATGTTGCGGTACATGAGTGGGGGGGGGGTCGAGAGCTGATGGAATTAAGAACGAGTATACCGGTATTAGAGGTAACCTGGGGAGGTTATGGACATCGCGGAATAAATGAAGGAGAGGTGGTATGAGGAGAGGTTGAGGTGGTATGGACACCTAATGAAAAGAGGGGAGAGGAGCTCGTTAGGTCCCTTTCAGGAATGCAGGTGGTTGGAAGCACCTGTGGCAAGGGGAGACTGAAGCAGATGTGGGAGCAGGTTGTCCGTAAGGATATGGTAGTGTGTGGGGTGGACGGGGACCTATTGGGAGATTAACAGGAGTGGAGGGCTAGAACCCGCAAGCCCGACCCTGCCACAGGCGGGATAAGAGCATGATGATGAGCCTTCCTGCCCAATCAATCCCAGGCTTGTTAACTCTTAAATTAATTGCACGTTCTTGAATTTCTTTCCTGGCCCTTGCAAACATAGCCCGCTTAGGTAACCTGTTGCCCGCAAGTAAAAGAATTTCTTTTATAGTGTGCGCAAATACTTTCCTCTGATGGTTTTTTTAAAGTGTTCATTAAAATAATTGTTTCAAGACATCGATTTTTACTCGTATAAGATATCGATATTTTATTCAAGGCAGTTAAAGCCCAACTCCTGTGAGTGCAAAATGTCCATATGAATAAGCACTATTCATGCATGTTGCACGTGATTTTTAAATGCGCACGTGAAACCGGCCACATGTTATCCAACTTCTAATTCCTTTTGAAAAACAATAAGCTAAACAATGGCCGAGCCTTCCAATACCCATAATCGATTCCGTAAAGACAAGTTTAAAATTCTAGAAGATAGAATTAAGTTTTACCGTTCAATATGGCAAATAGTCAATACATTTATGGAAAGTGGAACTGCACACATTACGCATCACAATGTTACATGGGTCATGAAGGCTTCTAGGATGGTGAATTTGGAAGGTTTGATGATCGATTGTAATAACCAAAGTCCCTCCTATTTGATCTGCATTCAGATTCGTTTTCTTAGAATTGGAGACAAAATGCAAATATTTCATCGACCAACTTTGTCGTAGAAACAGTCCACTCTGCGTCTATGTGGCTGCCAGAAAGTATGGACACGAGGACATGTGGAAAGCATCTCTAAACTTTATTCGGGACGATTTCACGACTTTGTCCTTTACCAATGAATTTAATAATCTTTCTGTTGCCGACCTTGTGGACATTCTAACTGACAATTATATTCGTATTACCAGGCGAGTATACGTAATTTTAGGTAAAATTTATTACCCGGAATTTAAAAAAAGAGTTTGTTTTCTATTCAGTGAACTAGAGGTCTTTGAGGCTGCTGTCCGTTGGTTGACCACAGATTGGTTGGAACGATTCCACCACACCACCCGAGTTCTCCGGTGCGTCCGTTTTCGACTGATGACTGAAGAGGAACTTTATAACCTCAGCGTCTGCAAGGATTATGCAACAATCTTTGGCATCAGCGACACTTTTCGGATGTTACATGAAGCGATACTGTATGTTAGTTAAATCTTACTATAAGCTCCCATCACCAATAAAAAATTAGAAAACTCACAAACGTTAAAATCATTCTATTTCAGGTATGTATTGTGCGTTAAATACAATGAAGTCATGAAATATCGCCTATTGCCTGCCATGCCACGGTTCTACATGCCAAACCAAGGCTGCTGACTTCTTAGCTTCAATTCCTAGATGTTATGTGAGGATCTTAACGTCACAATAGCTTTATTTGAAATTGTATAAATGGCTAGTCGTCCAAAACCCACAATATGTTCAATCCTGAAGGACCTAAATTGATGTGACTACGGAAATAAGAATACATTAACATTTAGTACAAGGTTTCACTTTCGAATTGGTAGAATCATGGCCTTACTTCAACATGCCGTCTTCTTTCGTCTTAATGTGATAAAGGAAGAGTAGCAATGAGTGAAACATATTGTTTCTTCCCTGAAACAAAATGAAAAATATATACTACAATTTAGTCGAACTGCACCTCGATAGGTAGAGATGGACTAACATTCTCTAGGTACTTTTGACTAAGGTTCCACTGTGGGATATTCGGCCCCTCTCATATGCAAGCGACATTCAGCTACAAATAAATCAGCTTTTCTTCGGCTTTTACTTAAAGCATTCTTAAGCTGGGTTCACACTGCGCGCAACTGTTTCATTAAAAAAGACTCGCGCAGTGTAAACGGCGACTCGCCCCGAAATTTGCTGTGCGAGGCAGCCTCGTGGTGAGCCACCGAACTGTCGGTTTTTGGGCACGCATCAAAGGGTTTCGCCACTCCCACTTCATGTACTGGTACTCTTAGATACGTTTTGCATGCTTGCTTCGCGCAATATTTCGCTCAATGTAAACAGGGAGGGCGAGACGGGCGAGATTGCCGCAAACCTGTGGAATCAGTTACAGCGAGTATGTTTCGCGCAGTGTAAACCCAGCTTTAGCAACGCTCTCTTGATAAGATATCAGATTCATTTAGAAACGTAGATCCATCTCCTCTATCAAGACCATCAATGAGGGAGTGAACTATGAAAGACTGGCGGCTAACCCGACTGGAGACAAATACCGAGAATGTCGTTTACGTTATGTTTGAGAGTAAACCAAACAGCCATAACAGGCTGCTTGCGGGAGATGAGGCGGTAGGTGATGAGGATATAGGAGAGGGGAAATTTGCAGCACCCAACGTTCTTCACCAACTACCCGTTTTGGTACTATTGTGGGCTTGCATTGCTTAACTTCAGTGATTTCACGAGAACTGGTGTGTCCAATGCAACTTGGCTGTACTTCTACACTTACTGTTTGTAACCAGTTCGCTACAGTTCTACACTTACTGTTTGTAGTTCCCAAACATCGTCTCCGAGTACGAATTTATAATGAGGCGGATTGATATTTGTTTGATGAATTACGAATGAGTCTTTCATGCTTTGATCTGACAAACCCAAACAAAAAAGCACTGGTTATATAAGTTACAGTGATGTTGATGACGGCAACATAACTACTGTATTTCTTACCCAGCTTATCTGGAGCTTTGCAAAAATGGCGTGTGCTTATTGGTTTCCCTTCGGGAAAGCTGGCGTGTAGTGGCGATCTTGAATCCAGGTATGTGAAAAAAAGATGCATTACGATCTACAAATAATAATGCAACATTAATTCGGACATCAATCACGTAAGAATTTTACAGTCCTAGGTACTTACAGCACTATCAGTAGGCAAGGAATCTGTCCATGGCTTTCCCCTGTATGAACCTCCACCATTCCAACGAAACTCACTCATGCATCCTCCTTTTTCTAAATCTTAGGAAAAACAGAAGAAAAGTTAGTAGTCAAAGAAAAATTTATTTTGCTCAGTCTTTAATTTACCTTTTAACCGTTGAACGAGGTATTCCTGATTTGGCGTCACTTCCAAGTATTGTAGCAGATTGTAAAGTGATGGAATATGTGGACTCTTCACTCGTTGTCTCAAAATCACCAAACCTGCCTCTGTAACAACAAAGAGGTAGTTATGAAGAATAGCATTCAGTTCAGCGTAAAATTCAAGTAAGCAGATGAAACAAAACAATTTTTTTACCTCCAATCTGCAAATCGGGATTTCCCTGGCGTTTTAGTGTTTCGTTGACGACCTCTATCTCTGCAACGAGTCTTCTGATAATAGTCTTACAAATCCACTTTCAACGGAGGAAACAATCAGTTTCATAAAGTAAATATATAAAATACTACAAACATAATAATAATATTACTTTTCTCAGACTTTCGATCCATGAATAAACCCTTTCTGTAGATATGCCCATCTTGGACCAAACAACTTCTCCATGTCGCGACACTGAAGCATCTTTGTCTTCAGCTCGAGAGGTGTTTGACTGGGGGCTTCGCGTTGATAACTGGTATTTGAGTTTCGGAGAGGTCAGCGAGTCGCTAAGATTTATGCTTCCATGGTGCCATAAAGTATTCGAAGAAGTTCCAAGAGAAGTAGGTCCAGAAGGATCTTGGAACGATCCTATAGAGGATTCTTTTTCTTCCATCTCATGTAAATATCTCTGGAAGGACCTCTCGTCGGCGATTATATCGTCAACATTCACTATGACGTCCAATATAGTAAGATATTGTAACATATAATCTAGAATAATAATATTCACTAGGTTGGATAACTCACTTGGCGATTTGCTCACATTTACAACTGATCTTCTTAAACTTGGTGCTGGACTTCCTTCCAAGTAGGCCCAAGATGATGCCGTCGTCGACAATAGCCTGGAGTTGTCCGAGATCGACTGACTACAATAAACGGTTTACCATTAATTTTAACTAATTAACTTGATGCTATAAATGCGACAAGAAGAATATCATAAACTGACCTGGAAGCCGACCATAAAGGGAATGAAGATGCTGAAGATGAGGCATGCTTCGGCGTGGACGAAGTGAAAAAAGCATTTGGATCAAAGTTAACTGATGAAATCGGTGCCTGTGATTGCTTCTTAGCAGAATCCTCGTTTTGCTCTTTGAAACCTTCTTCTGAAATTAAGGAACAATCCTAATGTGTCCTTATGCTAGCTATGAAATCATGAAATTACATTCACTGGGAAACACATTAATATGCTCTAAACCGTTATGTCAATGATGCTCAAAATTATTGATGAGCATGTATTTGTTGAATTAATTCCGGCTCGGTGGCGCAGTGGGTAACATGCTCGGTAAGTAGGTCAGAAGTTCTAGGTTCGATACTGGACCGTGGTGGGTTGGCTTTAGGTTGAGAAAGAGGTGTCCCGAATGCGCCTTCTTTCGGATAAGAAGTAAAACCGAGGTCCCGTGTGGTGTACGACGACATTTGCACGCGAAACAACCCTCTCTACTATGCAACAGGTAGATGCGGCAGAAATTTCCAGGTGTAGGAGCTCGCTCCCTGGCGTCGACGGAGTGCCCCAACGAACAGTAGATCGACGATAAATAAGCATAGAGGTTGCAGCTTTGACTGGCAACCGGCTGTGGAAAACCACGTCCAATATATCGCGTTTGTGTCCATTCAGAGGGTCGAGATAGGTACCCGACCCTGCCATTGACGGGAAAAGGATTAGGTGTGGCTTTTATGTACGGTATTTGTTGAATAAAACACGATAAGTAAATGACGATCGTGCTACTAAGTCACGATCAAATTATCCATCGGTTGAAGTACATCACCGAGTTTGTAAAATTAAGTCTACATACAGCATGTACTAAAGCTGCATTACAAGCGTCTCCTTCAATTATTATGTAATAAAATTAGCAAATTAATGGCTTACCCTGAGGTTTGATGCCTAAAAGCCGCCTCTGTTTATCAGATACTTTCAAGGGTGGTGCAAACCATGCCCAGAAATAGGCACTTACGTCGGATACAAAGTTGGCAAAAAAAATTACAGCTAGTCCTAGTTCTTGAGACAACCCACAAAAAGACACATGTCAATGTCAAGATGGTTTTAAGATTGGCATAATGTCTGGAGTCATGAGAACCGTTCAACTCGACGACAACTTACCTAGGTACCATAAAGCTGGGGAGTATGATTGTAGGTAACGAGAAAGTGCACCATCTTGTCTGAAATTGTTATCCTTTTTTAATTCACCAATTCAACACATACGCAATAAATAAATTACACATTCACCCTCAAGTTAATTATTAAATGGGTAAAATGAGATACTTACAAATCGACGTAAACAATAAGCGCTAGAGTAAGATTAAGAAAAGCCCAAAACAGGCCTAACTTAAGTCGTTGAGTTTGGAACTTTCTAGAAAGAACGGCGTCGACATTTTCATCAGAAAAACTCATGTTTTGTCACCTAAACTGAATTAAAATATCAAACAATCTGTCATTATTTCAATTAAAAAAGATCGTCGCCAGGTTTTCCATACAAAGACCCGCCAAAAAGATGTAAGCAATGGTGTCGGTCCACTACAATATCCCACTTCCTGGCTTTATTCATCATATATAAAACTCGTGAAATCGCTACATGTCGATTATTTAATAACAGTTGCATAGATCCCAGTCGAAATAGGTTAAACAGACGGACTCCAATCATTTAATGAACAATAATAAACTTTAAATGAGTGTTACATATATCTTAATGAGTGACACACTGTATAAAAAAATGGCGGACGATGGCGAGCAGGTAAGAATTGCGATGCGGGAATATTTAATATTGTTATAATTAATATACCTATGTTGTTGTTCAGATCACAAGTAATACCGTCGAAGAACCACTGGATCTCATTCGGTTAAGTTTAGATGAGCGTATTTATGTAAAGATGCGGAATGAGAGAGAGCTAAGAGGGAAATTACATGTAAGTCAAGCACCGAAATGAATTTCGAAAACTCGTTCGTTAGAACCGAAAGATTTACAGTATGTACCTTTGTGTTGATGTGCGTAATGCTACGACTAATTAATGAAATTCAAAGGCATATGATCAACATTTGAATATGATTTTGGGAGATGTGGAAGAAACAGTCACAACAATATCAATTGATGAGGAAACGTATGAAGAAATATTCAACGTAAGTTGTATACCGTGTTGATGAATTGAATTTTATTTGAGCTACACTTGAATAAGTTGGTCACAAGTCAATGTGGTGTATACACGACAGGGTGGTAATTTCGAACCCGAAATTGATCTTACATCAAACTGATTACAATATCATACAATTTTAACTGACTAAAGGCATTGCTATTACCAACTGCTTTTTGTGAGCGACCTATCAATGATGGTTGAAACCACGGATCGCATATCCCGTGTCAGTTTGACGTACAGTATCCCTTGATTTTATAGGATCATATGACCATTTACAAGTGTAGCTGGATTATTAGAAAGAAATAACTTCAGGTCTCTTTATAGACAACGAAGAGAAAGATACCAATGTTGTTCGTACGTGGTGATGGTGTTATTCTTGTATCTCCTCCAGTCCGAGCAGCAGTATGAAATCATTCCAGAACGTAATTAAATAATTACTTTTTTTATTTCGAAACTCTAACATAAACTTGAAAGACATAAATATTTTGTTTTGAAATTTGACAGAAAGTTGTCAATGTAATAAAACGAACTGGCACAATTACATCTTGACTACTTCCAGATTGATGTCATCCGTTTGTGTAGCGACACTTTTGAAATCCTTAACTTCAGTCTGTGTTTCTTGACTGTGTAGTGAAACTGGTTGGCAGTCATTCAGCGTAGTAGTGGTTTCTTCTGAACGTGTTTTCAGATTAGAGCTACCAAAAGTAATTGAAAATCTAATTAATGTCTGAACAATCACAAACAGTATTTTGAACCTACTCAGAACGCCTACCTGCTTTCTGTCTTTGACGCTGGTAACTCTAAGTTCAAGGTATCATTATGTTTTCGTTTTGCCGATTCAGTATTAAGATTGATTCCTTGAAACAAAATTTAGCTACGTGTTACTGTGTGGTTCAGAATTATAATGCTTTTAAGTTTTAAATAGCAGGGGTACTAAGTGCCCTGTAGGGTTGTCTGTTTTGGTGTTTCTTTTCGGGTTTGAAATTGATTTATGAATTAACTAGCAAGAATCTGATGTCTTAAATCATTATTACATATTCGTGTTTACATTAGTCCCTTTTTCGGTTCCGAGGTACAAGGTTTGCAGGCGCGGATACAGAGGCAGATCGAGGGGGGAGCACTTCAAAAAATGTGCGGTCCAAATATTTTTAAATATTCAAAATCCCTTAGTATAATTCTAGTTAGCAATTACAATAGGTTCTCTACTGCTCCTTAAACAATGCCCTGTCTTCAGTGGTTCAGCCAACTGTAAATTGGACTGCAACTGTTGGACCGGCAGTATAGAAATGGTAACAGCAATTCAAAAATGCCTCATCGGTTGCAAAATTGAATCATGCATCAAAGAAATATGCGCTCCATTGAGGCACTGAGGGGGGAGCAATTTCTGCATTGCTCCCCTGGATCCGCCCCTGAAGGTTTGCAAGGTCCACTCAAAAACAATGTTTTGATAAGAGTTCCTAGTGTCCTCCCCTTCGTGTCCCTCTGTTTTTGTCTAGAAAAATTGTGCTAGTATTGTTATTAAAATTCGCAGTTCAGTGATGATGTGTACTACCCCTTGTATTAATGATTCTTAGAACCACGCTGGATTTCGAAACGGCCTGGTTTGTTGCTTGCCAAATGTAACATTTACATAATAACTGCTAAAAGCACCCACACAAAGTACTGAGGCTACATCTTCCGGGTAATCGCTGTAGTAAGACTTTTTAGGCGCAAGCTAGATGTACTGTACAGCTCTTCTCACAGCCTTGTTGAACCTGCAATCGGTATTTTTCTTGGCAAATATGCCTCCTGCTTCCCCGAATGGGATGTGGGGTAGAATATTCAGGCCCACTGTATCTCTGTCCTAAAGGGGGTTTGGTATTACGTCGACAGTCAGTCACATAATTAAAACATTGGCACAAAAAGGATTAAAGAATTGTTTTTTTTCTTGTAGATATCGAGTAAAGTCATACAGGACATACGTTTTACTTCCTATCAGACGGAGTTATGTTGGGTTTCTATTTCACTGGGCAAGGTCTCTGGGAGAGCACTGAATTCATGAGTCGAAGGTTAAAGGTTCGTCTCTGGGAGAGCACTGAATTCATGAGTCGAAGGTTAAAGGTTCGTCTCTGGGAGAGGCTCAAGTGCGTCTACCGTTAAGTTGAACGAACAGCAAATGGTCCCGTGTGGTGTGTAGCAGCTCGCCCCCTGGTGTCAGTAAAAGAGACTATCCTCGGAAGGAAGAGGGGTCGACTTTAAAAAAGCCAGGAAATGGTGAGAATACCATCCAACAGCTGGCAGGTGTATTCCCAACATCAACGGGACAAACGTGGGGTTACCATTTTTCGGCGGGATAATCCGGGACATGACCCCCCCATCCACCAAAAAAAAATTTTTTTAATTTCTTTTCCAAATCATCATCATACTCTTATCCCGTCTGTGGCGGGGGTCGGGTCTGCGGGTTCTAGCCCTCCACTCCCGTCTATCTCCCACCTTGTCCCCGACCACCCCACACACTGCCATGTCCGTACGGACAACCTGTTCCCACGTCTGCTTCAGTCTCCCCTTGCGCCGGGTGCTACCGACCACCTGCATTCCTGGGATGCACCTAACGAGCTCTTCTTCTCATGACGTGTCCATACCACCTCATCCTGTTCTCCTCATTTTCTTTTTCAAAAAGAAATATTAAAAAAATGAAGGAAAACGAAACATAAAAAGTTATTTAAAGTATAAATAATTCGTACAAATGCTTAGTTTTTTTTGAAACGGAACGTACTGTATTTTGAAATGATTAGTTGTATTTTCCCAATATGTCACTCTCCACACGTAAAATATACAGTAGAACCTCTGTAAGTTGACCACCCAAGGGCGGAAGAAAAGTGGTCAACATAGGGAGGTGGTCAACTTATGGAGAACTAGGTGTACTGTACTGATACATGGGTATTACTGCTTTTATTGGATACAACTGTATGAAATGCTACATAATCAAAACTATTACTGCTAATGGATCGGCATAGCTAGCCTTCAATGCCATTGATCTGGTAGTTGGGGGGTTATGCTTCCCCCCCCCAGCAGTTAGCTGCATCAGATTCATTAGAGGTTTACAATTCATTGCCCATTTCAACAATACTTTCAAAGGTTACTCCTTAAAATTCTGCCATGGAAGATGGGCTGTATGAGGCCAAAATGTTGTCTGTTGGATTGTGATAAATCCAACTTTCCTAAAACCTGTCAACATTGTTTCTGGTTGAATTTTTGTCAAGCAGAATTATCCAAAGGACAGGACCCGGAGCATTAATGGATGCAGCAAATGAAGCTGCTTCCACAGGCTGGTGACACATGTTTTACCAATAACCCACTCCAGGAGCTGAGCTTAGTAAAACACTTTGAATGATTTGATAACACCTTGGTCAAGCGGTTGGATCCTTGAGTTGCATTTGGAAGAAGAAAGCTAAGTGTCAAATTTGTCAAGTGATTGACTTGCAGTTCATCAGGGCAGTTGTCTACTGTTAGGAGGATAAATCATTTCTTCTTCATTTCTTGATCCACACCCTTTACCTGTTCTTCCAACAGGGCAGCAGTCATCCATGCACATTTGTTTGATCTCCATGTTACAGAATGATCTTCAATTTCTTAAATGCACATGAATTTTCTGACTTACCAATCACTAATTTCTTTAGCTTTCCCCAAGAAGAGCTAGTGCTAAGCAATCCAGTGAAATGTTCCTTGGATACTCTTTCAATCTTGTATTTGTCACCCTTAACAAGGCTCTTGTCAGGCACAAGGGATGACAAAGGGTCAACTTATGGAGGTTAAATCAATATTATGTGTCACAGTCATAGTGGTCAACATACAACTTACAGAGGTGGTCAACATGGGGAGGTTGGTCATCCATTAATTAATGTGGTGCACATCCAGTCTGTGAAAATTTGGTCAACTTAAGGAGGTGGTCAACATATAGGGGTGGTCAACTTTGGAGGTTCTACTGTATTTCAAATTATAATTATTATATGCCCAAAGCAAAGCTCCGAAAATAATCGATCCGTACATGGCAATATTATAGAACAGTGGTGGCGAACCTGTGACCAACCGTTCAATTTTAAGTGACCCGCAGGTGAATCATAACTAGTTTATCGTATCATAGTGTGTGGGTTGAACGGGGACCTGGAGGGTTAGAACCCGTAGACCCAACCCTGCCACAGGCGGGATAAGGGCATTATGACGATGTTCTCTATTTGCTACTTTAATAAACTAATTTATTCATCACTAATAATAATTTTTTATTCATAAAATTAAATAGTGATTGCATCTGACCCGCGGACAGCTTTTTTGGTTTTTTTTTCGTGTTACTGTGACCCGTCTTCAAAAAAAGGTTCGCCACCACTGCTATAGAAACTAAATTTATTTTGATGAATCTTTAAACGAATTGTTAATTCCGGGACGCGTATCCATACGGGGCGCAGAGCTGGAATCCGGGACGAATGGTCAGTCAACCTAGACAAACTGTCCATTACGCCCAAAAAGCTATCAGTTTCACACCTGTGGCTGCAAAAACTAAAAATAGAGATTTATCTTTAAAGGAAACGATTGATTATTATTTCTTTTAAATAATGCATTGATAGAATTGAGGTCAAAGAAGCCCCAAAACGAGGTTGCGCTTGAGGAGGGCTTCCAAGTGTTTCATCTGCTACTACAAATAGGTAAGGCGACTGTATTGCGTTGGACACACCAGCTCTTGTCTGATCTCTAAAGTTAAGCAACGCCACCCCCGGTAGTACAAGCATGGGTGACCGCTTAGGAACACTGGATCTGCTAATACCCAAAAAAACGTCGTAACAGTGTAGTGTGTATGCAAACTGCATTAGAACTACGCAGTGGAAGGGGCCCTTATGACCACTGTTGTTGAAAAGCCCTAAAACACTAATGAAACTAAAATGCAAATGGGTACCTGACTCTACCAGAGGTGGAAGAAGGCTAAGAATGATGGTAGGTAGGGCTTTTTCACATAGGGTAGGTAGGGCTGTTTGTACGATATCAAGACCCGTGCCAGGAAAGAGCCAATTAACGGGAATACTTTTAAGAGAGATTCTAATCTATTAAAATAATTCATTTCAGTAATTTAACTTTTTTTTTCAAATTGAAGTTGTAATCCTTTTAATTTCTAAGCATACGGTATTTCAGTTATGAGGTGGGAGCGGCGAATTTCGTTGTACACACCATTTCTCGTCTGATCACTGAAGTTAAGCAGCGCAACCCCAGCTAGTACTGACATGGGTGGCCGCTTGGGAAAACTGGGTACTGCTAATACCCAAAAATCGTCGCATTTGTGTAGTGTCTGTGCAGTCTCTGCATAAGAACTATGCTGTGGACCGGGCTCTAAAGACCTTTGTAGTTGAAGGGCCCTAAAACAACAACTTCAGTTATGAGAGGAACCTTTCTGTGAACCCGTAAGTTACCCAAAGTCAGACATATTATATCTAGTAATTTGCAGTTTACACTGCTAAATAAAAATAGGTCATATGTTTGGCCTGTGGTCTTTAATATATACGTCACAAGTGGCTGTAGAAATTCTACAAACTAGAAAGTGGACAGTGAGCTCAGTTTTATGTTTCGTATTATGTTCATATAATTGAAATTAACACTTAAAAATGTAGAATGACTTTAGCCTGCACTCTGACCGAGGCGTCTCATTTACTAGTAGTCCTTACGTCAGCATTTACGCCGGTAGCATATCTCAACAAATATTTTCGTCAATAAATATGTTGAGATTTTATAATCTCGCGTGTACACTGCTTTATAGTGGTTGGTGGTTGTATTTTTAATTCATTTCACGCCCACTTGTAATACTGCTGCGAATATTAAGCAACATTATAGAGGACAGAGGTAATCATCTGAAATTTTTTTAACTAACGCTCTGCACGTCTTCTCTAAATGTGTAAGGATTCCCAGGGTAAAAGTTATTCAGGCAGGTCCACTGTCACTTCATTAATATTAAGAAACAACTAAAAATAGGTTGTGACATGAGGCCAATTGCAAGTCACGTAAAAAACGTTGTCCATGTTTTCATTGCTGAGGTCCTATTTCCTCTTATCTTTGTCAGGTCCCTCCGCCAACGTTACCATACGTGGAAAACACGTTAGTACAGCGTTTCCCAAACTTTTTTTGCTATGCCCCACATAAACCTTTCTCAAATTCGTAGGGCCCCCTTCTAACATATGCATAATTTTTAATATTAAAAAATTGAAATGTTTGCTAAAGAAACATTAGAAAATTACTGAGCAAACACAGTAAGTATATTTTTAAACCACACAATAAAGAAATGAAACTCAAGTGCAAAATAATTTTTAATGAAAGATTTTTCTATATTATTTTAATTAATAGTAATTATTTAAATTTAGTAAGATCCTTGCACTTGATGCTTGCTGCAAAGAGATTTTATGTCAGGTTCCAATTTAGTTAACTTGAGTCCAGGCCCGGCTCGTGAGTTTCAAGCGCCCTAGGCACCGTCTGAGCGTCCCTCACACCCTTGGCATTTGTCGCCTTGCCAATGTATTGGTATAACTGTGCAACAAGGCCCCTCAAGAAAGCCAACATTTAGAAAAAGCCCCAACAATCAGAGAAGTTTGGGAACTCAAGGACTATGACAATTTTAAATGGCCAATAGACACGCATGGCAACGAAATACCTCTGAAATTAGCCACCCCTTTGAAATTTCCGCCTAGCTTTGCCTGCTCCATGAGCCGCCTGTGCTTAAATCTCAAGTCTCCCCATCCTAAACTCTGGGGGAGTCCATTTTCGAATTGCCCCCTTGTGCAGTGTGGGGCCCACCTTGAGAATTACTGCGTTAGTAGGTAGTTCTATACATGCTGTCCTTCAATGGTTGACCGAAAGACTTGTTTGCAAGATTTTTCTTACTTCGAATCTGAACCCTTATCGAATCTTTTCATGTTGTTTGTTTGTTGGTGTTTTAGGGACCTTCAACTACAAGGTCATTAGAGCCCCGTCCATAGCATAGTTCTTATGCAGAGACTGCACAGACACTACACTAATGAGACGATTTTTTTGGGTATTAGCAGTACCCAGTCTTTCCAAGCGGCCACCCATGTTAGTACTAGCTGGGGTTGCGCTGCTTAACTTCAGTGATCAGACGAGAACTGGTGTGTCCAACGCAATTCGCCGCTCAATCTTTTCATGATGGGGCTACGATAGCGGGAGCAATTTCAAGCCGTTCTCTGCCGGTTTCTTAACCAGGAGTTAGACTGGTTGGCATTTTAATAATCTGCTGTATTAAATTAGTTTACAGAAATAATCTTCAAACTATTCCACGAAACCCTTTGATCCATTAGTCAGAGTCAAAATCCGGAAGAAGTTTTCAACAAAAAACCCGAAAAACTAAAAAATTCTCAAATAATTTCTTTTCTTTCTATAAATACCTATCATGACATATTATTTAACAAAACTGTGCTCATGGTTGGGGCTCCACTAAAAATGTATTATCTTAGGGTTCCGTGAGTCGACAGGGGTTTACAACAGGGGTTGTCAAACTTTTTTTATTATCTCGGTGACACCAGAAATCCTCTGAGAAAGTTTGATTTTTGATATTAATACTTTTTAAATATATTTTATAAGAGGCTTTTGAACCTTGGTCAGTCTAGATATACCATGGAAATACAGTGTATATCAAAGAAAAGAAGATATGCGGGGCCTGTGTGTACAGTATTCATTTTTTAACGTCAATTATTGCTGACATTTTAGATTGTGTTATTTTCTGTTGAATATTAACATCACTGCTTTAGCAACCCCTGGCTTAAAGGGATGTGCATAATTCATGAATGCAACCCTTGAAAGTCCTTTGTCTAATGGCCTGTATACTAACGAATTTCTGACGTATTACTTTGCGTCCTCCGCTTGATTTTATGCACGCAGAATTCACCCGTGATTCTCAGAATATTCCCCACACCTGACCTAGAGCAGTGAAGGACTACAACGACTGCTGAAGGATTTACTTTGTAGGACCATAGAAAGTTAGCTTTGTTCTTAATTTTTGGATCTAGCATTGATATACATCGTGTTTTTTATTTGGTTTCGTTGGTGTTTTAGGGTCCTTCAACTACAAGGTCATTAAAGCCCCGTCTACTGCGTAGTTCTAATACAGAGACTGCACAGACACTACACTAATGCAACGATTTTGGGGTATAAGCAGTACCCAGTGTTTCCAAGCGGCTACCCATGTTAGTACTAGCTGGGGTTGCGTTGCTTAACTTCAGTGATCAGAGGAAAACTAATGTGTCCAACGCAATAAGCCGCTGCCTATACGCCGTGCATAACGCGCATCCGAAAATTTTTGCTAGTTTTTGTGTTAAAGGTGTGCGCAATAGCGCACTTGTACATACACTGGAATCTGCGATGCATTAAAGGGTCCGATATTCATGTTCAGTACATGCCAAGTAGGCCCTACATTACACAAAATAGGTCGAAAACCTAAATACTAATGTTAAAATATAAAATCAAATTATACCAATCTTCAAAGTAGCATGTTTAAAAACAGGTTTTTGTCTTGGACAGGATAGTAATCCTACCAATAATATGTGAAATAAATGATAACATGGGAGGGGAATATCGAAAGTGAACGGTGAAAAATCTTGACCAAAGGCATTTAAATGGTGCTACGCAGGGGTGAACTGGTAACTAAATTTTTATGTGTAAATTCTTTTCACTCGCCCTCTAACTAGGTAGAAAATGTGGAACTTTTCACTTGACTCGATTGAAGTATAAACTCGAGTATAAAATACATTATACGGTACATCTGTGATGGTCTTTTGTCCTTCTGTGGGGTTAAGGCTGTGGATTGCGAGATAATTCATCATTCTCATGCCTAACCTTTTCCCGCCTATGACAGACGACCTAACGCCACAACCTTAACATACGTAACATTGGGGACGGTTTCATTAGGCGGTTCCCAGGACTGAACTCCTACGTCTGGAAATTTTGCCAATTTACTCGTCTACACTTTACACGGAACCGCATCTTTACTGTCAATCTAACGGAAGGCACATTCCGAATTTCCCTCTCTGGTGTTCATTGAAACTACAGGATCGAAACTACAGCCAATAACTCGCCATCACTAAATCATCGAGGTAGATAGATTATGAAATAATTCAAATACATTTTTTGTCATGCGGAAAGTTTTACTTCAGGTCAAATAATTGAATAGTATTCATCATCATCATCATACCCTTATCCCGCCTGCGGCGGGGTCGGGTCTGCGGGTTCTAACCCTCCACTCCCGTCTGTTCCCCACCATGTACCCGTCCACTCCGCATACCGCCATGTCGCCCCGGTAGATGTTCCGATGTCAGCTTTGGTCTCCCCCTACCCCGGATGCTGCCGACCACTTGCATTCCTGGAATGCACCTAACGAGCTCCTCTTCCCCTTTTCTCATAACGTGTCCATACCACCTGAGCCTATTCTCCCTCATCTTTTCGGCGATGTCCACCACCCTCAAGCTACTTCGAATATACGCATTCCTAATTCTATCTGCCCTTGAGACGCCGCACGTGTACCGTAGCATTCGCATCTCGGCTACTTGCATTCTATTTACATGGCTTTTCTTCACTGCCCAACACTCTGATCCATACAGCATAGCTTGCCTAACCACTGTCCTGTAATACCTCCCTTTCAGTTTGATTGGGACCCTCCTATCTCACAGGACTCCGCTTGACTGTTTGCATTTCAACCACCCCCCATTGATTCTATGGGTCACATCCGAGTCAATCTCCCCATTGCTGTGAAACGTTGATCCTAAGTACTTTGCCTCCTGCACCTTTTTCACCAGTTCACCCCTTGAGCGTATGTCCCCGTTGTTTTCCTGGCCATCCCAATTGAAAGCTAAATACTCTGTCTTCTTCATGTTAATCTTTAACCCTCCCTTATGCGCCTTTAACTCTCCCTAACCCTCCCGTCTCTATCTGCTCTCTGCAGTCACTAATTTTCCCAAAATCATCGGCGAATGCCAGGCACTGGGGGCCCATTCTCCTTCACCTGTCAGCAGTTCGTCCAAAACCAGGATGAAAAGATAAGGGCAAAGTGCTGAACCTTGGTGCACCCCAACTTTCACTGGAAACCCCCCAGTGTTTCCCCAAGGTGTCCTTACCCTGGCTATGGAGCCGTCATACATATTCTAATAAACCCTTCATCTACCCCCCCTTTTCCGTAATACTTCCCAAACTACCTGTCTGTCGTTGAACACTATCGAAGGCCTAACGCGCATGGAGGTCCTTCTTTGCTGCCCTATACTTTTCTACCATCTGCCTCAGAATGAAGATTGGCTCCATTGTGGACCTACCAGGCATAAACCCAAACTGATTTCCGCGGACACTAGTTCAACCCCGGAGGCGACATTCCATTACTCTCTCCCAGAGCTTCATGGAGTGGCTCATTAGCTTTATACCTCCATAGTTGCTGCAGTATTGGACATCCCCTTTACCCTTGTAGAGTGGTACTATCCAACTCTCTCGCCATGGAGATGGCATTCTATCTCCAAAATAATTGAATATTATTAAAAGGCTTTAATTGGTCGACTGTAAACCACTTTTTGCAAAGTTAAATTAGCATTCTCAGACGTTAGGCTATCACTGAATTATTTTCCTGGTAAAACCATGAACGAAATATCTCAATGTTTTAAATTACTTTATATTACATTTCTTACGTAGGCCAAAAAAAAAAAAAAAAAAAAACGTTGCAGCATTCGATCCGCAGTCAGTACAGAATGGGTATAACTGCTGCTCAGCAGTTCGCCCATTTCAACTTGATTTTTATATTGCCGAGAGGCTATCTTGTTTGCTTACTGGAATACTAAAAGCTATACCCAAGTGTCAACAAGGCAATTGATTTGATTCGTTGGTGTTTTAGGGCCCTTCAACTACAAGGTCATTAGAGCCCCGTCCACTGCGTAGTTCCAATACAGAGACTGCACAGACACTACATTAATACGACGATTTTTGGGTAATAGCAGTACCCAGTTTTCCCAAGCGGCCACCCATGTCAGTACTACCTGGGATTGCGTTGTTTAACATTACTGGTGTATTACAGTAGGAATACATGGCAGTTGTGTAACTTGCCCATATTACTTCTAGGTAGAATCAGCTTATCTCCCGCCCTTGATGGCGTAAAACATCGCAGAAACCTACATTAGACTTGTAAGGCAAAATTATCAAGCAGTCAATTGTGATTTGAGTTACTAACATCCAACTCTTATCTCTTTAGCTACATTCAGTATCTCTTATTTCTTGATCTGTACTTAGAACTCGTAGGGTGTACCTCACTTGTATAGGATGGAATGCCGAGATCACGGCCTTCTAGGATATTGTATCTAAATGAATGTTAATCTAAATGATCTTTAGAACGTTACACCTCCTAAAGTCAGCAAGTGTTACTACAAAACATTAAGCAAAGGCAAACTAGTCCACCATTTACTGTCCCCTTCGATCACCACAATAAATTCTTTCCAACACAGGGAGGGAGGATACATTACACCTTGCTATGTTGGATTGTATCATTTAAACGTGTAAAATGATAGTATTGTAGGGGGCATTATATTTGGGCTCAGGCTTTACTTTAGTAATAATCGTACTGTTTTCAGTTTGTGGTTTATTCATTAGTGTTTGAAAAAATTCCACATCTTGATGGACTCCACGAATTTGAGATACTGTGCATTTGTTTCTCGAAGTCGTCTGAAAGCGCCGCTTATCAAAGAATTCCTATTTATAAAGTGATAACATCGTGATTTTAGTATTGTTTTAAAATTATGTCAAAATACCACGCATATACAGTAGATATGTACTTCTTGTTGTCGTCTGACGGATTTCAACTTCAGGCGACTTCTAACGCCAGCAACCCAATTCATTTTTTTGACAAAAAAACCTGTAAAGTGAGTTCCAATTCTCATTAAAATTCTACTAGTGTCCGATAATATAAATGATTTAAGACTAATTTACATTATAACGAGGTCAGCTGGTTATCGAAGTAGAATTATATATTTTTTTATTTCAATAGTTGGAGAGGTAAAAATTACCTTTTCTAACTCGCGCGTCGATGGTCCTACTTTAGAACAACAATAAATGGCGACTTTGCGTCAAACAAACACATCGATCAAAAAGGCGGTCGAAAGTTACATAGCAGTATGTCATTGCGATAAATAGAGGGCGCTCTTGAATGCTACATAAGAATCATACGATTGTAATATGGCGACCTTTGCTCAGACGATAGTAGAGTGGGCAAAGAGCTTGGTGATTAAAGTGTAGTTATCTGTGGTGTAGGTTATTCGAAATTGTTAATACATGTGAAGTGTAATCCTCTCTTATTCCGAACTAAGTTTGGTTATTTTTCAATGTGCATCAGCTATAGAAATAAGTTATTGACGTGATGTCTAAATTAGCTCGAGACGACTCTAGTATTCGAAATCTGATTCAACGAAGTGTTGCAGGAATTCCTACGAGCAAAAGAAAATGGATTGGTACTGCAGCTGGTGGTTTGATCGCAGTGTACATTTTGCGCCAAAATTATGCAAAAATACGCCGGTTTTACTTAAATGAAATTATTCGCCGTCGTAAACATCAGAAAAATGTTGTGTCGAATGGAAAACCTAGTGCTACTTCCAATGAAAAAAATCCCACAGTCAATTTGGAATTCACTAATCAGTTGACTGACCTGCTAAAAATAATGATTCCAGGCTTATGGTGTATTGAAAGCGGCCTGTTGTTCGTTCATACTAGTGCCTTAGTAGCTAGGACTTTTTTATCTGTTTATGTAGCTAATTTGGAAGGCAGAGTTGCCAAATATATCGTCAAAAAAGATATGGTCAGTTTCGTCCGGATAATCGTGCAATGGATATTAGTGGCCATTCCGGCTACCTTTGTCAATTCAATGATAAGGTTTCTCGAGAGTCAGATAGGTCTTGCTTTTAGGTCTAGATTAGTGAAATATTCCTACGAGTTGTACTTTCAGAATGAGACCTATTATCGTGTTGGTAATCTTGATCGCCGAATAGAAAATGCTGATCATTGTTTGACCGAAGACGTTGCCGCTTTCTGCAACTCTGTAGCCCATTTGTATTCCCATCTGACAAAGCCCTTGCTCGACATGGCTATCATCGGTGTCTCTTTGCACAAATTGAATCGGAAGTTCGGATCTAAAACCCATTTACCGTCACTGTTAAGTGGTCTAGTCACTGCTGTTACAGCCTTTATTTTGAGAAAGACGTCTCCAAAATTTGGGAAGCTGGTAGCGAAAGAAGCAGAACATAAGGGTTATTTGAGACACCTTCATTCAAGAGTGATCACAAATGCAGAGGAGATTGCATTTTATGGAGGGCATGGAGTGGAATTGTACTACTTAAAAAATGCATATAGGACTCTTGCAAGACACTTGGGGAGCATTTATCACAAAAGGCTATGGTATGTTATGCTGGAGCAATTCCTTATGAAATACGTTTGGAGTGCTGCTGGAATGGTGATGGTGGCCATGCCGTTGCTCACAGGGTATGATGATGATAAACTGGCAATGGTGATTGCAGAAGGTGACGAAGATGAAGGTGGTAAGTATAATTTATTACATTATCACAACTGTTGAATTCTGTGATGTAACTGGTTATCGAGTTGTATCTACAATCACTTTAAAATTCATGTTTACAAGTGGTCATCAAGGATGACAATAGAACCCTGTGATAAACCTTGAAATTATTTGTGCATCTGCCATCTCCATGTTAACGATTTCAGTAGTTTTTAAAAAAAGTGTCACCATCATCACGACCTTGTAAGTTAGCAATGAGGTTAACTTAATATACAGTTAATAAGTTTTTAAAAATATTGTCACCATCGTCGCAACCTTGTAAGTTGCCAGTGAGGTTAACTTAATATACAGATACAATCACGATAAAAACTAACAGTGATTAACCCTCAGTCGACCGAAGTCCAGAAGAAATTAGATTAGCTGCTTGTTTTAATACAGGGCAAGTAACTCCTCGGAGTGCCGTCCTGCCCAGGGGTGGACAATGACCTGCATCGCACACAGGGCCGGCCTTGGGGACGGGCAGTACGAGAAGCCGCCTGGGGCCTCCCACATTTAATACAAATCTATTTTCAATATTTTTTAGCAACATGCACAAATAAATGACAGTTATGATGCAACGTTATACAGGAATGTCGGCCTACAGTATATTGTGATCATTCTGTAGTGCATGTATATGAAAGATATGGGCAACCGCCGGCCCTCTCTTTGGTTAGATTCCCCCCCCCCCCCGGTGCCATAGCCAGTGATCCGAGTGCGGCCACTAAGTACTGCAGGTCTCGCCCTACGTATATTTTGGCTTTAGATAATTTCCGGATTTGGATATATCGAATCTCGGATATACAGTATCAAAGTATTTTTCACGGTCCACTGAGATTCGATATAACGCGATTCTACTGTACTCAGGGTTTTTTTTTACTAAGTCACTGTTTCGACAGTTGAGAGCGGGGAGTTGCGTTGGACACACCAGTTCTCGTCTGATCACTGAAGTTAAGCAACGCAAGCCCAGTTAGTACTGACATGGGTGGTCGCTCGGGAAAGCTGGGTACTGCTAATACCCAATAATCGTCGCATTAGTGTAGTGTCTGTGCAGCGTATGCATTAGAACTATGCGGTGGACGGGTCTCTAATGACCTTGTAGTTGACGGGACCTTAAACACAAACAAACAAACAAAAACTGTTTCGACAAGCTAGTCTCTAGTTCAGGAGTTGGCGAACCTATGGCACGTAGAGCAATTTTGTTGGCACGTGGCAGGTACATATACAGGGTAATTACAGTATATAAAGCCAAACCAATCAGCAACTCCTAACACTCCCCGCTTATGGCAGGGTCGGATACCCATGTTGTCCCTCTGAATGGACACAAGGGCGAGATACTGGACTGCCGGTTGCCGAACAAAGCTGCAACCCCTACGGCTATTTATCGTCGGTCTACTGTTCGTTGGGGCATTCCACCCACCGACGCTAGGGAGCGAGCTCCTGCACCTGGAAATTTTTGCCCCATCTACCCATTTTACGTGCAAATGCCATCTTACAGCAAACGGGACTTCGGTTTTACTTGTCATCCGAAAGGAGGAGCACTCGGGGCCTCTGCCTCCTCCCCCAAAAGAAGCCAGCCCGCTTCAGTCCAGTATCGAACCTTGTACTACTGACGCAGTTGCCGAGCGTACTACCAATCAATTGGTGAAATTTCCATTTCCTGTAACAAACTGGAAAGTAAGGGTACCCTACTATATATTCCTTTAACACACTACTGTATCTGGCACGTTAGTAAATCTAGAACGATAACTATTTAAATTTTTGGCACGCCAGCAGAAAAAAGGTTCGCCACCCCTGCAGTCTAGTTCTACTATTTTGAGTAAACGGAGAGGAAAAGGCCGTTATGTCATTTGTACCACAACAAATCCTTGCTAAAGAAATAAATTGAACAAACCCGACAACACTGATCTTACATTTTTTAATGCGGTGCGTCATTTCCATCCATAATGGTAATTTGGCCCCCGATTTACGAAAGGTTGGTTGCCCACCCCTGTACTATGCTATGCCTTATCTGGGATGGTGGTGGGTCACGGCCTCCCACATTGCATTTGCCCTGGACCTCCCACTACGTAAGGCCGGCGCTGCACATTCTTTGCCTGTGGGAAATGGGCCACTCGGCGCATACCGTTGCAGGCGGACCTAGATCGCCGGGTCCTCTTATTATCGGCGCCATGGTGGGGGCGCCTGAGAAATAGTCTCCCAATATGTCGAAGACATACTGAAAAGAAGAGAGCTGGACCAAGAAGCGTTTCAGGCTCACGCTTATAACTAATGAAACCCTAAGGACACAACAAAAGGTCTAGCCTGAAGAAATGTCTTAAACGGTTCCTGGCTAGTGTTCAGAAGACAAGGTGTTCTAGTCGGTAGTTCAGCAAAGGGAGTCAGACTCCTAGTGCGCTCGTTTAGTCAATGCCTTAAAAGATTTACCGCCCCATCATCTATTCGTGATAGGTGCTATAGCCACTAGTGTCTATAAAATTAATCTACGCTATCAAATGAATCCATTTAATTGAATATGTAGTTATACAGGGTGATTTTTAATTCACCACCCAGTATTTGAGTGAAGCATAAGAAGCTTTTTTATTAAACAACCTAAAGTCCACTATTAAAACGTTGCAAACAGATATGGTGGTAACACATAACCATGGAAATTGGCAAATCAATTGGGTTAATTGAGGTTACAGGCCAGATTGTTCAGCTATTCAATTAAAATTTAAACAGAATGACATTCAGTACTCCTGTAAAAACATTTTTCCTGTGAGGACACAGGAAGATCTTGGTGTACGAGACTGGTGGACTCTTATGAAGATCTTGTGGCCAGAATTGCTGTTGACGATGTTACGGACGAACCCGGGTATCTTTGAAACGGTGTGGCAATCAATGATTCGACGTTGTGAGGCCTGTATTACTGCTCATGGGGCCACCTTTGAGCGTTTGTTGTAAAACATTGCATTGTTTCCACCATTTTCCGTTGTAACTTTTTAATAGTGAACTTTGAACCCTAGGTTCTTTTATAAAAATGCTTCTTATACTTCACACCAACACTAGGTGAAGTTTTGACACTGAATTAAAAATCTCTCTCTATAAAATCCTCTATGTTCATTTAAGCAGATTAATTTTTATACTTACAGTAATTACTTTCTCCAAACCAAAGATGTTGATTCTTATTTGAGACATGTAAATCTTGCAGAAGTTATAAATTTTGTCGTCTTTGCAGCATCGACAGCTGACACTGCAGTTAGTCGACGTACACAATTCTTCACAACTTCCAGAAATCTTCTTTTATCTGGTGCTGATGCTACCGAACGATTGATGTCATCATATAAAGAGGTTAGTATTATTCATCCGTCAGTTTTGATTAAATTATCTTAAGCTGCTCATGAAATTTATCCATAGGTAGTGGAATTGGCAGGCTATACTTCAAGAGTATCTAAAATGTTTAGAGTCTTTCGAGAAGTTGGTGCTGGACAGTACCAAAATGGTGTAACTAATGCTATGTCTTCAGGTGCTTCGTCAATCATTGGAAGTTTAAGTCAAGGTACCACAATAATCACATCAGGCGATATTTGTCTGAAGGACGTACCCATTATTACACCAAATGCTGATATCGTAGTGCCAAGTTTGACTTTTTCGGTACGTAGTATTTGAATTGGATGGTCGTTGACAATGTCAAATTGTAATACTTACTTTCTCATTTTTCCTGTAGATCAAATCCGGTATTCATCTTCTTATTTCTGGTCCCAATGGCTGTGGCAAGAGTTCCCTATTTCGTATTCTTAGCGGGCTGTGGCCAGTATATCGTGGTGTCTTGCACAAACCCCATTCTGATCAAATGTTTTATATACCTCAGAGGTGAAGTATTTACATATTTTGTTTTTATCTCCTTTGAACATTGTGTTTTTAAATTTTTGAACGTCTCGTCATTTAGACCATATCTTTCACTTGGCACTCTCCGTGACCAAGTCATTTACCCACACACAGAAGAAGAATTCAGACGTCAAGGTCATACTGATGAAGAGTTGGAGAAGATTCTCGATATCGTGAATTTACAATATATAGTCCAACGGGAAGGAGGTTAGAATACTGCTTGATTTTTGTTATAAATTGCAAATGTTTTAACAGATTTGATTACGGTGGATCTCTTTCCCTCTGAATCTATAGGCTGGAATGCTGTCTCAGATTGGAAAGACATCCTATCTGGTGGCGAGAAACAACGAATGGGAATGTCTCGCCTTTTCTATCACAAGCCAAAGTATGCTCTGCTGGACGAATGCACCAGTGCTGTTTCTATTGACGTAGAAGGTGCTATTTACCAAGCTGCTAAAGATTCTGGCATTACATTATTAACCATAACTCATAGACCATCATTATGGTAAAGTACATGGATAAACGACACCCTTTATTATGATAGAAGTATTTGTTAACCAATTCTGTATATGTGTCCATCGTGTAGGAAATTTCATACTCACTTACTTCAATTTGATGGTGAAGGAAATTGGAGATTTGAACCACTAGACACAATGACAAGACTAACTCTGAAAGAAGAAAAACAGCGATTGGAAGCTCAATTGACTGGTGTTCCACAATCCCAAGAAAGGCTTAAGGAATTATGTTCAATATTAGGAGAGGATTCGGTCGTGTTGTCACAAGAGATCCAAAAGAAGAAAACTCAACTGCCTGACGGTTTAAATTCTGACTAAAGACCAATCGTTGTGAAGTGCTTTTTTGTGAAAAGAGTGAAGTTAATTTTGATGGAATAGTTATCGAAATAAAAAATGCTGCTTTGTATATGGGTGGGATGGCATCCATTTTCAGTTGCTTGTTATCGTTTTCTTTTGGACTTAATTGTTGTTGACTTCAAATTTTAATTCTTGGGCTGTCTTTTTTTTTATATTTAATGTTAACAAATATAAATTTTAATTGTGTAATTGTAATTAATGTTGATTGACGTTGGGTGTGATGTAATAAATTTCATTGAATTTTTAATGATAACTTGTCGAGAAGAATTCACAGTTAATGTAATTAGTTTTTGATATTTGGAGGATTACTTAAGGGGAGCATTAATCAAGACTAGGCAACGCAGTAGGTAGCGTGCTCAGTAATTGCGTCAGTGGTTTTAGGTTCGATCGGGTAGCAAAAACTCCTAACCTTTTTTTCCCCGCCTATGGCAGGGTCGGGTACCCATCTCGTCCTGGCGAAGAGTAGACCGACGATAAATAAACTGCATAGGAGTTGCAGCTTTGTCGGCAGCCGCCTGCGAAAAAATACAGTACCTGTCGCTTTTGTAATTTCTATTACCGAGTTGCTATGCCCCTAGCTGCCATAGGTAGATGCCAACACATAACCATAACTGTTTTATTATGTCCTATTATGGCCTTTGTCTTTTGTAGTCTAATCTGTATTTGGGCAACATAATAACTTGCAGCTCACATGACATCATGCCCGGACGAGACACTGGGTCACAAAGGAGAGTGCTATGTGGAGTGAAGCACTCAATTACCAGGAGTGTTCCAGGTCCTAAAACCAGTGTCTTTGCTTGTTTTGTTTCTGGATCACCCGATCCTGAAAAATCAATGGGAGATTGCAGCAGAATGGTCTTGAAGGTTTTAGACAACTTCCTATTTGCTTTAGAATGGAAGTATCACCGGTTACAACTAACCTATTGATCACTTCATCCTGAATGTACTTGCATCCATTACACCCAGAAAGTCAGTGCATTATTTGGGGCCGGGGAGAAGAGAAATACCCAACAGACGATATTCTTTCACTTTTCGACCACAATAATCTCTGTAATTTATGAACATTCCTCGAAGTTAACTCTAGCGATCCTAACGCCGTCGCTTCATGTTCTATGTCATAACGGCGATGCTTTGGGATATTAGGCATTGCTTTCAAAAATAATTAGTGGGAAAAGGGAATTTGGATAAAATTTCGTTAGTACTGTAATATGAAAGGATTATTATTGATTCATTCGAAAGGATGAATAATTGTGATTCCTTAGCACTGGCACTTATGCATAAGTAGCAGTTTTGGCCGTAGTTTCTAAGCACCAATATCGCGTCTTGGCGCGATTTTTATTTAGACGTGCTGCTATTAAAATAGATGGTTACCAAATAAATTACTGCATATTATGGAATTTCAACATGTTTATTCACTAGGAAATTAAAAGAATGGACAGCAGTATTTTGGAACTGATACAAAGTCTAGCGAAGCTTCATGTACAGTCTGTTATAGGTGATGACTTGAATGTTAGGTTCCCGGTTTATGGTAAAAAACCTGTTGACCATGTTAAGCTGATGAAAAATTTGACTACAAAAATATATCAAATTCTGCTAACATATAAGTCGGGTAAGTGATCAAAGTTACTCTTATTTCTACTCGTATTATCCCTGTACGTTTCGTCTTGATTCCACTCGCGTTTTTCAGATAATAATTACAACGGCATGACTGAGTTTGATAAGCTGCATGCAGTGGGATACGAATTTTGTGTTCAAAATAGAGTTGAAGACTTCCACAGATTGAGAAGTTTGACCAATGCTTTGAGTGAGGCCGAATCTTCCAACGCCAATCTGAGATGTGCTATTTCATTATTGTTGAATCTGAAGCAAGAATCCAATGACAACAGCCGATATAACACTACATTGTTCGCCAAATGTGTGGAATCTGACTGTGGTCGTCAACACATGTTTAAATCATGGTAATAGTTCATTTCCCTTGTATAGTGTAAGCATTAATATTTTTAATTCTTTGTCAAGGGCTGAGGAAGGAGAATTACCAGAGAATTGACGCATAATAGGTGCCTGTATCCTTTGCAAGCATTTGAAGATAGATGCTTATACAAGTGCGGATTAGAATGTATCACATGCTGTGACAAATATTACGGTATTGTTGCCATAATCCCAAATAATCAGCAGCGAATCCAGGAAAAATTTTCGAGGGGGTACACCTCTTTAACAGACTGCATGCTTCTCTATTGGTCTATTTTTCCATAGGTCGGAGGAAGGGGTAAGCCCGTAAAACCCTTAACGTGGGAATACCTTTGCAAATGAAGGTTTTAAGTTTCTTAGGGGTAATCATGAGGAGTGCCCGGATCTCATGTACTTCATCTCAAACTTCTTATGTTTACACATTTGAAATTGAGTGATTCTATCTGTTAATTTTATCGGGGTGCATGGAAGATCCCTGCTAGGGTCGTTGGGAATTTTTCAACTGTGTTAAGGTAAATTACTAAACCCTGATTTTAGGGTTTTGTTTGTGTCTGAGGAGCATCTTTGAAACTAATAAATTTACGCATTTTCTTTTCCCTGTATATTCTAAAGTAGGTGGGAACTTAGAAATGACTTACATTCTGGTAATTGCAAATATTTGTTGTCTTGCAGTAGCGTTTTGGATAGGATTGACAACTGGTCTGCACCTCATTGGGTTTCAAGTGACGATGCACTGGACACAAAGGTTTGAAATATTCATCGTTTCAATCAGGAGCGTCGAGAGCTAAAGTGCATCCTAGTTTTAAGCTTGCTACAAGTTCCCATACTATCCATACTTTGTAAAAATTCCTTTACCTTTCCTCTCGTCAGACCTGGTTGCAATCTTCTGGCATTATTGAAGCAAAGTGGTGTGTCATAAGATATTAATTCTTATTAGGTGTTTTCACTGACTCCTGGTTTCTCTTCTGCATCGTCTCGACTGAAATGCTGCAGAGCTGGTTTGAATGGGTTACAAGAGAACAATTCTCCGTTGTTTGGAGCTCTTATTCGACCTACAGTTGACTCGTGGAAAATCACGGTCAAGTTGGAAATTCCGGACTTAAGTGACGATCCGAATGGTGCCGAGACTTGGAATTTGTGGTCATTAAAGAATTGGTCAGATGAGCGTAGAAGGATTGAACAAACAGGAGAAGCACTGGCTCCAAACGTCGAGAAAAAGTTCGGTCAGTCAGACAGTGGATCGGATGAAGGCTTTCAGGAAACAGATACCCCAACAAGTGCAGCGTCTTTTGGTCGCTTAATTACTAACGGAAGTATTTGGGATGTAGCATTGACCGATGAGAATCTTAAAACACATGGTACTAGTCAACGAACTTGGGAATCCTTACGATGGTAAGTTGACAGCTGTAGATTTTCATTGTTAGAATTGCGTTGTCTAGTGTTCTTGTTTGTTTTTCAATTACTGCATAGTTCGCAACCCGTTTGTGAAAAACCATTGCTGACAGAAACTGGTCCGGAGGCTTTGGATCATGTGATTGCAAGTCAACAGCAAGAACTGAGCATTCTATTTCCGGATATTAGCGCATTTTCAGTCATAAAGAAGTGCAGCCCTTCAGAAATTATGCGTCACTCCCTTTATGTACTTTTAGGAATGTGTTCATACACTTATCCTTATGACGAGGTGAGATCGCGATAGTTGAGTTCGATTTCTTGTTTGTTGCTTTTGGTCAGGGGAGGTGCAAAACTGTACGCTGTATGCGTGGTTGTCAACCATGGTTAATTTGTTACTAGAGTAATATTTAAAAGATGATTTTTTTTCTATGGCGAAGTTATACGACTTTCTAAGACCAATGCGTTATTATTTCCTGTTGGTAATAGATGTTATTAATAAGACAGCCCGTCGACCTAGGAAGAGTATTTACAAAGGAGAAATTAGCTACTGTATACAGTATTAGGATTACTAAATAGAACATCACATTTAGGAAACCCATGTGGATTTGGTTTGTTGACGAGTTTTTGAATTCGTAGACGTCCACCAAATGATACTGCTCGTGATACTGACCATTACTGGAGAATTTTGGATGATATTTTTTAATGCGTTTTTCATCACAAGCAAAATGAGACTACCTAAGCATGTAGTACTTATAATTACGCTTCCGTTGTCTATTTTTCGTAATTCTGCTATTGTCTCTTGAAATAGAAAACCTGTTCGTTCCGGGTGTCACCGGTCTCCATATCGGGATTGTCGCCAGAATGCCTTCACAACCAATTAACTGAATTTGCTAGTAGTGGGACTGATCATTTACGTCTAGAGAGGTTAATTGTGACTTTAGTATCCCAGCCTGCTTGTGGTCTTATTACACGAGCAGTAATACAAGGTTTGAGGAGTTATCTGTATCACAGACAAGTAGTAATCAACGATATTTTTGGAGAATACATTACTCTACAGAGACTGGAACAGGACAAACTAAAGTTAATTCACTTGGCAGAGAATACTGCCAAGCTACGGCGACAAACCAGGCAAGTTTCTGATTTGGTATTTTCACTTTCTATAATATTATTGCACTGACATTGCACTATTTTAGATATCTCGCAGAGTTATGTATGGTTACTGATAGCTGCACTTCAACTCTGCCTTCTGGAATGTGTCTTCTAGCGTATTTATACAAGGCATGCATTGATGCTAGTTGTGATCCTGACACCTTCCCGGTTGTCCTGTCCCTCCTACTGAGGACCACAGAGCCATACATAGACTTTTTAAGGAGGTGGGCATTTGAGGGAAATTGTAAAGACGATCATTCCGAATTCCCAATCAAAGTTGATTGGGAATTAGTTACATCGGATTCAGAGAATATCTGGAACAAGGGCTTTATTTTGGAAGAAGTGATTGACCCCATTTTAGACAAATCGCTAGTGGATGTATTCATGTGTGGGAAATCCCTTTGTCTCTTGAAGTTTTGTCACCCATCGGTGAGTTTTCATCCGTGAATAATTAGTCTTTTATTGCATTATGAGAATATAAGTTTGTGTTGTTTTTCAGCATCCACTTTGCAGGGCAAATCGTGATCTACCATCGTTGGGTCTGGTATTTACAGAAATGCAATTGAAGTGTGCAGAGAAGCACATCAATGATTATGTAGTCGGAATAAAACGTGACGCTCAAACTCAGAATTTATCTCTAGTATCTAAAGTTAAAGATGAGCTTTTGACTTCGAATGTAATTCGTGATAAGGATAATAAGCCCCAATGCACCACTGTTGCAAAGGTACAAGAGAACATCGCTAAAGTAACAACAAAAGATGATGAAAACAAGCCAGAGACAGTTCAGCTGATCAAAGATGGGGATAATGCTGACAGTGATGTCAATGCCAATCTAGTCAATACTGATTTGGAAGATCAAGATATAAATGCCAATGATAATGTAGCACATTTACCGAATTTAGACATTGCCAGCGTGAGGACTCTATCATTGGACGTTACCAAAGGTACCAAGCGGAAGCAAGACAGAGATTCCATCGATTTTGATGTTTTAGAAGCAAGGAGACCTAAACTGAGAGACGAAGTTGGGGTCCTTGTGGAAGGCAACACCAATCAAGTTCTTCGAACGAGAGGACGAAACTATCATGGTCATGCTTCAGACTCGACTATTCAGAACTTACTGTATGGTCCGTCTTACTTAAATCAGCAAACTAATATAGATCAGAATGCTAACATTCAAGCTATTTTTGGTGGTACAACTCCATCTAAATCTATGAAGAATACCCTGTCAGAATTTCCTAGTATTGTATCAACAGCTGGCACAGACCTTACCAAAAAGTCAGAGCAGACTCCTCACAAGCAGTCCAGTACATCTGACGCAGTTTATCAACAGTCTCCAATAACGATGGATAAGAATATGACAACAGAAAACATACCATATAACTTAGACTTCACTAAAGCATGTGAGCGTCCTGTAACAGAATTTTGGATATTCGACTGGTGATCGAGTTACATCACCCTTTGATTAATATTTTTTCAGACTCTCCACCTTCTGGAGACATAACTTCGTCGTTTCTGCTGCAATCCTGTTCGCCTGGTCCTAAATTTATATATGATGAAAAGAAAAGCGATTTTTGGAACTACCTTACCTTGCCAGTTTTATTTGACCGTTGCATCGGCTCGCCACTTCGTGCCCAGTTCAGTCTCCTCTTTTTTCATTTCTTCATAATGTCACTTTTGCTGGATATTAATAATAAATTCCAATAATTTCATTGACTTTTTTACTCATAGGATGGGTTTGGTAAACAGTGCATTACTGGATCACTTCTTGACTCGTCTTGGTCTCATAAAGCAGTTTGAATTTCTACAGAGCCGATTCTTTATGCAGGATGGGGAGTTTTCTCAGTGTCTTTGTAATCTACTTTTCAACCGATTCTCTCGAGTGACGGCACCATCGGACCTTCTGAATCCTATTACATTAAATTCCATATTGTCCAAAGCTGCATTATATTCGCATACTCCATCCTCTCCAGGGGAAGTTGATGTCGACTACTTAAATTCTGGTAGCTTTGATGCCAACTTAACATTTGCTGTGCGCTTTGTGCCAGAATCTTTCATTCAGAACTGTGAGTAGTTTGAAGGAGGTCACTTTTCGTATCCATTTTTTATGTGATTGAACTTTTATGTGCTTGAACTTTGTAATTGCAGCTCCTAGCGCTCTGGATTGTCTTCAACTAGTCTATCACGTGGATTTTCCAGTGAGCATCATACTTTGTAGGTCTACTCTCCGATACTATGAACGTGTGTTTAACTTCCTTCTACAACTGCGGTACTGCACCTGGGCAACTACGGATGCCTATGAAATCCTGAAAATGCGTGATCCTGGCCATGAGGGAGTTTCACCAAACGCTGGTCAATATGATATTAGGCAGTATAGGTTCTTACAGATGTATCGACATGAAATGCATCACTTCTTAAGATGCCTTCTGGAGCACTTGAATCTACACGCCTTTCAAGCGACATACATGAAGTTACAGGAAGAAATAACAGAAGTACGAGGCTTGGATGAATTGATAACGGTGCACACGAAGTACTTGCAAAAAGTGTCTTTTCGGTACGATTGACCTACTTAATTGTTTAGTGGGCACCCTTAAGCAGGGCCGACTCGTGAGTTTCAGGCGCCCTAGGCAAGTGAGTCCATCGCCGCCGCCCCCATTGAATCTAATACAGTTCTAAATTGTCCAATCGTCCCTCACGTGCTTGGCATTTGTCCCAATACCAACATTTAGAAAAGGCCCAACCAATCAGAGAAATTTGGGAACCCCAGGACTAAGAACATTTTAAGTTAATGATAGACTGCATGGCAAGGAAATACCTCTGAAATCAGCCCCCTCTATGAAATTTGCCGCCCTAGGCAGCCGCCTAGGTTTGCCTGCCCCACGAGCCGCCTCTGCCCTTAAGATTAATTATTGGAGATATTTTCATGAGTTAGCTGTTGCTTCTCTCTTTGCTGTACAGGTGTTTATTACACAAGAAAGCATTGCCGTTGAGGCGGATACTTCATAAAATTTTTGCCATTGTGGTGACTTTCCGTTACCGGCTCTTGTCCTTCACCAAGGCGCTTAACGGACTACATCCAAATGATGCAACTTCTTCCAGGACAACTACTGGTTTTTCTGAACTTCAAGCAACCTACAAAGAGTTCAAAGAATGTTCCACATTTCTGTGTCGAGGTATGTAGATTTTATTGATTCTCTAGGATCAAGTATGTGGGTTCAAAGTTTGGAAAAATGAGGGTTTAATAATGACGTATCTGTTGTAATGCAGCCTGGTTTGATAAAGCAAGGTAAAGAGTATTTTTATTTGGCAATTTTGAAAGAATTAGTAACCGTTAGGATGTCTTATAGCAGTTAACCGTGCAGTGTTTATTATGCGGAGGTGGGAGTGGTAGTAGTATTTAATGTTTTTATTGGAAGGAGGTGACCAGACGTCCCGATTTCAGACTTCATGTCCCGCTGTCCCTCTCTTGTCCCGGCGGGACGCCCGTTTGTCCCACTTTGTCGGCAACTTCTCAGAAGCATTCACTCGTCAATGAAATACGTGTACAGAGCACCCACACAGAATGATCCTTCTAGTTTGGCAACGCATCATCGTCTGCATCAAACTAAAACATCAGGCATCCTGTGCTGGACCAGTCCTGTGACCCGTAGAATCAATGGGATGCTTGAAGTGGAGACATGGAAGCGGAGTCCTGTGTGATGGGAGGGTCCCAATCAAGTTGAAAGGGAAGTTCTTCAGGGCAGTGTTTAGGCCTGTTATGCTATATGATTCGGAATGCTGGGCAGTGAGGAAGAGCCACGTCAACAGAATGCAAGTAGCTGAGTGGGGTGATGAGAGCTGATAGAATTAGGAATGAGTATATTAGAGGTAGTCTGGGAGTGGTAGACATCGCCGAAAAATGAGGGAAAATAGGTTGAGATGGTATGGACACGTAATGAGAAGAAGAGAGGAGCACGTTAGGTCCATTTCAGGAATGCAGGTGGTCAGCAGCACCCGGGGCAGGGGGAGACCGAAGAAGACATTGGAGCAGGTTGACCGTAAGGCTATGGCAGTGTGTGAGGTGGAGGGCTAGAACCCGCAGACCCGACCCTGCCGCAAGCGAGATAAGGGTATGATGATGCATCCTGTGCTGGATGGACACACATTCAAGCTGTAAGGTACAGTAGGTACGAAGTCACAAGTTTTGTTCTTTGCTCTTTAGGAAAGCATGTCTCACCACCCCTACTTTGGGGCACTCACCAAAAGCTCTCATCCCGCTTTGCCCTCTGGAAAATCTGGTTACTTTAGTTAAACTCTTTTCACGTTATTGTGTGCATTTCAAGCAGCGCTCTACTTAGGACGTTTAGGGGATCGGTGTTGTAGACGTTTATGCAGAAAGAGATTGCTGGATAGAAAAATATTGAGATATTTTATTATTTGAACATATGTCTTTTAATATATTCCTGTTGTTTTGTTTAACAGTGGTAACCAAGCTGGTGAGGCGTGGCTACCAAATGCCCTTACAAGAATTCTTGACGAGACTCGACTTTAATGGATGGTATTCGTCGAATTCAGAACAGTGTTCTGGCAGTCTATCATCTTTATCATCTTCCATTTCTCAGTAATCATTACTATTTTAAGTCTTCCTCTTTATGTGCGAATGGATTATTGTTTTTAAGAAATCTTAAACTTCCAAAGTTATCAGGGTTTAAGTTATTGTTAGAACCACTTGGTACACAGCGCAAGAAGTTCTTCACAAACGTCTGAATACCATATGCTAGGTGACTCATGTCCAGTTAGGAGCAATGGGGGCTGAATCTTAGAAACCATCGGAGATTTGTGAAGCATTGTTATATAGGTCTTTGTGTTCCTTTCTCCATTGTGTAATGGGCCAATGAGAATGGATTTCAAATGTTTCGGAGAAGGTTAACTATCACTATTTTACAAATAGCACGCAATTATTTATTCTCGGAGGTTTTTGTTTTCCCGAACGAGCTTTTTTATGATTTTCTTGTCGAATCTTTCTGTTGTACATAGCCGTTGTCAGCCCATTAAACAATATGAGAACTATTAAGAGTTAGTGTCATGATAATTTATTAGGGAATACGACATATTGTCATACAAAAATGAAAAACTGGGATAAAACTAGAATGTTGTCGTCCTCCCCTGGAAATGTAACGTCTGTTATCACCGTCTGTAAACGAGGAGAATAAACACAAAGGCCAAAACGTAGCAATTCATCTCTCGGATCAGTATTCATCATTATCGTCATCATTTTGATCATTTGAATCAATACCGACTTCTTCATAATCTTTCTCCAAGGCTGCCAGGTCTTCACGGGCCTCATTAAATTCTCCTTCTTCCATACCTATGAGTTTTAAAATTACTTACAGTAACACGATAAAAAGATTTAATTTATAGACAAGAGGTAGCAGGTTTCATTACTTACCTTCTCCAACATACCAGTGCACAAAGGCACGCTTGGCATACATGAGATCAAACTTATGATTGAGCCGACCCCATGCCTCTGAGATTGCTGTAGTGTTGCTGATCATACAAACAGCTCTTTGGGTCTTCGCTAAATCTCCTCCGGGCACCACGGTGGGCGGTTGGTAATTAATACCTACTTTGAAACCAGTAGGGCACCAGTCCACAAACTGGATGGTTCTTTTAGTCTTGATGGCTGCAATGGCAGCATTTACGTCCTTGGGGACGACATCACCTCTGTACAGCAAACAGACCGCCATGTACTTGCCGTGTCTGGGGTCACATTTAACCATCTGATTGGCTGGTTCGAAACAAGCGTTGGTGATCTCGGCAACAGTCATCTGCTCGTGATATGCCTTCTCGGTGGATAGCATGGGGGCATAAGTGACCAAAGGGAAATGGATTCGTGGATAAGGCACTAGATTGGTCTATAGAAAACAAGAAAATAAAGTTACGAAACCCAACTGTGAATAACCCTTGGAAGATTCCATATGACAATGCTGACGGCACGCAGTAAACCTCCTGAACTTAGCGCTAATCTAGGGTGGGTGGAAATCTGGAATGGGTTCCAGGTGGGGTGTGATATTGTAAATCACCAGGAACGTGGGATCTTTTAGTGCTTTCCTTAATGCCAAAGCATGAACACTCACCTGGAATTCTGTGAGGTCTACGTTGAGAGCACCATCAAAACGGAGAGATGCAGTGATGGATGAAACAATCTGACCAATAAGACGGTTTAGATTTTCATAGGTGGGGCGCTCAATGCTAAGATTTCTTCGGCAAATGTCGTAAATGGCTTCGTTGTCCACCATAAAGGCACAGTCTGAATGCTCCAGAGTAGTGTGGGTGGTTAAAATTGAGTTGTAAGGCTCCACCACCGCAGTAGAGACTTGTGGTGCAGGATAGACAGTGAACTCCAATTTGGACTTCTTGCCGTAGTCCATTGACAGACGTTCCATCAGTAGAGAACTGAATCCGGAACCGGTGCCACCACCAAAACTATGAAACACCAGAAATCCCTGGAGCCCTGTGCACTGTTCAGCCATTTTACGAATACGATCTAATACTAAGTCGACAATCTCTTTGCCAACAGTGTAATGTCCACGGGCATAATTGTTGGCAGCATCTTCCTTTCCACTGACAAGTTGGTCAGGATGGAATAGCTGTCGATACATTCCAGACCTCACAGAATCTGTTAAAGAGTTTCAAAATGTACAGAGTTCACCATGTATTGGACGCCAGTAGTCATGTCATGGAACTTACCGACAACAGTGGGCTCCAAATCCACGTAGACGGCCCTAGGAACATGTTTTCCGGAAGTGGTTTCACTGAAGAAGGTGTTGAAAGCCTCGTCTTCCCGTTGTCTGTTAGGCCCATTTTCACCTGAGGTAGACAAAATGTTTCATATCTGCGCTTAACAGAGTTCATTTTACAACTAACAAATATCCATTGCCTACCTTGATTAACGTATCCGTTGGGTTGAATTCCATGTTCCAGGCAATAGAGTTCCCAGCATGAATTTCCCATCTGAACGCCAGCTTGGCCCACGTGCACACTAATACATTCACGCTAAAATAAGAAGTATTTGAATTAATGCATGGAACACGGACTTTGGTTGAGGCGAGCTCTTACACCTAAGAATTTGTCTCCTCCGCCGTCCTAGAACGCACCCAATCCCCAGAATCGAGCCTGGGATTCTTGGAACCTCAACATGCCATTCACTTGGCACCATCAATAGGACCATCAATAATTCATTTGGCCCCTGCTGAGAAGAGATGAACCAATACGCCTAGGAGCCTATATGGTATTTTGTCCGTGCAGAAAAGGGGGTCTTTCATGTGGATGAACGACACATAAGGTTACAGCCTCATTTCAAATCCAATATTACAAGATGTATGTCGTTCCCTCCTCAATCGCTCAAAAGGACCAGTTAAACGTATAATCGAACCTACGCTTTATCATCATACCCTTATCCCACCTGTGGCAGGGTCGTGTCTGCGGTTTCTAACCCTCCACTCTTGCGTAATTCCACCAGGTAACCTGTCCGTCCTGCATACCTACGCTTTATAGGCTGTCCCAACTGCAGTCCAGACCCCATGCTGTTTGACTGCGTTTTACAACACTGCTTCCAGTCACAATACATCAAGGGTGGGGATTGACATGGACCACATGTGTAAAAGAAACACTAAATTTCAACCAGACATTTTAAGTCTTCTCCCGTCATCGTCCTCTTGTGATCTCACCCTTGGCAACATAGGTTGATGGCTCATCCAAAGCACTCGTGTGCCACAATGAGTCATTGGCTTAAACGAAATGGGCGTTTGGAATATCCTGATAAGAGGAGTCAGAAAACTTGGCGTCAGGGGACTTATTCATCCCACTCGGTTAAAAAAGAGGAACCTTGAAGTATTTTAAGTATTCCAATATCGAAACAATCATTGGGTGGATACAGGCATGTCAACTAAATGGAATTTGCTGAGATTCTGTCGCAGTGCCAGGACGATATCTCTCATAGCTGAAAATTTAACTAATCTGATGCATTAAATTATATTAATCACGTAGGAAGAGTGATTATTTGGCAAGTGGCTATCGCTTCTCTATGAAAGAACGATAATTCGCCGGAAATGTCTAAACAGTCGTAGGCGGAAATTGGTCCTTCAATGAACCAAATGTCCAGTTTCTAAATAAAGTTGCGAAATAAGCGTTTAATCCTGGCTTAATCCAAGTTGAAGTCAATGGTATTGTTTTGGCTAATGGGCGGCCTCTAATTAGACCTTAGCAACTCCTAAATACGCTTTCCGTAGGATGGGTGTACGGTGTCACCTGCACTTAACAGAACCCTTCTTACACAAAATCTTGTAGACAAAATTTACAGATAATCCTCATTCTGTATGAGTAAATACCCCTGTTGAGAGCTGAAAGTTAACCGATACAGGGAGCGGCGAATTGCGTTGGACACACCAGTTCTCGTCTGATCACTGAAGTTAAGCAGCGCAACCCCAGCTAGTACAGACATGGGTGGCCGCTTGGGAAAACTGGGTACTGCTAAGACCCAAAACTTGTCGCATTAGTGTAGTGTCTGTGCAGTCTCTGCATAAGAACTATGCTGTGGACGGGGCTCTAATGACCTTGCAGTTGAAGGGCCCTAAAACACCAACAAACAACAAATTAACCGATACAGGGTCCTTAGTCAATGTCGACGAGGGAATAGAGAGACGTCACCGTGCCCTTCAGGGGAAATATACATGCATCTTATACATACGCGTAGCAAAATTGTGGGATCGTGTCTGGGCCCTTTGAATCGAAGCGTGGATAATTTTACCCCATCATCTCCCACCGTGGTGGAGGACTAAGCATGGTAGGCAGAGTTTATTGGTAAAGACCTGCTGGTCATTATCATCATGCCTTTGTAAAGTTTACAGAACAGGAGTAACGTCTAGAGCAGAGGTGAGCAAAGGTTTTTATTACAGGGTCGCAGGCCGCAAATACAAAATGTTTTTAATTAACACGTCTAGGTACCTATATGGACCATTTATTCTGCAAAATATTGATATTTAATTAAACATTGTCTAATCTCGCAGAATCCTGTGGGGGGGGGGGCGTCCATGTCCATGATTGACGATTTACTTACATTTCTTTGTAGGCAGATGGAACCTTGGCTAGGGATACATTAGCTACGTACCCTAAATTTCAGGGACCAGTACAGAATACAAGAGGTTCTCTGTACTTTACAATGGTACTCACGAAAAACGAAAGGTGGCGCAATGAACGCATTATTCATATAACCCACATCGGCAGTCTGAGAAGTTCATAGCGATTAAGCATTTGTAATCAAGTTCGTCGACAAATAAGGTCTGAGTCATTTCCTTTTGTGAAGCGTGGTTTACGAGTAACTTTTGAAAGAGTTGTTTATTCATCAAGTGCTGACCCCGACAAATTGACCTTCCACTCTCAACGTTTTTTTTTTCATAAATCGCGACTACGGAGGTGGCGTCATGGCGATCGGCCAGTCTTCTATTCGAAAATGAATTAACTGTACACCGTTAAATTGGAGACAAGTGGCAAGAAAATCTCTCATTTTCCTATAATGTTTAAAACGTCAGCGTTTTCAGTTTTTTTCGCCAAACGCCACTTAAGATTAATTAAATTAACTCAATTTATTAATCGTGGCTTTTTATTTCATTGAGAGTACTCATGATGGAACGAACTTTTTCGGTAGCTCAGCACTGAAGTAGCGGGTTGAATATCAGAATATAAAAATCGCCTTAGGAACACGACTGCTACCGTGGAGGGACTACTCATCTGTTTGAAACCGTTAAGAAACTCGGGTAAGATGACTAAATGGAGAGCCACATCGCATTTTTGAACAGTGTCCACTGTCATTGCATTCCCAAATGCCACCACCTTCAAATAACTCTCCAACTACATCCTACCACACATCTATTTTTAGTTCAGTGCTTTGGCCTCTCACTGCAGAGCTTATTCCAGTATTGCACTTCAATACCCTTGGCCCTCGCCCCGCAGGAGGCTTCAGTAGCTCAATTTTAGCTTAGCTTGAGCTGATAACACGCAGACTTCATGAGGCTACTGGCTTCTTTCAGGGTCCAAGGGAGAAATCTCGAGTTCTTGTTATAACATTTCCCATCTTCGAACTGTCTGAAGCTCGTCAGTAGTAACGTCCTTGAATAATGGGCACATAGATATAGGTGGTTCGAGCCTAGATGAGACAGATTGTATTTTTCGGACGTTGTTGTTTTTGTTTGTTGGTGTTTTAGGGCCCTTCAGCTACAAGGTCATTACAGCCCCGTCCACAGTGTAGTTCTTATGCAGACTGCACAGACACTACACTAATGCGATACTTGGATACGATTTTTGGATACTAGCGATACCCAGTTTTTCCAAGCGGCCACCCATGTTAGTACTAACTGGGGTTGCGTTGCTTAACTTCAGTGATCAGACGAGAACTGGTGTGTCCAACGCAATTTGCCGCTCCTATTTTTCGGACGAGAGGTACTGTAAGTTCATAGTGCGATTTCCGGATTGGAAGTAAAACCATGGTCCTGTGTGGTATAAATGATGCCGCCACTGCACGTAAAAGTTTTCTAAACTGAGAACAATATACGGATAGATAGGCAAATTCCCACATTTAGAGCTCATCCTCTGGCGTCGGTAAATTACCATCAGTAGATCAAGGCCGACAATAAATAAGCAAAGAAACCAAACCAATTTTCTGATGTGCTACAGAACATATCCTACATTTGTTAGCATAAGTCTCACTAAATAGATCCCCTTTTGCCTCCACCGTAAAAAAAGTGAATTTTGATGAGGTGTTCATGTTACATCGTCCCCCTAAGCCTACACCACTTTCAAGGGTGGCAGCTGTTTATGCTAGTGATTACAATTCCTTGCTTCCTGAAGGGCCCCTAAATCAACGCTTCAACTTGGGGAATTTTAAAAATTGACATGCCAGTGACGTCTTAGGCACCACACGTCCCGTCCGACGGATGGCAACATATAAGGCTTCTCTCTGACAATGAAGAAGCCTCCAAAATGAGTCAGGATCGATCCTATAGTAACGCGATATTAGTGAGTCACCAAGTGTTGCGTGAGTTAACAGCAAACAAAAAAAAAATATCAATTTCAAATACTAACCACATTCATTATCTTACACAATTAAAAATTGCGTAACATCATGGCGCCCATTACTTTTTTGTTAAGATTCACCACCAAACCTGAGGAAGACCAGGAGAGGCTGTTCCTTACCGGAAATAATATCATCAGTATTGGTGATTTGATTCACTCATTGTACATTGCACTGAGTCATTCATACTATCCCATATGGTAAGGTATGAGCATCCATGAATTTAGGGGAGAAAAACATGAACAAAATATTATTGCATAATGAGACACAACAGTTGTCAGTGGCACCATAAGTATCCACACCTGGCGAACTCAACAACTCGGGTCATCAAGTAAGACCACTGCCCAACAGTTAGTTCATGAGTTTTCGGACTGGTGGCTGGGTGCCCAACCTTGCCATAAATCGGGAATGAGTTAAAGTAAGGAACCAAGGGCCCTTTTGATGGAAAGGAGATGCCAGTAGTACGTGCCATCGAATCAAGTAATTAAGCCCTTTCTACACGGAAATAAGGCTTCAGTGGCACGCCCTAGTAATCAATAGGTTTAGTCCTGGGCAATAGATGTGCAGGAGGGGGTGATGTAGGACAAGTGATAGAAAAACTTCCCTCTTTCGTCCAGGATGTGATGTTCAGGTCGGTATGTTATCGTGCGGTAGGTAAGTGCAATATCATTTGCATAACTTTGTACGTTTAATAAATAATAATAATGATGTAAATCGGGAAGTGGTAAATAGTAATCGGAGGCCAATGTTAAAAGGCCAACACCAACCTCAACCGATGTCGGTAATGAACTTTCATTCCATGGGCTCAATAGGTAAATGCATTAGGCACCTGGCTAAATAATACATCATTTATCGTGAGTTTAACTGTGGCAAACTCTCCTGTGGTTTTTTAGTAATAAAATCCCTATTTTAAACTTCCTAGTCAATAAGTAGGATTCCTATTAGCATGTCCGAACGATGACCCGTGTCGGAATTCGGTGTGTTTATTGGATTTCTTCAACCGAAAAACATTTTTTTCCCCCATCTGTGCACATGTTAAGTCTTTTTTTGTATGTTTTCATGAAATTATCTTATGGGTTCAGCGACTTTATCAGAGTTTGAACTTCAGTAAATGGAGGCAAAAACAATCCTTTCTTAATGGTGAAAAGGAGTGGTCAGTGGTTTTCATATGAGAAAAAATAACTTTTGCACACCATGTGAATTTTGTGGGGATTTTTTTAAACCTCTAATATCTACATAGATTTTATATTCTATTCAATTCAGACATGCCAGCAAAAAATGTAATATGATTTAAATTGCTAAGTTCGAAACTCGCACGTCTGCTGGTTTTCATACTGTAGCTCTAAAGAAATTTCACGCCGTTTTTACTCTGGAATGAATGCGACCGTGAACTTGAAACAAATTAGTTTCTCATTTCATTCTCGGTCAAGAAACCCGAAACCTTTACTACAAGTATATTATTATTAATAAGGCGAAATAATAATAATAGTGCTTCTTGTATGACCACGAAATGGGTCTGTGAGTGATGTCAGAAGTTTGGGAATTCGGGAAGAGCCGCCATCTTTGTGCACATGTCAACTTTTAACTAAAAATTTTGAACTTCCCTTGTTGTGTTTTACAGTTGTTTTGTTTGAACATTTTAGCTGTGGCTTTGCAGTCTAGTCTCCATGAAGAAGAAAAAGATGATGATGATAGGAAAGCAAGACGATGACCTTAAGTCTTAATTTTTTTTACCCAGAAGAAAAAAAACGATGGATGAACTTGAGTCATCACGCTCTCTGCTCACCAACATCGTACTTTGGTATACGTTAACGCTGTTAAAATGTCAAGAAAAAGGGTCTGCAAATGGTTAAGATTTCTAAAACGCTAAAAATAATTTTTTTCCGAGGGAGGGAGTACGAGGGAAGTCAACGACTGAAATGTTTCTGTCCTGTCTCGATCGTAAGGAATCTTTTACATTTCTTTCCCTCTGCAAATGCTCTCACTCCATACATCACACACACTCATACAGTACACACACCCTGTGGCTTTTTCAACTTGGTAAGAATTCCTTTTTTCTTACAAAAGCAACAAAAAAACATTGTTGGGTTTCGATCAAATTATTCACAATTAAGACTTCTAGTAAAGTAATTATTTTAGATTGCCTGGAACTGTTGACAAATTACAGTCACACATCTGAATGACGAAGACGGATTTCTAAAAAAAAAACAACCTGAACTCTTCAAGTTTCCGGGAAATTGGCATCGGTGCATGCAATTTTAAAGATAGAGGTTTGCAAACATCCGGAACTGAGGATAAAATAAACTTAATTGTCAAATCTATGAAAAAGATATCTCTATAGCAGGAATATCTTGCGCACTGAAATGTGACAGAAAATATTCTCTTATCAGGCTTCTTATGTGATAAACCAATCATAGGATAATCTTTAATGCGGTCGTTGAATGCACTTTGTGAGGAATTTAAGAAGGCGTTCGCTTTTCTAGGACTTTATAAAACTGGAGAGGTTTTAGGGCTTCTGGAATCGTTATCAATCAAGTCATTCAAACATCTTCTCCCTCTTCATCTCACTAGGATTACGAAAGGGTTTCCAAAATTAGCCGACTTTCCGTAAGTAGAACGCATTCGCTATTTAGCACCATCAATAGAAAACTTCACAACGGCTACCTAGCATTTTGGTAGCTATTAAATGAGAAAAGTTATTTACAGAAGTGAACCTCCGTAGAACAGTATTTTAGAGCAAAGTAGCGGTTCTGTAGCCAGTTAATAACATTTCAATGACGAGTTTTGTTAGCGTTGCGTTCACAGGAGTTTTAGCGAACTTTTCTAGTTAGGACTGTTTTCAATACTTCCCTCCACCCCACGCTTTCTTGGAGAGACTATAATTTTCCTTTGTTGAAAAATTAAAGTTTCTTTGTCGTTCAAAAGGAAGTTCCTTGACTTTTGGACGCGACTGACTGAAAGCTATAATTTGCAATTTCTTAACCTTCAAAAAAAATTCTAGCCTGACTTTATTACAAAAAAAAGTTTCAACGTGCAATTTAAATCCTAGGATCTTATAGAAACCCTTTAATTTCTAGAAAAAAACGTCATATGAGAGGCATTTGTCATGTTACATTCTAGTTTTAAAGTTGGGGCTCAATAGATAAGCAAAAATATTATCCGAAGTGTGAAATGTCACGTCAAAATCCTATATGATAATAGAGCCAGTTTAAATCAATTTTTCATTGAACGACTATTTATCTAGGTAAAAAAAAAAACTTGGGGCCAAAAAATTGAAAGTTACATTTCCGAATTCAATAGTTAGCATGCAAAATGCTACATACAGCTCAGTATACAATGTCAGAAGTTTAAAATTTAAAGTACTTACCATTTTCGTAGATATCTATATCTTTGATAAGAACCTTTAAAAACTTGACAGTTTTGGCAAAAGTCCTCTTGTTTTCAAGGAAGTTAACTTTTCGGCTTTTCTTCAACCGCAAATAAATACAAAAACTTGTGGAGAGTTTATTTAAATTTTTATATTCAATAATATAATTGAAACTAGAGAATCTTTTCTATTTTCTGTAATAAAAGTTTAAATGAATAAAAAGAGTTGCAACCGTCACAAGCAACGAAATGTCAGTCGCAACGTTTCCGAATAATACGTGAAGGACCTAAAGGAGCCTATTTATAGCAGGTCTGGTAGTGACGTCACGTAGGACGGCAATACGTTCTTCGGCTCTTGTTGAATGTCGCCTCCTCGCACGAGTGAGTGCGCAGCGATGAAGATCAAAGAGGACTCTGGTGGAGAAAGATGGAAAAAGGCTGTTCATCTGATTGTTCGTCTCACAATGGCAATGGTAATTAACTGATAAAAGTGATTTCCTTGAAGATACCAACCATCTTTTTTTTTGTAAGTACACCGCATTAATATTTTGATTAAATGGTAATGTGACTTAGTTGTTTTTTAAACATTAGAAATTAGCTTAATTGATGAGATTGTTGACAGCGCCGAAATGTCTCAGAACAACAGTAGCGATGGTATCTTGGTGAAACAATTTTAATTATCAACGCATAAATTATTAAAGCTAGAAGACAAAGGGAAAGACGTAGCGGTAGGAGGATTAGATGAGCCTGATATCGAACTAGGAGCTTGATAGCATTTTATACAATCAGTAACCTTTTACTCTTCCACGGCTATGTTGGACGTATTCATGCTTGCATCCGCAAATTTTATAGGATAATTTTGAGTCACAGAGGGTGTCTCTGATTGCCTCTCTCTACCTCATGCGTCCGTCCTTCCAGAATTCTTAAAATTATTCACACATTGCATATCAAACCCCTCGTCTCACTTTGGGTAAGCTTGGATTCACATCAGTTCACCATCACAGTAATTTACTCTTTTTTTATTCTATTTATCAACATATCCGGTCTATATTGTGCATCAACGTTGATCCTTGAATATCGTGCTGTCAACTTCAACCCTATCAATCCCTCTCCCTCCGCCTCATCAAATATATCAGGCATGTATCTGTTGTCGTTATCAATTCAGAAACTTTTTTTCCCTAGTAAATGAGCTGTTACCTCGTCTTTTATAGCCGACGTCCATCCAACCATTCATTTTCACCGTAAAAGTACATACAGTATGGTATTATATATCATCTTGGCATGTCGAAGTTAAGCAACCTTGAGCCCATTCTTGATTCGAATAGGTGCCGTATTGTTTTGTCATAATCTCGCTTGACATTCATAGTGATTAATGTGAGGTTAACATTGCGCTGCAAACTAATTTTCCATCATATTGCAAATGTCCATTGTTAGAAATTTAATAGATATGGAATTCAACTTTGGAAGTAAAATCTTTTGTAACTTAACAATTCGAGGTTTGAAAGGGACCGAAGTTAACACATATAACATGTAGGTATCCTATCTTTCTTAGGCGAAAGTAATTCGTGACATTGCGTGAGGTACACTGTCACCCGGATTTAAAGTCTTTCTCATTTAATTAGCAGACATAATAACAGAGTAATATTTGATAAGGCAATGTCAATCATCCGGTCATTGGAAATAATTAACACTGTCTGGACTCATTAAATGAATGAAAAAAAAATTACTTTAATTTAAGAATCGTATAATCCAATGCTGTATTTTATACGACAGATACATTATTTGTAAGTGGGGAATCAGCATACCATAATTTGCAAGTAACATAAAAATGAGGCGTAAACATTACGAAATGATGGGCCTTTTAAAGTGTGATAGTCAAGATGCAACCAAGTGGTCAACAAGAAAGTTAAATTTCAACACTTTAATACTAACGTTTTGGCGTGAATAGTGCGGTCTTTAATGGTTGAAAGGAAATCGTCCCACGTACTGTAAGTCGTGAAGTACAGATTTTGAGTGGTAGATGGTGATCATGTGGGACATATGGCATCCTGTTAATCTTTCAAATTTCTCCAGGGTTTTTGAGGGAACGACAAGCTGGTGGTTAAAAATGCCACCACTTATATTATCACGGGTTGCTATTTATAATTTTTCTTATATATTACACAGATTGATTAAAGATAAGGTTCACATCTAGACATCAATTGAGAGAAATAAATGGTGTGAGAGCACATGCCTGGGATGGATGGCTGTAATGCATTCATCAGCGAGAGGATTTACAAACAACGTAAGTTCATTGGAAATTTGTAAACATGTGAATGAACTGAGGTCAAAAACCGTGTAATAGAAAGGACAATTTCCATATTACATTGACAGGAAAGGAGCTTAAAAGGGTACGTTGTGTATAGTGTAATGTGCTGTTAGCAGAAAGTTGTTAGGGTGTAGAGTTTTAGAACCTCTCATTTGCTAAAATAATGTTATTTATAACGAATGTTATGTGGATAACTGACCGTTAATATACTCTGAACCAGACTGTGTTTCAAAACTCACTACGTCTCGGATTTCCATTCATGATCCCATTTCTTCTGTTACAACTACTGTATTAAGATTGTATACCAAGGTCAGGGGGCGAGTTATTGGAAATTGTATCCAGTGGAGACTGTAGCGTAAAATTGCCTTGTATCTTGCGAAGCAGTACGGTAGCAGGGTGTAGCTTGACGCCACATTTCAGTAAATGTGTCTCCGCAATGTAGTATGACATGTCATGCTACGATAATACCCAAGATGTTACCCAATAGTTACGATGATACCCAAAATGTCATGCTACGATAATATCCGAGGTCCCGTGGGTATTACTTGAGTACTGTATGTGTACAAAAATAATGTTCATGCATATGTGGCATCATGCTACGATAATAGTAACATTTTGCTATCTTCAAATTCAGAAGACGAACTTTAGTTAAAAGTTGCGGCGCAGGTTTTAAGTCGATCTTTTGATTTAAGGAATTTTTTTTGGAATTTTGGAAAAAAATAGCGGCCATTTTGTCAAGAACGAATGGATGTTTCAAAAAATTATGGCGCTTTCTTCTCCATGACAATGCACAGATCTTCACATTATTTGACAGTCGATATAGTGTAGTGAAAAATCAGAACTAGCGTTATAATCAAATTTAGTCATCTTTGCTTAGCAAGTACACACTGTCATAACCCGTTTGCTGCAGAAATTCAAAGAGGTTTAGAAATGCTCCTGGGCAGAGCTTTTACTTCCTGCAGGCGCACATTCGATGTTTTATATTACTTCAAGGTTCAGGGCAACCAAATTCAATTATATGTTTTATCGTTCAAATGCCTGTGCGGGACAGGAGTTTTGTGGTCGCACTATGTTACGTTACTTCTAAGGGAAAGTCTTCATATAATCAATTACTTGTATGAAAAAAGACACCACTGGCTTCGGCCAACAGACAAACAAGCAAGTTCACTATCATGACCTCACAAAAACTGGCAAACATAGCCCTTTAATGCACCAATACGAACATTGAGATCACATCCAAACACCTACCTGAGTAACAATCATTACTAATTGTGCAAAATGGCTTCCATGTTTAATTATTAAGGAAACCTGTCTAGTTTACATACTGTATATTACAACCAACAAGCAAGTTTGAATAGTTACTCGCTTCTATGGATTTTGTACCGTATTCTATGCATTTCTCTAAAGCTAGTCAAATTCTGTATTAGTTCTCACAATTAAGTTTGTTTATCAATAATTACCCCTTGGAACTTGTGTATGGCTTACAAAATACGTACATTTTACAGGAACCCTTTAGCATTTTCTTTTAACTGACTCATGCTATGACTTCATCGACGTAGATAAAACTAATGATAGGGTGCCCCGAAGGTTGCAATGGATTGTGCAAGGGAAGAACGATGGGGATATTAGTCAAAGAGCGTGTGGGTGAGGTGAGGGTTCGCCAGCAGCAAGTCCCTATATTTTAATTCTGGTGATATGCAAATTGCTGATTGATGCAGTTAAATTAATGCCCAGTTCTTGTAATTTGCAGAAGTCGGTGTTTACTGGGAAAAAGTAAAAGATCGGATGATCTCAGAAGAAAGCAGATCTCGTGGTTAGCCTAGACAAATCAGAGTAGATGGCCTTTGACAAGGCGGGGAGCGTATAGATGAATACCAACATGAAGAGCCGGCCTTGTAAAGTGGGAGGCCCCGAGTAAGTACATTGTAGGAGGCCCCAGGCGAGTACGATGTAGGAGGCCCTAGGCAACCACAATGTGGGAGGCCTAGTTGCCCACCGTCCCAGGTAAAGCATAGAAAAGTGTATCGAGAATTCAAAATCTGTCATTATCTTATTACAAATTATACAGAAGGATCACCCTGTACACTTGTTAATAACGTTATAATGTAACTCACTCACATGCATATCATAATATCAAAATTTATTTAAGATCTGTCCAGCTCAATATGTAAGTCCTAATATTGAAAGAATCAAATTTATTTTCAAGAAAATATCTGTCAAACTCAATTTCTGTTGAAATGTCATCTTCAATTGCATTGATAGACAAATTTTCTAGCTTATCTTTGACACATACAGTAGATGAACACAAATATGTCTTAATGAGCTTTAGTTTAGAGAAGTTTCTTTCACCTGAGGCAACTGCAGTTGGAATTGTTGGTAAAATTCTGATTGCAATGCACACATTCGGAAACAATTCAGCATAATGATATCTTGATATGTAATGTAAAACCTCTTGAGACGTCATTGAAGATGGCAAGCTGCTGCTGAGCATTCTCAATTCTTCACAGAGTGCAACTGCAGAAACATCCAATTGATTATTTCGTTGCAGGATGACTTGAAGGTCATTGCATGATTTAAGCAGCTCCTCAACATCTCAAGCTTCAAGGGCTTTTACATCAAATAAAATCCAAACGTTTCTGGATAAAACCTCCACTGTTCAAAATGTTCATTAAATAAAACACTTGCAGTGTCAAGCAAAATGTTAGAAACTTCTATTTTGAATTTTTCTTCAGTATCCTCCTTTGTGCTGCCTTCTGATGCATTATCAAACTGTTGGTGCTTTCGTCGCTTTCGAAATGTAGGGAATCCAGGGGGAATTTCTTAATCGTTAGCCAATTCGATAGCAGTAAGCTTTGCACAATTGTAACCATTTTCTCTGTAGCACATTGGAAAATCGGTCAATTTCTTAGTAAATCTATTTGCAGATTGCATTTCGTTTGATGACTTTTGAAGCAACTTTGAACAAACATTTACTTCTTGCAATAAATCATACCAAATGACTACCATTAGTACAAATTTAGACGTTTGCATTTTTTTGAGCAGTGACTCTGCTTCACTCCACTTTTGGCTCAGAAAGACATTCTACAAGAGCTTCCAGTTCATCCAGAACCTTATCCTATTGAAAATTAATTGGTTCAGCACTTCTTATTATCCATTCCCAGCATACAAGCTATCAACAATTTCATCAAAGTCACTTGTTGATTCATCACTGTGGTTTGAAGCACCTCTCATAGAAATAAGAAATTGTTCTATTGCCCCTCTCTGTTTTTTTAATTAAAATCCCTCGTTTACGTTTGCGCATGCATTTAGAACAACCACTGTCAAATGTACACTTACTTCTTACTAGATGTTAATCACTCATGACTGCAACACCATTTTAAAAATAATGTATATGGTCCAAATACTCACCACACATACCACTTCGTCAATGTTTTATATTGGTCAAGTTTTCATGTACACTAAAGATGAAGGTTATGAGTACATATAATCCTTTTAGAGTGCAGGATTCATGAGAACACAGAACATGCATATATAAAGAAGTGACACTCAATGTTGAGAAGTTCCACCTCAAATGATTCCCGCCACATTTGAGGATTTCAACTAAGCTGATCGTCATGATTAAAACCCCTATTTTCCCCCAAAACGGTGTAATGCAATGGTGTTGTTGGTAGCACACTTGCTTATCAGTTTCATACTGATGTGCTAAGGGAACAAGTCTTTGTGATGTGCTGATGTGCTATGGGAACATGTCTCCATCTAGTAGACATATCGAATCTGCCACCGAGGCGGGTAAATGATTGCAACTGATAAATGATAATTCAACTTGTGTCCTGCAGTTCCAGAAGCACCAAAACGTATATGAAATCAGGTCTTGTGATCCGTTTGATACAATTGGTATCAGTCGAGTGGCGTGCTGTGAATTGCTGAGTGGAGTCGAAGCACTATTCCTGCACTTCTTGTTACTGGTAATTTAATTCTTTGGCGGCTATTTTCCCTGTAGACCGTTAATTAATTCCAGGGGTGACCTTCTACATCCAGAATTGCTGTCAGTTCAGGCATTTCGTTTCCATGAAAAATCATCATCATCATGCCCTCATCCCGCCTGTGGGAGGGTCGGGTCTGCGGGTCCACTAAACATGCTCTGACTGGTGGCACCTCAGCCAGGCGTCTGGAACCCGCAGGAATATTGGCTTGGTTGTCCGTGGGGGGTATGCCGGCCTACCCCACTTGTTCCAACATCGCCTTATACAACCAAAATAGAAATTGGCAGGCAAATTAATGCTTTGTTGGTTATTATATTGCATGGTGCCTGACCTATTGCACAATAACAATAAGCAATCCAATGCACGCACAAGCGGAGTTTCCATGTAAAACGGGATCTTTTAATTAACTTGGCGCCGTACATTCTGCACGAAATAAAATAGTTCCTGTGGACGAAAGATTAGGGGTGGGTACCCCGATTAAAATTCCAAAAATTAAGACTTATGGTACGAGGGGGCCAAATCCCTAGTACCAGTGATCGTCATGGGTGAGCAAGCGGACTCCAAGCCTTCGTCATCATGCATCCGCAATGCCATTGGGGTGGAGACCTTGGCTCACGTGCCAGATAATGCATCGAGTGTCTTCTGTGGGGTAAGCGGCATCCCCTTGCAAAAAACCTGTCCAATCTTCCAATGTAAGGAAAGAATCTTGTTTTTATGAGCAGCAGCTGCTTGTTCACTATGAATAACCTCCATAACTGGAATTTGCACACACTTCAATGTGTTTCCAACCTTCCATGCTTCTGAACATGATATGGATACTGATTGAGGTTCTTCATCATCACTTCTGCTCTCATTTGTCACCTCATGCACAATATCCTGAATAGTCTTTTCATAGCATACCGAAACTTGTTGATCACAATCACAAAAGCTATCCCATGTACCATAATCATTAGGCATCTCAGGTTCAGGACGTTTTGCTCTCGATAATTGCTCAATATGCTTACCAAGTCCTGCATGGCTGACACAGTTCCTTATAGTGCCTGTTGATACTTGTTCCCAAGCTGTCAATATCAGGTATAAACCCCAAACATATCAAATGAGTAGCAATCTCCATTACCAACTAACAGCCTTTAAATGCAGCAATAACACCTTGATATACACCAAGTGTTGTAGAATAGAAGTAACATTACTTGACAAAAATTTCACTACAATAATACTTAAATTTGGTACAATTCTGTGAGCAGGACAATTACCCATAGTCAAAATGATTTCTTTGATTTCATCATCCCGTTCACATGATGCAGCCATTCATCCCATATTACTTGGGTGATCCATGCTTTTTTGTTTGCTCTATGTATAAAAAGTAGAGTTTCAACGCCTTATAAAAACCTAGAGTAGAAGCTTTTTACCAATGACTAATATAGGAAGTTTTTCTGATTCATTCATATTTGGAGCAAGTAGTATAGTAAATGTTTCCTTACTCATTCTTCCACTAGAACATCTGTCATTTCTAAAACATTTTGCTTTCCTAGGCTGTATACTTGAAACGAATACCTTGTTTCATCAGCATTGAAAACATTTTTGGGCTAATATTTGCTTGACATCTCTTGTAGTTAGTTCCCTCTGCATCATAGGCTGCATTGAGATTTGTATATTGATGCAGACTCTAGAAATAGATATGAACGCTATAATATGATGATCATGAAACGTCTTAAGCCATCCACTGCCAAGTGTAGTCATGAGTGCCAAGAGATTTTGTAATTTAAGAGACCCTTTCTTGAAGCATTGGCCCATTTGAAGTCCCCTGTTTTTTCGGCCACAAAGTATGCCCCTCTTCAACTTCAGCATGTTGACCAAACATAAGACAGACGTTTCTTTCCAAAAGCTGATGCAGCTTGACGAATTCTATCTTCCTCTTTAACTAGATGTGGTAAATTCAATTTAGTACATTGAAGCTATGTCCAACTTCTTTTCAATGGTGAAGCTTTGTGAGCTCGTTTTTTAATAACCATCCTATTTTTATAACAAACTATATTCCAAAATAAAACACCAGAACAAATGCATAAATTCCACTTGAAATGGGAGTTCATTGAAGCTAGTGCAGGGTAGATGACTCAATTGTTTTCTGGAAATGGGATCTCTTTTACCAGCTATGCTGACACCCAGGAAATATGTTTTATTGCATTTCAATGATACAATAAAATTTGACTGCAGAAAATTTTGGTTCCATTTACCGATCATGTAACATGCAGCTTTATAAGGACTCTGAAGTGACTAATGGTTTTCGTCCCCTTTCACCTATTGTTCCATTCATTGACATTTGACTATTTTACAGCACTGGATTAGTGTAGGGAGCGGCGAGTTGCGTTGGACACACCAGTTCTCGTCTGATCACTGAAGTTAAGCAATGCAAGCCCAGTTAGTACTGACATGGGTGGTCGCTCGGGAAAGCTGGGTACTGCTAATACCCAATAATCGTCGCATTGGTGTAGTGTCTGTGCAGCATATGCAATAGAACTACGCAGTGGACGGGTCTCTAATGACCTTGTAGTTGACGGGACCTTAAACAACAGCAACAACAATGGATTAGTGTAGCTTTCATGCAAGAAACGGAATGGAAGGGGAATAGATCAGGGGCCCTTGGAGGGATGCAAGTTTATGTATATATATAACAACGTCGAAAGAGAAGGATTATGGAGTTAGTGGGGCAAAATGGGGTAGGTATAATACTAAGTAGTGAGCTTCAGCAAGGTCCCGCCTTGGTGGTGCAGCGGTTAACATGCTTGGTAACTGCGTTCTAGGTTCGATACGGAACCAAGGTGGGTTGCCTTCTTTCGGGCAAGAGAGATACACTAAGTGTGCCATCCTTCTGATGAGAAGTAAAACCGAGGTCTCGTGTGGTGTATGATGGCATTTGCACAGTAAAAAAAACCCTCTACTATGCAAAGGTAGGTGAGGCAGAATTTCCCAGTGTAGGAGCTTCCTCCAGGCGTCTGTGGGATTCCCTAACGAACAGTAGACTGACGATAAATAAGCATGGTCGGCAACTGGCTGTGGAAAATCACTGTCCAATATATCACCCTCTGGCCACTCAGAGGGACAAGATGGGTACCCGACTCTGCCATAGGTGGGAAAAGGGTTAGGAGTTGCAGTTGCTTGCAGCACCTTAGATAAAGGAATTAGTAGTAGGCTTGTTAGTTTCAGCAGTTTTGTAGTGAGTAGTACTTCTCAGCAGTGTATATGCCCCTCACTATTCAGTACTTTACCGATCAGATTTAGTCCCGCTTCACTCCCTCTATAAAGGGTGATGCTGAAGTCTATGTACAAACCTTTAGGGGAGATGGGGGCATGAAATCCAAAATTTGTTTTCATTGAGCCTATGGTAAAATGTCCATGGTTTGATCAGTCACTCAAAAGTGAAGTTTGAGAAAAAGGATGCAATGTCATGAACAATGTGGAAATTAATGGTTATTAATTGCTCTCCAATAAAGCAAGTAAGGATAAAATTCTTTTAAATTACTTTGACACTAATGGTTAATATTATATCAAATGGTCCACTACTTTAATCATTAGAGTCAATGGATTGGCAGATGCAGTCCTTTTGCTTGGCCACCATGGTCACCTGATTTATAATATGTCGATTTCTTCTGGGACCAAATGAGGAGCTCTGTGTGCATGACTCCTATTGATTCTCACGAGGACCTCACGGCCAAGATTGCAGTTGCTGCTGGTAATGCGTCAGGCATGTGTAACTGTTGGCGGTCCAAATTTTGAACATTGACTTTAAACGGTGTTTAAGAAAAATGAATTTCTAACTTCATTCTTGTGTTATTGGTCACATCATGAACCTTTGACCCTAGACTCTACGGCGTAATTGTTATAAGGATAGCCCAGGACAACATTACTGGTGGGAAGGGTTACAACCACGCAGATAGCTCGCATTGGCTGATGGTTTCTATGCTGGCGTTTTGGAAAAAAATATGTGCTCTTGTATGCTGTTGCACTTAGTTACTCATGTTAAATACCCTGCATTTCAGATTGTACACTTTGATGATTATTGATTGCAATTGTCGTAATATTGCATGCCGTTGTGATATGATTTCATTTTTTATCAATAAATATCTAGTTGTTTCTCTGCATTACAATTCACTAAACAGTCATTTTTGTTATTAATTGCACTTTCAGCTGCACTAACGCGATTCATGCATTACATCATTATACGTTTATCCTGCATGGTCTGTGGGTTCTAGCCCTCCAATCTCGCCTATCTCCCACCAGGTCTCCATCCACCCCCACACACTACCATATCCTTACGGACAAAGTTAAGGGATGGGGGGGTTAGGGCAGTGGCGGCAGAGTATGGAGGGAAGGACGGCAAAGAAAACGCCGAGGGTGTATGGGAACAAGCTTGACATAGAGAGGGAGGTAATCTATGACAATACGTGGGAGAGCTCACTTCTTTTTCGGACAAGAGCTGGGTCGCTGGAGACGAAACAGAGGATGGAAAAGATCACAGGTGGAGAGGAGGGCTGTGGGTTGTGTGGGGATCGAGTGGAGGATGTCAGGCATGTGATCCTGGCCTGTCCAGCGCTGGACCACTACAGGAGGGGTTGGGGAACCCCCACATAGGAAGAGGTGCTGGGGGTGATGGGTTCTGGGGTGAAGCGGCTGGAATGGGTGCGAAAGGCAAAGATGTTGCTAGGGTGCTGGTGGAGATCTAGGCATATGGGTCTAGCATGAAAAATCTCACTAGCAAGGTATCCGTCACAAAGGATTACATATTCATATATATTTTATGTTCTTAGTGTTGGGGATACATGGCTAGTTATCAGAATGCCTATGGAACTTAGCGGAACAAGAAAAGGTTGGGAACCCTTGCTCTAAGATCTAATATCCATCTGTACACTAACATACGCTAAATGACAGGCACCCCCATTACCCATATAAAAGATTATAAGCCGTGCTAAATCTAAATTAATTATTCGCAAACTGGAATAAACAATTTGTTGTCAAAAAAGCTACAGTGAGTCTCTTGAAAGAAACAGTCTGCAAGAAAGAGAAGTTGATAACATTCTTCAGAACCGAGATATTAATCATATGAATATGAATATGTAATCCTTTGTGACAGATACCTTGCTGGCGAGATCTTTTCATGCTAGGTAGACAGTCATTTAATGTTAGCAAAATGCATTAATAACAAATAGCATCATGCAGTAGTCCAAAGAAAGTCTGAAGAGTTATCAGAAAAGTAAACTCATAAAGAGCAAGAATGCATTTTATGAAACTTCGTCACATACTCAAAGAATTCCTTATTATGCATTTTTGATAATTGTCCCAATGGAAAACGTAGTATAATACACATAATAAGTTGGAAGTTCTTTAAAAGACGTTTAAAAAGAAATTTACAGTTTCCCACAATAGGACTCAGAATAAAGTCAATAAGGAATCTTCGATTGCTGTCAGTATCTAGTTTTTCTATCTTTTCACCGATCAACTTTAGGGTACGTTGAATCGTTGTGAAATTCAGCTCTCCTAGAAAATTATCCAGCTCATTCTTCATATCATAACACCGAACCTGTAATAAACATAATATCTGTGTGTGATACATACAACTTGATCAGAAGTATTTCAACATCTTAACACTCACCATATTAGACGTAATTGAACAAGAAATGGAAACCATCAAAATATAATACCGATAAGAGAAGAGCATTTCTGAAAGCTAATGAGCCAAAACAGCAACAAAAATATAACCCGACAAATATTCAGTGTATAGTTTCTTTTCTCAATTACAATATCTCAATTTGTGGGTTGGGGGAGTAGGTTGAGGAGTAAGCCAGGCAACCATAACAGGACGAACCCTTAGGAGGCTGCCGGTGGGAGATGAGGAGGTAGGTGAAAGGACGCAACATTTTGCATAACTGCATTTTAACGAAGAGTAATTTCAAAATATATGCACATATGCAGCTGAAGCTTCTTTTTCTGTCCATGCTTCTGCCACACAAGTGGCAACACTTTTGTGAAGCTGGTAATGGCTTGATATTTGCAGGTTCCTCTGGCGACAAACCAAAAAGCCCCATTGCCTGTTTAGTTCAAGATTCTAGGCCCTTTACTTGTCTTCAATGCAGATACATAAGAAAGCCATTACTTCACAATTATCAAGGTCCTTCACCCACTTTGCCTCTGGTTCACATGCTTTGAGTTGCCTTGCCTCCTGGTTGAAAATGAGAACAATCTCTTTCAATATCTGCATTTCAAAAAACAGACGGAATGCCTCAAAACATGTTGCAAAGTGAACTCCTGACTTTGGCCCAGGTCACAATTCATCACATTTTCAACAATAGTTTGATGACTTTCAGGTGGGAAAGAATTCCAATAATCACCATTTTTGAGTTGAGCCAGATCCTGAACCTCCTTGGAGTGGAAAATTGCATCAGACACACCAGTTTCTCTTCTGATAACTGAAGTTAAGAAATGCAAACCAAGCTAGTACTGACATGGGTGGCTGCTTGGCATAACTGGGTACCACTAGTATCCAAAAATCGTCGCATTAGTGTAGTGTCTGTGTAGTCTCTGCATCAGAAATACATGGTGGACAAGGCTCTAATGGCCTTGTAGTTGAAGGGTCCTAAAACACCAAAAAACTGACAGACTGCTTGTTATTGCCTTCATCATCTCTAATGTCATCCAAGCTCATCTCATCACCAGAATCTAGTACTACCTCACTGTTGTTTGGGGGCTCATCACACTGATTTACTGGTGGAGGCACATAGTCGAGGTCATCACTGCCTTCTGAATCATCATCAATTTTGTCATCTTCCCTGTCATTGTCAACAACAATCATATCTACTTCGAATGACAAGTTTTAACTGCATTTTGGATACTGGATTAGCTTGTGGGTTGGGGAGTAAGCCAGGCAGCCATAACAAGATGAACCCTTAGGAGGCTGCCTGTGGGGGATGAGGAGGTAGGTGAAAGGATGAAAGGTAGGTGAAAGAATGAAAGGGCAAGACATTTTTACCACAGAATTTAAACATCAGATCTCAGAACGAATTTTCACAGATATATTTCTGTAATTGTGTTCTGTAATTTGCTCATGCAGTTTTATCAGACAAATTTGTTATAAGCAGTATATAACACTGAATGAGGTGGTATGGGCATGTGATGAGGAGGGGAGAGGAGGAGCTTATTAGGTCCATTGTGGGACTGCAGGTTATCAGGGGCACCAGAGGTAGACTAAGACCAAAGCGAACGTGGGAGCAGGTGGTGCAGGCGGACATGGAGGTGTGTGGGGTGCGGGGGGACCTGGTGGGTGATAGGCGGGAGTGGAGGATTAGAACCCGTAGACCCGACCCTGCCTCAGGCGGGAGAAGGGTGTGATGATGATGATGATGAGTATATAACACTGAATAGCAATGGGAAGTGTGATGGGGTCTTCAAGACCCTGCTTGACCAAAGTACACACGTAAGCAAATCAGTCTGGATTTTGCATCAAGCTGTCAATGCAATTTAAATTTAATTTTCCCAAAATACAGATATTGTATTTTGTAGAGATGTCAAAAAGGTTGGAACTCTATAAAAAATTCTGTAGAAAGTTATTTTAGTTTAAAATTCATTGGGGTCCATCAGACCCCTGTTGACCATCCTAAGGTTAATAAAATTCACGTCACTCTAAAACAAATAAGGCTTTTGTTCTGCGATTGTGGTAAAATGCAGATTCCTGAGGAAAAATAGCCAAGCAGACGTCTGCTGCCTTTCTACCATGAAGTTGTGTTGACAATTTCTTGACTCATCCACAGAAAAAAATTTGGTAATAATCCCTGCCTTTATTTCTAGCACGAAAGGATTTGTTTGTTGGAGTTTAAGGTCCCGTCAACTACGAGGTCATTAGAGACCCGTCCACTGTATAGTTCTAATGCATATACTGCACAGACACTACACTAATGCGACGATTATTGGGTATTAGCAGTACCCAGCTTTCCTGAGCGACCACCCATGTCAGTACTAACTGGGCTTGCGTTGCTTAACTTCAGTGATCAGACGAGAACTGGTGTGTCCAACGCAACTCGCCGCTCCCAGCACGAAAGGAAGCAATAAGTTCTTGCATATGGGCACATCCATATCATCTCATTATGTTGGAAGTCCTTGGTAAATGTCTGGATCAGGAACAAAGACCAACAGTAGTTCTGAACAACTGCAGTTCTGCATCCACCAACATATTCAATTAGAAGTATGAAGTATTATGAACGAAATATAAATATTATGAAAAAACACGTCTGTACCTGGGAAGTTCGAGACTGAAAACAAATAAATTAATCACATAGCACACTAGACAACTTCCTACATATGCTCTCTTCTTTCACCGCCATTTAAAGGTGTATTTCATTCACACATTGGCATGCAAGTTCAGCGTCAGTTAAGTATCAGTGCTGCCTGTCCATAACTTTCAGTAGGATTTTCAGTCAGTGATTTTTGTGATGGAGATTACAGATGCAGAATTGCCAAATGTGTTAAGGAATGACCAGTGACGGGATCAAATGTTTCCAATTTGCTTCAATTTTGACAAAACGAAAATACGGTATATTTGAAGTAGAATATTAAATTATTTCCTCTTATTTCCACATTAATGTATTTACGATTTAACCCCATAAACTTTTCATCAGCCATGTTTTCACTTAGGATTCGTCTGTAGAAAATGGAAATAACCGTGGTGATATACTGTAGATCAGCGGTTCTCAACCCGTTTGGAGTTGCGGAGCCCTTACCTGGCAACAGTGGTGTCACTAGGAGAGTGCGGGCCGCACCGGGTGACACCACTCGCACCATGAGAAATGGGGTGACACCAAAGCAGAAGAAGTGGCTTTTCTCGGGAGAGGAGGGTGCCACCAAAGTGTCACCGCACCGGATGACGCCAACCCTAGCGACGCCACTGCCTGGCACCCAGTTCGATCGCGGAACCCCTATTTGATTCAAGCAATATTGAAAAACTAAACATGCTCAGAAAGGACTGTAAGCAAACGTATAATGTGGAATGTTTTAAGAACTAGTTCTTGTTCCGGAAATCCTTCCAGTATTTAACCGCTTGTCCATCGCTGGACAACGATCAACACACTGCTACTGGAGAAGAGAAACCTCAGGCAGAAAACGTTAGAAGGGTCCAGTCTAGCGAGAGGACACAACTACGTAGATGTAAGACGCACCACTTCAAAATAAAACAATGGAGAGATAGACTTGGATGTAACCCGTAGAATCAATGGGGGTGGTGCCTGAAATGGAGGCAGGCAAGTGGAGTCCTGTGTGATAGGAGAGTCCCAATCAAGTTGAAAGGGAAGTTTTATAGGACAGTGGTTAGGTCAGCTATGCTCTATGGATCAGTTTTGGGCAGTGAGGAAGAGCCATGTAAATAGATTGCAAGTAGCTGAGATGCGTATGCTGCGGTACATGAGTGGCGTGTCGAGAGCTGATAGAATCAGGAATGCATATATTAGAGGTAGTCTGGGGGTGGTGGACATCGCCGAAAAAATGAGGGAAAATCGACTGAGGTGGTATGGTCATGTTATGAGAAGAGGGGAGGAGGAGCTCGTTAGGTGTCTCTCAGGAATGCAGGTGGCCGGTAGCACCCGAGGAAGGGGGAGACCAAAGCAGACGTGGGAACAGGTGGATGGAAACCTGGTGGGAAATAGGAGGGAGTTGAGAGCTAGAACCCGCAGACCCGTCCCTGCCACAGGCGGGAGGAGGGTATGATGATGATGAAGCAAAGCACACCTAGAGCTATACTGTCGATAGAGATAGACGGCTGGCCTTTGTGGTGCCCAAGGAATCCACTAACGCTTCATTCCACAGAGCCCCGAAAATCCTGCTACGGAGCCCCAGTTGAGAACCGCTGATAGATTATCATTTTATGAATGGAATCGAAGGAAACGGCGTGGACATATTCAATGAATTTCTTAGAAACGACATTTTTAATTATTGTCACTGACATTTTCACGGAACGAAGCAGTCACTTACTGATACATATGAATAGACCTCTTTCTAGAAACTACTTTGCAAAGCAAACAACTTCTAACCCTTTCTCACCTAGAGTTGTGCTAAGTCGGTTCTCTCGTAGATTGAGTGTGCCAGACATGATCAGAGGCGGGTATCTGACAGCATTAAGCTGTTTGTCAGACTGTTGAAAATAGGTTACGGGGGTCCTCTGGATGGCAGGTTATCCTTTGCAGAATATAGGGGGAGAAATGATCATCTGTTAAAGTTGAAGGAGATCAGGGCCAGAACTACTGGTCCTTCTTTCCAAGGGTCATTCGGCAATGGAATGCTTTTGATGAGGATAAGGTGAAGAACTTTCTGGAAGAAGGTGCCATTATAGTGGGCCGGCTATGTATGACAGAATAGGTGCTATGCTTCAGGTTCCTTGGGGGTTTTGAAGGAGTCGTTAAGAATGAGAGTTTTTCTCTCCACTGCCAATTTGGCCTATGACGGCCTCTACTGAACGGTGTTTTTACAAAGTTGGCTGCCGACCTTAGCTGCAACCCTATTTCTTATTTATCGCTTGTCTGCTGTTCGTTGAGGGGCTCCACCGACGCCAGGGAGCGAGCTCGGAAATCTGGGAATTTTAACTGATCTCATTGCATACAGTACTAAAGAGGGTGCATGTACTTGCAAGTGACATCGTATACAACAAGGAGCCACGACTTTACCCACCATCCAACAGAAGTTCTCCACGGGATCTCTCTCACCTGGAACTATTGACGCAGTAGTCGAGCCCCTACGTCTGGAATTTCGACAAGGAAGGAAGGGAGCGTAAGCAGCGGGTGACAAAAACTAACCGTATTATACTTATACTGCTTAATTAGAAATGGACACATACCTGTAGTTGGTTGTTGTTGTTTGTTGGAGTTTAAGGTCCCGTCAACTACGAGGTCATTAGACACCCGTCCACTGTATAGTTCTAATGCATATACTGCACAGACACTACACTAATGCGACGATTATTGGGTATTAGCAGTACCCAGCTTTCCCGAGCGACCACCCATGTCAGTACTAACTGGGCTTGCGTTGCTTTACTTCAGTGATCAGACGGGAACTGGTGTGTCCAACGCAACTCGCCGCTCTCCCCTGTAGTTGGTAAATTACTTTTAACGAACAGACTATTACATAACAATATTTTCTATGATTGTAGAATTTTGTTTCGTCGTAAGGGCTTTTGCCACGATGGAAAATGGACATCCTTTTCTATGTGATCTACAATGTTTATAGTACAGAGAGAAAAGACCATGAAGAATTGGTACGAGAGAAAGTTAGCTCGTTGACCTGTTTAAAGTTTAGAGTCGCATGTTACAGGTGCCTCTAATATTTCGCTTTTTGCTTAAAACAATATTACGTCAACGAACTGAATCATCAACTGTTCACGTGCAGTCCACCCAAGTACGATCTCGTTTTCCGCTCAAAACATCTATTGGTTTTGTTCTAAGAAACCAGGAATTATGCAGAAGTTTGTTTATTGAAAAATGATAAACGGCTGTGTGCATAGATTCGGATGTTACCCATAGAATCAATGGGGGTGGTTCAAGTGGACACAGGCAAACGGAGTCCTGTGTGATAGGAGGGTCCCAATAAATTTGAAAGGAAGTTTTACAGGGCAGTGGTTAGGCCAGCTATGTTATATGGATCAAGAGTGTTGGACTGTAAGGAAGAGCCACGTCAATAGAATGCAAGTAGCCGAGGTGCGAATGCTGCAGTACATGAGTGGGGTGTTAAGTTCTGATAGAATTAGGAATGAGTATATTAAGAGGTAGCCTGGGGGTGGGAGACATCTCCGAAAAATGAGGGAGGGTAGATTGAGGTGGTATGGACACAATGCGAAGAGAGAAGGTGGAGCTTGTTAGGTCCATTACAGGAATGGAAGTTGTTGGAAGCACCCGGGGCAGGTGGAGACCAAAGCAGATGTGGGAGCAGGTTGTCGGTAAGGATGTTGTAGTGTGGAGTGGACGGGGACCTGGTGGGCGATAGGCGAGAGTAGAGGGCTAGGACCCGCTGACCCGACCCTGCCACAGGCGGGAATAGGGTATGATGAGTCGCGACTAATTGGATGCATTTGGAGCCAATCGAATGACCCGCTGTGAGTCAAGGGATGGTATTTAAACACTGCTTTCCTGCACTTGTTGATAATTTAATGTTGTCATTTCGCGCAGTACTTTTCCGTGTGTGAATGGAATCTTTTAATCAGAGCCGGCGCGAACTTTTGCGGAGCCCTTTTTAGGAAAAAAACATTTTACATTTTTTAATATAGAGGCCCGTGCGCGGGGCCGGGTTCGACGAACGTGAAAAACGTGATTCAAATGCCTCTTTCTATTAACCTGCCCTTAAGATGTTTTGTGCTTTGTTCGGTTAATTTACAACTCAGAAATTTGCCGCCCTGCACTGTAGCCGTCTTAGCCTATCCAGTGCATGTTGAACAGAGGTTTTTACATAACTATTATAATTTCCACTGTCGTCTTTTACAACGTTAATTTGGAATAACAAATAAGAGTTTTTAAATTTTTAACGCCCAAACAGATGCTGAGCCTTTCCGCAAACATTAGAGAAGGAACCCTTCCCCCCTCCGTCCTGTCTCAAAAAAAATCTATGTAGTGTCGTCACTACCGATATTTGCATTTTCTACGGACGAATCCTAAGTAAAATCCAAGATGGCAAAAGTTCATGGAGTTAGTTCGTAAATATAAATTCAAAATAATTTATAACATCCAATACCATGATATGTGGACATTAATGTAAAACAAAATTTAATATTCTACTTCATCTAGATATGTTTCGGTTTTGCCAAAGCTGAAACAATTTTGGATATGAATGTTATTTATTTTATGAACAGGGACAGGAAACAATGACGAAACGAAAGGAAAATTGAGTTCTAATGAAAGTCAATGCTGGAATTGCAACGGTCATCGACTCAATTTTCTAGAGAGCGGCAAATTGCGTTGGACACCAGTTCTCGTCTGATCACTGAAGTTAAGCAACGCAACCTCAGTTAGTACTGATATGGTTGGCCGCTTGGGAAAACTGCGTACCACTAGTATCCAAAAGTCGCATTAGTGTAGTGTCTGTGCAGTCCCTGCATCAGAACTACACAGTGGACGGGGCTCTAATGACCTTGTTGTTGAAGGGCCCTAAAACACCAACAAACAAACCGACTCAGTTTTCTAGAGGGTAATCTACCAGTCGGCATTCCAATTCGTCTGTATCCCCCCCCCCCCCCCCCCACAAACAACTCAGCCAATATTTTCTGCGGCTTCCAGACGCCTGGCCGGGGTACCCCCAGTCAGAGCATGTTCAGTTGTTGTTTGTTGGTGTTTTAGGGCCCTTCAACTACAAGGTCATTAGAGTCCCGTCCACAGCATAGTTCTTAAGCAGAGACTGCACAGACACTACAGTAATGCGACGATTTTTGGATATTAGCAGTACTCAGTTTTCCCAAGCGGCCACCCATGTCAGTAATAGCTGGGGTTGCTGCTTAACTTCAGTGATCAAACGAGAACTGGTGTGTCCAACGCAATTTCCCTTGCATGTTCAGTGGACCCGCAGACCCGACTCTATCACTGGCGGAATAAGGGTATGATGATGGACAGGAAACAATGACACTTACCTGCCAATGTGAATTAACCTTTAGATGAGACGATGTCAGAGGAGTGTATGTGTAGGAAAATGTCTAAGTGTCATTTACATTTATGTAGTACCAGTAGTACCAATGTACCGTTAGGTAACAGTTGTTTGTGATTAATTTATTTGTTTTCAGTCTAAAGCTTCACTAGTACAGATGCGTTTTTTTTTCATAATTTATATTTCACTCATAGTACTTTATATCTTTAATTGCTTGTGTTGATGGTTGCAGACCTGAGTTGTTTAGAAGTTCTGCTGGTCTTGGGTTTTGATCCAGATGTTTACCAAGGACTTCCAACATCATTACATCATGAGATGTGCCAATATGGAAGAACTTATTGAGGGGTATGCTTCCTTTCGTGCTGGAAATGGAGCTAGGTGCTGCTACCTAATTGTTTTCTGCAGATGAGTCATGAAATTGTCAACACAACTGCATGATAGGTAGGTAGCAGTCCTCTGCGTGGCCATAATTTCCCAGGTAACTGTATTTTTCCCACATTTGCTGAATAAACGCCTTATTTGTTTTAGTGAATGACGTAAAGTTTTTAATTAGATATGTCCTAATGCTGGTTGGCTAATATTGGAGGATATCATTATAATCTTCACCACGTCGTTTGTGTTACTATATATATGTGACAGTAGGGTAGGTATTATTGCAAAACTATACATTGAATGTTTCTTGGGGTATAACTTCAGCTTTCGGAAATGTGTTTCGGATATCGATATTATATTTTGGTAGTTTTAATTTCTTGTTTAATTACTTCTAATCTGGTGAGTTTTAAAATGTTTAATTCACTTCTGACCAAGTTGTGTGTGTGGCACATGTACTGTACGTTATGTTTATTATAGGTTTGGTGTTATGATGAGAAAACCGAGCCGGAAAATAATCTAATTGAAAGAATTTCTGGTGACTCCACCGTGATTCAAAGTCTCCTAAAGCTGTTCCTTGAAAATATAAAAAATATTGGTGTCTATCGCGATTTCTTCATTTCTACTCTTAACAATATTCTGCCGCAAATTGTGGGACAGAAGACATTTGCATCACTTAAAAATGCCATTCCACCGCTCGTCGATTTCATTATTTCTGTAATAAAGCGTTTACCTCTCGATCAGAAGGTTAATCGTAGAGTTGCAGAAATGAATCCAAATATATTATTTGATATTTTGACGAACTTAGGAAGAATGTAATTCTGTTTTTATAAGTTTATTTGTCTGAAGTTTGTTGTTATTCTTCTGACTTTTTTGGACTACTGCATGATGCCTGTTTGTTATTAATGCATCTTTCTAGCATTAAAAGTCTTTCTGATTAATATCTCGATTGTGATGAAGCAAAAAAGCAACTCTAACCCTTTTCCCGCCTATGGCAGGGTCGGGTACTCATCTTGTCCTTCTCAATGGACACAAGGGCGATCTATTGGACCGTGGTTTTCCACAACCGGTTGCCGACCAAAGCTGTAACTCCTATGTGTATTTATTTATCGTCGGTCTACTGTTTGTTGGGGCATTCCACCAACGCCAGCGGGCGAGCTCCTGCACCTGGAAATTTTGCCTCATCTACCCCTTGCATAGTAGAGAGGGTTCTTTTACGTACAATTGCATCGTGCACCACACGGGACCTCGGTTTTACTTCTGACCCACCGCGGTCCAGTATTGAACCTAGAACTACTGATGCAGTTACCGAGCGTGCGGCCCGTTGCGCCGCCGAGGCGGGTATAAGCACGCATCCAGGAATGTGGCATAAAATATTTCGTGAGGGTTGTTGTGAATTGTGAAAAATGTCATATTATTTCAAACTTCAACTTCTCCTTCTTGCAGACTCTCTCTTCCAAGAGATTCAGTGTGGTCTTATGATAAAAATTGTTTATTCCCGTTTAGGAATAATTATTTAAGATTTGACCAGGCTTATAGTCCTTTATATGAGTAATAGTGTAGTGCCTTTAATTTAGTGTAAGCCTATGTTTCTGTACAATTATTGTATAACCAAGATTGCTATTAGCTCTTTGTTTAATTTAGTAATAGTTCCTTCTAATGATTTCGAGTGTTTTCAACAACGTAGTCCATCGATACAGGGAAAACTCGCCGCACCTGCACAATTGAGGTCATGTTTTGGAGTTGATCTACGTTTCGATTTAATTTCTAACAATATTGAAAATGTTGCCTAGACAGAGACATAGAACAGCAGATTCTGCAATGAATTTGAAGTTTCACATACGGAGGGGATGCGACAAGTGTGGAATCATCATACTGAATATCCCCCTGAAAAAACTTGAGTATTTCCTTGGAAGTATTCCGAATATGTACAAAATCATCATTACTAAACTTTAGGGATGTCTTTAGCATGTCTTTAGGCAGTGGCGGTTTTAGGCACGTGGAAACTGCAAATGCACGGGGCCTCGCTTTTGCAAGTTGAAAGGGCCTCGCACTTTCAATTTACACAGGTTTGCACAGGGCCTCGCGTATGCTAGAACCGCTACTGTCATTAGGGATATCTTAGGAGCGTCTTTAGCATTTCTTAACTTTTTCGGTACGAGGTTTTTGTCTTGTACAACGCTTTAATGGTATTTGTAATTTCAGGCTGAGTTTCTGGGAACTTTTATAGAGCCTTCAGTAAATAGATCTAAAGTTATATCCGAGAAGATAAATATTCAATGTATAGCTCCTTGAGCTCAGTGACGGCTACTCATCAATGTCATCTTATGCTCACTTCCGACGAAGATGTTTTCGTTTTAGAAATGTGGAATATTAGAATGATACGCCCTTCATTTCACCTTCTTCTTTTTAATAAAATATCCAAAAAAAAATGTTGAAATTTAAAAACGAGAAGCCAAAAATTGAAGATACCGTAAAATTTCACGTAGTGCCCGCGGACTATACGCGAAACATAGGGTCATTTAGTGCGTACTAGATGCGAGGGCGGGCTATATATGAGTGCGGACTCTAAATTAAACCAAGGGTTCTCAATGAAAACTGCTCCTCATTTTCTGAGCATTTTATTACATTTAACAATACGACTTTACACAGTACGTTCTTATTTATATGATAATGCAATATAAAATCTTCCACATTTCAATTTCATCGTCAGAGCAATCTATAATTTCATGTTCAAATTCAATTGATCCCATTGCCCCTACAAGTTGCGCCTCTAGCTACAGTAGGAATTTGAAAGTGCAGACTATATATGAAACATACCCATCTCAAATGCGGACTATACAATATTTGAGATGCGGACTTTACGTGAGATTTTACGGTATTTGCATATTAACAAGGTATGGACCTTGAGCAGTTAGGACGTCCTAGGTCAGTGGTGGCGAACCTTTTTTGAAGACTGGTCACAATAACGCGAAAAAAAAAACAAAAAGTTGTCCGTGGCTTAGGTACAAGCACTATTTAAGTTTATGACTAAAACGAAATTATTATTAATAATGAATGAAGTTTATTAAAGTAGCAAATAAAGAACAAAGCAACTCCTAACCCTTCCCTAACTCCTTGCCCTTCTGAATGAACACAACATCGATTAAATTGGGCAGTGTTTGTCCACAGTTGGTTGCCGACCAAAGTTGTAACCACGCGCGGATCCAGGATAGGGTTTTTGGGGTTGCAACCCCCCCTATGAACATATAAACTTATATTCGCATAATATTTGAGGGTTAGCTCAACCCTCCTCCCCTGTATTAGTTCACCCCCCTGACGAAAATCCTGGATCCGCCACTGGTTGTAACCCCTATGGTTATTTATCGTCGGTCTACTGTTCGTTGGGGGCGTGGGGCGTGGCGAACTCCTACACCTGTAAAATTTGTCTCATCCACCCGTTGCGTAGTAGCGAGGGTTCTTTTATGTGCAAATACCATCTTACACCTCACGGGACCTCGGGTTTGCTTCTCATCCGAAAGAAGGCACACTCAGGGCTTCTCTCTCGCCCAAAAGAAGCCAACCCATTTCACTCCAGTGAGAACTACTGGCTGCTACCCACTGCGCCACCGAGGTGGGTCTAAAGTTGCGAATAGAGAACAAACCTTAAAATAATATTGAAAACAGAACATATTCATTTTATGTAATACTTTAGTGTAAAATTTGTTGCTGTTTATGAGATGATAAACTAAATATGATTCACGTTCAGGTCACTTAAAATTTCACGGTGGGTCACAGGTTCGCCACTACTAACCTAGGTCAATCACCTCCACTCATTAATCTTATATACAGGGTGAATTTTAATAAAATCGACAAACTGCAGGGACGGATTCCTGACCGGAAATGGAGGGAAAAAGGTCCTATGAACATGTGTCCAGAAATAGAGGGGTGTGCGTGCAACGACAACAAATCGTCCCGGAACTCAGTACATAGCTGAATCGCATCCACGTCACGACAGATGTTTAAAGCGGCCTCCGTGGGGTGCATTTCCTGATTGGAAATGGAGGAAAAGGGTCCTATGAACATGTGTCCGGAAATGCACCCATGGAGGCCGCTTTAAACATCTGTTGTGACGTGGATGTGATTCAGCTATGTACTGTGTTCTGGGACGATTTGTTGTCGTTGCACACACACACCGTCCATTTCTGGACACATGTTCATAGGACCTTTTTCCCTCCATTTGCAGTCAGGAATCAGTCCCCGCAGTCGGTTTTATTAAAATTTACCCAGTATAGTGCTATGTACAGACCATAAGAATATGTTTACCAGCCAACTAGCAACTTGGAAGCCCTGCAAACTGAGGGTCTCAAGAAAGGAAGTCATCAAGATACTTTTAGATGACTACTGGAATTATATCGCATTTCAACGATGGTAAGTGTTTTGTGCTCTTGTTATGTGTGCCACAGTTTACCAATTCTTCATAAATAGCACGCTGTTATCACATTTTTTGTTTTTATAACCATCTTGTACTGTTGCAATGTTTGCTTGCTGTTTGGAGTGTAATTTGTGCTGAGCACATTTAATAAATAATAGTAATAGCCGGTTATGATTCTTAATCATAATGTCAGCATTTTGTTTTTTTTTATTATTGATCGGAATTGTTTTGAGATCATCCCTGCAACTACGTAAATGCGATAGCAATGCTTTTTTGAAATCTTATGAAATAAAATTATAATACCCGTGTGTCTTCTGAAATAACCGTTATTAACGAAAAGTATAAAAGGGATTAATTATCCTCTGCATGGTCGTTTGACCCTGTATATCTGCTGGATAACATTTAGAAGGGGGCCATTGTTGATATTTTTGTAATTTGGAAAGTTAGTAATTGATAAAACTATAGTGCTGGCAGATAAACTATAGCGTTCATGAAAACTTTCGTCTGTAATCTTCTTCTCAAAAGCTATCCTCTAACCTTTACCTCTTTAGATTATCTTAAATTACTTCAAATTGTCGAATTCTTGTCATGTTCTGGAAATTTGAAAGGACACTTAGACAGACAGTGATACCAGAAACGTGTTTAGCACTTAGGTTGAACAATCTTTGGCAGAAAATCAACATGCAGTTCGACGACATTTTCCCAATTTTAATTTGGGCACCGTTGTAAGCATTAAAGAATAGGCCCGTAACTGGATTTCACTTGAAGAGAACTGCCTGGAAAGCGTCGTGGACCTACTATAGGAAATTTCCACTTGGAGGGGAATGAAGCTTGTAATTACTTTCATTAAGTTATAGCCCGAACACCTGATTGCGACTCAGAGAATTCTTTATTTTGGTTCTATTCATAATCTTGGATCACATCACCAAGTAAATTTTAAGCTGGTTTTAGGCTAAAATTCATGCTAGACTGCTAGTAGATTCTGGGAGTCTGTATAATAGATTGAAGCAAATCCAGATATGTTTTTTTAATATACCACATACTCAGATCCTGTTCGGCCCGAGGCCCTGCATAATCCATGCTTTGCAAAGTTCGAAAATAAATAATATTTTTCTTACCAAAAGTCTGTTATAGCATTGTTTGAATATACTGTAATTCTTGAAGACATTTCAGACATTCCCAGTTTTTTATTTGTATGAAGAGGCCTTCCGTGCGGTAGCTTTGCACCAGGCCCCAGGCTCTAAATCAACTCCACCCACCTCACTTTTATGAAGAATGTCTAGCGAAGCATCATCTACAGCAGTGCTCCGCAACCTTTTCACACCTATGGCACACCAAAGTTCTTCCTAGAATTCCATGGCACATCAAAACCTAAAATATATAGCAATGGCATAGCTAGGATGGGGTCACGTCCCACTCCGAGCGCCAGCTATTTAGGGGCGACTAAACTACGGTAGTTTCCTTTTTTGTTCCTTGAGGAGGTGCAAACAAAATTTCTTTCAGCTTTGGAACATCAAATTTTTCATCGCCCTGGACAACATGAACTCCAATTTATTTTTCAGCTTTAGGGCTTCAAATTTCTCACCACCCAGAGCAACATGATCTCCAGCTATGCCACTGATATATAGATATTAATTTAATAAACAAATCTTACAATAAATTTTAGAAGGCTAAAAGGCGAATATTTCATTGCAAGTACTCTCGTTATTGTGTTTGATCTATCGAATCTATTGAAATATTATTTAGTTAGAAAATTATCTTATTTGACTGTGTCACACCTGTATCGGCTCAAGGCACACCGGTTGCGGAGCACTGATCTACAGCACAGGGACCGACGACAACGTCGTCAGGAATGCAACCGTCATTAATTATGCGGCGCAGTGCCTCATGGACAAGAGTGTACAAATTGTATCTTAAAACACTTTCGACTCAGAAAAGACTTCTACGAAAATTTACCTAATTTAAGGGTTAATCGTTGTACAGTATTAAATTGATTGCTTTCACAGTTGTGAGATTTTGAAACTTTATTAGAGTTTGATGTCCCACAGTTTGAATGCATATTCGTGGTTGCCCGCCCATAGAGCACTCCTTTTACTTATTTTAGTGTAGGTTTACCTTAAATTTATTGAAAGTGCCTAGCCATCCAAATGCTTTGGATAGAAGCGAGAGGTGAGAGTCTCAAACATAACCAAAATCACTTTGAGTACTTTAGACTACCTGTAATTTTGGAAACGATCTCATATGACTGCTGCTGTGTTGTGGGGTGTGATGTGATCTCATGCAACTAAGGTAAAGGAACTATTTCTTCGTTTTTTTTTTTGCTTAATCTGTAAAATTGTTTAAAGTGATATTTTATTCCAGTGTAGTTTCAGAAATGTGGAATGAGCAGGCATGCAGTAATTACAAGAGGAGATTTGTATGATTATAACAAGGGGTTAAAGAGGCCTTTGACATCAGATAACGGGAATATTTCTTCCAGTAACTGTGTCAGTGGTTCTAGGTTCGATACAAGACCGAAGTGGGGTAGTTGGCTTTTTGTGTGAGCCAAAGGCCTCAAGTGCAAGTGCGCCTCCCTTAGGATGAGAAGTAAAACCGAGGTCCCGTGTGGTGTATGAAGGCATTTGCACATAAAAGAAACCTCTCTACTATGCAACGGGTAGATGAGGCAAAATTCTCAGGTATCGGTGGTGTGCTCGCCCCCTGGCATCGGTGGAGTGCCCCAACGAACAGTAGACCGACGATATTTATCGTCTTTATCTGCAGCTGACTGCAGAAAAATACCGTGGTCTTAAGACTGACGTGACCTTAGGCCTCATCATATGCCTTAAGTCCTGGGTTTTGGCCTCCAAGCTTGCCCTGGTGTTTGCTGCTTAAGTTCAGTTACTGATTCGCTTTTCTGCACTTTTTTTGGCCTCTTTGTCTTTGGCCCACTTGCAGGCCCTACAAGTGTAATTTTTCGTATTCCTCCTTGTCAGCATTTGTCTCCTGTCTGAAATTTAATATCCTTCCCTTCTCTCTTTTTCTTTGGTTTTCCAATATGCTGTCTGGCTGCCGCTGTTGCTGTCAGGGGCACCCACAGGTATCAGTTTATGTGCACTCTGCCTGCCCGTGATATCAGAAGGCTCTTTTTTTCCTATTGTTTGTTTTAGCTTTTGGAATACCCTGCCTTTTTCTGTGAGGTCCATGGTTTACAGTTGTTCAGGACAAAAATGTATTGCCAACTGTTGTCACTTTAAGTGAGTGTTGCGTCAGTACTTTTTTCTCTTATTGTTTCTTCGTGAACTCTGTTTTTGTGTGTGATTTGTATGAGTGTTATTGTGCACTCTAGTAGATTTATTAAATAAAAATAATAATATGTCACCCTTGTATCCATTCAGAGTTTTGATTATTGCGTATTTTAGTCGACAGTATGACCGTGAATTCCGTGCGCATCTGTTGATATATTACTTGATTAAGAAAAAGAGTGGTTCTTTAAATTGTGATGTCTTCAGGTGAGTAGTGATACGCAATACTTTTGGCAGCAGGGCGTTTAGAATTGTAAATGCACAGGCGGCTCATGGGGTAGGCAAAGACGGCACATTTCAAAGTGAGCAGCTAATTTCAGGAGTACTACCTTGCCATGAAGTCTATTGGTCATTTAAAGTGTTCATATTCCTGGGGTTGCCAAACTTCTCTTATTGGTGGGGCCTGTTCTAAATGTTGGCTTTCTCAAGGCGCCTTATTGCAGAAATATGCCAAAGGCGCGAGGGACGCGCAGACAACTTAAGAGCTGCATGAAATATAATGGGGGCGGCGATAGACCCACTTGCTTAGGGCGCCAGAAACTGAAAACCTGGGCCGGTGTAAATGGACCTTAGGACTCTTCATGCCTGTCTTTCTCTCTCGTAATGAAGAATTGAGTAAGGGAAATGGGCATAAAAGCGCTGATGACGTGGTCTATATACACGTCAAGTAGAATTTTCTACTGGATGCACAGCTGCTGTTATTTTTGAAACAATGCTGGTAAGTGAGCTGGGTTATTGTTTATTAATTTCAGGTCACATTGTTTGCCACTGCCACCTGAACGACACATAAGAGTGCAATATTTTTATTTCATAGTAGTAGTCCCAGTGTTGCTGAAGATGAAAATGATGGCGTATCGAAAAGGCATTCTTTTGATGACAGTATTGTGTCTTTTGGTAAGTTAAGTTTGATGGCTTAGAAGCTCCACTAACTTGTTTGTGGGCAGCATGTTAGTGTGTCATTCCATACTTGTCTGTCTTTTATATCACACTACTATCCTATCGCGATCAGTTATATAATCTCTTGTACAACTTACATAATTACAATTTATCAATGGTTGTTTCTTGGTATCAGAATTCTGTAACGCAGCATAGGCTCAAATAAGGCATTGTGCTCTCCATCCTTTAGTATAGGAAACAGAAAGTTTCCAGAATGGCAGCGAGAGTGATTTCATAGATCTATTTAGCGGTTTGGGGAAAAGAATGGGAGCTATAGTTCAATCCCAAAGATAGCATAGTGTGCGACAGAATTTATCCATCTCAAATTTCGGCAATGATTTTGATATTGATAAGTTGGGTCAAGATGGATTCCAGGTCTAAGAGTCCACCATGAAAATGTGTTGCATCTCATGCAAAGGAGGGTTCCTTAAAAAGGAAAGTGGATTATGAAAAATTTATGAATTTAATAGTTCTAGCAATGACTTACACTGCAGTGAACCCTGGAGCGGTCTTGTCTTCAGTAGATGCAACAATCATTCTCGCAGATTTCAAATTTTAATAATTTCTATTGCAAGTATGATTTCTGGCCTATTGCCGACAAGAGCTGCAGTTAATGAAATAGCTTCAAGGTTAGTACATCATTTATGAGAAAGAGTAAGGTTAGCTAATGTAGATAGCAATGAATTTCAAATTCTTGCGAAGTGATAGGACGTCAACGAAAAGTAATTAATATGCTATTGACAGAGAAGTCAAAAGGGGACGGCAAACCAGCCTCATCAAATGGGACAGAGAAATCTAGTAAGACACTCTACTAATAATGTCGTCATCCAATGTCGTGTGCCATTTAATCGGGAGCGGCGAGTTGCGTTGGACACACCAGTTCTCGTCTGATCACTGAAGTTAAGCAACGCAAGCCCAGTTAGTACTGACATGGGTGGTCGCTCGGGAAAGCTGGGTACTGCTAATACCCAATAATCGTCGCATTAGTGTAGTGTCTGTGCAGCCTCTGCATAAGAACTATGCGGTGGACGGGGCTCTACTGACCTTTGTAGTTGAAGGGCCCTAAAGCAACGAAATTAAGCAATGCAACCCCAGCTAGTAATAACATGTGTGGCCGTTTGGGAAAACTGGTTACTGCAAATACCCAAAAATCGTCGCATTAGTGTAGTGTCTGTGCTGTTTCTGCGTTAGAACTACGCAGTGGACGGGGTTCTAATGACCTTGTTGTTGAAGTGCCCTAAAACACCAGCGAAACAAAAGCCATTTAATCCGTTATTTAGTTCAAATCTTGTTCACGTCACATGAGCAAGCTGGAGTAATACATGTCACATAATGTCCATATTCTTAGCAGTGGCGTCGCTAGGGTTGGCGTCACCCGGTGCGGTGACACCATGGTGTCACCCCCCCTCTCCCGAAAAAAAGCCGCTTCTTCTCCATTGGTGTCACCTCATTTCTCATGGTGCGAGTGGTGTCACCCGGTGCGGCCCGCACTCCCCGCACCCCCCTAATGACGCCACTGATTCTTAGAGACGTGTTTATGATTACCGGTATGTCTATCAAAATATCGTCACCTAGAACATTATTTAGCAAAAATTATTTTTGTGTGATCGTGCTATATGTTGTTCGTTAATTGCTTATAAGGTGTGGAGTCTCTGGGTACTTTTGCTGCATGAAAACTTCAGCCAAGAACAGATCGATAGCAGATAATCAGAAATAAACAAAATTTCTTGAACACTTGACATTGTGATGACGAATTTTGGAACGAAGATTTTCTTGATTTCAAGTAATGCGTTGTTTATGAAAAGGATTTCTTTCTTGTTGAGTATTTAGTGAGGGTTTATTCATGTGTGGCGTTAGGATGTAGAATATGCAGGTTGTTGTTGTTCGTTGGTGTTTTAGGGCTCTTCAACAACAAGGTCATTACAGCCTCGTCCACTGCCTAGTTCTAATGCAGGGACTGCAAGACACTACACTAATGCGACGATTATTGAGTATTAGCAATACCCAGTTTTCCCAAGCGGCCACCCATGTTAATACTAGCAGGGGTTGCGTTACTTCAGTGATCAGACTAGAACAGATGTGTCCAACGCAATTTGCCGCTCCCAGAATGTGCAGGCTACTCTATCTTTACGTTCTTGTAAGTGAAGACTAAAGGACTGTGACATCAGTAGTTACCTATCATCTTTGCCTCCTTTTTCTGTCTATCTACTTCTGATAAGTTCTGTATATTAAATTACCGGGGGCAAAAGCCAGCTTTCAGTATTTCTCTGTTGATGTGTCACTTGATCAAGATAAAGAGTGATAGCTTCAGGTAAATTATTAGTCAAATATGCCATCTCTGGTGGTATTCTGTTAGGTAGAGCTTTTCGAAAAATTGTGCATAGACCTATAGACGCCTTTTTGCTTCTCTTTCTTGATGCACAGGTGCTGTTATTGTTGAAACAGTGGTAGTGAATGAGGTAGCAATTGTTTATTACTTTCAGGCTGTTAAATATATACTGTGCCATGTATCGCTTGTCACCTGAACCACATATTGCAGAACACATACAAACGTGTTGTGTCATGAAGTAGGATTTGAGTATAGTTTGTGATGAGCGTGGTGACACATGAAAAGGTCCAGTCTAATAATGACCCTTTATTTGTCTTTTGATAATTTATTTTCGACGACTGGCTTAGAGGCTCATGTATGTTGTTTGCAGGTTATATAAAAAGTGTCTTTCTGCTCAATGCTGTCCTAGCTTGAGCGGGATATATTCTGCTGTACACCTTTCATACATAGGCCCCCTATATGTTTCGGTTATTTCTTGTAACTAGTTTTCTATAAAGTTACAAAGGTTCATATTACTACGCTGTGCAATATTTCATTTAATACGCATTTCATCCTCTACTGTAGGTAACAGAAAGTTTCCAGAAAGGCAAAGGAGATGATTTTGAAAATATACTTAGTGTTTTGGAAGAAGGAATTGCGACTGGAGTTCAATACGTGAAAGAGAACCAACATAAAGTGCGACAGGTTTTATCAAATTTTAATTTGGGCAATGGTTTTGATTTTGAAGAGATGGTTCAGAATTGGGCTTCAGGGTCAACAGTCAAGTCTAAAGAGGTTCGTCACGAAAATATCTTGGATCTCATGCAAGAATTTTCAGTTGTAATGGACAGTATCTCAAAAGGCAATATGGATTACGAGAAAATTGGGAACTTTGTTCTTCGATCAGCAATTTTTGTCGCTGATAATCCTGATACCTTAGCCGTAATCCCGACTATCGTAGCCAGATATGTGAATTTAGGATCGCTGTTGGACATAAATCAAGCTGGTGGTTCACTTCAAGATTTTATAATCATGATTATAAAGAAGATTTCTGAATATTTAATGAATTTACCACATATACGTGGTGGAGGAGTAGCTAAGATGATCAATTTTATAACTAATGCAACTCTGGGGCACTGGTTTGGCAGCAAGACTGATAAAAGGTCAGAACCTTTAGCCAATCTTGGCTATGCCATATATGATATGGCACTTCACTGGAATGATGACCATAGCATTAATCCAAATCGACGATCAGAATTTCCTGATGTTACTGATTTCTTTCTGGAGATCCTTAGAGAACCCATTCATAAGTTGACCATTGCTCTGAGAAGTGCTGAAGAGGTGGCAGAGATACTGGAAGATATGCCAACTGTAGAGAAAGCCGGCTCAAAGAAAAAGAGGGATGTTGGACAATTAGCAAGTTCTATCAGACAAGCTGCAGTTCAAGCAAGGAAACTGAAGGGCTGGTCTACAAACAGGAACTCCGATGACAGTCTTACGTATGTAGCCTTCGACAGTCTGCCACGCTTTGAAAAACTGGTACGTAATTTGCGAGATGATACTGGGCTAACGGGTGAAGTCAGCGGCATACTTAAAACTCTTGCAACGGATGTTGAAGATAGCATTGATCGTCTAGTGCGCATGCGAAGGATGATTGACCACATCAAAGATTGGAATGGTGTCGACACTTTTATTGTCATCACCCAAGACATTAGGGATATAATTGGAGGAATTCCGAGATTTAATTCAGTATCAACATCGCTGAACGACTTAATAGATAATTTGAAAAATGCGTGAAAAAAAAAATGGAATGAAAATGTCTGTTCTGCACGTTTTGACAATGCTCATTTTGTTTCCATGTCTCACCAATTAGTTGTCATAACTCATTAAAGTAATACAGTATATAAAATATATATATTTTTTTAATTTACGTTAATTCAAACGACATGACTTCGTCTGTTCCTGACAAAGTCATTTACCTTACAAATGCCCGTATCCGGTCTCGAGCCGATTCATCTTTGATAATGAAACGAGAATTTGGCGATAGCGCCGTATTAGGGAAAGAGGAAAGGGAAATGCGTCGTCGTAATCTGGCAGTCTTGGTTGACTACGCATACACATTCCAGTTGTAATGGCAGTATGTTTTTTCGTCAATGCAATAACTGAATTTGTTATCAGGAAACCTGGCTTTTGTGGATTATTTTTTAGGGTCAACAGATTGTTACTGTAAGTCGTCTACAAGCTACACAACAACTAAATAGGTAAGGATGTTTGTCAGTGTTTAAAGAGACTGAAGAATCGTAACTGCTTTACCCTTGCAATCAAATGTAAAGTTCTCGGCTATTTTTTATTATTCTATTCTCGTTTTTCCCATTATCGCCAACCCGGTTGTTTTTCGTTCAAAGTAATTTTTGACGATGAATATGCAGCTGTAATGAGTATGATCCCATTTTAATCTATCTGAACGAATCGAGACGAGGAAATTGTTGTTTTTCTATCAATCTCCAATTCTGAGATTGGACTTAGTACGATGCTTTTTTTTTTTAAAACGCAACGCGCCTATTTAATAATCCTGTGTGTGTGTGTGTTTTTCATTGTTAATGTTCAACTTTTACAAACATTAATTGAGTAATGAAATATTAAGTTTCTTGTTACGTGAATCATTAATTCGCCGTTGATGAAAACTGAAACAATTGTTTGTTTCCGCGTTTGATTTCCCATTCCCTAGCCTGAAAATATCCCTGGAATCTAATGAGGTACTGCTATAGATTGAATATTTCCCTATGAAAACTTGTAGTTCTTATGTTGAAATTGTACTTTCGTTAAAATCCGTCTTGAGATTGAAATATTCTCCGTCGTATACGTTACCGCCTTCCTGATGTTCTCCATAGTGGTCGTGAGCCACAAAGGAAGACTGTTACCCCCATGCGTCAAGGTAACATTCGACCTAAGATCTTGACCTTTGAGAATTAATGTGGAATTGTGGCGAGAGTTGGCGAGAAACGGAATCAAATTTGAGTTTCTCTTATGATACTGAACACGAATTTCGCATCTGATTTCATCCCGGATTTTTATTTCTTTTTTTTTCTTCGAGCCAAAAAGCACGTCGATCCCTTCGATTAAATACTTCCCTCCCCTTAGGCATAAAATTTCAAGTGGAGGCGCACAATTATATCTACTGATTTCATTATTATTAGATTGCGTTATTCAACTTCAGATGGCCAACTGTTATAACGTTAATTTCGTGGAAGTAAATGTTTAAGACGATAAATTGAAGGACCGATCCTGCCATTAGAAAAGCATCATAGCACCTTTAATTCAACAAGGTATTTAATCTGCGCTACTGTACTTCTTTCTATATCTTAATTGTTCAGGTCCTCATTGTGATTTAAGAATGACTAATGGTGTGCATGATATGCCTTGTACGCTGGTCGGAGCCCGAAAACTTTTTAGAGGCTATTGACTTCGTTAGTTGGCCACTCTGCCATTCCCATCTACCTCGGTGATTTCAAAATTTAAAATCCTGTTTGTTTGGAGAGTTATAATTGTTTCGAACAAACGGCATTTCTACCACAATTAGTTACAGGTTTCTGAGATGGAGGATGATGTAGAAATAATTTAGTGATAGCTATGAATCAGTGTGTGTTGTCATTCGAGTTGAGCCATTTTAGCGGGGTGAGTGTAACACTCGATATGACTACAGATGATCCTCGTTTCCCTTCACCAGTAGTGAAGTTTTTGGTGACATTTTCGAACTGTCACTTGGCAATCCAACACGTAATGTAGCACCCCTTGCATTGGGAACATATCACTACTTTGTGTATGAGGAAATCTTGCAGCATGTACTGTAGGTAGACTCCGGTAATTAGCAGTTGTTAGCCTGTAGTTGTAACTTACTGGTCGCGTTAGAAGTGGACCTCCGGAGTAACTTTAGTCGCCTATTAGCCTTTAAAGTATAATGTAGTTCTTAATTAATTTAACGTTGTTAATAAGTATATACAAGTGGCCTGGAAGGAACAGGACAGGCACTTAAACCTGGAAATCTTAACCATCTACACATGAGAAATGAGGGTGGGGCGTAGTCGTATCATGTAGTGCTTCAATTCTACCTGATGAAGTATTAAGTTATCTTTTCACCGCATTTGGCAGTGTTCATAGTTTGAGTTGTTGGTTCAATACTGGTTAAGACCAGTAGTATCTGGTGGGGGTACGTGTATTCTGTACAACGTAAAATGCACCAAATATTTTTGGACAGAATTTGCAAATCGACAAAACTGCCGAGTGCAGAGAGTCGCCGCCCTTACTCCAGTAGCAGACTGGCCTTAAAATGTCAGACGAGATTGAACGGGATTGTAAGCAGTAGCGATAGTAGTGAAAATTTGCACTTTCACTCCTGCAAGGTAGTCGCTATCAACAGACTGTAGTCTAGTAAAGTGAACATTTTAGGTTAAAGTCCGTCATTTTCAGTATGTTTATTGCATGAAATTTGAGTATTCATTAATATGTCACTTTTGTAGGTCCAACCAACGAGATCGACTTCTGTTTTAGACGTCAGGGACTTTTCCTCGATGCGTTTGATTGCTAAGCCCAGCGGAGATGTTTGGTGAGAGAATTGGACGTGTTATCTCGTGCCGCTCACGTCACCGTACGCCACGAGGTCCGACGCCTCATAGGACGGTGGTTTGGCTAAGTAAAGCAAGAGCCTTGGCACACCTGTAGGACGTAGTTTTGCCTATCGCCGCCTTTAACCATCTCCAATCTCGGATCCCCACTTCTTCCGCTTTTCCATCTTTCCTGTCATTTCGAAAACTGCAGCCAAGCGGTTCACTGTGAAGAGGGGGCAGTAGTAGCTTCTACAACGCCATGCCGGTAAATCCAGCAGGCACACAGCAGCAACAACCCATCCAAGTCCATGTTGGGGACTCTGGAACGGGTGTCAGACCGCAGCTTCAAGTAGGACTGAACATAGTGAGCGAGTTGGAAGCAGAATCACCAGACGATGGGCGAGGTTCGCCAGCCATTCCATTGACCATGGTAGGCGTGGACTCTCCGACGTCAAATAACGTCGATGAAACCGTACGTCAGCACTGGGCTATCATGCAGAATGTACCCGTGCAAATGTTTCGTGATGCCCTTATTGTTAATGGCTCATACAATGATGCCTATAATCAGTCACCATCCGTTAACCAACATCATTACAATCAAGCTGTCGGTCATGGAAATGCAGATAGCTGTGTGGGCACTGAAGATGATGCTCCTTTAGACCATCACGAAACTGTCGCTGGAAGTCAAGGGATTGTCACTTCGGTGCCAAGGAGCGATGAGGCAGACGATGAAGATGACGATGAGGAGAAGGCAGTAGGATCTTCGCCAGATGGTCGCTTCCTGAAGTTTGAAGAAGAAGTTGGTCGAGGATCGTTTAAAACCGTTTTCAAAGGTTTGGATACTGAGACGGGCGTGGCCGTCGCATGGGCAGAGTTACAGGTAAGCAAGAGATTCTTTTGTTGACCATTCCCCCAAACTTGAATCGTACGTTTATATTTTTGTGGATACAGGAAAAAAAGCTCAGCAAAAATGACCGGCAAAGGTTTCGAGAAGAAGCAGAAATGCTTAAAGGTCTTCAACATCCAAATATCGTTCGATTCTACGACTACTGGGAAGTAACTACTCCAAAACGCAAGTATATTGTCCTTGTCACAGAATTAATGACATCCGGCACCTTAAGAACGTGAGTAGTTGTTTTACGTTTTCTTGGCCGTTCGACTTCATTTGTTCATTCCCTATGTGTTGACCTGTAGCTATCTTCGACGCTTTAAGAAGATTAATCTGAAGGTGTTAAAATCGTGGTGCCGTCAGATATTAAAAGGGCTTCAGTTCCTGCACTCTCGTCAGCCTCAAGTTATTCATCGAGATCTCAAGTGTGACAACATCTTCATCACCGGGACGACGGGATCAGTGAAGATTGGAGATTTGGGATTAGCTACCTTGAAAAATCGGTCCTTCGCCAAGAGCGTTATAGGTAATTGTAGATGGATGAGGCGTCATATGAGACCTAAAGCTGACTACTTGGGTTATTGGCAGGTACACCAGAATTTATGGCTCCTGAGGTGTATGAGGAGCATTATGACGAATCAGTCGACGTGTATGCCTTTGGAATGTGCATGTTGGAAATGGCCACGTCAGAATATCCCTATTCGGAATGTCGTGGCCCAGCTCAAATCTACAAGAAAGTAATTAGTGTAAGTGAAATGTCGTTATGTATTCATGATAAAGAATTACTACAAATGGATTTCAGTTTATTGACTTGTTCCATCTTCCTTCACAATAGGGTGTCAGGCCAGCGAGCTTCGACAAGGTGGACAACGTGGAAATTAAGGAAATCATTGATCAGTGTACTAGGCTGCACAAAGAAGAACGGTAAGAGATTCGCTCTTTTTTGGCCAGGGTCCAATAGACGCACGTTTTTCCTAACCAAAAGTAGTTAAACTAGAGTTTTGTTTTCATGACGTCTTGTCAGACCGACTGTCAAGGAGCTGCTGAATCATGACTTCTTCATGGAGGACGTAGGCTTGAAATTAGAATTTGTCAACAAGGAGGAGGCGGTAGCATCCTCTAATGACAAGGTGGAGTTTAGGCTGCGAGTTCTCGACCCCAAGAAACGAAAGGACAAACACAAGGAGAACGAGGCCATCCAGTTTGAGTTCGACATCCAGAACGAGGTCTCAGATGAGATTGTCCAAGGAATGGTGAGCGAAAATCAGCAGTTCCTCACCTTGATCTTATTCATCTAGTTGCTGATTATTAATTTGGTTTACCTGTACCATTCAGGCGGCAGCCGGTCTCATTCTTGAAGATGATGTCCGGACAGTATCCAAGCTACTATGCAGTCATATAGCTACCTTGTTGAGAGAACGCGAAGAACGTAAACGTCAGATGGTAGAACAGCAAGCAGCTTTAGCTGCTGCTCAGATGCAGCAAGTACCACCACAGATCCCTGTCCCAACGTCTATGTCTCAAGTCCCTCCTGGTTTACCTGCTGTCCAACAGCAACCATTGGGTTCACAAGTCTTGCATGCAGTAGTGACACATCCTCAGCCACAGCCGCATCTTCAGCCGTTAGCACCGGCCGAGCCACCGAACGCTGTTCAAGATGTCAACCACCTTCAATTATCCCAAGAAAGCAGTACTACTGGTGAGTTTGTACGTCATTGTTAGTAAGTGACCAGGGCAGTGTTTCCAACAACAGGAGGGTCGGGGATTCCCAAGAGTGATTTTGGCGATTAGCATTCACCTTCGCCCTCCGGCTAAAAATATAGACTAGCGGCGCGCCGTTTGGCAAGGTCGACCTGTCAGGTGTTAGAAAATTAGAGATAAGTATGTTGCACGTGTTATGGGGCGTGGTATTGTCCTTCATTATTGACTTTTTCGGCAGCTGGTTGGTTGGCGATATCAGCAAGGTTCCTCCTCCTTGTGTGGTTTCCTGTAGTTGCCTACCTCAAGCCCCTCCCAATAACTGGTCACATGACAACCTGCTTGTTATTGAAGACCAGTTTGGGGAGTATTGTTGCCGTCAATCAGCCGTTTTTCCGGTGCAGTGGGCGGAGCGCTAACTTGGCTATCTTGTACATGCCAACTATTTCGCTGTTGAATGCGAAACAGTCGTTGATGATGGTCGGCTCAGAAGTTGCAGTATTTGCGGATTTGGTTATTCTTGACATCATCAGTTTTATCCGCCTCCTTATTCTTCTTCCTCCTCCTCATCACTTAATGTGGTCTTATGTCTTTTAATGTGCTGAATGTGAAGAAAATGGCTTGTAGTCTGCGACAGTACGTCGTCGTGAAAAATGCATTTGGAGCTCGTAAGTTATTTGCTCGATCCTATTGTGCGCTAGTGTTCTACCCCTGTGTTGGTTGCGGGGTATTGCTGCTGCGATGAAGCGGTAAATCCTGCTTTTTGGTTTTGGCTCCTGATTCATTTAACTGGTTGCGATGCGACTTCGGTTTTGACCCTGGCTAGCCTGTTTTTTGGTTCACCAAGACGTCATACCTACTATGGAAGAGTGCTCGAGATAGTGGGACTTTATCACTAATGGTTCTGATATCAGGTGTACTGAATTTTGTTATGAGTTTTGAATTGTTTGATATCCTAGATTCAGGTGAAAGATTTTGATATTGGGGGCAGGTACCGGAGATAAGGCATTATTCATTCATTTTTTGTCAAATTCATTAGAGATTTCGGGAGGGTGTCATGTGTCCAGCTTCTGCCGTTTCTCGTCTTCCTCCCACTGTCCCAGTACTCCGTTATCACATCTGAACACGTTGGGCGGAATTGCACTCTCACCTATCACCACGCTCATGTTTCGTAATTATTGATATTGTGCATCCTGACGACCATTTTAATTTATTATTGTGTAAAACCTGTTTTCATTTGTTACCTCTTATTTTGAAATAGTTTGCTGGAATTTGGCAGTGGGCCCAAGGATTGCCACTAGTTTTCTGTTCCATCCCGACCTCACTCTTCAGGAGGGAGGGCATGGGATATTAGCGATCGTATACCGTGAAGCACTCTTGGCGTCCTGTAGCTTTGGAAGATCCAAGAGAGAAGTCATATCTGTTAAAGGGGGGTCGATGCTTTTCATTGAACTCCCTGAAAAATTTCCACCTCCACTTCACACTAGACAGTGTGGACCAGGCGATAGGTGTGGCTTCTACTTGAAATAGGACAGACTACCGGATGTTCAACTCCTCTCTGGAGTACTCATTGTTTACCGTAGTGGCAACGCCCACTCCTCATCTCCCCCCACACACACTGGTACTTAAATCAACTCACTTGGGGGGTTCACAACCAGAAATTTTTTTTATTTCGGTCAACGTTGAGGATTAACGACAATTGGCCATCGTCAGTCCAGTAGCAGAGTTGGATCATGTGCCAAGAAAAGTGGAAATCATATTCCTGATTGTTGGTAACGGGTGGCTTCCGGTTTAAACCAGTCGCCAGGGTCGCTCACAGGCTCCCTCCAAATGCAATTGTTGTTGATCACGCGATTCAATGTCACTGCCACAAGTCATTATTTAATGATTTAAAGTGTATGATTAATGCTTTCTTACAGGGTGCGTGCTCGTTGCTAAATTTTAATGACGAAGGGTTGACAATTTTTCTTTGTGTATTTGCAGTGGACGCTGCACCGGACAGTGGCTATGATACGATGCAGTCAGAAAACACCCTAGTTAAGCAACAGGGAGCTGCTTCGAACGCATATGTGAGTGCTTCGGCTGCTGTATCACAGCCAGCTCCAACCACATCTTACTATGGCAGTCATCAGGTAGCTCAGGTAACCAGCAGTTTTATTCATTCGTCCTTCACTACTCCGCTGCTACTTGCTTTCAAAGGCTCGTTGACACTGTGGCTTCCCGTAACTATTGCACCCCACTCTCCCCACATTTTTCCTCACCTCCTAACTTTAGAAATTTTTTTTACTGGACTGAGCTGGAGGCTACGTTTCCGAGCTCTATTGGTAGTCCAGCTAAGTGATGGATGTTACCTTAGCCGTTAGTGTTTCGTATCGTTTTGGTACAGTGGTCATATCTTATCGCTGTACATCAAGACATACGGATCTGTCGCTTAGGTGTTTACCACAACCTCTGCCGCCGTATTGCAACACCTTACGAGCCTGTTCAGTTGTTGATGCTGCCCAGGCGTTGAATTCAACAATAACAGCGCCTTTTCGGTGGGCAACGATTTGGTGACTGGAGTCTTGTGACTTGGTTTCAGGGTTATTTTGGTTCGCAGCAGGCGCAGCCATCCACGATCACTTCCGTACAGCCTCCGCCAACTGCAGGATTCGGGGCGTCGACCGCGGCGATGGCAGCGGCGCCGACATCAACTGCCACAGTCCCATCAATGGCGCTGTCAACCACGTCATACACGGCCTCGGCATCTCCTGCTGCCACCGTCCAACAACCACATCCTGGCCCCGCTCCTGCACCAAATCCTGCGCCTCTTCCTGGCTATACTCAAGCATACGCCACATATGTGGCTTCCACTGTTACGGCAGTTCCTGGCGCGCACCCATCTTATCCAACATTTTACCAACCTACGATTCCACAATCTTATCAACCGTCAACCTTGCAGAATCCCCAAGTAGCATCTCAGGCTCAGGATGCTGTTCCTCAGACACCATCTTCATACGCTCATTTTGCGTCGGCGCAAGGTGTAACGTGTCCGTTACAAGCCCCTCCTACGTCTGTTGTCGGAGGTGCTACTACCTCCCTTTATTTGCCAATGGGCACCACTCCTTCGATGCTAGTCGGGGTATTACCTCCAGTTGCATCTGGACCTCCCCCATTACTGCCGTCTTGTGAGGTGGTAACGATACAAACCCCAGTGGCATCTGGTCCTCCCACCACTACAACTATCATGGGGGCAACCCCTTTTCCACCATCAACACACCTAGCAGGCATGACTGTCCCTCTTCCGCCACTGTCCGCCCATCAACCGGCCCAAGCCGTTTCGAGCGAGGAAATCGTCGGACAGGAATCATTACCATTAGCTACTGAACAGATTTCTGGGATACAACCCCCATCATCGTCTTCATCTTCTCTTCAAGGAACTAGCAGTTCTGTTGGTTTTCCACCAGTAGCACATCTACCGCCTGTTATCCCTCCCGGGCTAGTGAACCCCCCGGTAGTAGCCCTCAGTTCACCTTCTTCTTTGGCGACTGAATTATCCCTAGGCTCCGCGATTTCATCACTTCCGCCGCCTCCCCAGCACCTTTCTCACCAGTCCATGCTGCTTTCCAACCCAGAATCTTCCTCACCTTTTCCTTCCGCTTTGACTCCTCTGTCCGCTGCTCTAACAACACCAACACCACCACCTTGCCAATCTGCTACGACTGACGCCGCCGTCGCTGACCTACCATTGGACCACACCTTCGTTGCTGACCACGAGTTCATCCTCGATGGCCTTTCTACCGTCGCGCCACCGCATCCACTGTCCGAGCAGGTACTTCTTAATTGCCCCAACCCCTGTCAGTCTTTTCCCTTTCCGTTTCTTTCTCTGTGTGTCTAGCTTATATCTCATACCCGCCACCTCCAAGACCATGCCTAAACTATGCACTTTTACCCTTATCTGGCTTCTTCACTAACGGCCGTAACATTTTCTTTTCCCGTCTGGTTCGAAATTGGGAAAGTCGTGAAAAATTAGGCACGATTCGAAAGAATCCATGGATGGGGGAAGGTATGGCAAACAAAAAAATAGGGTTTTGTATGACTTTGACGTTCTGGTCCCACAGTTATCTTATTAATGACTTTAGGGCATGTTTTGCATTTAAACATTTATTGAGTCAAAAACACCATCTGAAAACGTTCAAATGTTTCAGGGCGACGGCTCACTAGCTCAGACACCTGTAATGACTGAAGATTATCAGCAAGGGATACCGCAACCATTAGGACCAACTTCATCTGTTTTGCCCTCTCAGTTAAATCCCGATGCGCAGATGTTAATCGAAGGGTGAGTAATTGAGTTACGTTTTTAGTCTCCTTAATTTAAATTGCTAATGAATAGTGTTTTCATTCACTTCAGCGGGGCGGCCTCGTCGTCGTGCGTGGACTCGGCTGGTGAGTTCAGTGAATCCAGTTGCGCCGAGCGTGACAAGAGGTTAGAAAGAAAGAAAACTCCGGGTAAAAGACGGAAAACGCTTGAACGCGTGCCTAGGCTTACGGTGCTGCGTTTGGATGGCAGCATGCTGGAGTGTCAGCTAGAGACGTCAAAACTGAAGACTGTGACGTTCGTGTTCGACAGTCGGATAATGGTTCCTAAAGACATTGCTCATAATCTAGAGGTATCAGGATTACTACCAGACCAGCACTCGGAGATGTTCGTTGAACAGTTAGTAGACGTTGTCCGCCAGTTGAAAGAAAATCCCGACCGATTGCCAGTGGTTTGTATACCAGATAGTTGCGCAAGTCCCGGGCAGACACGGAAGCACAATGCCGCCTTCGCAAGGCGCAGTGACAGTCGAGAAGATCAATTGCCTCCACAGAAGGCAAGTGTTGCATTGGAAAGCTGAAGACTGTCCATTTGTTTCACATGTATACAATCTATCCCTTGTATCCTAACAGAAGACTAGCGTACCTGAAGGAATGTTGATGTCGGACGCTGGCAGCTCGCCCTCAAAACGTCCGTTGCAAACTGTTGCGAGCGCACCACCAACGCTGACCATGGCACCTACACCACAAGCTTCGTCTCTGGGGGCGCCTACTCAACCAGTTTCACGGTTCTTGGTTAGTCCTGTTCAGGAAGCCATCTCTCAGCAGCAGCAACCACTCCAAATTCCATCTTGTCAGCCACCTGTAACTCCAGTCGTCCAACCTGTGATATCCGAGGCGTTATCTCAAACTCTTCCATGTCAGACAGCGCTGCAACAGCAGCAAGAAGTACATCACGCAATTAGTGGACCACAGGCTGTTTCTCAACAGACTGCATATGTGGCCCCTCCTGCAGGACAACCACCAATCGATCCATCAATTCAATCAGCAACGTCTTCAGCAACTGCACAACTGCAGCAACAATATTCTCAAACAGTTCCGGATATAGGAACTGTTTATGGCCATCCCCAATCCCTGGATCCTACAGGGTGAGTTGTACTAATTGCATGTCACATTTTCTTTGACCAATTTTATTTGAATTACTTACCAAGAATGGTGAGTTAAGAGTATTGTATTCGTAGGATGCTGCATAATATCCCGGGACTTCCACAGACTTTGGAGTTGGCATTACTCAGGCAAAGACTTGCCATTTTAAGCATGCAACTGGGCGGGGAAAGGTTCGTACAGCAGTTTCTGTTACCTCCGTACACACCTAAACTTCAACCTGGGGAGCCTGCTATGATGCACCCTCAAGGTGGTGTTCCACAAACAGTAGGAAGTTACGCCCCTCCGGTAGGTTCTGTTTGTGTATCTGTTTGTATGCCATTGTTTGTCAAAAGGCTTTTGTTTTGTTGCTGTGGGTTCCCAGGCGCCGCCTGGGACCAGCTAATATTGCATTTCCCCTCGCCGTAGGTTGCAGGCGGAGGGATGCCGCCTACCATGACACCTCTGCCCCAGACGCAGTACGTCCCGTACGGCGTAGCCTATCCCCAGGTGCCTCCGCCAACGTCGGCCGCACCTCAGTTGTCAGCTCAACCCGACTACCAAACCCACGCGGCTACCAACCTGGTGAGCGACATGTGGCAACATTATGTCCAGAGTCCAGTCGCTACTGAACCCCCATCTGGTTTCCCTCCAGCGTCTCAGGTACGAGCTAGATGTTTGCTCCCTTAAGTCCCTTTCCAAATATTCCTTTGCTGTTCCTCCTCCCCCTTATCCGCTTCCCAGATCCTTTGGGACACGGGTTGGGGGGAGGTCCGCCGTCACTCCTCCTAATAGTCTAGCGCTTGTTCACCACCATAGGAGTCACATTGGAGCACAGCGCCGACTGTGGGCGCAGTTGCGGCGGTCAACGGCCCCGCCATCGCCACCAAAGTTCCCCACCGTCGCTTTTCCGCCGTGGAATTGGGTCACTCGTTTGACGTAATTTTTGTTTTTAAGCACTTATTTACGTTTTTTTGCCTGTTTGCTCGTTGTGTTCTTACCCTCAGGCGTCTTGAGCAATAGAAACGAACATTAAGTTCGTGTGCAGTTGGTATATCATGCAGCCCGTCTAGTTGCGATTTCTATTTTTTTATTGGAAGAGCGATCCGTTTTGCATGTGAATTTACAAGTCGCGTCTCAAGCCCTTGTCGTATGTGTTGCTCACAATTGCATGTGTTAATACTTTTCCCATGGTTTTTCACTTTGCAAATACGTGATGTCGATAATCTTTGTCCTTTATGGCGCCAGGCTGCATGAGCTTGTCTATTATTTTTTCTTACTGAACATTCCTAGCCTGTTTGGTGGTTGATCGTTTGTGCATTCACACCTATTGCAGATTATTTTGCAAGTGTTCTCTAATGAATTTGCTGTTCGTCTTCTCTCTACGTATGCAGGCAGCAGCGGTGTCCACAACAGTCCAAGCCCCCTATCAGCCTCATTCGTTGCATAATTTCCCTCCGGCGTCTGGTGTACCCGGTATTCCAGAGTTACCTTCCTCGCCACCTTCTCCTAGAAGGACGATTGGAGGAACTGTAGGACTGATAGTGAGTTTGAAGTTCATCTTTTTTTTAAATTGCGATGTGAACGAAATTCTTCCGTGATTGAGACGGAATTCATTTTAGGAGCAGAGTGTCTTGGTGAAAGGTGGTGTGTCTTCTGTGAGTGGGCAGGTTGCTACCGAAGAATCCAGGCCCAGGAAGGTAACCGCTAATTTGGAGAACTTGGATCAAGAATTAAGAAAATTGCACTCCCAAGGAAATGTGGCTTCTCTGAGAAGGGATTCAACTGCACCTCTCCCACCCTGTCAACCACCGCCTGTTTCAATAACCCCTCAGACTTCAGTTGCTACAGCTGTTACTCAAGGAGTAGTAGAAAGTGCGACTGCCGTTTCGCAACCTGCAGCGGTGTCAAGCCCATCACCAGCTGCAAAATCCCCTGTGCGGAGATTATCGCGGTTTCAAGTGAGTGCTGTAGTGGATGATCCATTGAGAGGTATGTTTATCTTGTCACCAGTTATTGTCCTAAGTCCATTATGGACTCTTACACTGCAATCGTCTGATAACAGGCTCTACTCTTCCAGTGTCTCCTTCTGGCGACGCAGTTGAAACCAAGTCATTATCAGAGCCATTGTCACCAAAAAGAGAGCAACAAACTTCAAACACTGACAAAATGACAGTTACAGCGCCGACTCAGTCCGGAGAAGCTGTCGAAGCTGTTCATTTACCCCACCACCTTGAAAATGGAGTGGTGAAACCGGCTGCGACTAGCACCAACTCGCCTAATATTGCTGAGGTAAGTAAATAAGTTCTCTAGCATTCTTTCTTTAATGAGGAACTTCCACTTGCTGAGGCTCTTAAGTCTTATCTGGGAATTATCTAGTGCTGGTACTTATCGGTAACAAGCACCAAAGGGTAAACATATTGGTCTCACGATGGGTTCATTAATTTACTACTTTTCATATGCATTTAGTCATGAGAATAGGCACTTCTTAAAAAGCATTTTTATCCAGTCTTATTTGTGTAATATTAAGTTGGTCAGTACGACTGGCTGTTAGCTGGTCACACCACCATCTCGGTGTTATTTATCCCCCATTGTAAAATCCACCGTAAAATGTTAACGTTGGTGGACTGGTGATCTAGTGTAGTTGGTACTACATTCGAGATTCTGAGGAGGGCAGTAAGTTGTATGCTTTTTCAAGAGTTCCAAGTATTGGTGGAGATACTTTCTTGTGGTGGCATGTATGTATAGCCAGCCATCCTTGGTTCCCAGCTTTTTCCTCTTTGGCTCTTGTTCAAGTAATTATTAGATGATTAGATGTCTTACTACTGCCTGACGTAAGGAGTGACGCTGCATGTATTCCGATTAGTGGTAAGTTGTTAGGGCATTGCATCAGCTGGTCTTGACTAGTACGAGAATACTGATATTTGCCTGAATCGGAATGCTGTTCACTTGAGTAACTATCAGGTGCTTGACGGACTACTATGAAACTGTATGTAATGCAAGTCCGAATGGCGACCCTAATCCTTCAGTCCTACCTGCACTTTTTTATTTGTCCAAATGTTTTGTTGCACTCAGTCCTATTTAGTGCATAATTTGTTTTAGTAATAATCGTAGAATAACTTGAACCTACTAATGTGAGAGTAATATTTGTGTCTCGACCATAAAGGTAGCTTTTACGGTACCTTTCTGGTAGGTGGAAATGTGATCTCTACCCCAGCTAATCCTAAATATGTAAGTAGTCAATTAACGTATTATAAAATGCATGAGTTTTTTTTCTTTTTTTTTATTTTTTTTATGTCTTGGTTACCAATTTGTCTGCACTTCCGGTTGCATCTTTCCTCCTCCGTGTTACGTATTTGTGTGTGTCTTCTACCTTTGGATTCGGATCCTTCACCTCTTCCTCTGGAATCAAATTCCGCTCCCTTGAAGAAGGGGCCGACATTTCGTAAGTCTACCAGATCGTTTTCAGTGCCATCACCTCAAGGTGGCAATCACATACCTTCTGCTCGAGTCAATCCATTGGTTCATGTGACGCCAACCAGAGAGGCGTCAAGTACAGACGAGACGTCTTCTCGGGGCGACAAGACGGAATCTTCCAGATTGCTGCTGCCGAGCGCCACTGAAGCCAAGGCGATGATGCTGAGCACTAAGTCACTTCCGGGGTCTGCTGCTTCCATCCCACCACCTACAGCACACTCAACAGCTGAACTAGTTTCATCCAGTCTGGAGCTTGCGTTGGCACAAATCATGAAGGGTGTAGTTTCGAAAATGGCAGCCGATATGCAAAATCAAACACTTGCCGCTGTAGAACGAACAAATTCTGCAGTTGGAATTGATGAGGCACCACCTTCAACTGATGAGTCGAGGTCGCGCCCATCGTCTCCAGCCGCATTATCGAAGAAGAAAGACCCAGTGGATAGTACTGTGACTCCGGCGCCGTTATCGAGGAAAGACGTTGCAGTGCAAACTGATCGAACGGCAACTAAGAATGTAGCCATCAATACCCCCAGGCCCCCAACCCCCAAACTGCTGCAACCACCGACGGCCAGTGCATTGCACAAGACAAAGAGTGAAACGACTTTGAACCAACTTGGAGCTGTCCCCACATCTGGACAAAGATCGTCGGCACAGAGACCAAAGACATTGATGTTGTCCAGCCCTCAAGGCCAGTGTCAGAGAGGACAAAGCTTGAAGGGACCAACCGATGTGGATATTGCAATCGAGTCGGCGCGACTGAGTCAGTACCCAGGAAGCCTCGATCTGACAAAAGTTGGCGTGGAACCATCGTCTCCTACAGTGTCCTTGGCAGTACCATTTCCATCTGGGCTATCAAGGACCAAAAGTTGTGTCGATATCTCGCAACTGGCCATGTCTGCACCACCGACTCCAACGGATGGTCCACATTCCAGTGTTCGCGCTACTCCCACTGGTGGTTTACCAAGTGCTTGTTTTTCCCATTCGTCATCTAGTGATTGTCATCCTTCATCCAGTTCTGGGGGATTGTACAGGGCAAGGAGTTTCTGGGATGTGTCACACACTCGAACGGCAAGTGCTGGTGATGTTCCATTATCGCAACTGGCTCTACGGCGCTCTGCAGCAGTGGCCGACGAGATGACTCGTGACCGTCCAGCCAGCGTATCGGATATGTCTCAACTAGGCTTTGTACCCAAGCCCAAGCGTGCTTTGGACTTGGGACGTGCTGTACCTTTTGGACAGTTTTTGGTAAGATGTTTATATAGGGATGATAAGTGTAAGGCGCCGTGGAGGACGTAAGTGAACGAGAGGTGCCTCCAAACGAAGTAAATAAACTTGCTGAGCGAATTTAATTATAATTTTTACTTGTTTTCGTTTGTTCTGTAGTCATCCTTGGTGCAGAATTCTACGGCAGGTCACGAGAGGAGTCCAAGCTCAGATGATGAAGTGTTCAACGACGAAAATTTGCGCCGCATTTTGAGCAGGTTGGTTTTCTGTTCCTATACTTCTAAGAGTTAGATAAGCAGTCACGCAGTCGATCTTCAGATTCTGACGGATTTCTGTCTTCGCTAACCATGTTGCAGGCAACAACGCGAAAAATTGGAACTGGAACAACGGCATCAAGTGGAGATTGAAAACTTTCGGCGTCGGAAGAAGCTAATTGGGCGGCAAGGGTCTGCTCCTTGTACGGATGAAACAATACAATCATCTGTTGGTGACTCGAGCGTTACTAATTGTGGAACGTGGTCATCTCCTCCAAGACCTGTGGCAACAAATGGTTTTGGTCATCTAAAGACCCAGCATCACTTAACTCGATCAACATCTGCAATGCCGTCGCCAATTTCTGCTCATTCGCCGTTGGCACATACTCCAGGAACGGTTGTAACACCCTCATCTAGTTCTGGGCGGCACAACGTGGCAAGGTGAATAGTTGTTATGCTTTAGGATGCCGGCGACAAAGGAAGGTATTTTTTATTTAATTTAATAGTCCGATTTTTGTATGATTAGGTCATACTCCGATGGTTTGGCTGCCCTGACAATTGGCAGCGCCCCCAAGAATTCTGCAACTTTCTCTGAAGAAATCTTGAGAATGTTTGAAGATGGAAGTACTGCAAAGTCGGATACTTTGCAGAGTAGGAATGAAGTAAATGCAGTCGAGCAGAAACTGACTTTGAACCAGATAAAGAGCCTCCGACAAATGGATAATGTGGTTGGGGTCTCTCAGACCGTAAGTTTGAGTCAGCATTCTCCTCCTAGTCCGTCAGTGGCACCGTCCACAGGCGTCATTGTGAGTAGTAGCAGCAGTGGGGGTGGTACAGGTGCGTCATCACCATTGTACTCCTCTTCCTCTTCAATGCCTCCATCTTCCTGGCCTCCGAACGTTCCACAACACCAGAGTTTTCAAACAGTACCCACGTCTTCGAGTGGTCATGTTGCTCAGCAAAGATTAGCCGGAGCAACACCCACCATGCAGCATCAATGGCTTCATCAACTGTCTTCAAATGTTTATCCGAAACAAGGCGCCAGTTGGGGCGGGCTTCCACAAGGCATTAGTCCTAGCGCTTTCTACCACATGATGCAACAGCAGCCACAGTCACATTATATGCCACAGTCAATGCATCTACAACAACTTCAGCAACAGGTGCCTGGCCTAGGTGGAACTCTGAATAGTAACACCGGCGGCAATATTAGTACTACTAGCAGTAGTAGTAGTAGCAGCACCGGCAGCAGCACAAACACCAATATTGCTAAAGTCCATGCTCCCCAAAATGGTGATAATTGTGGAAAGTAGCATTGTTGCTCTGACCGAAAAGAAGAGACTTCACGGTCTGTATTGTCGTTAACTTTTTGAATCTTCAGTTCCGCCATCACTGGTTGAGTGAGCACCCCGTTACTATCTCTTTTTCGTTTCCTCCGTTTTTCGTCCGCTGCGCGGCCCTCTCCATAAAAGCAATGCTTCAGCGGGTCCTGCTAGCTTTCATCGTTGTTGTCGTTGTCGTATTTGCAGTGAATGTTTTGGTGGACGTAAGAGGAAGAAACGTCAAATGGCCACTTACCTTCACCGCGTAATTTTTTTGTTCTTGTGGGCCATGTACAGTTTTAAAATGACGATTTTGTTGGTGTTTTGTGTGTGTGTGGTGTGAGAGGCAACAAACAGTGTTGTACTCTTTCTCTCCATATTTAGCGTCATCCAACCGTGGACTGCCATAGAGCTCCATTCACGGGAACTTTTAGAATCGTATCTTTCGACTCTGGATGACGGGTACACCGACTATGATTCATTTTTGAAGTTTTTTTCGTAGGCACGAGGCGAAGAGATCGTCGTCCATGAAAACCAAAACACATCACCCTGTTGACTTCCAGAAATCGACGTTATACCCTAGAATCTTTCTATTAAACCCCGAGTCACTGCTTATTTAACAGTAAGCCCTCCGTCTCTCACCTAAACCACCCCCATTACCCAAGTGATTCTTCGTCCTTCTGCCTCATCAATTGTTGCTGGGAGTTGCCTTGAACTCTTGTTATTCCGACACCAGCTATTTCAGATGTCATTGTCCGCTGGATTGTGATGTTTCTCTCTCCTTTCCTTTATTCTATCAAGATAAAAGAAGTTTGATTGTAAATATGTGGAGGTTGATGATATTGACTGAGATTTGTGCTTTTGTTTTTCGTTGCTTTGTTGGGTTTCGACTCTCGAAGCTCGAGGTCGAAGTTGTGCCACTGCGTCCAGCTTTTACTGTCTGCAGTCTCTCTACACTAACCCATTACCTTTTTTGCCATCACAAAAATATGTACTTATCCTACTTCTGAAAAAAAATCCCTTCTCCTTCCTCTCGTCCCATTTCCATACCCCCCCCCTCCCCCCACCTTTTGTTTCTTTACTCTTTCTTTAACTAGCAGCGGCTAATGGTTTTGCGTTCTTTGCGAAACATTGACCAGAATAAAGTTGTCATGAATAAACTTAATTATCTCCAGTCTGTCAGTGCGTCAGAAACGAGTTATTCAGAGAAAGTTTAGAAATACGGATGCCATACCTCAATAACACATTTGATTCTGGCTACGTTTATGGATTCGTTCTCCCACAACTCCGGTAGTTTGATTTCTGCTCCCCTTTAAGTTTGATAAGACGCAAAGCCATGGTTCCAGGTGATGTGCATGAAGTAACCACATTAAACTTAAGAGCGACTGAGTATCAGCATCATCATCTCGCCCTTCTCCTGCCTGAGGCAGGGTCGGGTCTGCGGGTTCTAATCCTCCACTCCTGCCTATCCCACACAAAGTCCTCCTCCATGTCCCTTTGCACCACCGGCTCCCACGTCCGTTTTTGTCTTCCTCCACCCCTGGTGCCCCAATTACCTGCAGTCCCACAATGGACCTATTAAGTTCCTCTCTCCCCTCCTCATCACATGCCCATACCACTGCAAACTATTTTCTCGCATCTTTTCCGCAATGCCTACTACCCCCAAGCTACCTCAAACGTAATTGTTTTTGATTCTGTCGGATCGTGACACCCCAGCCACTGACATCTCAGCCACTTGCATTTGCCTTTCATGGTTCTTCCTAACTGCCCAACACTGAGCCATACAGCGTAGCGGGCCTAACGACAGTTCTGTAAACTTTGCCTTTCAACTTTATTGAGATCCTGCGGTCACACAGGACCCCACTTGTCTGTCTCCACTTCATCCATCCTGCATGAATCCTACGGGTCAGTTCAGAATCTATCTCCCCATTACTCTGGAAAACTGACCTTACATAGCGAAACTCCTGCACCACTGGGATCCCCTCTTCCCCGTAACGAAACTCACCCTCTTGCCCCTGGCCACTAAAATTGAAAGCTCGGTACTCAGTCTTCTTCATGTTCACCTTAAGGCCCCTTCCTGGCATTACTGTTTTAATGTTCTGTAGGCCAGGGGTGTCAAAGTGGCGGCCCTAGAAGCCTAGAGTTGCTGCCCTCACAACCGATATCATGTATACATATGCAGTTGGCTGCTCAGAGGCGTAACGAGAGGGTGACAGTTGCCCCTGACATAGTTGGAATGGGGTGCCATGTGCCATATTTTGATTAAAACTATTTTTAATTAAATACCATTTCGACAATTGTCTTCGTACTTTTAAAAGCAAATTTCCAAAATAAAAAAAGGTCAACACTGCATGGCCCTCCTGACAACGCACATGTTACGATGTGGCCCTCGGGGTGCCACGAGTTTGACATGCCTGCTGTAGGCCCTTTTGTGCATCCTTCTTGAACTCCTCAAGCCTTCCCAGCCAAGATTGGCAATTTGTTCTGGAAAGTTGTTTAATTTATTCCGGCAGTATGTCACGTAGAGGAGGATCAAAGCAACTGTGTGGATAAGTGGTTCGAGGAATATGGCAGTATTTATGGGGTGGGCAAGACATTGATGGAAGGCAGGTGTGGAGGGTTGTAATTCACACTCTTGAAACTTCTATAGGCTAAATGAGACATAATGAGTGTCAATCTTACAGCACATTATTTTTGCTTCAAAATGCTGGTGAACAAGTCGGAGACGACTTCATTTAACTCCCTTGTACATTTCGAGGTGTAGTCTGATTGAATTTATCACTGGTCGGTGCCGTGATAGCTTCCACTTGATGTTAGGGTGATCCTGAGTTCAACTTGTAGCTGTGTTGATGCGTTTAGTTGGAATACCCATCGGCATCTTTAAGGCTATTGATATTGAATGTTGTACTGGTTATAAGCATTATTTAATAAGGCTGTTAAGCCCGGTTTACACCAAACGAGTATTCAGCTGAAAAACTCGTTTTGTTGCTGGGCCGAGCACCAGTATTGGACAAGTAAGCGTCTACATGCATTTGAAGGTTTTCTCTGACTAGCCACCAGCAAGAGGCTTTATCACCAGACCCGCCAAGTACGTCATCCAGTGAAGCACCTCTACTTGGTGGGTGCCGAGTGAATAGAAATGGTTCCTATCAGTGGTGTCGCTAGGGTTGGCGTCACCCCCTCTCCCGAAAAAAAGCCGCTTCTGCTTTGGTGTCACCCCATTTCTCATGGTGCGAGTGGTGTCACCCAGTGCGGCCCGCACCGCGCTAGTGACGCCGCTGGTTCATATACACTCGCTCGCTCATTTCACTAGGCTGAGTACTGACTGTACTTTGTGTTTACACCAGATGAGTACTTGGCCGAATTCACTACCTCGATGAGTACTCGGTGCAGTACTGCCTCGGTGAGCCCTGCGTCCATTCTGTCACCTGAACGTAAAAACCTTTTTACACGATAATAAATGTCGAAGTGGAAAGCTGGATTGTCTCATTACTCTCGTCCGCTGTTTCAAACTTGTCTACATGCCTGATTTCGATTCCTGAACGACATTGGCAAGTGGAACTCCATTTGGAAAGCATATAGCGATGGCAAGCGGTTGAGAGCGCGTATAAGAGCTCTGGCGAAAGAGCAACAATGCTGTCTCGCTGTATTTTTATTGATTCCTTATCAAAGAAATATAAATTTTCGAGTAGCTAACGTTTCATTCACTCATGCGTATTTTTTAAAAATGTATCTAAAGTGTACTATCAAAATTTTGTTGAATGTAACATGCTGCATACTCATGAAACTACTTAGGGAAATAGAGGAATACTAACTTGACACCAATCTCTACCCTCCGGAGCAGATTTAGCTGCTAATCGATGCTGCGTGACAGAAGAGTATTGGATGGTAAAAATGGGTGTAATAAGTTGGAAATACAGTACTCGTGAGTGGAATTAAAAATCAAGAATTGAAATGCCTTCTTGGACTCCTGCGTGCCTCAAGATTTCATTTGGAAAAAGAAGTAAGTACATCTTTTATATGCAGTTGTTCGTATATGTTGAAATTGGTGTATTTAGTCGTAATATTTGTTAGCCACTTGCGTCTAATCATTTTCGGTCCTTATATTTTAGTAATGAAATTTAAGTTTGATTTCTAAAGGAATGTCTAGGGTTTGTGTTGTGAGCAATTTGATTTCTTCTTTGAGCTTTTTAAAGATTTTCGAGTCAGCGTGACCCAGATTCTTGCGACTGACTCTGGTTAGAATTTCGAACATCCCACGCGCTGAGGTTTGACATATGTAGAAGTTGTTCAATAGATGGCGCGAAATGGCTTCGAGCTATCTACTATTCAGTCTGCGGTTGTTGTACTAACAGTTGTAGGTTCGATACCTGAAGCATTACCGTGTCTTTGAGATTACATCGTAATAGTATTTTTATGCGCATTAGTTCCATTTAAAAGAGATATCGGTATACCGAGATATCCACGAAAGAAAGCGAGAGAGAATTTATTTTAACGTCCAATTCACTCTACTAATCATATTAAAGTATGTAATTTCAATACCACACGCACATGACAGGAAGAAGCTATTATGATTTCTAATCAAAAAATGAAGGCTAATGATCTTAAATGTAGGTATTTCCAAAAATGGGTATAAATTTTTTAGGCTTCTACTTTGTTAATGTATTTGAACGGATTTCATTTAGCATAATGTATGTGCTCGAGGGTTCAGTATGACCTGACACGTTTTTCATTCTCTCGATTATTTTAACAATTTGGTAGCAGTTATTGAAATAAAATTGTATTAGTGTTGGTTGAGTGCGGGTGGTTTTCAAAAATGAAACAAATTACATTTTTTCATATACAGAATTAGGACAAGTTTGAGCGGACAGATGTTTGTTTACAATTGGCGTTTGGGACAACGCCATCTAGGGACGTGGTGTGCAATCTGAAGCGCGGAGGTTGTCTTCCTCGGACGAGGAATGTTGTCCGTTGTAATTTAACATCTTTGTAAAGTTTAACGAGGGGTCATCGGTACAGGTTGCAGCTTCCATTATGAGGAATCTGGTCAAGCTTTTTACATATGCTGCAAATGGTGAGTCCGAAATTCGTCATATTTTTTTCATGCCAATTTCAGTATGTGTGTGAAACACACCGCGACTGTTCGGTGTCGTTTGGTCATTGCCCCCCTCCTCCACTGCTGCTTCTGCAGCTACTGGAAGCGGAACAACATGAAGTTTTTATTCATAAAGCAGAAATATCGACGTTAAAATTATCATACTGTGGTAGATTCAGAGGAAACAATATTCTCAGTATTGCACTTTTTTTAAATTGCTGTTGTCCTAACTTGAACATTGTCAGTACTATATTTTCTTTGCTTTCGCCACTCGCATTCTCCATCACTCCCACACCTGACCTATACTTGATTTTTGATGTAATTTTTTTAACAGCCTGCTATTAGTGGTATATTCAGAGATTGATATTCATTCATTAGTAGGGGAAAAGGTGGGTGGCGAATTATGTGTCACTAAACTTTTTTGATTAACTTAGATATTACAGTGCTAATGGCAGTAGGAACAAACTCTCCTCCATCGCAAAGGGTCACATCATAGATAGGTCACCTTCATCTCTATAACGAGTTTAGCATCTGTAAATAATTGTGTTAGAACCAATGTGTGGTCAGTGGCCTTTCGTACTATTAAGATGTGTCGAATTGAGTCGTGGGTTTTGGGAGGATAATCGAAGTTTCCTAATAGGAATGCAAAATAGGGTTTGAAAAAAATCATCGGGTGTTTGTTATGTTTTTTTCCTCTCATTCGTTTCTTTTAAAAAACCAAGAGACTAACTACGAGATGAAGTTCGACTCATATTTTTATTTTTGTCTGCGGCTAAAATTGGACCTGATTTAAGTAGTGTGTGTGTTTCCAGCTGCTGCATGCTGTTGCCTTCACTCTGCACTGCGACGTTCTGTACTTACGTCTTCAGGGAATGGGACAAGGATTTGTTTCCTGTCGTATTTCTCTTCTGTAGCCTCGATCATGTTGGGGGAAAAGGGGGTGCTGTGAATAGATGACTTTCTACAGGCTAGGGATAAGACGACTGTCATAAATTTGTCATGATTGCGGACGACGACGACGAGGTTCACTTCCGCCATATTTTCCGCTCATTCCCTTATTTTTCTCTGTCCCCATCTCAAATACTTGACGCCATTTAAGCTCGTGTGGTTACCATAACGACAGTAACGCATTGTTATGTCATGTGGTTCCCCCATAATGTCTTTAAGGTCCAGGGCTACAACATGGCTAGGGGCAATGTGTAGGGCATTATTGTATTGTAATGCCAGTCATGAAAAACATCTGATTTCTAAGGGTGTGCCACCGTACAGCAATCCATTAAAGGTAACGCGGTTTTATTGCTTATTGAAGGTAGGTGTGTCGGCTCTGAAAACTATTTACCGAACTGTGGACAGGGGACGAGTTGAACTTTACAATTGAAAGTTTCCGCACTTCTTTTCCGCCTAGAATGGGTTTCTTGTACACACCACATGGTATGCTTTGCTCTCTGTTGAACGGAGGGGTGCAAGATTTCTGTCCCTCCTACCCGACTTTGCCAGGGTCGAGCCTGCACATCATGAATTCAAGTGAAGTATTCTTTCAAATGAATTATCGAGGCGGACTATTGATGTAAGATTCAGTGCTGAAATAAAGAGTTAGACGGGCACTGAGGTGGGGGTCGATTTTTCTACCTTTCATTTCTGCTTTGTTTTTTTTGGCCTATAGCACTGAGTTGGGTACCCATGAGTGCAGGACTTCGAAGGAGATACTGAAACGGAAGGAGGGAGCATGTAACGGGCATAGTAGTTTTAGAAACCTCGTGCAGCCTGTAGAGATGCAATGTGTCTGAATATTTGCACCCCAGAATCCACACGGGGGTGGCTGGTAACGGAATAAAATAGTGTGAAAATAGACGTGGCATTACACCCTTATTTTAAGTGGTTTTTCAGTTTAATGGTGTGAAACCGAAATGTTTCTATTATTCCTACAGAAAAGGAAGTCGAGTTTGGATTTCATATTGAAGATAACTGAAGTAGAGTAGTTGTTCTCTGTGGGCTAAACATTCCACTTTCAGTATCTGACATATACAGAAGTGTTGATAGGCGATTATTTTCGGCATTAGCAACTCACTCCTTGAATCCAGTCATCGTCCTTAGTTCCAAGAGCAGGATTGTGTTTTTTTTATATCAACCGGTGTTTTATTAGCTGAATCTTCTTTACAGTTCCAACCTTCTCATGGTACATTGATGGGGGTCTTTTGTGATGATAGTTACACCCACCATTGCCCGAAATTCACGAGGGGACATTAACCACTCTAATCCTTTCCTGCCAAATGTAACTTGGTTGCAAAGAGTAAAAAACATCGACTTGTGGTAGAGCTGGATGACCCCTATACGTTCAACTACTCGCGGATTTGTCCACATATTTCAATTTCAGAAATTTTCAGCAGATTATTTTTTTTTTTACAAAAAACTCGTTCCTCTACTTCAGAATCCACAGCCTCAAATTACTAAAACGGGGAGATAGGGAGGGGATGGGTAAGAAACGGGTTCAAAAGTTTCCTTTCATTGTGAAACGTAAATCGCCCCCTCTCAGTCCTCCTCTTTTTCATTTCTCACAGCGTATGAATGACCCTATGAGACATTACCAAGCCGTTTAGGACATTTTAGAAATGTTTTTTTCTAGTACTTATTGAAGACATGTTGACCATCAGTTGACGATTGACCACAAACATTACCCTGACGAAAGAATCACAGTACTCTCAATCTCCAATCCCTCATCCACCGTATACACAATACACTCTGGACGATTAAAAAACGAAAAAGAAAACAGATGGAGGAGTGGAAGGTCACAAAAGTCTTGGACACTGGACGAGGAAGGGAGCTCAGGTTTTATGAGTATGCTTATCAGGACATAAGAACAAAGGGTTTACAGTACTTTTAATGCTACTTTGTGGGGCAATAGCTTTCTTGGAAACATGATGGGGAGCCCCTATTGCTCCCCTCCCTCACTTTAAGAACATGTCGCCTGATTCCGTATTTACCCTAATTTACCTCTCTCTCACTCTCGACTTGAGTATCCCTTCCCCCACTCGTTCAGAACCCCGACTGAGACCATGACGACGAAGACGATGGCGAGTACGGCGACAACATCTGGAAGGAAAAGAATGTCAGAAAAACGTCGTAATTAGAAACAGTTTTTCAGGGTGCAGGCAAGCACCATGGCACCCAGAGAATCCTCATCCCGTCCTGTCTCCCATCTTTTTTGTGTACTGTGTGTGCAAGTAGTTGATGGGATTTGGCAGATCTCCTGACAAATTTTTTTCCCCGGAGGTCTCTCTCGCTCTCATAAGGAACCACCCACCTTCCCCTCCAAAAAAAATTTTGGGGGAGGGGTGAGGTAGCACTGTAGTAGTTGTTTTTATTTATTGCGAATTTGGGTTGGTTGTTACAGTGTGTTACCTTAGGAGTGGGGACGTGCTTGTAGACCACAAATAGGATATATGTTCTGGTAGCATAATGAGGTGAAGTTTCCTCCTTACTCGAGAAAGTGAGGATTGAGGGAGGCAGTAGGTGGTAGTGGTGGGTTAAAAGTTGTTGCAAACGCCTCCTTGTGTTGGCATTGGATTCGGAGAGCTTTTGGTTAAATCCTTTTGCACTTTGGCTTCACTTTTTTTTAGTCGGGGGGGGGGGGGGGATGAGGAGGAGGAGCAGTTAGTAGCAGCAGAAGCACAAAATAAATGGATTTCTTACTCATGAAACATGTTTTGAGTCTAACAAATTTGTTTTTGAAACGAACTTGTCGTGCGCGACTTGATCCGACGAGTAGGGCCGCTGTTTCGCTGAGCAATTGTTGTTATCGTCGACCTATTCTGAAGTCAAAACAAACAAGGATGTCGTCGACAGCCTAACTGTCTCTGGCAGCAGCCTACAACTATTTGCTGGACACAAATGTTGGTTCGCTGTTTATTGTCATGTTTAGGACAAAATTCTGAAGGTCGTGAAGGTAAATTACTTTGAGGACCATTTTTTTTGGGTTTATTATGCGGTGTAGACCCGGTTTTGTTCACTTTGAAATTGCCTCCGAGTTGTACGAAGAGGATCATGATTTTTTGCCCACCCGGTAAAATCGACTAGGCTCTCTGTTTGTTTGAACGATGCGCTCCATCTAGCTGACTAATATAATTCAATAATATTCTTCTGAGGCGCATCGCTTTTTTGCGCTCGGTGTCATTACCATTGCAACGTCCTTCAGTTACTGACAGTTCACGAAATATGTTAACTTTCAAGATGCCTGGATAATCACATAAATAATTTGTTAGATTGATTATTATATTGTCTTAATAATAATAATAATTTACTAGTTTAAGAATTTTCTACTTAACCTAAAAGTATAGTATGTTACAGGTGAGATTGACATGTTTCAACAATTGACATGCATGTAAAATGTTTCTCTTCTTGGACGTAATTCCATCCAGACAATGACCCTTGATCTTGAAATGACAAACTTAATGCACTTAATAGTGACGTAGTTGTAGTAATATATACTGTATCTCAAATTCAGACCTCTGTAAAATGATAGCGTATTTATTAATACTGTACTTACCTGTGGATATGTCGGCCCAAAATCATGCCTATACACAATTACAATTGTCTAAAGGCGTGAGAATCTACTGTTAAAAAAATTGAGGCTAGACAGAATTGATAGGCAAACTTTTTCTTGCGAAATTTTTGGGAGTGACTTTTCATGGAATTTCCTTACGCAACTACTGTATATGCACTAAAAGAAAAGTGCAGAAGATGGTCAAATTCTGAACCTTGAATACCCATAACTTCTACAGCAGGGATGGTCAACTTAAAAATTTGTCGCGGTCGACTTGTTCTCATAGGCGTAGTCAAAGTGGGGAGGGGGAGGTAACGGGGGATACAGTATCGAACCTAGAACCACTGACGCAGACCTAGAAACACTGAGCCACTACGTCACCGAGGCGGTTCTTAAGTCCACACATCGCAAGGGATCGACCAAATATTGGCTTCGCGATCGACTTGTTGACCATCCCTGTTCTACAGTAGAGACGGATCTGCCAGCTGTCTACCCTCACACGCATTGCCGTGTCCTGTGGTATACCTTGACTCACGTTTGCGTAGGTCTGTTTCTTTGTAATATCTAGGGCTGATCTAGGGTCTACATTCCAGGGATGGACCTAACCAGCACCTCCTCTCTTTTTCTCGAGTTATGAACATATCACATCTTATTTCACATTATTTTCTTTATACTCTCTCCTGTTCTCAAGGCTCTCTCTCCCTCCTTCTCTCTCTCACCTTCTCTCCCACTCTTCCTGCCAGGTGCAATGCTGACTGAAGAGTAAAGAAACCCTCCTCTGCACCTTTCCCTTAATAACTAACTTGGTAGGGATAGTCGAAGATCTAATCGTTGATAAAGGCGAACTTATATTGTTCCTTGCGTTAGATAGGAAGAAGTTGTGGACTGTCATGTGATCGTTCATAAAAATGAATTATATAGTAATAGGCCTGCGCAAATTGACAGTGGTCCAGGTGGGATTTTGGGAGGCATGTCTACGAATTACCCATTACTCCAGAACTGAACTTTCCGGAAACGGTAATGGCCCATAAATATTTGAGGAGATTTAATTTAGTTTTAGGCGGACGTGCTTCGACTGAAAGTACTCCCTGGAACACGTAACACCATCTCTCAAGTTAGATAAGGGTTTTCGACGTAGAAAGGTAATTTTCAAATTTGCCAGGTGTAATATACACCTACTCCTACATTTCATGGCGTTAATTCATCTGTAAGGTGTGGGTGATATCCCAAAAAAAGCAATGGCAATATATCATGGATAAATGCTACATCGGGCGTGATTACTATTATCTCTCTGTTGACCTATCATCATCGTTGCCCTCCTATCTTTGTCACATCTGTCGCAGGGTATGTTCTTGGAATTGCGACCGTGTCCTTCCACCCACCTCGGTAGCTTATTGATTTTCTTACTGGACTGTTGAGGTTAGGATGTGCATGTTAGATCCTGTTCGTCATAGGCAGTATCTTTTGGGTGAATACTCTGTTTGTGTGGGGGGGGGGGGGGATGCGCGGATAGGCAAAGTTGTCAGGTTTATAACTGAGGGGGTTAGAATCAAAACAGGAATTCTCCCAAAAACTGATTCTGAGATAATCGCCAAAAACCTCCTGGAGTTTTCCCAGCATGTATGCAAAATGTAGTGATTGTTTTGGAAATTTTAGGGTCCCAAAATTGTGAAAACCACTGGAAAAAGCCCTGAAATGATAGCTTGAAGTGTGATATTTCCGCATATGCTGCTATCTCAATTTTGTCAAAAATGGAGAATTCCTGTTTTGATTCTAACCCCCTCAACTCGTCCCACTCCTTCCTTCTCTAAGACGTTTTCAGTGCTGGAAGATTAAAGTTAATTAACTTGCGTCCAGGGTTTATGGTCTGCAGTTTCTATCATGGGAAAGGTCAAGTTCTTGTTTCGAGCAAGAGCCGGTCTTTGTCTACCTGCTCTGTGGTGGGGGTTACCTGCACTTGAAAGAAACATTCGCTGTTACTTGTCAACTGCTGCCCGCTAGTTAATCCAATCGCTTCTGCCGTAATCTAGACTTGATTGAATAATGGAATGGACTTGAGCATCAACTCTAATTGCATTATGTCGTGTGGAGGGCAAGCAAGTCGTTAATTCACCTTTGTTCATTGTGTTAGTAGGCAAGTTGGATCGCTTGGAGAATAGCTGGAATTTCGAATGTGTGACGTTTGTTTGGTTTTGTTTCAGATGAAAATGGTGGGGGAGCCTATGCTCGCCAAGTGGCTCCTGGCGAAGAATTAAATTCTTGTGGAGTTTTCGTTGCCGATAATAACGCAAACGGTAAGATCTCTAGAACAAGGTTTGATAAAAATAGAAATGGTATACTTAATGCATTTTGAAAGGTTATTCAAAATATGGTTTGGTTTTTTTCAGGAGAAACTCGGCAAGGAACGACAATTGTCGAACTTTCGAAAAAAGACAGAGCGACTCTGGGATTAATTATCTCAGGTGAGTGGTGATGACTTTAATGTGAGACCGGAAGAAGCCTTTTGTGTTAATTCCAGTCGATAGGTAGAGTGGGAAACTTTTTTGAGACTTTGACGCCTGGAGGATGTGCGTTGTGTAGGAGTTTCCATGTTTTTTGCTTCGAAAGTCACATCCATCATCTGACAGATTAACGCTGGGCTTCCGTCATTGGAAATAGCGTTTTTCGAACAAATCTGTAGCACGCGCCTTTGTTTTTCTTCTCATAGGCCGCCTTTTTTCCCTTTTCTTTCGTTCTCTCTAGTATACTGTCGTTTGATGCTTTTTCTTTCAACCCCACGTTTGGTGACCCCGAATGTTTAAAAATAAATATCCCTCAACACAAATCGTTTGCCAAATAGGTTTTTTATGATTATTTCCTTCAAATGCTTCGCAATGCTTACTCTATCCCATCCGTTCTTTTCTGCTTCGTATCGACGTTTCGAATCTCAGTCGTTTTCCAAAGAGAATTGCGAATCGCCATTTTTGATGATGAGTTGTAATGGCAAGCATCTAAAAGAATGTTGTGCACATGCTAGAAAAACCTTGTTAAAATGAATTGTGCACGTCACAAGTTTCATTGAAACTACTTTTCACGTTAAAAGAGGGACTTGAATTGTCATGTGCAAGTGAAACGAAGTGTTCTGGCAGCATAAATATGAAACGTCGAGTTAGAGTTTGGGTGTGACACAGGCCTTACGCAAACCACACGGGCAGGAAAATATGTTCAATTTTAGTTGTTGGAGTTCACAATTAGGTATATCGATTGTTTCCTCGTTCTGTTGAAAATGGTACAAAATTCTGTTGAACCAAGCATCTCTTTAAACTGCGATTTGTATTTTTTTAGGGGGATTAGACAAGGGAAGTCGACCAAAGATCTCCAGTCTTAGACCTGGAGGAGTCGCATACAGGTTTGAAAATCTGCGGTTCATAGATATATTGCTCTTTGTGCTTCTTGTTCCTCAAATACGTGTTCATCGCTTCTCTCAGGAGCGACGCTCTGTGTGTGGGTGACGTCATACTGTCCGTGAATGGTATCCGGACTGCAAAATTGAAGCACGAAGAAATAGTGAATTTACTGAAAAATGCTGGCGATCGAGTTATGTTGGAAGTTCAGTATGAAGTGCCGTATTCAGGTGAGTACTTCCAATCTCTTCTAAAGGCATTTCGCTGGAAAGGACTGACTTCATTGAAACATAATTACACTTTACAACAGCTCTGGAGCCGTCACCTTGCGTTTGCTGTAAAGTGATTCAAGTTCGCCTAGAGAAAGAGAATGGTAGTTTTGGATTCGTACTACGCGGAGGGTCTAACGTTGGATGTCCTCTGACAATCACTTACGTTCGTCCAGGAGGTCCAACTGATAGGTAGGAAGAACGAAATAATTTTCGTCGTCACCTTGTACTGTACTCCCTTGTGACACCACATCAATTCATTAAATTAATGCCTACATTTCTTGGATCTCACAGAGAAGGTACAATCAAAGCAGGAGACAGACTACTGGCAGTGGACAATTATAACTTAAATGAGGTAACTCAAGAGGAAATCATTGTCATACTGCGACAAATTGAGCACGATGCCTTATTCACAGTGGAGTATGACGTCAGCCTTATGGGTAGGTTGATGCCGAATTGTTATGCTCGAAATTACAGAAGAAAAGGCGTTACAGATTATGAACTCTTAGAGGCCGTAAGGAATGCTTCCGGACCATTGCTGGTCGAAATCGAGAGAGGATCGAACACCAGTCATCAACTTGGGATTGCGTTAGCATCCTCTCCAAAAGATTCTTCGGCCATATTGATACAGAGTATCAAGCAAGCCAGTTTGGCAGAGAGGTACCCCCGTTTTGTTTCCACATGTAACAATTATTGTGCTGGACTTTAGATGACTTTTCGTTGTTTATTTTCTAGATGTGGTGCTCTTCATGTTGGAGACCAAGTATTAGCAATCGATGGGATTGCTCTAGACACTACTGCCACAGCTGCTGAAGCTTCTCAGTTATTGAGAAACTCATGTGGTGATCGAATCTCATTAGAGATTTTACCACTTAGTCAAATGCTCTATGGGAAACGACTTCCAGATGTTAGCATACGGAAAGCATCGATAGCGAATGCGTCTACATCGCCGTCACCATCGTCGTTTGCAACTTTGGGTTCTAGTTATAGGAATCAAACTTCGTCTGGGTCTAACAACAACGCGAGGCGAAATCAACCATCAAGGGGCATCGAACCTTCAGGGTCTAGTAGTTAGTAGATTTGTAACCTCGCGGACTATTTGCAATACCAAATCATTCATAGTGTTTGAACTATCCTTTCTCATGCAGCTTCCTTGCCGTCTTGCGTTTCGTCGTTTTCTGCAACAAACGCTTCTCAAGCTCCTACGCAAGCAGCAATTTCATGCACCCAAGTTAGTCGTCAAGAAACAACCAAAGTGAATCTTGTCACCTCTGATCATAGGGGATTTGGATTGGCTCTTTGCTCTGGAACTGTCTCGTCCACTACATCCTTTGCTCCTCCAGTCGTTGGTAGCCTTGATCCTGGAGGGGTTGCAGAAAAGAGTGGCGTGATTCAGGTGGGAGATCGAGTCCTGGCCATCAATGGCGTGCCATCCGAAGGTCTGAATTTGGAAGAGATCACCCAAATGATTTCAGGATCGAAACCTAGGGTCGTTCTTAAGATCGGGTTTGATGTTGCGGGTAAACTTCTATTGTGGGTCTTTTTTTCTTTCGTGACAACGTACTAACACTTTTTTTTAATAGAGTCCGTAGTTCCTAGTAGTGGTATCTTTGATGTCCGATTACCACGAAAGAACTGTGGTGGTCTTGGGATCACAGTCAGTGGTGAGCTCAATTTTTTTGATCACACCTATCCTTTCCCTCGGAGTATTCAGTCTTAAAATCGTTTTGAAGTTTGTGAACCCTTTGATGGAGTCTCGAACTTAGATAATATACAGAATATAATAGGAATTTTTAAGGTGTGAGTAGATTTCTTTGATGAGTTAGTTGTAGTCGGATAGAAGCTTGACTAATCGGATGGTGATCTCCTCTAACTCCTGTTGCTGATGACTTTTGTTTCGCTCCCTAGGGTCCAGTCGTGCTCGTTCTTGCCAACCCCCAGTCATCTCGGAAGTTCGACGAGGAAGTGTTGCACATCGAACTGGAACCATCCAGGTTGGTGATAAATTGTTGGGCATTGGTTATATGAAAACGGATGACATCAGCCTGGAAGAAGTCCATCGGTGCCTTATGGAATGTCGAGATGACGTGGTGCGTTTGCGCATCCGCAAGGGAGATGGAGAAGCCTCAAACGACATCGATGAACTGGAGAGTCTCAGGGGGTGGAACACTCATATTGTTGAACTTCAACGCAGGGGCGCTGGTCCTTTAGGAATCACTGTTGCTGGATCCGATGAACCCTTCCGACCAGTGCTCATTTCTGGAATGACTGATGGCGGTTTGGCCCACAAATCTGGAGGTTTGCGCGTAGGAGACCGTATACTAGCCATCAATGATATGTCCATTCAAGGACAGACTTTGGGTCAGGTATTCCAACTGCTGCAGTTATCAGTCGATTCAGTTACTTTGAAAGTTGCACGTAAAAGCAAAGCCTCTGGGACACCTTCAGGTATCGAGGAAGAATCCAAAATATTCACTTTTCTAATAGTTGGTAGCTAATTTTGAGATTGTACCCGAACAGCCGATCAAGATGACGTAGACGAAATTGCCTCTAAATGTGGAGGGACTCCATTGCCAAGCATTGACAGCGCTGTCGAATCGTGGGACAGTGGTGATGCAGTTCACTCATCCGTATCGTTTGGCCTACGGCGAAGAAGCAGCGGACCTTCTCGGGGAACACCCACCATGTCTGTTGAAGGGGATCAAGATAGTCCTCAGGATGTCGAAGAGGAAGGTTATGGAGGTGAACAACGTCAGGAAAGCTGTCTGCTGGACGGGGAGCAGAGAATGACGGAAGTAGAACGACCAGACAATTGGCCAAATAGCCCAAGCCAGAGTTCAAGATGGTGAGAGCGAATCCTTATGTCGTGGGGAAAATGGATCAGTCGAATATTTATTTACAAACGGCTTGACGTTTTCAGTTCTCATCAGGCGAGTGATGAAGAGGAATCGGATCGTGACTGGATTAAAGTTCTCAGTGAATTTGGTGCCAAAGAAATGACCACTTATTCAGCCTCTAGGGTAACTGGAGGATATCAACTTATCCGCCGGCAAATGTCAGAGGAAAATCTCACGTCGACCTCCAGGCGTCTACCTGGAACGAAAGCTGAAGGAGAGAACGAAGAATCACCATTGATAACACCTCTAGTTCCAACTGTAGTCTTAAGCAATACGTTACCACACGGTTGTGGACGAGGTGGGAGACTGAAGCCACAGTGCGGATCGAGTAGCACTGCGGTCTCTCAGGCTTGTTCCACTACAGCAGGCACTTCCACTGACACAGGTACGGCATCGAGCAACAGCACGCCATATCCCATTGAGGTGCATCGAATCACACTTTTCAAGGATTGCGTGTACGAAGATTTTGGCTTCAGCCTATCGGATGGACTGTATGAGCGAGGAGTTTATGTTAATCGAATTCGTCCTGGAGGACCAGCTGATGTCGGCGGCATCTTGAGGCCGTTCGATAGAATCTTACAGGCAAGTGGTACATATTAAGGTACCTGTTTTGTGTTCAACTTAGCCTCATGATGTATGTCTTTTACAGGTAAATGACACTAAGACGCATGATTTTGACTGCTGCCTCACGGTGCCGCTGATTGCAGCTGCAGGAGACAGAATCAATCTAGTGGTTGTACGGAATCCATACAGCAGATGGCCCCAAGTAAACGTAGCTAATATGGTGAATTTACCCTGGATGGAAGAGGAAGATCGAGAATCTTCTGTGACAACATTACAAAGCAATAGAAGTCATTTGGGTCCAAACACAATTGTGAAATCTCTGTGAACTACTTAAAAGTAAAGTAGTCCTCCATCAGTCATCCATACCCTTTTCTCGAGATATTTTTTCCACCTAGTGCCATCAGTTCCAAATTCTGGTAGTCAGCAATTAATTAACTTGCGGACGCTAGACTTTTTTTTTTCTAAGTGCCAAGTTTGTACGCCAGAAGACTGCCAGCCTTGTGTTTTTTAACGATAATATTGTGTTATCGTAGGCATTTTGAACTTTATTTACATACGTTGCTATTTCATTAATTATGTTATAGTTAATTATTAATATTGACTGTGACCTTCGACCTGCCCGCACTCTTCTCCCCTCATCATCTTCCATTTGATCTCTGGGATCACCTGTGCCTTGCGTATACTCCAAAGGTTCAAAGATTGCTGCGCTTGTTTGGTCGTCCTTTTTATAAAGCCACTGTGGGTGGCTGTCATATGTTTAGGAGCCTGTTCTAGTGCCACGGTGTTTTTGTTGCGCAAAATCATGGACTTTTTTGGGTTAACGTATTAAAGGTCTATTTGAACCTTTTGGAATAGTTGGTATACATGACTATTTGAGTCGCTTTTTTTTCTGACACTAAAGGGATAATGCTGTTCTTGAAAATTTCGTTAATTGCAGTGCTGTGTCAAAAGGACTTCGTTGCAGTCGAAATGCCACATCAAAAGAAAGAACACTGATATCAGCCAAACTTCAAATCCCAAGGTAAGTTCGTCAGCTATTGGAGATCCTGAGGAAATGCCGACTTAAGCTTGGAACACACGTAACGTTTTCTCGTTATTCCTGCATGATCATGCCAGATTTAACAAACAAAACGTTACGTGTAGACAGCAAGTTGGACGTCTTGCATGAACTGAAGAGGTTGGACAAACCTCTCAAAAGACTGATGGGCTAGAGCTTTGTGTACGTGCAAGATGGTCAAACTTTGCTTCCCTGTCGTCTGCTTTCGGCAACGCTGTAGGTTATAAATGATATTTTTATTATGTTTAAGGGTGCAAGAAAATGGCGGCATACGTGGGGCACTGATCTCACTGAGTTCATGGGGCTCTACCAAAGCTTATCTTGCCTCTGGCAAGTAAAATCAAAGAATTTTTTACTGCAACAGAGACAAGAAAAACCAGGCATACACTAATGGGGGCTGACAGCCAGTGTCTTCTCTATTTTTTGTGTTAAAAGCGTTAACAATTTACAGTACGTGTCTAGATCCATACGCAAACAATTGCACCAATCATCTGGTTCCTGTTGTAGTTCTCGGAGAACATTCTTGGGAGAATCGAACCCTGGGAGAACCACTCCCAGGACCACTGTGAACGACGTACAGACTGTTTTGCGATTATTGTCGGATGATGTAGGAAGGGTGGAGGAGTCCAAAGAGGATGCACAAAAGGGCCTACAAGACCTTAAGACAGCAGTGGAAAGAGGGGGTCTTAAGGTGAACATGAAGTAGACTGAGTCCCTAGATTTCAGTTTTAGTGGCCAGGGGCAAGGGGATGAGATTTGTTGTGGGGGGGAGAGGGGATTCCAGAGGTGCAAGAGTTTCGTTATTTAGCATCAGTTTTCCAGAGCAACGAGGAAATAGATTCTGACGTGACCCATATAATTAATGCAGGATGGCTGAGGTGGAGGCAGGTAAGTGGGATCCTATGAGACCGTCGGGTCCCAATAAAGTTGAAGGGCAAGGTATACAGAACCGTCGTTAGGACCGTTATGCTGTCTGGCTCAGAGTGTTGGGCAGTTAGGAAGAACCATGAAAAGCAAATGCAAGTGGCTGAGCTGCGAATGCCACGCTACATGTGTGGTGTGTCAAGATCCGACAGAATTAGAAACGATTACGTTAGTGGTAGCTTGGGAGGGTGGGAGATATGGCGGGAAAAAATGAGAGAATAGGTTAAGGTAGTATGGGCATGTGATGAGGAGGGGAGAGGAGGAGCTCATTAGGTCCATTGTGGGACTGCAGGAAATTGGGGGCACCAGAGGTAGAGGAAGACCAAAACGGAAGTGGGAGCGGTGGTGCAGAGGGACATGGAGGCGTGCGGGGTGGAGGGGGACTTCGTGGGGGATAGGCGGGCGTGGAGGATTAAAACCCGTAGACCCGACCCTGCCTCAGGCGGGAGAAGGGTGAGATGATGAGTGCGATGGTGATTTCAGAACAATTGAGCAAAAGTTTGAGCTGTGTAGTAGAGTTGTGCATAATTCAAAATAAACGTATGCTCGAAGCTCGCTCGCTCGTAGCGTAGTAGGGGTATCAGGAATACTCTCGCTTGGGAACTTTTTTGTGAACGAGTCTCGCTCGATCGACCCTTATTACCAATTAACAAAAATCGAGTCTCGGGCTCGGCTGCTATCGTATTGAATTTATTGAGAAAAACAAAATAATTATAAAAGTATGATTGATTTAAACATATTTAGTTACTGGCTCTCGCTCACATTTTCGCCCACAATGTAAGCCGAGACTCAATAGAGAGCTTGAGTGATGCGTTTTCGAACAACGCATGTTACGCAAAGCAGACGAATATCTTATTGCGCATGTGCAACATTCCACAGTAAAATTAGAAACGTGTGTTTGAGCGTATTCTGAAGTAATCATACGTTCTACATACTGTAGGTTTAAACGAACGTTACGATAAAATGGCGGACCCATTCAAAATAACTAAAATTACTTCGAAAGGAACCAAGTTTCCTGTTCCAACCAATAGAGGGCAGGACGTTAAAGATAACGTGTGGTTCCAGAGCACTCCAACTGTGTTTTTCACAGAACCATACGTTCTACTGTGTTTTTATGTTGTGTAACACACGTTGTTCTATAACGGATCACTCAAGCTCTCTACTCTCGGCTCGTTTACTTAAAAACACTATGCTAACTGACTCGTTTGTTACACCGAGAGCAAGCGAGCCCGAACATGTTTGCTTTTTCGAGACTCGTTGCACAACTCTACTGTGTAGCCACATGATTTGTGTCAGTCTTTACAGATCATGCAAGACTGACGGCAAAACGTTACGTGTATACCAATCAGGCTTTAAACACTAAGCTGGGAGCACCTAGGGGGCAGGTAGGTGAACCAAGGATCAGTGAAAGTTCTGGACACCAATGGCAGACAAGATTCCACGGAGCTCCTGAAGCTATTAAGGCACGAAATTCCATTTTGTAACAGTTTCGTGATTTGCTAACACCACTTTGAGGGTTTTGTGCACTATTTCCCGTAAGGTCACTCTGAGGTCATTATTGATGAAATGTGCACATACAGAGTGAGTTGTAACAGTCATTTAAGAAATCATTAAACCAATTTTGCGAGCCAGACACGCCCCCTTAATTCCCTTTGGGTTTACCCCTGCTCATTGAGGACGGGAGCCGTTACATTAGCGGTATTGCATTATTCCCCATTTGTGATATGCAAGACTTGCGACACAGTTAAATCGATTTTTTGACAATTGAATTAAAAATTAAATGGAAGCACACGGAACCAACGTTTTCATTCGATGTCACTGATATCGTGAAATCTATATTTTGCTCAACTACATCTGAGATAGCCTAATAACCGAAAGACGACAAGTCGATGACCGGAGGCGATAAAACAGGTATAAATGTTGAAACCATTCATAAATGTACAGTATATTCATTTCATCCTTAAGTTGCCAAGCATTTTAAAAGCTGATACGATAATTTCCGTTATCTTCCAGACGTGAGGATCAGGCCATGTCTGTCGAGATATTCGTTTAACAAGGACAGTTTTTATTATGCAATCCAGACGTTCCTGGTAATCATCAAAGAACTTGTTCCTAATCCTTTTTCCCACCTATAGCAAGGTCCGATATCGTTTGCCTCGTTGGATCTAATGTTATAGCCCCAGGTTGTATGACGTCGGCCTAACTTATTTCTGGGGTTGGTGTCTTCAACGGACATCTGGTAGGTGGGCGAACAATGACCTATCCACATAGTGTTCTTTTCATGCAAGTGACATCACACACACCAAACAGAACCACGGCTTTATTCCCCTCTGTAAGAGGGCCCTACCAATTAGGTCACTTAGGTACAACTACGCGCATCCTACCTTTACCTGAGTAGTTGGTGAATTGGTTGATGCTGGAAAATATATGCTAGATGTTGCACTGGAAGTTTATGAGCATTTAAGTCCAGGGGCAATCATGCGTGATTTCGGATGCTAGACGTTTGGTGGTCTGATAAACATTAGTGCTGAGCAACACTTTTCAAAGTCCAAATTTCAATCGTTCCATGTGGATGATTTCACCCGTTCTTTGGCTTCGTGAGTAACAGGCAACCAAAGAGGACTTGACAAGGAGGGTACAGGATGTTTCTCAGGATTAGGTTCTTCATGATTGGGTGGGGGCCTAGGTTGCGGTAGGCGACGTTATTCCTGTCTGGAGTGCATTGGAGATGAGGTGAAGCAACTTTCTGCTTGGCCACATGCAGGCTTTCTACCTATTGTTTAGAGCAGCTTCATGAAATGTGCCGCCACTGCGAATACCCATACATAAGTGACGTCAGACAAGTTCAATCCGTTCTTCCTTCTTAGGAGGGACTTCCTCAGTGACTTCCTGAACCAATGGGCATGAATATTACAGTTCTCACTACTGGCTAACAAAAGCTATGTAGTAGTTTAGTCAATTAGTGACTCGCTTAAACTGTGCATAGGGCTAGGTCACAACCAACTTCTAACCCTCCTCCCGCCTTGTCCATCTGAATGGGCACAAGGGCGATATATTGGAGTATTTTCCCAAAGCCGGTTGCCAACCAAAGCTGCAACCCCTATGCTTATTTATCATCTTTCTACTGTACGTTGGTACATTCCACCGAAGCCTGAGGGCGAGCTCTTACACCTGGAAATTTTGCTTCCTCTACCCGTTCCATAATAGAGAGGGTTCTTTCACCTTGCAGATGCCATAGTACACAACACGGGACCTCGTTTTGACTTCTCATCTGAAAGAATGCGTTTTCAGGGATTCTCTCTCGCCCGAAAGAAGCCAACCCACCTCGGTCCAGTATCAAACCAAAAACTACTGACGCAGTTACTGAACGTGGTACCCACTGCGCCGTCGAGGCGGGCTTTTGCATAGGGTTAGGTTATAACTTATATATTTTCTTTGGCGCTGTGTGCCGCCAAATTTTTAAATTAGTAAAAGTGTACTGTGACGAAAAAGGTTGAGAATCGCTGGTTTAGGATACGGTTACAGTGGATGCGACTTCTGACGAAAATGAATTCTGACGGATTCGTCAGAACAATCAAATAATGAAAAGAATATGAGAGTGTTTACATTGCTTGCGAGTCCCTCGTCAGATAACGCAAGAACACGTCGGAACAACTTGACCGTTCAAACGGGTTTGATTTTTCGTGCGTTTTCTGACGAACAGGACTGAGTCACCTCCCATTTTCACCATGCCATTGCAATGGATGTAGATAAATTAAATTTGGTATTTGGCAAAAACTACCACAACAGAGATATTTCTTGGCAAAAGTAGTAAATAATCTCTCAAGAAATGAACAGTACTAGTAAGTAGGTGTAACAGTACTAGTAAGTTCTTCATACACAATACTCTATTAAATTATTTTTCATCAAGTTTGTAACTTTATTTCCATATGACTTATAATAAATGGTATTGAAACTGAATTTCTCCAACTTAACATATTTCTTCTTCCCATTCATCAACAATAATTTCAATAATGGACTTCCAAGGTAGTAAAGATCGTCTGCATTCATATTCAGAATTCGTGCACACAGTAACCACTGTGTTCTGACGAATAGATCGGAGCCATTTGGACGAATTCGACTTCGTCAGAACCTGCATCCACTGTAACCGTAGCCTTAGAGGGTGAAAGTGCTTGTAAACTGGGGTACATTTGATACTGGTGACTGGGGTACATTGGGGTGCTAACTCATCATTTAGTTTTTTAAGATAGTCTGAATTGAACCAAATTTGTTCATGTCTTTAAGTTTGGAACCGCATCAAGAGGCTTACATGGCTGTTCTTCATGGTCCTCTGGTGCCACGGAGGTAGGCCTCTTTTTGAATATGTATAGTGCTTTTTTCTTTGACATGCTAATATATTGTCTGGACACACCTCCGTGGCGCAGTGGTAGCGTGCTCGGCTATTGCGTCAGTGGTTCGAGGTTCGATACTGGGTCGACGTGGGCCGAGTAGAGTCACAAAATTCTCAGGTGTTGGAGTTCGTCCCTCTGGCGTCGGTGGAGTGCCCCAGCGAATAGTAAATAGGCATCCGAGTTACAGCTTAGTTTGGCAGCAGGCTGAGTAAAAATACCATTTAACAGATCTCCCATATGCCCGAGTGGGACCAGGATATGGAGTACCCGGTTAGTTCATTTTGCTATTTTAATTTCCTTCTTATGACAGAGGGCTACTGGGGGTGGCAAGGGCAAGGGTCTCTCGTAGCCATAATAACTAATACGATGGTAGTGTGTTGCTGGCTTTGAGCCATCATTTATGTCCTTACAGGGGGAAGTGATTCGCCTTCCTCATAGAGATGTGAACAACGTGGGACTAGTATTTTAGGACTACATAGTTGAGGAAACCCTGATGGAGTTAATCTCATGGGCTGGTTTCAGTAAATATCTGGTAAACATGATATGACATGATGGTTGGTTCTTTCTCCAATTTTTAATTACTCCCCCAATCCATTAAACATCTACCAATTTGGGACCAAATGATGTCCTAGAAGTGTACCTCCCGCTCCTTCCACGACGTAACTTCTCTGCTAGGTTAAGTACCTATCTTTGTCACATCGGCGGTCCTCCGTTCTCCAGTGACCAGGAACAGAATTAATGTCCGCGCGTTACAATACTGTCAACACTGTTTGAGGGTATTGTAACCGAAGGTGGTGGATACGTGACCCACTCTATGACTGGTTGCGATTGTTAATAGGTTCATCATCATTCCAAACCCTTTCTTTTTCGACTGCATGACCTATCAGGTACCTATCTGACTTGTTGGAACCGGTAACACATAGGTGAATTGTTGGACGGTATGCAGGCGGCTGCAAGTCCTTGTTTATATAATTTTTGCCTTTGGTGTCTTATTGCCCTTCAACTACAACGTTCATTAGAACCCCGTCCACTGCGTGGTTCTAATGCACCAGACAGAACGCTGTTACGACGACTTTGAGTATTAGCAGTACCAGCTGCTGGTGCTGGTACTAGTGTGTCCAACATAATACAGCCGCTCCCCTTTTTATATAAAGTCGGCGAAATCCTACACCTGGAAATTTTTTTGATCCACGTTTATAATTTACTGCATGTAGGAAAGTGTTCAATTCACGTACAGGTGACGTCGTACAACCACACGAAACCACGTCTTTACTTCCTATTCGATAGAAGGCGCACTAGAGGTCTCTTTCGAAAGAATCCGCCCTCCTCGGTCCAAGGATTGAACCTGGAATTAGTACAACAGCACGCTAGCTCTGCGCCACTGAGGCCGGCTAAAGGTTGTAGCAGTTGTAAGTGGATGATAATTTCTGAAATACTGTAAGTAGAAAATTCTGGATATTTTCCTACTTCCTCCCTCCAAATTCAGTTTTTTAGAAATGACGCTAACACCTAAGATATGCGGTTGTCATCGAAACCTCATATTGACAACAAGCTTTTATCAGAAAGATAAGAAGCACTACGCATGTTATAGTGGTATCACTCACCTGTCATCAAGGTTATCCAATTTCAAATTATTTTCTGGTGGTATTGAAGTTATAAATGCTATCTTGTGCATACCCTTGTACAACGTTTTACCCCCCTCCCCCAATTTCAAGCTTCAATTCCCCTGTTTTTATGCCTTTGAATAGGATTGAACCCACGATTTTCTAAATTTCTGAGCATGAATAGCTACCATACTGAAAAGTAATGTAAAATGGAATGTTCATAATGTTCTTAGTCCCGATGGTACTAAGAGCCAAGACAGACAGAACAGGATCCTTAGAGTCTGCACTGCAGATGGGCGCTGCTGCAATGTTTCAGATGTCGGAGAGCGACGCTTACTTCAGATTTGCAGGCCGGCGCTGAAGACTCTAGCACCGGTCCTGCCAAGAACACATGGACGGGCTGATGAACTATACAGTTGGCTCTCGATATAACGAACTGCTTGATATAACGAACAGGGTAGTCTGTCCCTGCCAAAATGCCTATACCTCCCATGGGGTCTACGTCAATTTGGCGCAGGACAATTTGGCGTATGGCAATTTGGTGAATGACAATTTGGCGTACGTCAATTTGGCGTACATACCGATCTCTTGGGTGCCCAAATTTGTTCAAAATTGCAACGGTCATAACAACATATTTCAACAGTCATTGCAAGGTAATAGAACAATGAATGCCTACCATAACTGTGTTATAGGGCCCTAATGACCTTTGAAGTCGATGGGCCTTAAAACACAAACAAACCCAACTGTGTTATACGGGACCGTTGCAATGACTGTTATGCCCACGCGTGGATCTAGGATGGGGTTTTTGTGCCATTTGGAAAAAAATTTTACAAGCAGCTTTAGGCAAAAACCACGAGGAGCAGGAGCAGATCTAGGGTTTTCTTGGCCTAGGGTTTATTGAAGTCCGATTATGTGACATTGTTTAAAACAAATATTACTATATCACCATTATTATGAGGCCTCTATTATTATCACTATCATTTGTGGGCCCAGGACTTAAGCTCTATTAGTTCTTATGTAGATCCGCCCCTGACTAGGACTCATTGAAAGCCATGAAGACTGCCTGGGACCGAAAACAATGTGTAAAACAAGACGTCTTGGCAGAGCTTTTGTGGGAACGGGTTCAAAAATATTTTGCGGGGCGTTTTGAAAAGAAAAATACATTTTACATTTTGCAATATAGAGGCCCACGCATGGGGCCTTAGTAAACGCGACGCCGGGTTCTGGCGAAAGTTGTGAACCAGGCTCGCACCCTGGGCCGAAGGCCAAGATCCGGGGCCGGGTTTGACGAAAGCGCTAAACCATCCTCGCGCCAGCTCTGCCTCTTAGTACAGTATGACGAATGAATTGTCCATCCCCTTCGCGTTCGTTATACCAACAGCCGACTGTATTTATACGTAGCAGACTGCCAACCTAAGGCAACAAACCTGTCTGAGGACAATTTCTGTTACCAACGCTAGAACAGCGAGAGGGGAGCGACTTATTACGGTTTACACACCAGTCCTCGTCTGATCACGGAAGTTAGGCAACACAACCCCAGCTGGTACTGACATGGATGGCCGCTTGGAAAAACTGGGTACCGCTAATACCCAAAAATCGTCGCCTTAGTGTAGTGTCTGTGCAATCTCTGCACTAGAACTATGCAGTGGACGGGGCTCTCATGACCTTGTAGTTGAAGGGCCCTTAAACACCAACGAAGCAAAACAATACACGACAGTGAGCTTCTATGTCTGAGAATTTTGCCGATTTTATACGTATATTTTACTGTATTTTGTAAATTCCATTAAAGGTTTACTCTTTCTCGCCCCAAAGAAAGTAGCTGCTTTGGCCAGGATAGAACGGCAGGACTTGACTCCCAGGACACGGAGTCGACCCTTGACATGACGGAAGACGTCTTTCCAAGTTGAAATGCCATGTGCTTACTGTTGATTTTCGTTTGTCACTGCTGAAGACGGACAAGGTGACTGGTGAAAAAGGTGCAAGAGGTAAAGTACTTAGGATCAACGTTCCAAAGTAATGGGGAGATAGACTCCAATGTGACCCGTAGAATTAATAGAGGATGGTTGAAGTGAAAACAGGCAAGCGGAGTCATGTATGATAGGAGGGTCCTAATAAAGATGAAAGGGAAGTTCTGCAGGGCAGTGGTTAGGCCAGTTATGCTACATATCGACACCTTCTTGGTAAAACATCATAAGCGCCATTTCATAAATTTTACAGGAAATGAGAAAAACGTTCCGATTTCTTCATTCATTCTTATGCTTACAATATTTTTAGATATTAAGAAATAAAATAACTATTTAACGTAGGATAACACTGGTTACAGTAATAATATAGGCATAATGTGCAGAATTTGGTTAAATTAAAAAGTGAAAATCTCTAAAAATGTCGCTTAAGATGTTTTGCCGGGAAGGTGTCGATATGCTCGTGGATCAGAGTAGCCCAGATGCGAATGCTGCGGTACATGAGTGGGGTGTCGAGTACTGATACGAGTTTGGAATGAGTATGTTAGAGGCATCCTGAAATGAGGGAAAATACGTTGAGGTGGTATGGACACGTAATGAGAAGAGGAGGGGAGGAGCTCGTTAGGTCCATCTCATGAATGCAGGTGGTCGGAAGCACCCGGGGCAGGGGGAGACCGAAGAAGACGTGGGAGCAGGTTGTCCTTAAGGATATGGCAGTGTGTGGGGTGGATGGGGACCTGGTGGGAGATAGACTTGGGGTGGAGGGCTAGAGCCCGTAGACTCGACCCTGCCGCAGGCGGGATAAGGGTATGATGATGACTGATGAAGACGGACAATAGGTGGCGTACATGTAGCTACTGTAATCCTAAACACAAGAAAACAAAACCACTGATATTGTACAGACTCGATTCTGCAGTTAATGTTGTGGAATCAAATTATATCATTGTTTTACTGCAACAATAGCTTTAAGGCTTCGTTAAACAGAACGACGACGTTATAACGCTGCGTTCCAACCTTCAACCCTGTGTTATAGCTTCGTCGCATTCTATTGTTTGGTACAGTGAAACCTTTCTAATTCGTACACCTGTGGGACCCGCCAAAGTGCACACATCAGAGGGGTAGTAATAGCCTATGGATAGGGTGACCAGACGTCCTGATTTAGGCAGGACAGTCCCGATTTCAGACTTCATGTCCCGCCGTCCCTCTCTTGTCCCGCCGGGACGCCCGTTTGTCCCACTTTGTTGGCAACTGCTCAGAAGCATTAACTCGTCAATGAAATATGTGTACTGAGCACCTACACAGAATGATCCTTCTAGGTTGGCAACTGATCATCATCTGCATAAAATTAAAACATCAGGCATTCTGTGCTGGACCCATAGAATCAATGGAGGATGGTGGAGGGTCGCAATCAAGTGGAAAGGGAAGTTCTGCAGGGCAGTGGTTAGGTCAGCTATGCTATATGGATCAGAGTGCTGGGCAGTGAGGAAGAGTCACGTCAACAGAATGCAAGTGGCTGAGATGCGAATGCTGCGGTACATGAGTGGTGTGTCGAGAGCTGATAGAATTAGGAATGAGCATACTAAAGGTAGTCTGGAAGTGGTGGACATTTCCGAAAAAGAAATTAGGGAAAATAGGTTGAGGTGGTACAGACACGTTATGAGAAGAGGAGAAGAGCTCGTTAGGTTCATTTCAGGAATGCAGGTGGTCAGAAACACCCGAGGCAGGGGAGACCAATGCAGACGTGGGAGCAGGTTGTCCATAAGGATATGGCAGTATGTGGGGTGGAGGGCTAAAACCCGCAGACCCGACCAGTGGCGTCGCTAACGTTGGCGTCACCCGGTGCGGTGCACCATGGTGTCCCACCCTCTCCCAAAAAAAGCACCTTCTTCTGCTTTGGTGTCACCCGGTGCGGCCCGCACTCCCTTGTGACGCCACTGGGTACTGCTAATACCCAAAAATCGTCAAATTACTGTAGTGTCTGTGCAGCCTTCATTAGAACTACGCAGTGGACGGGGCTCTAATGACCATTGAAGTTGAAGGGCCCTAAAACGCCAACAAAACAAACCAAAAACAATTCGGAGTGTTGGGCAGTGAGGAAGGACCATGAAAGGAGAATGCAAGGTGGCCGAGTTGCGAATGCTGCGCTTCATTAGTGGGGTGACGAGATGAGAGAATCCGAAATGAGAGAAAATAGGCTGACGTGGTATGGGCATGTGATGAGAAGGGGCGAGGAGGGACTCAGTGGCGTCGCTAGGGTTGGCATCACCCGGTGCGGTGACACCATGATGACAACACCATGGTATCACCCCCTCTCCCGAAAACAGCCGCTTCTTCTGCTTTGATGTCACCCCATTTCTCATGGTTGTGAGTGGTGTCACCCGGTGCGGCCCGCACCCCCCCCCCCCCCGCACTCCCCTAGTGACGCCACTGGACCCGACCTTGCCACAGGTGGGATAAGGGGATGATGATGCATCCTGTGTTGGATGAACACACATTCAAGCTATAAGTTAGAGTAGGCACAAAGGCACAAGTTTTGTTCTTTGCTCTACAAGAAAGTATGTCTCACCATCCTTACTTGGGGCACTCACCAAAAGCCCCCGTCCCGCTTTGCCCTCTGGAAAATCTGGTCATCTTTCTATGGACGAAAAGTCGGTACCTGATGAATTTGTAGAGATATGAGGGGTGTACCCATAGAGAGGTTTTACTGTATTAATACAGCATATCTCCGCCATACAGAGGATTCTGGATTCATTTAATGGGTTGGGAAGTAAGGTGTTGCATTTTAAATTGGCACGTTAAAAATACGCTATAGCGAACCTACCGAACCTGCCGTTTATAATTTGTAAGGTACTATTACTTAATTTTCCCTGCAAACATCATCATCGTACCCTTATCTCGCCTGTGCAGGGCCCGCTCAGGGGGGGGGGGGGGGGGTGCAACCCGGGCATTGGTCCGGGGCGCCATTTTGGCTGTGTGAGAAAAACAGCTGCTTGAACTTCCATTATATTCTTAAGGGGCGGAAATTTGTATTTTTGTCCGGGGCGACGTAAGCGCTAGAGCGGACCCTGGCCTGTGACAGGGTCGGGCCTACAGGTTCCGCCCCTCCACTCCCGTCTATCCCCTCTTGTTAAAATGTATAATGTTTTTTTTTCTACAAAATGCCCCGACGAGCGCCTGAGCTGCATTGGATACACCAGTTCTCGTCAGATCACTGCAGTTAAGCAATGCTAACCCATGTTATTACCAACATGGGTGGTTGGTAGTGAACGACGGGTGCTGCTAATTTCCCCTCTCCTCCATCCCCTACACCTACCTCTTTCTCTCCCGCGAGCAGCCTCCTTAGGGTTCGGCCTGTTATGGCTGCTCGGCTTACTCCCCAACCCGGTAGCATAGCATGCTAACAAAAGCTCGCACCGGCACTGTTCCCATCCGCCCCACATATAAACATATTTCTTCGTACATCCCACCATGTCTGTTTGGCCCTTCCCTGCTCAGTGGCGTCACTAGGGCGTCACCGGGTGACACCACTCGCCTCATGAGAAATGGGGGTGTTTGTTTGTTGGTGTTTTGGGGCCCTTCAACTGCAAAGGCTATTAGAGCCACGTCCACAGCATAGTTCTTATGCAGAGACTGCACAGACACTACACTAATGCGACGATTCTTGGGTATTAGCAGTACCCAGTTTTCCCAAGCGGCCACCCATGTCAGTACTAGCTGGGGTTGCACTGCTTAACTTCAGTGATCAGACGAGAACTGGTGCGTCCAACGCAATTCGCCACTCGAAATGGGGTGACACGAAAGCAGAAGAAGAGGCTTTTTTCGGGAGAGGGGGGGGGTGACACCATGGTGTCACCGCACCGGGTGACGCCAACCCTAGCGACGCCACTGCCCCTGCTCCAGGTGTTTCCAATAACCTGTATCCACGCGCGGATCCAGGGTGGGGCTTTGGGGGTTGCAACCCCCCCCCCCATGCACATATAAACGTATGGGCATAATATATGCGAACTTTAGCTCAACCCCCCTCCCCCGACGAAAATCCTGGATTCGCCACTGCAGCCAAGTTGCGTTGGACACACCAGTTCCCGTGAGATCGCTGAAGTTAAGCATCGCAAGCCCACGTCAATACCAACAAGGGTGGTTGGTGAAGAACGTTGGGTGCTGCAAATTAACCCTCTCCTTCATCCTTTCACCTACCTCCTCATCTCCCGCGGGCAGCCTTCTAAGGGTTCGTCCTGTTATGGCTTCCTGGCTTTCTCCCCAACCCACGAAACTAATCTAGTACATCCAGTAAAATACAGGTCCCCTGTAGTGGTCCTAACCAGCTCCTCCCCTCTTCTCATTACATGAGCACATCACCTCAATCTATTCTCTCATCATTTCCGAGATGTTTCCCAACCCCAAAGCTACTCCTAATTTACGCATTTCTATTTCTGTTTATCGTTTCCCTTGCCAACAGGTGCCACAATTGATAACAGACAGTTACTTAGAGATTGTACAGTAAGTGTTTTCTAGCCGCCGCCAACTGGTCTCATGAGAAGTTCATGACCATGTGCCTAGATGGCGCTGTTTCAGAAAGAATTCTAGAAAGTATTTAGCCTTCAGACTGACTAACGTTTCTGTGTAGGTCGTTACGGGAAGTTTTTGCGTGGTGGCCAATTCATAGTGTGCAAGTTATTTACAATGAAGAAACATCAATTTCATTCTGTTAGAAGGGTGATAAACTTGAAAGGTGATGCTATGTTCTCAGTTCTTTAATAAGAGGATTGATTGAAAATCTAAATGATTACTATTCGAAAGCATTTAATTTCGTTCTAAAAAGCGGTGTTCAAGGCGCCATTTTCTTTCCAAGACGTCGTCTGCTTATTGATTTGGTAAGAAACTCGTTGTGGAGAGTTAAAAATTCCATTTTTATATTTCACTCTCATTATACATTTCGCACTGTACAATGTAGGTAATAATACACCTCGAAATACAGTTGCTGAGAAAATTAGGACTGAACTACTTTTATTATAGTTCTCTTAACCGATTGTATAATAAGAATGTAGGACTACGTTCGTTCCTTTCTTGCTTTTAACTGTCCTCATTTTTTTTTGCCATTTTTAAAACCTGTCGTTTTGAAGAAAGTTCGTACTCTAAACTACGAAAGGTAAATATTGTTATATTTACGTTCGAATTTTGATATGAATAGTGTTTTCTTTGGCAGTACGGTAGCAATCGAACATGCAAACTACATTTGTATCTGCTTTTAAACCCTAAGTTACACTCTACAAATTTTAGTTTATCTCTTAAGATCTTGAGTTGATTTATCATACGTATGTCTACGATTAAAGGAAGTAGGGCGTAGTATTTACTTGGATTACAGTAGACTGAATATACGAAAAATAGACTAAAATAGTTGTAAGAGATCATTTATGCATGTGTATGTGATACCCGACAACCAGCGCCACCTACAATAGTAATGAAGAGTGATCTCCATTAATGCTGGCCATCACATTAACTGTCATCTTCGGAATATCAACGTTTTTTTTCTCCTGCCATTCTGGTACAATACAGTACTTAGTATTGCTCGGCAAATTCATTGGAATATTAATTATCAGAGCATCGGCTTCTAAAAATTTATGACTAATGGTATCGTGCAACGAATCGTTTCATCCGTAATCTCAGAATAAATGAAGCTAAAGATGTGTTTTTCTAAAGAGTTGATTACCGCCATTAGATACAAGATAACAACTCCAATTGAAATTTCCTGCATTATTTTTACAAGGTCCTATTGCATTTTGATGCTAACCGGTAGTCGCAGCTCCAGCAAGTGATCTACTCTATAATTTTAGTATAAAAAAATATTTGTTGCTGTAATTTCATCTTATATTTGACCCGGATGTTGAGGACGAATAATAACATTGTCCGTATTCGGGATTCATCCTATCTCTGTGACTTACGCGTTGTTATCGCGCTACTTTTGTAATCATTACAATAATATTGGTTAGGAATCAATAGATCCCTCTTCCATACCCAGGCATGCATGAGCATGTTATATTAATATAGGTTTTTTATATAACCTGGTCTCTTCGTTCATACGTGTCGCTGAAATATACCAGCCTGGGAGTTGTTCACGATACATCTGTGGGAAGAACAACCGTGTATGCACACATATTTAGAAAGAGAGTTGTTATATTTATTTATTAATTATGACTATTATTTGGTGATTGTTTTTATTGAATTTTGTCTTCCAGAGATTTTTGTACCATGTGCTTGCGTCATCGGCGAGGATGGCAGCCTCGTCTTTTGATGGTTTTAATCGTAGGAGTCTCTCTATTCCTGTTGATGCTCAGTTTACAGCCGAGCACGTCTGACAACAAAACCGTACCGCTCAAATTTGCACAACCCGGCAGTGAAGAAATGATTCAAGTATCCACAATTCCAGATGACATCACGTTTACTGAAGGAAACCTTGTAGGGTTACCAATGGTGCTTGGTCAAGCGGCTATCTCTTCCAATTCGGATTCATTGGCGGACCGATACCAATTCACCATCAATGAACCGGACGTTTGTTATTACCTCAGACCCGAAGTGTTCACTCTGATTTACGTCCATACGGCACCATCTCATTTCAAGCACCGTGCCGTCATTCGTCAAACTTTTGGCAGCACCAATCTCTATCATAAACTGAGGACTGTGACTCTGTTCTTTATCGGAAGGTCCACCGACAAAGAATTGGAGCATAGCATCCGATTGGAAAGTCAACGATATCGAGACATTATACAGGGGGACTATTTGGACACCTATCGAAATCTGTCGCTGAAGGCTCTCTCTGCCCTACGTTGGATTCGTGAATATTGCACTACAGCCACTTATGTGCTCAAGGTGGACGACGACATGTTTGTGAACGTATTCAACTTGGTGCGTCACTTGAACTTTTTGAGAAAATACGAAGCGGACGAAGGAAGTCATATTCATTGTCTTGTCTGGCAACATATGGGAGTGATTCGAGATCCCCATTCCAAGTGGTATGTGACCAAAGAAGAATATTCTGATGATTATTTTCCGGCGTATTGTTCAGGTAGTGCGTTCTTTATGCAGACGGCCGTAGTGCCAGCACTGCATAACGCGTCCAGAAAAGCTCCTTTTCTGTGGGTGGACGACGCTTATGCTACAGGAGTACTGGCCAAAGCGGCAAACATAGGGCATAATACCATTTCCTCTATTGTGGTGTTTAAAAACGATGAGTACGATACCAGGTTGATCAGGGGTGAGGCTGTATTTGGACATATGACTGGTGACTCGGGCGTGGACTTAAGACGAGAGTTTTGGAAGAAGGTACTTTTGAAAGAAAATAGTGCTGCAGTGGTCATGAACCGTCCACATATGTGATCAGTCAGCAACAGCTATCATGAATTTGCCATTGAAAACTTCTGGACGTGTTTTTTTATTAATTTGTAATACGAATGAGCCAGATGTTCATTGTTACCGGCGGTTTTTCATGGCCGTACGACGGACCTCCTACAGCGTCCACTCACACTCTTGTGTAACTTCCGCCTGAAATGTCCCCACTACCCCCGATAGCGATTGGCTAGAAGAACAGTATTTTTTGGACTTCCCCTGGCGCTCAACCAGAATTGGAATCAAGGGCAGTTCATGGAGTTCCTAAATAAGCCACATGTTAGCTAGTCATTTCCTGATGAAATTGCCAATGAGACGTGAGGAGTTTCCAATAATGTCATCACAGTCGTGTTGACCAACAAGATAGTTTTTTTTGTCATTATAATTATTATTGATGTGATCGTATAATTTAATTTTTCTTATTACGGATTTTTTTTCACGCGCCCTCTTATGAATTATTATTATTGTATAGAGTTTGGTTGCACCCTTGGGAGCTATTAGATTGCTTTGCCAAGCCCACAGCTCTTTAAATGGCAAGTCATGAGACGGGGAACCGAAAGTGTTTTCACAGGCAGTTAGGGAGAAGAGGTATCCGAGGTCTGCTGCTTATCTACTGGCAATGGCACATTTGATAGCCCATTTACAAGGGATTTTTTTGTTACTGTTGTTTTGTTGTTGTCGTCGTTATTGGGTGTTGATAAAAATGTGATTTTTGCCGTCACAAGTGCCAGCTGAAGCGTCTGTACCTGTCTTTTCTCATGTGCCTTTACTTCTTGCAATCAACATGCCTGCTGGATGCCGTCATCATCCACGTTAATATGGGAAATGAAAAGATGACTCTTAAGCTCTATCTTCACCTCTGACCTATAAAATGTGATGTAATTCGAATTTTTATGTAGGAAATAAAAAAAAAGTTGCTGATGTAATTTCTAGTAAGACAATTCAAAATTGTGAGATACGATAGATGGTGGCAGTATAACTTCATCAATTTTGCTGTGGGAGAAATGAGGTGATAGTGAAAGCGGGTCAAGAACCAAGTTAGAGGCTCTGAAATATGTTAATGTGGTGACTTAAGTGATGGATGAACCCTTCGATGGGCGGGAGAAATATGGCCTTGCAAAGGTGGGATTCTGAATGTTGTTCGTCATTTGACGAATAGGCAGAGTTTCTTCTTAACTGCCGTTTCCAGTAACCCATTGGTGTGTTTTGATGATTAACAATTAACTGTAAGGGTTGTGGTTGTCTTAACTTGTATTTTGTGGATCCTCCCCACGTTGAGTACTTCTCGCCTACTTACCGCCGCCTGAATGTAACCGCTAAGTACAGGGCTGTTATTTTTATATGTTAAAGTAAAATGAAAACCTTCAGGGTGCTAATGACTCAGAAGATGAATTGAACGTAGGCTAGCCGCACACCAGCAACTTTTTAGTCTCGGAAAAATAGGACACACTATTTCTTAGGATGACCAGTAAATTGCTCATTAAATAGTTGCAGTGACTAAAAAGTTGCAGCACGTTCGATTTTACGGGCGACTCACTTGTTGCGGTGAAGATAGACCATACATGTTTAGATTAGTCTCTGCACATGGGTGATTAAAAAGAACCCGTACCAACATGCTTCTCTTCTCATCCATTCATTCTCCTGTCTACTGTTCGTTTTTTTTTTTTTTTTTTGAGGAATTCCACCGGCGGCAGGGGGCGAGCCCCTACACCTGGAAATTTTGCCTCATCGACCCGTTACATAGTAGGGAGGGTTCTTTTACGCGCAAATGTTATCATACACCACACCAGACCTCGGTTTTACTCCTCATTCAAAGGAAGGCGCACTCGGGGCATCTCTCTCGCCCAAAAGAAGCCAACCCACCTTGGTCTAGTATCTAACCTAGAACCATTGACGCATTTCCCGAGCATGCTACCCACTGCGCAGCCGAGGCAGGATGGTATGTTCATTGAGGTAGCTAAACCAAGAATGAGGCTTCTATTGTTGGCCAGTTGGTCCAAACACGCTACAGACTATACAGTGTGTTGGGGGATGGGGTGGAGGGTCAGAGGTGGGTGGTTTCATCTGTCCAACCTGCCCGACCGTGGGTATTGTCGCACAACAACCTGACAGACTACACAATTTGTTGGGTTGGTTGGGCGGTTGTCCCAACAAGTTGGGTAGTGTGTAGCTGGCTTTAAAGATAGCCAATTGCTACTGACTTTGTGGCGTTATACAGTAGAAAATTCCATATCACTGTTTTTTAAATTTTTTGAAATTGTAACGGATATGGGTTGGATTTCGCAGGCTGCTTACAGACAAACAACAATCGTCACCTATAAAATTGTCGGTGGGAATGCAACCAATGTATTTCAATAAGGATATCCAGACGAACGACAGAAATAAAAACACGACAAAAAAAGATGGGGTATATTCCATTTTCTCTCTGACACTGGCCGACAAACTGACTGTTTGTGTGTGCATCAAAATAGACGACGACTAAAAGTTGATTGGTTGTGATGACTTTCCGGAGAACACTAAACTGGCATTTTACTAGCACGGAACACTTACAATTAAACATAAACTTTAAAGCAGGTTGTACACCTTCTACACTTGGTATTTACTACATCATCATACCCTTATCCCGCCTGTGGCAGGGTCTAGTCTGCGGGTTCTAGCCCTCCACTCTCGTCCATCTCTCCCCCAGTTCCCCATCCACCCCACACACTGTCACATCCTTACGGACAACCTGTTCCCACATCTGCTTTGGTCTCCCCCTGCCCCTGGTGCTACCGACCACCTGCATTCCTGGAATTAATCTAGCGAGCTCCTCTTCCCGTCTTCGCATGATGTGTCCATACCTCCTCAACCTATTCTTCCTCATTTTTTCGGCGATGTCCACCCTCTCCAGGTTAACTCTAATATGCTCATTCCTAATTCTGTCAGCTCTCGACACGCCACACATGTGCCACAGCATTCGCATCTCGGCTACTCGCATTCTAATTACGTAGTTCGTCCTCATTGCCCAGCACTCTGATCCATATAGCATACCTGGTCTAACCACTGTCCTGTAGAACTTCCCTTTCAACTAGATTGGGATCCTCCTATCACACAGGACTCCGCTTGCCCGTCTCCACTTCAGTGACTCCCCTCCCCATTGATTCTGCGGGTCACATCAGTTGCTCTCCATTGCTTTACCGGTATTTGTGCGTTAATTTTTTTTGCGGAACACTTGAAGTGGTTTCACAGAACACGCTTGGAGAACCACTGATATACTGTATAGTAAATTGTAACATGTAGAGAATTTTTTTGTGATGCTGTCTGTCAATCAATCAATCAATCACTGTTGCCTTACCCTTGCTTCCCACCTACGACACTTTGGTAGCATATTTATCATCACTTGATATGTAGGGTGAATGGAGAAGACATTTAATTTACAGTATTTGTTTACAGTCAGCAAAAAAAAATATTTGCACACCCTATAAATTTTCCCCTATGGCCAAATAAAATAAAATTTCCAGTAAAAAAAAAGACAGTATTAATTCAATGTTTCTTCTATAAAAAATGTCAAAATTTTATGCAAAAATATAGCTGTGTGAAAGCCTTTAGCTTTCATAACTGTTTCAAAACCTTATGGCATTCATTCCACTAACTTTTTGGTGATTCAGTCCAATTTTGTCCCATGTTTCCTGCAGCATCTGCTGTAAGTAATTTTTACAAGTTAACTTCATTTTTCTAATTTAGTTCTCCAATTGGGTGGGTTAAATGGCTTCTAGATGCATTATACAGGGTGTTGCAGTACAGTGGTTACAAACTTTCAGGAGAGATGGAGTACACCTAGACTATGGGAAATCGCATAGCAATGCATGGCGGGAAACGCTTTCCTGGTATGGTAGTGAAGACACAAAACATAAGAAAGAAAGGGCGTGAATAGGGTAAGAAAACATGTTTACAGTATTATTCGTAGTACAGCAAAAAAACTAAGAAAAAAGAGATTAAAAGGCAACGATCGTCATCAAAGTAGGTGTTCAAAATTATGACCCTGGGCTGTGATGCAGGCCTCACTTTGGCGCATTGAAGATCAAACGTTAGCAAAAAATACCAGGTGTGTTCTGGACTTCCCTTGGACAACAAGGTCCTCGGTAGTTAACAGGAGCTTTGTACATCTTGCATACACCAGCCAAAGACTTCCCAGCATTTTTGCTGTACTAAGAATAATAAACATGTTTTTTTCACCCTGTTCATGTCCCTTCTTTCTTGTGTTTTGCATCTTCACTACTGCACCAGGAAAGTGTTTCCAACCATGCATTGCTATGTAATTTCCCATTGTCTAGGTGTTCTCATTCTCTGCTGAAAATTTGTAACCACTGTACTGATACACCCTGTAGAGGAGCTACTCCTTTGTAACCATTGAATTATGTTTGGAGTCATTGTCTTGTTGGAAGTAGGAGTTGTGCAAACCTAGCTACCTGGTACTTTTTAATAAATGATGGTGCAACACATCAATGCACAGTATATCAGAGCTGTCAAAGTTGTCTCCATTTGTTTGTTGGTGTTTAAGGTCCCATCAACTACAAGGTCATTAGAGACCCGTCCATTGCATAGTTCTATCCATAGACTGCACAGACACTACACTAATGCGACGATTATTGGGTATTAGCGGTACCCAGCTTTCCCGAGCGACCACCCATGTCAGTACTAACTGGGCTTGCGTTGCTTAACTTCAGTGATCAGACGAGAACTGGTGTGTCCAACGCAACTCGTCGCTCATTTTGTCTCCATCAAGGCCAGCTCATTAACTCCATCAAAAGACATGCATTCTCAAACAATAACACTGTCTCCACCATTCTTGAGTCTTCTACACATGTTTGGCTTCATAAACAACTTTATTTTCCACCAAATTTTAATTATGCTCAGTGATCTGAAGACATCAAATTTATTTTCATCAGAGAAAACAACTGCATTTCAATAATTCCAATGGCTTATTTCTATATTCCCAAGCAAACTGCAGGCATCTTTTTCTATTTTCCTTACTTTTGAATGGGCTTATTTTTCTTGGTATTCTGCCACTTAAGTCAGATCTCTGAAGCACATTTCAGGTAGTTTGAGGCGTAACATTGATGTCAGATTCTGTGGCAACTTATTGTGCAAGATTTTCCAGTATTCACGGGATCTTTCAAGGCACTGCAAACAATTGCATTCTTAGCTGTTGTAGTGATCTGGTGTCACTGACCTGACCCGGCTTTATTTTCAACACTTGCAGCTTTTTCATTCGTTTTAATTGTGTACCAAACATTTGACAATGAAGTTTTAACATTTTTGCCCAGAGACGTAGCAATGTTTTTGGCGCCCTTGGCAAATATCTACTATTGCACCCTTAAGTCAATGCTACACTGCACGCTATTTATAACAGTGATAGGGGTAACTGACCTGCTTTCAAACTTTTATCTTTGTGTCAGGGGCCTTTGAGGCTCGTCAAGGGCCACGCACCCCTTAATCCTTGTGCCCTTGGCATTTGTTCCATTGCTAATGTGCTGTTACTGCACTGTTTTTACCACGTTTCTGAAGTAGGATGATGTGTTCTCTCATATCATTTGACACTTTCATGAGTTTAGGTTACAAAACTATGCTAATGCTTATATGTTAAACGAAATTAATATTACTTGTTTCAAAAGATCAAAGATTAATTAAATATCAAAGGTGAATTTCATTTTATGCATATACAATAATGGGCTTTTAACCTTCGGTCCACAAGGTGGGGTGTCGGCAGACCCCAGACCTACAAAATTGTGTCTACACATGTACCACTTTCTCCAGTCTTAACCAACCTTTGAGTACCTGTTCTCCGATGTTTTCTTTACCTATCTAGGGAAGTTGGCAGGTCTCCTAAGTAATTAGCATATTTTATTTCTGGTTAAGCAATGCAACCCAAGTTAGTACCAACATGGTTGGCTGGTCAGAAGCACTGGTTACGAAGGCAGAAATGGGAGCAGGATGTCCATAAGGATTTGGTAGTGTCTGGGGTGGATGGGGACCTGGTGGGAGATAAGCAGGAGTGGAGGACCGACCCTGTCATAGGTGGGATAAGGGTATGATGATGATGATGATGTCTTGTCTTCTTGGGTAATATAGAATTTTTACAGCATGTTTCCAAATTATTTTCATTGCTAAAGCTTTATATGGATGGTATTTAATTTAATATTTGTAATAATGCTTTTAATCTGAATATTTAAGCCTTGAAAATCAAAAGGTCTATTGGGGTCATCACAGACCCCACATTGTAGTGTGTGCCAGAAAACGTCACCTTGTCGACGGAAGGTTAAGATATGTAAACACCTTCTTTGCATAAAAATTTGATATTATTTATAAAAAACATTTTATTGATTATTTTTCTGTTTTTATTAAGCATTGAACAAACGAACAATAGGCTGACGATAAATAAGCATAGGGGTTGCAGCTTTGGTCGGCAACTGGCTACGGAATAGCACTGCCCAAAATATACCACCCTTGTGTCCATTCAGGAAAAGGGTTAGGAGTTCCTTATTAAGCATTGAACTAAATGCATTAAAATAATACTGTACTATGAAATTGTTTTTTTACTGAAAATTTTATTTTACTTGGCAAAGCAAAAAAAGGAACTCCTAGTCCTTTTTCCGCATATAACAGGGTCGGGCACCCCTCTTGTCCCTCTGAATGAACACAAGGGTGATATATTGGACATCGTTTTCCGCAGCAGGTTGCCGACCAAAGCGGCAACCCCTATGCTTATTTATCGTCGGTCTACTGTGCGTGTGGAGCATTCCACCGACGCCCGGGGCGAGCTCCGGTACCTGGAAATTTTGCCTCATCTATCCCTTGCATAGTAGAGAGGGTTCTTTTACGTGCAAATGCCTTCATACGCCACACGGGACCTCGGTTTTATTTCTCATCTGAAAGAAGGCGCATTCTGGCCCTCTCTCGCTCTAAAGAAGCCAACCCACCTCTGTCCAGTATCGAACCTAGAACTTCTGTTTGTTTCGTTGGTGTTTTAGGGCCCTTCAACTGCAAGGCCGTCCAAGAGCCCGTCCACTGCATAGTTCTAGACTGCACAGACACGACGCTGTTACGACGATTATTGGGTATTAGCAGTACCCAGTTTTCCCAAGTGGCCACCCATGTTCGTACTAGCTGGTGTTGCGTTGCTTAACTTCAGTGATCAGACGAGAACTGGTGTGTCCAACGTAATAAGCCGCTCCCTAGATCTTCTGACGCAGTTACCGAACGTGCTAGCCACTGCGCCACCGAGGCGGGTCTGGGTGTGTATAAAATGACTAGAAATAATATTTTAGGCAAGAATGAAGCTTTTCGATGCAGATTGACATGCGCGTTGGTGAATTTGTAAACGATCAGGATTAAATGTCCGTTTGCAGGTTGAACACGGTATTAGTTGACTTAAGTGAGACTTCCAAGATGTGTCTGCAAGGGTGTTCAAGTCCACCACGGTAAATCAAAGATTTATTTTACTTGGCCGCAGTTGAAAAATTTCGGGTTTACGAATACCTTTTTTTGCTTACTATATTTAACGTTACTCCATTACTGAAGGTAAATAGTGATATCAGAGGGCGTGGTTACCTGGGAATTTTGCCGATCTATTCGTACACTCCACACGGGGCAACTGCTTTGCTTCCCACTCACCGGGAAGGGCACTTGGGGCATCTCCTTCTCTCCATTCCTCCCATGAAAGAAGCTACCCACTTCGACCAGGATCGATCCTGCAACTATGGAATCTCAAATCAAGCACGCTATCTCTGAGCTTCCAGGTGGACACGATCTTGATGAAGGTTGGATGAGAAACCGGAAGTGCGTCCTTTGCGGATGGAAAATAAAGCCAGGGTCAGTGTGGTGTTGTATCTACGTTTGCTAGCTTTGAAGGTCGTTATTAATGAACTCTGGGGAGGGGAGTCGTTACACGTTGAAATTTTGGAGATTGACACATTTCAGGATAGAAAAGGCTCACTTTCGTATGGGTGGTTTCACACATGCGGTCATGGTTTTAGTTGCCATCCGAACATATATCACCCTGGGAAGGGGGCTCCTTTCTGGAAAGTAATCACTGGCTTTGGCTAACTTTTCTTACGCACTCCCTCCTATCGGGGAAGGGGGAGCAGGTGGGATTGAGCCACAGTAGAACTCTTGCACTCAACATAATGAAAGTAATAAGATGAGCGTTATGGTGCATAAAATGCTGATGTCATCAAAACGTAATTTCAACCGAGTGACCTCAATTTAGGAGTAACGTATTAAATACCAGCTGTGTTGCTAATAATTCACTTCCGTGAACGGTTACTCTCGTTTTTTATTTACCTCTTCTCTGTAACATTTTATGCAGAAGTCAAACCAATTGGCACCTGTAGTAGAATTTATCAAAGTGATGTGAAAAGAAAGGGGTCGTGGGAAGAATTTTGTCCACGCTGCAATATCACACCTGTGCCTGATTGACGAAGATTCGACTCTGATTAAATCACTGAAAGTTTACAGGTGTTTTGATGGCCAATATAGAAAGCACGTTCCACCCCTTTTGTTGGTGCTGAATTGTCTCAGGTGGGTAATTCTGCATGATACCAGACATTTCCTTCTGCAAAATCCTGATGCGCTTTAAACATTGAAAGCGGGATTTAACCCTTGACATTATGGTAAAGGATTGCACTGGTGTGTCAGTCACAGGGTCAGGCTAGACAGAATAGTTGTCCCGCTGAAAGTCGAAAAAGAAATTCAAAGCCCTAAGCGACAAAAATCCCGATCAACTTAAATACTGGTGTGTAAAATTGAAATTGAGCAGTAAATTTCGCCGAAAAATTGAGGGAGAATAGGCTGAGGTGGTATGGTCACGTCACGAGAAGAGGGGAAGAGGAGCTCGTTAGGTGTCTCCCAGGAACTCAGGTGGTCGGTAGCACCCGGGGTAGGGGAGGCCAAAGCAGACGTGGGAACAGGTTGTCCGTAAGGACATGGTAGTGTGTGGGGTGGACAGGAACCTGGTGGGGAAATAGACAGGAGTGGAAGGCTAGAACCCACAGACCCAACCCTGCCACAGGCGGGATAAGGGTATGATGATGATTGAGCAGTAAAAACGTATGCCCTTCAGATCCATAAACATTACACCCTTCAATGGAACATGGTGTTCAAGCTTTTCCCTTTACGGAAAACTTTTCAACCGATGCCCATGATATATTAATTTTAATGGCTGCCGATTGACTTTTGGACGACGCGACGGTGGTCCACCGGGAGGGAAGCCCGGTCGTTAGCGGGACGATTGCATAATAAAAATTGAATTTATTCTCTGTATCGCGCTTTCTAGTAGATCAGCCAACTTCCCAGGTTTAGGAGCGGCTTATTGAGTTGGACACACCAGTTCTCTTCTGAGCACTGAAGTTAAGCAAGACAACTGAGGACCTCTAATACCCAAAAATCGTCGCATTAGTGTAGTGTCTGTGCAGTCTCTGCATTAGAACTACGCAGCGGGCGGGGCTCTAATGACCTTGTAGTTGAAGGTCCCATACCATAATCATAATCATCATCATACCCTTGTCCCGCTAGTGGCAGGGTCGGGTCTGCGGGTTCTAGCCCTCCACTCCCGTCTGTCTCCCACCAGGTCCCCGTCCACCCCACACACTGGCATGTCCCTCCGGACAACCTGTTCCTACGTCTGCTTTGGTCTCCCCCTACCCCGAATTCTGCCGACCACCTGCATTCCTGAGATGCACCGAACGAGTTCCTCTTCCCCTCTTCTCATAACGTGTCCATACCACCTCAGCCTATTCTCCCTCATCTTTTCGGCGATGTCCACCACCCCCAGGCTACCTCTAATGTACGCATTCCTTATTCTATCTGCTCTCGACATGCCACACGTGTACCGCAGCATTCGCATCTCGGCTACTTGCATTCTATTTACATGGCTTTTCTTCACTGCCCAACACTCTGATCCATATAACATAGCTGGCCTAACCACTGTCCTGTAAAACTTCCCTTTCAACTTGATTGGGACCCTCCTATCATACAGAACTCCACTTGCCTGTTTCCATTTCAACCACCCCCATTGATTCTGTGGGTCACATCTGAGTATCTCCCCATTGCTGTGGAACGTTGATCCTAAGTACTTTACCTCCTGCACCTTTTTTACCAGTTCACCCCTCAAGCGTATGTCCCCATTGTTTTCCTGACCACCCCAATTGAAAGCCCAATTGTTAATCTTTAGCCCTCCCTTTTCCATTGCTCCTCTTATATCATTTAGACCCTTCTCTATCTGTTCTCTGCAGTCACTAATCTTCCCTAAATCATCAGCAAATGCCAGGCACTGAGGGGCCCATTCTCCTACTCCTGTCAGCAGTTCATCCATAACCAGGATGGAAAGATATGGACTAAGTGCTGAACCTTGGTGCACCCCAACTCTCACTGGAAAGCCCCTGGTGTTTCCCCAAGGTGTCCATACCCTGGCTATGGAGCCATCATACATATCCTGGATTATTCTAATACACCCTTATTCCACCCCCCCTTTTTCGTTGAACATTGTCAAAGGCCTTATCCAGGTCGATAAAGATGGCATGGAGATCCTTCTTTGCTGCCCTATACTTTTCTATCATCTGCTTCAGGATGAAGATTGGCTCCATTGTGGACCTACCTGGCATAAACCCAAACTGATTTCCATGGACACTAGTTTTATCCTGGAGGCGACGTTCCATTACTCTCTCCCAGAGCTTCATGGAATGGCTCATTAGCTTTATACCTCTATAGTTGCCACAGTCTTGGACATCCCCTTTACCCTTGTAGAGTTGTACTATCAAACTCTCACGCCATGCAGATAGCATTGTATCTCCACTAGCTACCTTATTGAAAAGTTATTGAGCAGGTATTCGATCAGGGCCTACAGCTTTTCAACCTTTCATCTTCCTAAGTGTCCTGGCTACCTTCTCCTCAGTTACCAAGTCCAACGCCCCTGCTGGTGCAGGATTGGTGGTAATGTCCTCATCTCCCCCCACTTCATTCAAGAGGTTTTGGAAGTACTCCTCCCACCTCCTCTTTACCTTCATCAGAGTGAGCAGAACCCTACCAATGCCATCTTTCACTGTTATGGCTCAGGGTAAGTCTTTTGTGGCCCTATCTCTAGCCTTGGCCAGTTTGAAAACATCTCTCTCCCCTTCCTTTGTCCCTAACTGCTCATAGAGGGCCTCATACTGCTGGTGCTTGGCCAGGGCAATCTTCCTCCTAGCAATGGTCTTGGCCTACCTGTGCTGAGTCTTTGACTCCTGGTCTCTTATCTCCTGCCACCTGTGGAAAGCAGCCTTCTTTTGTTTGATGGCAGCTTCTACCTCCTCATTCCACCACCATGTTTGCCTATTAGCCAGGAGTGTGCCTCCCACTCTGCCCTGCCCCAGGATGGCTTTCCCACAGGCTCTAATTTTTTTAGGCAACCCTGTCCCATATGGCGTCTGCTGTCCCTTCCCAATTCCAGTCTACCTGCCTGTTCACTTCTTGTATAAATTCATCATATATTCAGCCTATGACCAGATTCTTTTTGAAAATTTTCACTGAGGAGTGCCCACCAATCACGGACCTCTGGTCTATGCTGCCCTCTAACCATGAAAGGCCCCATACCATAAACGAAACAAAAAAAGGAACTCGCCCCTTGGTGTAGGTGAAGTGCCCCAAAGAACAGCCTGTAGAAATAGCTTGGGTAGAAATAACGTCCAATAGATCGCTCATGTCACCCAGAGGGACAAAAACGGATGCCCGATTCTGCCATAGGTGGGAGAAGGGTTCCTAGTTGCTATTCCACATTGCGATTGAACTTCGGTTTTCAGGTATCAGTGTATTCAACTCTGAGGTCGGTTTCCGCTATCCCATGTGTCTCCTACAGTACAACAAGCACAATGGAAACCCCTTTTGTATGTAAAAGCAAAACTTCCAGGTGTTAAGGACATTTAGTATGAGGTTATTTAATGCTATTCTCCACGGGTAGGGGAGGCCAACATAAAACAGTTGTAATTTCGGCGAATGAAATGCCAAATTCATGAGATACGCCGTATTTATGATAATCATGATGAGTGTGAAAAGCAGGTTGAAATAAGTGCTTATTCTTCACTATAATGAGGGCAGCTAAGATACTTTCACTAGTAACCGATCTCTTCTCTCTCAACCACCATCTTAATCCCTTTTCCTATTTGCATTACGTAATCTGTGGACAAGCCACAGGCTGTCGGATGGCCACAACACAGGCAAAACTGAATGCTTATTTATTTAATGTCCTCCTGTCTACTTATTAAAGTAATTTATTGACTACAAGGAACTGAAGCGGTTGAGGTAGTATGGGCATGTGAGAAGAGAGGAGGAGGAGCTTATTAGGTCCATTATGGGTCTGCATGTGATTGGGGGCACAGGGGTAGGGGAAGACAGAAACAGACGTGGGAGCCTGTGGTGCAGAGGGACATGGAGACGTGCGGTGTGGAGAGGGACTTGGTGGGGGATAGTTGGGAATGGAGGGCAAGAACCCGCAAACCCGACCCCGCCGCAGGCGGGAGGAGGGTAAGATAATGATGATGATTGACTACAAGGAACTCGTTCCCTGTTGGGAGGTCACACCAGTTCTCATCCGATCCCCGATGTTAAGGAACGTAAGCCATAGTAGTTCTAGGATTGGTGAACGCTTGGGAATATGAAGCAATACTGTTGATACCCTCTCGTCGTAACGGGGTAGTGGCTATTCAAGTTCCACATTCCAATTCTCGGTCTGGGCCGTAATGACCAGTTTAGTCGTGGGTCATCAAACTCCCTGTCGTGGAGTTCAGTTTTTCAGGATTTCAGTATTTTTGCTCAAAATTTCAAGAACTAAGGAAGGTTCTACATAAAGACCACATTCAAGATTAGGGGTTCTTTGGGTGTCGTCCCCGCACGTGGCTATAGTTATCCATCATACCCTACACAGAAAAATGGACTTCAAAACAGGAGCCAAATTCAATATACTGTAAGATAAGTTCTCGTCAGATCACTGAAGTTAAGCAACGCAACCCAAGTTGTGGAGGGAGCATGGGGAAGGCAACATCATGGTTTGGGGCTGTATGGCCTTTGATTGAGTTGGGCATCTTGATTTTATTGATGCAACCATGACAGCTCTGAGTTACATTGAAGTGTTACACCATAATTTAAAGAGCAGTGCCCAAAAATTGGGCCTTCAGGACACCTACCACTTTTAGCAGGACAATGACCCAAAGCATTGTGGAAGAGTGACCAAGGAATGGCTGTTATACAATGTTCCACGGAAACTTATAACACTGCCCCAACCTCCTGACCTAAATCCCATAGAGGACTTATGGCACCACCTGGAGAAGTAAGATCGAAGAACACTAATTTCAAGCAAAACTCTCTTAAGGCAAGTGTTGCAGGAATCATGGACCACGATTGGGCCGGAAATCGCAAATAATTTAGTGGAATCGATGCCTCGACGTCTGGAAGCAGTAATTAACACTACATGGCTCGCACAAGGAAATGTAACACCAGAAGTCGCATGGATTACATATGTAATCCAAGTATTTCCATTGAAATTTGGGCAAAGTTTCTTTATTTTTCATAATAATAATTTAAAAATGATGAAATTAAAGATGTTGTGGTACTTTTCCACACACTTTTAATAAAAATACCTTTAAGTATACCAAGAAAATTATCATTTGAAAGGCTGAGGTGAATGGTTTAGTCTTGTGAATCTTTCCAAATGTCCAGTTTCCTTGCCACCAGTGGCGTAGCCAAGGGGGGGGTTGGGGGGTTAAACCCCCCCCTTGGGCCTTGAATATAACGTAGAGGTATACACCCTATCAAGTCATATCCCCCCCTCAGAAAATCCTGGTTCATGCTATCGACAGTCATATCCCCCCCCCTTCAGAAAATCCTGGCTATGCCACTGCTTGCCACAAACTAAATTTATTTATTGGATCTTTTATGGGCCAATATATTTGTAATAAGATAAATGGGGCAATCAAATTCCAGTGTAACATGCATACAGACTATATGAAATTATATTACAGCTTCTTATGCAAATATATTAGACCGATGGCTGGAGTTCAGAACTTAAAATAATCATCACTGAAATAGTCACATGGCATACATTGGTAATCCAGTGGTGGAAAAAATGCTGAAACCAAAAAACTTCAAACTGTACAGTTACCAAACTTGTAGGATATTTGCACTAAACACTACTGAGAAGGTACTGAAGAGCTGATAAATAAAAGTGACCTATAGTGCTTGCCACAAAAGTTGACACATTGGTGGGAGGCAAAGGATGAGTCCTCTTCAAAAAATAGGGAAAATATTGAAGTTGTGTTTGCCATTACTGAATGAAGCCTGCCATTTGACCTTTTTCAAACTCCCTAATTTTTGTAGTGAACTTTCCTACCTTCTACCTCCCATGTGTCATCTTTTGTGGCGAGCACTATAGTCCCCACGAGTCCTGTAGTGTTAAAGCTAAAAGACTACATCCTAAATATTTTGGATGAAATAATTCATTTTATTGTAACCAGTTTAAACTATTTTCAGGGTGTGCCAACAGTGGCTTTGCTAGGGTTGGCGTCACCTGGTGTGGTGACGCCATGGTGTCACCCCCTCTCCCAAAAAAGCCGCTTCTTCTGCTTTGCTGTCATCCCATTTGTCATGGTGTGAGTGGTGTCACCCGGTGCAGACTGCACCCTCCCCCTAGTGACGCCACTGTGTGAAAATACCTTTTTTGCCAATGGTACCTGCCGAAGTTTCTATTTTGGTTGTAAAATGCGATGTTGGAACAAGTGGGGTATGCCGACATCCCCTCACAGACAACCCAGCCAACATTTCTGTGGGATCCAGACGCTTGGCTAGGGTGCCCCCAGTCAGAGCATGTTCAGTGGACCCGCAGACCCGACCCTACCACAGGCGGGATAAGGGTATGATAATGATATCTCTACTACAAATGTACTCTATATACCAGCGGTGCTTGTATCGGTGTTTCAAAGCAATGGGGAAATCGACTCGGATGTTACCCATAGAATCAATGCTGGATGGCTAAAGTGAAGACAGGCAAACGGAGTGCTCTGTGACGGCCGGGTCCCAATTAAATTGAAAGGTAGTTTGCAAAACTGCAGTTAGGCCCGCTATGCTATACGGCTCAGAGTGTTGGGCAGTGAGGAAGAACCTAGTCTAGAAGAACCACAAGAGGAGAATGCAAGTGGCCGCCGAGATGCAAATGTTACGCTACATGAATGGAGGTGTCGCGTGCTGACAGACTCCGCAATGAGTACGTTAGAGGTAGTTTGGGGTGGGCAAAATCGTGGAGATGAGAGAAAATAGGTTGAGATGGTATGGGCATGTAATGCGAAGGGGGAGGAGGAACTGATTCGGTACATTATGGGACAGCAGGTGGTTGGGGGCATCAGGAGTAGGGTGAGACCAAAGCGGACGTGGGTGCAGGTTGTACAGAGAGACATGGTTGTATGTGGGGTGGATGGGAGCCTGGTGGGGGATAGGCAGGAGTGGGGGATTAGAACTCGCAGGCCCCATCCTGCCATAGGCGGGATAAGGGGACGATGATGATGCAATATACACAATATGTGAGCTGTTTGGCAGCACCACGGTTTTATCATCAACTGTACTACTCTATTGGTACAATGACAGCAACTTTCTTACTCAGTCACCTTGTATATGACCCTATAAGTTTACACCTGGAAGACGATGTTGAAAAATGTTGCACATTGTACTCTTATTACACACTTCCGGTTGATAATGGCGTTCCTTTGACGACCATGCAAATGGCGCTGAAATTCATATATTGATGAAATTCAATTCTGTTTATCTTTCTCAAAAATTAATGAACCATGTATTATCCATCTCATTGATTGGTAAGTACTTTATATTGTTAAAAACTTTTTAGAGGGAGTAATAAGTCTTTGATAAACAAAAACACAAAAGTTGTCATAGTGATATGTGCATACTGCATATACTGTACGTATAAGTGAACAAATACTTAACCCCTTTAACAGCAGGAACAATTGTTGCATTAAAAGCATCAGATTGCAACCTTGACGGTAAGGTCACCCAAAACTGACATCTCGATAATGGGCGATTGTTAATTAAACAATCGTCATCTGTCTCATTTCTTCGGTATCTCGCTGAAAGCTTCAAAGACTTAATTCTTTTGCGATTATTTCCATCTTCAGGCAATAGTGATCTGAACGTCTGGTCATCATGAAACTCGACAATCAGTTCCTTGCCCATTTAAAAGGAAATGAGAGCTAAGGCGTGATGGTGCACGTCAGCAACAGTCCATCTGGGCAGTTCAGTTGACAGCATATTTCAGCTAGTCCATGGTACTTAGATTTGACGCTGGGGTTTTCATTGGGACGGGAAAGATGGGGTATCTTCAAGTGTGACTGTCTGTCGGGTAGGAATATGGTGTGCGAAATACTGTATCTTACACACCGAAAAGAAATACAGTCTGTGAATGAGGAGGTTTTTCAAGTTGTAGGAACTCGCCTTTCTCCAGCGTTGAGAAATTGCATTTAGACCCGAATTAAAATGAACAATCCCCTATCTTAAAGTATCGAGAATTCATCAGCCAAACCCACTGAGAGTGAATTGTTTGTTATACTGTACGCAGGTGATAATGACGCGACAGTATTGTCATTACCTAATTCTTACAATAACAGAGTCATTATAATTACGGTTAATAATGTTTTAAGTGACTCATGACAACATTGATGGAATCTTTCAACACTTACAGTATGTCATTGTTCATTTTATCGCATAACAAGCTAATGTGGCGAAATATAGTCGATTGTTTAATTTTATTGATGTGTATGAAAAGTTGATATGCTAGTATGACTGGCATCTAAGGCTAGACACCAAGGGTTTGGCACCACCATTTTGCAACTTTGATAACTCAATTTATAGAACATCTACCACTATTGAATTCAATGTACGCAGGTTCGTCCCTGCCCGATTTGTTTATATATTTTGAATGATTAACGTTAACCTCTTACACAGACTGAAAAGAGTGTATTCCTATATCGAGTTTTGAGACTCGGACGGACACAAATCAGAATGAAACCATCGGCCTCTGTCAATATCAAACCAATACCTAAGTTCATGTATATAATTAGTACGATGGAAAGAGAGAGAGGGGGGAGAGAGCGAGCACATAAAGTGGTTGTAAGTAAATCAATTGCCATCAATTTGATAAATGATGTTAGTCTCTTTTTTTTAATAATAGGTTATTATTGGCGTTATTCCCACACAAATGGACTTATGGCATCAATAAAGGTATTCTTTGAGCTAAAAAGACGTCCATGTCCACTGAAACTGGTCAATAGAAACCTGTTAGGCAACAAAGTGCTGTTAGGAATAACAAACGTGATACCTCATGCGAAATACTTCAAACCTAACTTCCCTCATAAACTGAAGTGGCTTATGCGATACCTATGCTCATAACACGGCACATGATAAATGATCACACGCGACCCTCATTTGTTATTTTCTCATTCAGTAAAACCAGGGTGCAGAATTTATTGCGATACTACATGATTAGTTGATGAAGGAAGTGGTTCTACAAGTTCGAGGCCAGTAGATCTTTGTTGGAGGAGGACAACACGTTGTCTCCTGTACGATATTTCAATTAAGACGGCGTTTTTGGTACTCGAGGCCTCGGGAAGACGAAACCGACGTATTGAATTAAGAAACCAAAAAATAAGGGGAAGGGAACTCATGGGTGAAGCACTGGACAATGGTTTTGCATTATTGCACTGATGTTCAAAATTAAGAGAATAAAGGCATTTATTAAAATTTCTCAAAATTCTGAACTCAAAGCTGCAAATTATGTCCTCAAATGCTAGAATGTAGGCCTTATACTGATAATGTTTTGTAAAATTCTGTCGCATTGCATAAGCAGTAGGGTAGAACAACGATTCTCAACCTTTTTTCGTCACGGTACACTTTTAATAATTTAAAAACTTGGCGGCACACTAACAACGACACATTTCGGGGCACACAAACGCCAAAGAAAATATATACTGTAAGTTGTAACCTAACCCTAGACAAAAACTCGCTTCGGTGGCGCAATGGGTAACAAGCTCGCTAACTGCGTCAGTAGTTTTTGGTTCGATACTGGACCAAGGATGGTTGGCATTTTTCGGGCTTAATTCGGATGAGAAGTAAAACCGAGGTCCAATGTGGTGTACGATGGCATCTGCACGTGAAAGAACCCTCTCTATTATGGAACGGGTAGATGAAGCAAAATTTCCAGGTGTAGGAACTCGCCCCCCCTGGCTTTGGTGGAATGTCCCAACGAACAGGAGAGAGACGATAAATACCATAGAGGTTGCAGCTTTGGTCGGCAACCGGGTGTGGAAAACCACTGTCCAATATATCGCCCTTGTACCCACTCAGAGGGACAAGAGGGATCTTGATCACCGCTCCAACATTAGGTAAAGGGACCATTTATAGTGGTGGAGGACCACTTATGTGCGACTTTTCAGATGTGCAGTTGACTCTCAGTTCCTTTTTTTTATGGATGACCCAAATGGTGGATGGAAATCTTCAAAGTGAGGATATTCAGTAGATTGATTGGTTAGTCACATCTCCAGCCCTGAGTCCTGTTGAACATGTCTGGGATGCACTTGCGAGGGCAATTGTAATTCCCCAACCACCTTCCAGAACCAATGTAGCAGCTAAGAACTGCTTTGGTGCAGTAATGGGTCTAGCTACCTCAGGGACTCAAAAAATGTCTCATAAACAGTATGATGACTAACTGTGCAGCCTGTGTGTCAGAGGTGACCATACCTCCCTATTATTTTCATTTCTGCACCATCTTGCAATGTCAGGTTCGGACATTCATGCTCTCTTGAATTGCTCGTGATTTTGCAATGGTATATATTTTCCCTGTTGTATATTACTGTCTCCATACCAAATTTTGCTAAATTCCGTTCTGTGGGGTTTGAGACATTTAAAAAAATGCGCAGTTGCCAGTCGGAAGGGACAAAAGTTTTAGTGTCCTTTTACGACATGCGGAAGTTTAAGTGACTCACATAGTCATGTAGTATACATATGCAGTTGGCGACTCAGAGGCGTAACGAGAGGATGACAGTTGCCCCTGGCATAGTTGGAATGGGGTGCCATGTGCCATATTTTGATTAAAACTATTGTTAATTAAATACCATTTCGACAATTGTTTTGGTACTTTTAAAAACAAATTTCCAAAATAAAAAAAGGTCAACACTGCATGGCCCTCCTGACAACGCACATGTTACGATGTAGCCCTTGGGGTGCCACGAGTTTGACATGCCTGATTTATAGGATTATTTGTTTAATCTTAATGTAACATTATTGGACTTTAATAAGCCCTGGGTCCCGAGAAATCTGTTGTTATTTTTTTTCCTAAAGAAGTTGGTCTTGTGGTGCTGTTGATGAATTGGTTCAAAATCGTGTACAATCTGAATTGGGTATGTATGTATTTTACCCCAGATTTGATACCGAGCAAATAAAGAGCAACTGACTTGATGCGGAGGTGGGTAGTTTGAGCTCAAAGTACGCAGGCTCTCACCCTCTAGCCGAGGTTGACTGCTTTTTCTCGGTGATAAGAAGGGGGATGAGCACGACGTAAGGTGTACTTTTTCGCCATATTGCACTCGTCTGTGAATTGACGAACCCTGAACATCTGAACTGGACCCTATGTTGGGAGCAGAGCCAGCCTGAGGCTTGGTGGACCCCCAAAATGTTTACTGTTTGAATCATTCGAATAATCATATTTTCTTAGAGATATGAAATTGCGGAGGGGGTGGGGGTGTTCGTCTGAGCACGGGGCCTCAGTCTCAAGGACGAAAACTTGGCAGCATAAGACTTTGAGTTTAATGAAACATAGTGGGTGGTTTTGGGTTATGATGGTTGCTGTTATTGTCACATATTAAGTGTTGTAGTAATTACTTTTAATTATTGTCCCTTCGTATTCAGTAATGTCACATTATAATAATGTTATTTCACAATTGTATGCTGCTATTGTATTTCCCTCTTTAATTGTGGGACTCGTCGGAAGATTGGATTCAACGAAGTGCGGCTGTTTACATTTGCAGGTAAGCTGGCAGTGTTACCAAGGTGAAGTTAAGGAGGTGATGGCTGAGCTCCTTCGCGATACCAAATTCGATTAGTATTTCCATCAACGAATATGTAACTTTTTTTAAAGGCTGACACTAAAAATTGGCATTGACGCATTGGCTTAGGCAGGCGGTGGTTCACCTTGGGGTGAACTTTTGCTTAATTCTTTGTCTGAAAAAGCTTTTGCTAACCCGAACCAATACGGTGTAAACATGACGACTTCAGATGGTCGTCCGTCTGACCTTGGTCTAATTGGTTTTATTAATTTTTTTATTTCCTTCTTAACTACCTCCTTGTAATTTCCTAACATTCAAATTTCGTTTCCTTGTTGTTTTCCTTGAACGACCGTTGTTATTTACTTACGGCTCCATATCGCAGTTGTAAAGAATTTGATGGAGAACATTGGCATGGCGAGCCATCTATGGTTGAACCATGTTAACGTTTCAATCAAATAGCAAAGGTAACAACTACTCACTAACTGTTGGCAATTCGTCTGCCGCATAATTATTTAAACTAGATTGATACAGTTGAAATATTTCAAGGAATTTTCAATTAATAAGACTAAAATCGTTGACAGATAATATCATAGCTGAAAGTGCGGCCAAGTTGCGTTGGACACACCAGTTCTCGTGAGACGCTGAAGTTAAGCAACGCAAACCCACGTTAGTACCAACATGGGGGGGGGAGACGGTGAATTGCGTTGGACACACCAGTTCTCGTCTGATCATTGAAGTTAAGCAGCGCAACCCCAGCTAGGACTGACATGGGTGGCCGCTTGGGAAAACGGTACTGCTAATACCCAAAAATCGTCGCATTATGAATATGTAATCATTTGTGACGGATACCTTGCTAGCGAGATTTTTTCATGCTAGACCCATATGCCTAGATCTCCACCAGCACCCTTGCGACACCTTTGTCTTTCGCACCCATTCCAGCCGCTCCCCCAGAACCTCTTCCAAGGTGGGGGTTCCCCAACCCCTCCTGCAGTGATCCAGTGCTGGGCAGACCAGCATCACATGCCTGACATCCTCCACTTGATCCCCACATAATTCACAGCCCTCCTCTCCACCTGTGGTCTTTGCCATCCTCTGTTTCGTCTCCAGTGACCCAGCTCTTGTCCGAAACAGAAGTGAGCTCTCCCACGTATTAGTGTAGTGTCTGTGCAGTCTCTGCATAAGAACTACGCTGTGGACGGGGCTCTAATGACCTTTGTAGTTGAAGGGCCCTAAAACAACAACAAATCCTCTCCCGCGAGCAGCTTCCTAAGGGTTCGGCCTCTCACTCCCCAACCCGTCAGTGCAACATAGTAGGAGGTTAGTAGTACAGTGTCTATACTACTTCATTAAGTATGGCAGACAGAGGCGGATTTTCGCGCGCCTGGGGCCTCCTAAATCAAAGTGCCTCAAAAATTCAACTCTGAAAATAAAAAAAAACATTATTTTATCTACGTATTATTTTTTTCATAATGAAATTGACCAGTGTAAACGCTAGCCAGAGTAAAAAAACGTGCGTGTAGAATGCACATTGTAGGGTGTAGGGCTAGTGAAAATATTTAGAGGGAGGGCCTCAAAACTGAATTGCGCCTGGGGCCTTCCAAGTACTAAATCCGCCGCTGATGACAGGTCCTGGCAGGATCCGATGGAGGTAATTGATGGAGGAAATTCATCATTATAATGCCTTATTCCGCCTGTGGCACGGTCGGGTTCTATCCCCTGATGGAGGCAATTGGACGTGACCGACAAAAATCCTCATGCAGCATCTTGTCTTTAGGTGGGAAGTTAATCCAAGGTCTTTTGTAGGCCGTTTAGTGATTTAGAAACAAAAAAGTAGAAATATTCATTTTCACAAGGGTTTTCCACAGGCTAACCGTAAAGATGCAATCTACAGGGCAAGTTCTACAACATATTGTAAGTCACTGTCTAATTGTTTTAATTTACTGTTTCTTAATAATTAATCATCTATCCAAGATCTCTCAGTACAGTAGCCCGTCTCGGTCAACTCGTAATGTCCAGATTCGATCCTTGCCGAGGCATTTTGTTTTGAGAGGTTGTAAGACCCATAATGCGATTTCTGTGGAATAAGAAGTAAAGCCGTGGTCACTGTTAGAAAAGAAATGCATGGATCTGCAAAGTTCGCACCGCCTCCCCATCCTCTTTGAACGTCAGTAGGTAGCATTCAGATGCAAGAGCCTATCTTTTAACCACGAAATAAAAGTTGTGTACATTATCAACAACTCCAATGAAAGTTAGTAGCTTCATTAAAAGCATTAGTTAGTATTTAGAACAAGGGGGGGGGGGCGAGGCTCAAAGCTAAATTGCGCTTGGGAGCCATCCTAGTGCTTTATCTGCCACTGACAACACCAGTTTGCTGTCCCATGGTACGGTCATATCAGAAAGTCATATAGCTCGCGATACTATTTTACCCATTAACAATGAAATGTTCTCCCCGTCTCCCCCACCCAGTAGGGAGCGGCGAATTGCGTTGAACACACCAGTTCTCCTCTGATCACTGAAGTTAAGCAGCACAACCTCAGCTAGTATTGACATGGGTGGCCGCTTGGGAAAACTGGGTACTGCTAATACCCAAAAATCGTCGTATTAGTGTAGTGTCTCTGCAGTCTCTGCGGTCTGAATAAGTACTATGCTGTGGACGGGGCTCTAATGACCTTGTAGTTGAAGGGTCCGAAAACACCAATAAACAACAACAACCCACCCAGTATTCACTCACAAGCTTTTGTTAATATTCCTCCTAGTCCTTGACTCCACATCGTCTTACTCATCCTCTCCAATCTTTTACCTGGACGGGATACACCCTCCCCATTCTGTCTCTTTTTTTCCATCTTCTATTCCTCAATTTAGTGGTTTGAAATGAAGAGGTCATGAGTTCCAAAACTGCTTTGGGTGACGAGGTCCGCGGTAGGCCTTTCTCTTGAGGCATAAGGCAAGCCTCAAGGCTATAGTTTTTGTTGAATGAGAAGTACCCACTTCACAATCAGTTTTGAACAATTTGACAGATGTGTTCGGATAACTAAATTTTTATTGAGATATTAGATTAGTTTGTGGGTTGGGGAGAAAGTCTTTAATAAATTCATAAAGGTGTTTTAAAAGTTAATCTAAAGGCGAATAATTAAGTACTCTTTCAAGAGGCAATTTAATTTACCGTATCTGAAGTTGACTGGTTGTTAGATCCTTTAATTCAGGGATTAAGCAAACAAAAAAAGCAACTACTAACCCTTTTCCCACCTAAGTCAGAGTCGGGACCCATTTTTTGTCCCTCTAGGACAGCGATTCTCAACATTTTTTTCGTCACGGCACACTTTTAATAATTTAAAAATTTGGCGGCACACTAACAACGACACATTTCGGGGCCCACAGACGCCAAAGAAAATATATGAGTTGTAACCTAACCCTATACAAAAGTTCGCCTCGGTGGCACAGTTTGTAGCACACTTGGTAACTGCGTCAGTAGTTTTTGGTTCGATATAGGACCGAGGTGGGTTGGCTTTTTTCGGGCAAGAGAGAAGCCCTGAGTGCACCTTCTTTTGGTTGAGAAGTAAAACCGAGGTCCCGTGTGGTGTACGATGGCATCTGCAGGTAGAGAACCCTCTCTATTATGGAAGAGGGAGAGGGCAGGTAAATTTCCCGGTGTCGGTGCTTGCCCCTGGGTTCGGTGGAATGTCCCAATGAAGAGTAGAAAGACGATAAATAGCATAGGGGTTGCAGCTTTGGTCGGCAACCAGCTGTGGGAAAACAGTGTCCAATGTATCGCCCTTGTGCCCACTCAGAGGGACAAGATGGGTACCCGACCCTGTCATAGGCGGGAAGAGGGTTAGAAGTTACTTGTACCCTAGCCCTATGCACACATCAAGCGGGTGACTAGTAGAGTAAGTTAGCTTAGGTAGCCAGTAGTGAGAACTGTAATATTCATGCTCATTGGTTGAGCTAGTCCCTCCTAGGAAGACAGAACCGATTGAACTACATGTCTGACATCACTTGTGTATGGGTGTTCGCAATCACATTTTATGAATCCTGCGGCACACGAAAGTGCCACGGCACAGTGGTTGAGAATCGCTGGCTTATATATTTAAATTTTATGTATTATACTTCTAACATCGCCAAAAAGTGAGGGAAAATAGGCTGAGGTGGTATGGACCCATCATGAGATGAGGGGAAGAGGAGCTCATTAGGTCCATTACAGGAAGGCAGGTGGTTGGTAGTACCCGGGGTAGGGAGAAACTGAATCTGACGTGGGAACAGGTGGTCCATAAGGACATGGCAATGTGTGGGGTGGACAGGTTTGTTTGTTTGGTGTTTTAGGGCCCTTGAACTACAAGGTCATTAGAGCCCCATTCACAGCATAGTTCTTATGCAGAAACTCCACAGACACTACACTAATGTGATGATCTTTGGGTATTAGCAGTATCCAGTTTTCCAAAGCAGCCGCCCATGTCAGTACTAGCTGGGGTTGTGCTGTTTAACTTCTAACCCTTTCCTTCTTATGGTAGGATCAGGTACAAATCTTGTCCTGATGAATGCACACAATGGTGCTATATTGGACATGGTTTTCCACAAAGCTTGTTTATCATTGGTATACTGTTCATTGGGGCACACCACTGATGCCAGTGGGTGAGCCAGGGGCGGATCAAGAGGGGGAAGCAATGCCCAGTTGCTGCCCCTACAGTACCTCAATGAGGCACATATTTTAACTGATGCATGATTCAGCTTTGCAACTGATGAGGCATTGCTGCATTTGCTATTCCCATTTCTATACTGCCAGTCCAATCTGCAGTTGGCTAAACCATTGAAGATAGGACATTGTCTAAGGGGCAGTGTCTGTGGGGCTATATTTATACTAAGAGATTCTGAATATTTAAAGTATTTGGGGTGCACTTTGTTTGAAGAGCTCCCCCTGATCTGCCTCTGGATCTGTCCCTGGGGTGAGCTCCAACAGCTGGAAATTTTTTTAATGCCACAACAGAAAAAAATTTAGTACATTTAAGAAACTTCATGCCCTGAAAATTGACAGCTTCATAAAGTACTCATATAAATTATCACTAAAAGCTTTATCTACTACTAGTGTAAAACATCAAAATGTGAAATTAGTTTTAAACATTTTTAATAAATATGCTAATTGAGCACTACAATCCACTAGGGTAGTTAAATTTTTCATATAGTTTAGACCAGGGTTTAGACACTTCTATGGCTATTGAAAAAAAAGACATCTGTAGTGTGTATTTAGGTATGTAGCATAGGTAGTGTGTATTTTTAATTTGCATGTGTATCTTACAAAAATTTGGAAATTAGTTATTTTCATACAAATATTTAAGCCAATATTAAATTACATTTAAAATGTTTTATATTTTATTAATAAATAACCTATTACTTTGCTGTGAAAGGGCAAGCGTCAGCATTCATTTGCAGTAGGATTTAGCACTACTAAGGATGACGTCACGCATGAGTGAAAAGGCCTTCTGTTTAGGAGGTTTTGGGTGGATGGGGACCTGGTGAGAGATAGGCGGGAGTGGAGGACTATACCCCGCAGACCCGCCCCTACCATTGGCGGGATAACGGTATGATGATGAGGAGTATTGCAGATCCCTGGCAGGCCGTCGTCTTCTAGTATATTGTTGGCCTGTTGTTAAAATCTTAATACAAAGTAATATTCTTACGGGGTTGTTCAAATGTTTGCTGTTGCGTCACTAGCTTCTTCCATTTTCAAGCAACTTCATAATTCCGCCTTCCCAAACGATCGTTCTTCATCCAAAGATGTGTGGTGTAACGGCCCATAGAACAGTTCTTTGCGTAACGACTCGATTCCTGCATCAGTGATCGGCCCCAGTAGAACAAAAGTGGGTACCCGACCTTGCCAAAGGCGGGAATGAGATTAGTAGTTGTTTTTGCTTTTAAGTAAATAATTCCATAGCTGTCAAAAGCAACTCCTAACCTTTTCCCCGTCTATGGCAGGGTCGGACTCCCATGTTGTCCCTCTCTATGGACACGAGGTTAACATATTGGACAGTGTTTTTTCCGCAGCCGGTTCCTGACCAAAGCTTCAATCCCTATGCTTATTTATCGTCGGTCTACTGTTCGTTGGGGCACTCCACCGACACCACGGGGCGAGGTCCTACACCGTGGTCCCATGTGGTGTACAATGTCATTTGAACGTAAAAGAACCATCTCTATTAAACCACGGGTAGATGGGGCAAAATTGCCAGGTGTAGTATCTCGCCCCCCCCCCCCCCCCCGGCGTCTTGTGGAGTGTCCGAACGAACAGTAGGCCGACGATAAATAAGCATAGGGGTTGCAGCTTTGATCGGCAGCCGGCTGCGTAAAAATATCGTCCAATAGATCACTCATAAGTCCATTCAGAGGGACGAAAATGAGTACCCGATCCTGTAGTTGTAGTTGCACCTCCAGGAACGACTACAGTGTGAGGCATCCCACCTATGTATGCTGTTACTAGGTATTAAAATTCTGAACTCTTATTACATGTAATGCTAATCTCTTGTCTCATGTTAACCTTCCTGTTATTGTTAGAAAGAAACAAAAGTTAGCCGTTGCTATTATTTCTTGTGTCATTATAAGATTTCAGGTATGACTGCAGTACATGACACTGGTTTGAATATGGCCTCATGGCCACATGACGTTCATGATGTCATCATCCTTGAGTTTAATAACAAAAGAAAAGGCTTTGATGGGAATTATATTGAATGATCAACTCTGCACTTCTAGGCTGTCATTCAGGGATCGTGATACATCCATGACCTAAGGAGGATGAGCGTATAATGTTAGACTCACGTCAGGTCGTTGAGAAAAAAGGCAGAGTGAGTCAAAGATGCGTGAGTATGCAATTTCTTGCCTTGTACTGTGTGCTACTCATGTAACTACAATGCAGATTTTAAAATTACACCGTTCTGGAAAGGCAGTAATATGATAGGTGCATTTAGAAAGCCTGTCCACCTCACGGCTGTGTACGATATCCATGAGTTCCGAAAGATCAGGAAGAAACAAAGACCCAAGTAAATGAGGAGAAACCTGACTGAAAGGGAAATGACTGGTAAAGGTGGCACAGAGGTAGCGTTGTTGGACTATGGCGTCGGTGGTTTCATGTTCGGTACTGAATCGAGGTGGTTTGAATTCTTTCGGGTGAGGGAGAGAGGCCTCCAGTGCACTTTCCGTCTGGTGGAGCTGTGGTTCTAATGCCATTTGCACGTAAAAGGACCCATACTACATAGAGTAAAATACGTAAAATAGTTCGGTAATATTTCGAGGTGTAGGAACTCACCCCCCCCCCCCCCCCGGCTTCGGTGATCGAAAGTGTCCCAACGAAGAAGAATAGGCTGACGATAAGAAAAGCATAGGGATTGCAGCATTAGGTTGGCAGCCGGCTGTGTAAAATTACCGTCCAACAGATTGTCCATGTATCCCAATGAAACAAAATGGCAGCTTGATCCTGCCATGTGGAAAAAGGGGATATGTGGTAATAGTAAAGAGTAGAACGTCTCTGGAGTCAAATTTTGAACTATGATTTTAATTAAACAGGGCTGGTTTCAGACCAACCGAAAACGACAGCCCTTTTAATCTCTCTCTCGAGGGCAAGATTTCTTAAAATCTTGGTGCATCTTGTACATGCGCACTGATCTACGGCTTTAATATCAAAAAACGAACATTAAACACCCAGTTATTGCCCTAGGGTGCTAGTTGTACCTTGATCAGTCACCCCAATGTGGATTGCTATAAGCCAGGAAACTAGGGGAACGGCTGATGCGCCTCTATTCTATAAGCCGGAAAACACAGCATGTCAATATGCGTCAAAGGCTTCAAAGGCGTTAGCATTACGGAGGTTGAGGGGGGGGGGGGTTCACGGCAGGGCACTGGTACAAATTCATGAAGCCAGGCGAGGCGGTACTCTATAAGGTTTGGGGAATCAATGACCTAGATGAAGATGAATGGCTGCTGCCAGGAATTTAAGCTTATTTTGTGAGAATAAGAGAGGATATGGATGACTAGTTCCAGGCCCATTGTGGTGTGTTTTTTTTTCTTACTAGGATACCGGTATTTGGAGCTCATTTATGTCCACCCTGCGATGTTAAAGAGCAAGAGTAACTGCGTTATAATTGTGAGGGCCCGCCCCCACCCCTTCCATTAATTGGAGTACTAGTGCCACAAATGAAACTCACCAGGGGTTCGTTGTTGAACAAATTGATTGCCAAGTAGGGAATCAATGGTTTCTTTGTTACAAATGTCTTTCTCCATTGATTTAAAGGTGTAAATATAACCTTTGCTAAGGACATAGGTTGACGTGAGATGGAGTTTCCAAATTGTTTGGATAGGTTGTTTATACTTGCACAATATTAAGGGGAGGGCAACTCCGCCGTCTCTCACTCTCTCTCTCCCCCTCGGTAGTTAAAACGTGCAAACAGTAACAGATGACCGTGTTGCTATGCAGTACCAACTAGTGATTAATAATGTTTCAAAAAAATTGCATTTTGTGACACAAATATATAAGAGATCGTTAGTTACCTTACCATTTTCGATAGTCCATCCTAATGCCACAGGTTCGAACCTGTCAATGTGACGTTTTTTTGCGTTGGTCTCTTAGCTTCCAGCTCGATTTATCAACTTCCTAGCGGAAGTGGGCTTCTATAACTTGGAAATTAGCCAGATGTATACATTTTCCGTCTAGTAAGGGCTCTTGTGTAGATATGTTCATTCCACCATGTACGACAGACAGACCCAGTGCCTGGGTGTCATAATTGGATTTTCCAATTTAAAATCCTAGAAAATGTAAAATGCTATCTTTTATAACTGGGGAAACTATCAATTTTGATGCACTATAAATAATGTGACATAAATTTAGAATGCACGGCGGCACCTTAAAGGGGACAGCTTTGAGCCAACTTGAGGGTGACTCTTGCTAAATTATACAGGAAAAAGCAGATGCTGTAGGACATTTATAGTAGATGTATACGTAGGTCAGTGGGCTATCTCGTTCATAGATCTCAATGAATGAATTGGCTCTACTAATTTTATTTGTTGGCAACAATTCAATGAAAGTCGTGAAGGGCAGGTACAAACCCAATGAACAGTCCTATAGGTAGGTCTTTAATTCTCATCATTTTACCCCACCCCCCCCCCCCAACAGGCAGCGTCAGCCCGGATCTAACATGCATCCTATGAAGTCAACAGACAATGACACCATATTGACACCAAGGTTGTAGCAGTATTTGAGTTAATGCTGCAGGTTAAGTGGAAAATGTGATCTGGCATTGATTGCACAAGATTTTTAAATACTGTAGGCTGTATCTCCTCCCAAGCTGCAATTATAGATGCCTTTAACTCTGCAATGTTGCTGTACTGCTTTCTTTTATTGTAAACATGTCTGAATAGAATTCCCAACATGTTTTCCATGGGGTTCATGTCTGGAGAATTGGCTGGCCATTCCATTACCTGAACCCCATTATCCAAAAACCATGCCAATGTGAATTTTGCTACATCATTGGAGACATTGTCTTGTTGCAAAATACAGAAAGGGCCTCCAATTCCTTCACCAGAAGGCAAAAGATGATCTTCCAACATGTCCTGATAATCCACAGCATTTAAATGACCTGTTGGAAAGACCAGATTTGTATTTTCTTGACACCAAATCCAGCCCAAACTATTAATGAGCCTCCACCCTGGTGTATTTTTGAGAAGACCATCTTCCTTCTGCATATCATGCCAATAGTAGCCACAACCATCTGGCCCATCAACATGGAATTTTTTCTCATCACTAAACACCACTCTCTTCCATTCTTCATTCCATGTCATGTGAGCATGTGTCCAAGCCAATCGTTTCTGCTTGTAGATGCATGCAAGTTTGGGCTGTCTCTTACTCTTCATATACTTTAGGCAGGAGCTTTGACAGACTGCTGTAGACAGAGCAGACTTGTGAACATTAATGGTTGTGTCCTTAGACATTGTTGAAAGAGATGATTCACCTCTACTGAGCTTCTTAATGACAATTCTTTCCAGTCTTGAAGTAAGCTTATGTAGTTAACCTGATGATTTTTTTTGTCCCATACTCATTTCCGAGTTTCAAAAAACTGTTTACAACATAAGGACTTTGTCCAATGTTTCTTGCAATAGCTCTGGATGACAAATCTTCCTCATGTAAACCACAAACTTTGCCTTTTTCAAAAGCACTCAAGGCTTTCTTTCTTCCCATCACTGTCACTTAAACTTGTTGTTCATGTGTTCACAGTTGTCATATAAAGGCAAATTCAGTTAGGCTTAGGTGTTTGCATCATTTTGCAACAGTTGATTTTTAAATTTAGTGTTCTTTGCTGTTCAACAATCACTGGTCTTTGGCTCCGACAATATTTCATAAAAATAAACTATGTCAATTGCATTTCATATTACATCACTTTTATTTAGTGTGGTTTGTTTTCAGTTTTCCTGGACTTTTTTTGGTGATTATATCTTTTTGCAATGCACCTTAGGTCAATTAGAGGAAGACTTCAAGGGAGCCTTCTGTTGGATGGGAAATAAAGCCATGGCCCAGTGTGGTGTGTACAATCTCACCACTGCTATTACCCCCTTTTCTGGCAGGGTCAGGTATTCATAGTTGCCACATGGGTGATCTGTTGGATTGTACTTCTATGCAGCTGACTGCCATCTTAATCCTGGAATCCCTTTACTTATCTATCTTCGTTGAAGCACTATTTCTTCCACTGATGCTAGAGTGGTGAGTTCCTTCATCCGGAAATTTGTAACATCTAACATTGCAGTCACAACACAGAGCCACAACTTTTCTTCTCATCTGATGGAAGGCACACTCGAGGTCTCTCACCCAAAAGAAGCCCACCCACCTCAATCCAGTTCAAACCTAGAACCACTGACACAGTAGTCAAGCATGCTGCTACTGTGCGTCATGGTGTCATTCTATCCCCATATGTGTCAGTGGAGAAAATGTGCCCCAAAGAAGTGAAATTTGGCGACACTAGATAAGCATAGGGGTTGCAGCATTAGGTTGGTAGCCGGCTGCTTAGAAATACCATCACCAGCTCAGGTGGAAGGAAAATAAATGCCAGAATAGGCTACAGAATACCTGGTGGGTGAATAATTTTTAATAACTAACATCAGGAACTAACATTCAAAGCGAATATATGACTACCAAGTAAACACATGTACAGTGAAATCCGTTTAACACGAAATAACGGTTAACACGAAACAACACTGTGGTCCAGAGAAAATACTCTGTAATTCCATACATTTTTTTTCTTTTAATACAAAACAAAAATCGCTTAACACGAAATTATTTTCCTTCTCAGCTAGCAAAATACTGGATATACAACATATACCGGAGTTGCCACTGTTGCATGGTAGGATGGTAGAGTCATGCCATTGACAAACCTTTCAAACTTTGGGGAGGGGGGCCTTTTTATTGACAATTTATGCTCAAAAAGACACTGAAAAATAAAGCACATTTTATCCCAAAAACAATAATTCTTTTAGGCTTTTTTTTTTAAATTATGCATTTGTAGCCTACATCATTATTTAAATTGAAAATATTGAATCTAATATGATGCCCACAAATGTAACTTTTAGTAAACATCCTCACACTCTCATCCCACCTGCAGCATGGTCGGATATGTGGGCCCACTGAACAATCCCTGGACTGGGGGCACCCCAGCCAGGCATCTGGAACCCAAAGGAATATTGGCCGGGTTGTCTGTGGGGGATGATGGCCTCCCCCATTTGTTCCAACATTGCATTATATAACCAAAATAGAAACTTTGGCAGGTAAATTAATGCTTTGTTGGTTATATTACTAAAAATTATGTGTAACTTTTAGCAATAAATCCAATTAATAAAATATGACGACATACAAAACAATGATGGGTTTTCTGCATGAATCACTTAGCACGAAGTTCTTTTAACACGAAAAAATATTTTGGTCCCGACAGTTTCGTGTTAAGCGAGTTTCACTGTATCTAGTTTATCCTTTTTATCAGGCCGGAATATTCAAATCATGAATATGAATATTGAAGGAGAATTTTTCGATATAATCATCATCATCATACCCTTATCACGCTTGTGGCAGTGTGGAGTCTGCGGGTCCACTGAACATGCTTTGACTGGGGGCACCCCTGCCAGGTGTCTGAAACCCGCAGTAATATTGGCTAGATTTCCTGTAGGGGATGCCCGCCTACACTACGTGTTCAAACATCAAATTATACAACCACAACAGAAACTTTGGCAGGCAAATTAATGCTTTGTTGGTTATAATATTACATAGTGTCTGACCTATTGCACAATAACAATAAGCAATCTAATGCACACACATACGGAAAAGGGATAGACATAATCTTTGGTAAAAAAAAAAAAAAAAAAAAAACTTATGCCTCTGTCTGCCTAAAGAAACGGAACACCCAAGCAGACCGACTGACTTTTAATCTTTGGTTAAAGGCGATTTTGTGGCTTTGGTTCCACTGTGAGCATTATCACACCACGGAGTGTCTACATAATTACAGATTAGCTCTACATTTAACATAATAACTGGGGCATTGTCAATTATTAGATTATGCCTTTTAACAAGTCTATATTTTACATTCCTCACGCCAGTCAAACGATCACGTCTCCTTGTAACTTCTTTCTGATTGTATAATTTGGCAGTATCTCGCTGACGTTTGGTCCGATCATGTATATGACGAAACGTGTTATTTCTTCCTGACGTAATGCCAACAGGACGAGTGATATTAAGTCTAGCACTTATAATTCTCACATATAACTCATCATCTTCTAAGCCCCAACCCCAGTAGTGGTTTGATAATCCATTTACTCGTAAGAAATGGTCTCTTCTCATTAACAGTATTCCTCCTACAAATGTCTTATAATGATATCTAGGATGAAGGTCTGGAGATGCAATATGAATTGGTCCATGTAATGGATATGTGTAGCGCAGGTCCTTGTTGAGAGGGAGCAGATCCACATCGTGCATACCTATGTAATCACAATGGCCTTCACTTTCAAGAAATCCCACGTTAATCAATGATGCTCTGTTAAATCTATGTTTGTCTCCTTGATTCACCACAAAGATTGTATGAGAAACTCTTTGATCATTTAAAAACTTGTGAATATGCGGCGCAAATTCTAGGAGCTCCTCCAAACGATCCCGAAATGGTACAATTAAGCATAAGGAATGCACAGGATGTCCTTCAGTAACGTTTTGATGGATACTTCCATGCCAATCCTTGTCCTGTTTTGAGAAGCAGTCGCATGGCATTTCAAACAGCACTAGAGGATAGACACCAAAGATGATCATTAATAAGGACGTGAGCAGTACACCAATTAATAATATCTTCATTTGATAAGTTAGTCGCATTCTGTAGTTGTCTATCTATTGACTACCATCCTCATAGAACCTATTTTCCAACGATTGTTTCTTAATCTTCGATTATTAACGGTAAACGATGCAAAATAGCTTGACCTTTTATCATCGATAATTTTTCGTTGGCGTCCATGATTCTTTGATGCACATACCGAAAAAAAATTCTTTGCCAGGCTAAGACATCAACGCCATCTACCAATAACAGACGGTAACACAACATAGTATCGCATAGGCTTGCGCACACCAACGCGAAACAATCGCAGTCGCAGCGGATTATTCGCATCAAAATGATAACCATGAAGTGCAATACTCGTGGATACACCGCCCACGTTCGCGAAAGTTTTTCAACGTCATCGTTCGAATTTTGATGCAAAAAGATGGCGTTCACTGAAAAACAAATAGTATTAATGAGAACAAGTTGGTCAAAGAGAACTAAACTGACGCGTTGGGGGTGCATATCAAGGTGAATCTACTGCGTTGCAGGTTAAGCGGCATGTTCCTGTAGCGAAAAATCTGCGACGACTGCGATTTATTCGCGTTGGTGTGAGGGACACTTTAATCTGTGTATGCAAACGTTAATGATTTTGTCAGGCGGGCCACACATACAAATCATCATCATCATATTCTTATCCCGCCAGGTCCTTACGGACGTGCTCCAACGTCTGCTTCGGTCTCCCCATGCCCCGGGTACTACCTGCATTCCTGGCAAGGACCTAACGAGCTCCTCCTCCTCCCCTCTTCTCATTACGTGTCCTTACCACCTCAGCCTATTCTCCCTCATTTTTTCTACGATGTCCACCACCCCCAGGCTACCTCTAATATACGCATTCCTAATTCTATCAGCTCTCGACACGCCACTCATGTACAGCAGCATTCGCATCTCGGCCACTTGCATTCTATTGACGTGGCTCTTCCTTACTGCTCAACACTCCGATCCATACAGCATAGCTGGTCTAACCACTGTCCTGTAGAACTTCCCTTTCAACTTGATTGGGACCCTCTTATCACACAGGACTCCGCTTGCCTGTTTCCATTTCAACCACCCCCCATGGATTCTACAGGTCACGTCCAAGTCTATCTCCCCATTGCTTTGGAGCGTTGATCCTAAGTACTCTAGCTCTTGCACCTTTTTCACCAGTTCGCCCCTCGAACGTACGTCACTGTTATTTTCCTGTCCTTCCCAATTGAAAGCTAAATATGCCGTCTTCGTCATGTTCATCTTTAGCCCTTCCTTTTCTATCGCTCCTCTAATATCGTTTAGTCCCTTCTCCATCTGTTCTCTGCTGTCGCTAACTTTTCCGATATCTTCGGCAAATGCCAAGCACTGAGGGCCCAATCTCCTACCCCCGTAAGCAGTTCGTCCAAAACCAGGATGAAAAGGTACGGACTAAGTGCCGAACCTTGGTGCACCCCAACTTTCACTGGAAAGCCCCCGGTATTCCCCCAATGTGTCCTTACCCTGGCTGTGGAGCCATCCTACATATCCTGGACTATTCGAACAAACCCTTCTTCTATTCCCCTTTTTGTGCAGCCAAGTTGCGTTGGACACACCAGTTTCCTGTGAGATCACTGAAGTTAAGCAGCGCAAGCCCACGTCAATACCAACATGAGTGGTTGGTAAAGAACGTTGGGTGCTGCAAATTTCCCCTATCCTTCGTCCTCTTCAACTACCTCATCTCCCGCGAGCAGCCTCCTATGGGTTCGTCCTTTTATGGCTGCTTGGCTTACTCCCCAACCAATGAAACTAATCCGGATGCATGAGTCAACTTGGCATTACATAAGTTGTAATACCTCCCAAACTACCTATTTTTGGACACTATCGTAGGTCTTCTCTAGGTCGATAAAGATGTCATGGATATCTTACTTTGCTGTCATATACTTTTCTATCATCTGCCTCAGAAAGAAGATTGGCTCCATTGTAGACCTACCTCGCATAAACCCGAACTGATTTCCACAGACACTAGTTCTATCCCGGAGACGGCGTTCCATTACTCTCTCCCAGAGCTTCGTTGAGTGGTTCATTAACTTTATACCCCTATAGTTACCACAATCTTGGACATCCCCTTTGTCCTTGAAGGGCCACACATACAAAATGTTAAAAAATTTAAAGATATATACACTGTAAGTACCTATAAGCTTGAAGCAGTGGAATTCCGTCCCTATTTTCTTCGATCCCTGGTGTTTTCCTGCTCTGCATTCAGGTGTATTACTAGTTGTATCCATTTCAGTTAAAGTTGTATGCCTATCTTATACGAGCTGGTTGATGTCGTGTAAGGATTTATGCTTTGCTTTCCTAGTACCTGTGCTGACTGTAGTGTTGTTAGTAAATAAATAAATAAGAATCATTGATTAGTTGCATTTTATTCTGTGGATTATATTTAACGAACCGGTATCTAAGATTTTTAATACAAAGTGCCATCTAGCCGTTCTAGCACATCATCATCATACCCTTCTCCCGTCTGTGGCAGGGTCGGGTCTGCGGGTTCTAGCCCTTTACTCCCGTCTATCTCCCACCAGGTCCCCGCCCACCCCACACACCCTCATGTCCATTCGAACAACCTGGTCCTACGTCTGCTTCGGTCTCCCCTGCCCCGGGTACTACCGACCACCTGCATTCCTAGAATGGAGCTCCTCTTCCCCTCTTCTCATTACGTGTCCATACCACCTCAGCCTATTCTCCTCAATTTTTTCGGCGATGTCCATTACCCCCAGGCTACCTCTAATATACTCATTCCTAATTCTATCAGTTCTCGACACGCCACTCATATACCGCAGTATTCGCATCTCGGCTACTGGCATTCTGTTGACGTGGCTCTTCCTCACTGCCCAACACTGATCCATACAGCATAGCTGGCCTAACCACCACCCTGTAGAACTTCCCTTTCAGCCTCCTATCACACAGGACTCCACTTGCCTGTCTCCACTTCAGCCGGCTCCCATTGACTCTACGGGTCACATCCAAGTCTATCTCCCCATTGCTTTGGAACGTTGATCCTAAGTACTTTACCTCTTGCACCTTTTTCACCAGTTCGCCGCTAGCCGTTCTTGCACATTTCTAAATAATTTCTCGAGCCGCAATTTGCCCACCTCTGGATCAGAGTGTTCGGCAGTGAGGATAGTAGAGGATAGCCGAAATGCATATGCTACGGTATATGGGTGGGGACATCGCAGAAAAAATTAAAGAGGAGATTGAGGTGGTATGGGCATGTGATGAGGAGCTGGAAGAGACGTGGACGTGGGAGCAGGCTGTACAAAGGGATATGCTAATGCGTTAGGTAGATTGGAACTTGGTGGGTGATAGGCGGGAATGGAGGACCAGAAGTCGCACACTCCACCGTGCCACAGGCAGGATAAGGGTATGATGATAGTAGCAGCTACAGCTGTTGGTTTTATCAGGGCTTGGAAATTAGAGACATAGAAAACTTTCGGGAGTCGTGTTGACATTTAGAAAAATAAAGTTTTTCATGAGATTCATAGTCCTTTTTTTCAGGCGTTGAGATTCATTTCCTCTCCTCTATTCTTTTTCTAATATAAATGCATGTTATAGTCCGTTATTAAATGTGCAACGTGTAACTTTTCCTTGCATCTCCCTTGGTGACTCTGAAGGACAAAAAGTCTGTTGCATCAAAAAAGAAAATTTGGCGAATTGTGAAATTATGGCACGGTTGATAAAATACTTGGAAGAAGTAGGCCTTACTAGGAAGTCTTCTCATTTGCTCTTAAGTCTGATATCCACAAAAAAAATAATAAATAAATAAAAAGTGAAGTAAACAGTTTCCTGCAAACGTTCATTGACATATTTAACCATCTCTTCTTGACAGATGTTCAAACTACAGTATTTTTGATTTGTGGACTGGGCAAGGGGCCTTGTAGCAAATAACTTTCGAGCATATATACGGTAAATGCTTTCGAGCGTCTCCTGGCAGAGGCTTATTGCGTTGGTCACACCAGTTCACGTCTTGATCACTGAAGTTAAGCAACGCAACCCCAGCTAGTACTGGGAAAAGTGGGTACTGCTAATACCCAATAATCGTCGCATTAGTTTCGTGCCTGTGCAGTCTCTGCACTAAAACTATGCAATGGACGGGGCTTTAATGACCTTGTAGATGAAGGGCCCTAAAACACCAACGAATCTAAACAAAAAATCGAGCGTCTCCACGGCAAAAACGTATCGAATTTGCGAACATATTTCTCAGATTTTGGAGACTAGAGCCACTGAACTTTCGGTCAGGCGATAAGAAGAATAAAGAGATTGGTGAACCAAAAAATGAAAACACTGACTTAAAAGTCCTATAAGAAATGCAATCGAGTGGTTACTAAACTCTGTCATATTGTTGCAGCTTGTTACAGTTATTGACAGAAAACGAAAACTAACAGATAAACGATAACAACGATAACATCTTCTGTAAAAGATGGTTCTGTCCGTGGCAGTGGGCAAAGTGGAAGAGTGAATTTGGAGGATTTGTTATTTCCACTCCTTTTCCTCGCCGAATCTAGAGGTATAATACGGTGGGTCACCTTAACCAACTTGGACCAAGGCTGTAACCAAGGACGATGCCGGAGGTTCATATTTGAAGATCTAATTCTTCTTAACCAGGTGCATTAGAATGGTTTTTAACCAACATTTGATAGAGAGTTGATATAGTTTCTCCGGTGTTATTGGCATGAAAAGACAACGATTTGCTCAGCTCTCCAGTGATTACTCGGATCCAGATTTCCCACCTGAGATGAATATCAGGAACCTGACAAAACAGTTCCATCTTTGAACCTTTGATACAGTCTTTTCCATGATAAATATTGATGTCTTGTGACACGTTGATTAATTCGACGTTGGACTTTTGGCGCAGAAGGCCCGTGAGATATACATCATCTAGTTTAAGAAATGGAACTGCCGACGTATAATTGAGTAATTTAGGAATGATCGTGGAAGGAAAGTACATTGCCATTCCAGGACAGAAATCCGGATATACTGTCCATGGATACTCTTTCGTAGACACATACCATTTGGAGGCGGGATCCCTGTGAGGGCGAAATTTGTGATAAGCGTAACAGTGAATACCATGTCCAGGAACTGGTGGCTCATTACGAAGGAGGACGTTGGTCAACCGGAAAATATTGACGAACGCATCGTCGTCCGTCTTCAAAACATACTGTGCACGTAAACAGTGAATTCTAATCCAATTCAGTGCAGTCACTGATTTGAAAGTCAAGTTATAGTAGTGGTCAGCAAAGTCCACTTGCAACATGTCCTTGTGTATCCGACTCTCATTTTCAATTTGCTCCTGAATCTCTTCAGAATTGTCATTGGTCGGCATTCCAACGACAAATAAAGTAACCATCTTGAATTTTGGATACATGTGAGGAGAACTCCATGTGTTACGGATGAATCTTCGTCGTTGAAAGTTGCCAGGTGCCGAGTGCACATAGTAGAGGATCTTCAGGTCCGGATGTCTTTGATCGCAGATGTCTGGCTCGTTGATTAGGAAACTGAACGTTTGTGGATCCCGAATCGGTGCTGGTATGATGACTGACCTGTTATAGTTGGAGTAATCCGTGAACATTTCTTGGACATCCATTGTCGGTTTAACAATTCTGTTTTCGGATTCCCAGAACCAAATCAGCCAGGCGATAAGCCCGTGCATTACAAGAAAGGTACAGCAAGCAGCAACGAGCAGGATCGCCGTACGTCGTCGTCGACACACTATCCAAATAGACGTCATCCTCTACTTCTGACATAGATTTAACTATCAAAGGAAAACAAACTGCAATAAAGAACAAATAAATTAGTTGGAAATTGATAAATTTAATTCATACGAGAAACCGACATCCTGTTGATCACTGCAACCCTAAACTTTGATATTACCTCTAATGAAAGACACCCACCATTTCCGAATAGTTAATCGGCCTATATCCCTATCTGCCGCAATATCTACGCCATGGTCGTCAATCTCAATCTTTGCGTGGGATTTCTTGCAGGGCGAAAGGGAAGCCACAAGTGTGCCTGCCTTCGGATGGGAAATACAACTGCGGTCTTCTCCTATAGGGACAAACTGTATTGGACCTCACTCCCTCCCCATTGCTTGGTTAAGAGCTGACAGGTGTGTGATGTGTACGATGTGAAAATGGTTGGAGCTCACCTCTTGGAGTCGGCAAAATCGTATTCAGAGCTGTCACCAGTGGAGTTACCTCTTGAGTTCATTTACACACATTGAATTGAAACTTTCACCCTATTACATGTTTTGAGAGAATGCAAGTGCACCCATTGACTAATAACGGGGGTGATAACTGTAATATCCCCGAATGTAATTGCTCAAAGGATTTTCTTGCTTCTTCTAAGACTAATTTGTAAAGAGTCGGTGGTCCCAGATCAGGGTAACTAGTTTGTCTTGGTGTCTCAGTGGTTGAGCTCTTGACTCGGGCTTCCGTGAGTAGGTTTGGTCCAAGTGAGACAGGTGGCTTCTTTCGGGCACCTTCCGTCGTACGGGAAGTAAAGTCGTGGCCCCGTGTGAGATGTCACCTGCAGGTAAAAGAACCATTCTCATGTTAGGATGAAAATAAAAAGACGTTAAATAAGCAGAGGTTGAGACAGTGAGGCTCCAATCAGCTGCGTAAAAATGCCGTCTAATTGTTCTCCCTTTGTGTATGCATTCCAGGTACATCCGAGACCTATGGCTACCCGACTCTACCATAGGAGGTATAAGTGTTAGGAATGATGATAAGACATGTCATTTGCTATACATCAGAAAACACTTTTATGCTTAGAATACATGGATGTACAAGATTTTTAACCGAACAGGTTCCGACTCGAGTAAATAACAAGACGAGCGGAAGATATCCCAACCCTGTTACCAAACTAAACACTGGTCACAAACGTTGGAACTTGCACCAGATGCTGGGATGGTCTCTGCCATGGTAAACCTTTCACCGTCCATTCCGATTCTTCCACGTGAAGAGGTCTAACCCGACAGATGTTCTCTGAAAATCGATTCTGCTGTTACCAAAATCCAAAACCCAGTCCTGATTGGAAGTCTGAACGATGATTTCGTAAAACTTTTCGACAATCGTTCTTCTTTTCAATTTGTCATTGCCGGCCATCCTCAGCAGTTCAATTACTACAAGTCCAATCCATATCTTCCATCCATGCTCAATATCATCAATACTGCAAAAGAGTTCTGGAGGACGCTCAAAGTGACAATGATAGACATCGAGGATGGTAAGTCGTTTGGAGAAGGATTCAACCTGCACTCCAGATTTGTTTCGCAAAATTCCAGTGACATACACATCCTCTAACATTAGCATTGGTGGTAGTAAATGGGCCGCTCTTAACAATTTGTTCATGGTACGCATAGAGAAGAAGAGGACACCTCGTGAACAGAAATCTGGATACGCATTCCATTCTTTACGTGAAATGTAGCGTTTCAACTTGGGCTTTCTTGGAATGGCGCCACCGGATATGACTTGGCACCAAATAATATCCTTCTTTTGACGTTCGTCACTCAATGCTACGAAACGTTCAACGAAACGGAATACGTTCACCAGAACGGTGTCATCTGTTACAAGAATGAAATGGGCATTGATACAATGGTTTTGAATCCAATCCAAAATGAAACCAATTCCGGTCAAGTGCTGGTCATTGTCTTCAAAATTTCCTTGTACCATATCTCGATATTGACTGCTCTCATCTTGCAACTGTTTCTGCACTGTCATGGAAGTAGTCCTACCCACGAAGAACACAGTCTCCATTTCCAGGTAGTGATAAAGAGTCTTGGCTCCCCAGGCCTTCCGGATCAGATTTCGATGCGAACTGTTCTTCACTGCGGATCTCACACAGTGGATCACCACTGGCGAGGGATGGATGCAGGCATTTGGATCATGCAAAACAACTTTTTTGAATAATTCGTTGTCTATTGAATGCTGAGTTCCATCCACATCGCCCCGTAAGTTGAAAACATGTTCACTAATTAGCTTTAATGCGAAGTGTTGATTTGCGCCTTGACTTGAACCTTTATAGGTGAAGATGCGAAGGCCAACCAGAATCAGCAATGCCAACCATGTAACAAACAGGCAGAGATGACGCCGCCGCACTGACGTCTTCATGACAACCAAATGTCCTCTTGTCAATGTGCCCAAACCATTGAAACGCACCAGAATCCGCCCTAGAATCCAAACAGAAGTAAAAGTAGTGACGGTAACTTTATTGAATTGCATCTTTAGCCTGCTTCCGGTTTCGTGTTCCTGAAGAGGAACAGGGTAGTGGAATGCTGATTATGATGACATAGTCCTGAGAGCTGTCAGTAGTAGTCAGAATGGGTACAGAGCCAATGATAAGGTCCCTAATAGGAGTTAGTAACCAAAATCGATCAGTTTTATATGGGTGTGAGGGTACTTTAATGTACAGGTGTATGCTGGCGACTATTCACAGGTGATTTGCCGCCATCTAGTGACCATTTTTTGAACCTCGTCACCAGGATGACTCAGTATCCTACAAGCCTGAAGGAAGGCTTTTAAAAACTAGTATGACCTTTATTAACTCATCTACAGCCGGGCTTGGGTATCCGTAAGTTGAGAATTCTGTCAGAAAGGATAAACAAAAATATTGGATAGAAATACCAACAGTTATAGATAGTGAGGATGAGGAAACTTTAGAGCAATAAAGGTGGTGGACAGTGGTTTTTGAGTGACCGCATTGGTATATACTGTAGTATATACAGTATGTGCCACTCAGGGGTTCAACCAGTTCTACGACATTTAAATGGATCAAAGAGGTACTGTTCATAATAGAAACCGGCATCAACGAGCAAAGCACTCGGAAATGGGTAAAGAGGTTGGTCATTGGGCTATTTAACATACTGTACGTCCTTCAACCGCTGAATATTCCAGTAGAAAAGGGGTATTTTTTTATGGAGGATTCTTGTGTGAGTTCTTAACTCTGAAGACTATTTACTGACGATCGGGGAAGGGGAAAAGGCGATCTAAACTAGAAAATGATCTACAACAGTTTTTTCAACAGGAATTTCGCAAGAAGTTGAGAAAACAAACGTGGTTTTTTTTGGAAAGTGATCGAGTAATTGCCTGTACCACTGCATTCATTTCGAGGGTTCCTCTGTGGTGTCAGGATTGATATCGTGATTTTAGCATTCCTTTCCGCCCCCCAAAAAAGGTTCTTTCACTAGCAGGCGTTTGTGGGATACTGCTCTTGTGGTGTCATAATTTGATGCTCAACTGACGGAGGGCACACTTAGGTTCTCCATCACCCAATGGAAATCACTCTGGTCGACCAGAAAAGAACCTGTGCATTATGAACTCGAGCGGTCGATTTGAACAGAACCTACATTCCAGTCCGAACACTAGAGCTAAGGTAGCCACGACAACTCTGCGACGGCAGATAAATGGCATTTATATTTTATAGGCTGACGGTTTGATTCAACTGTCAAGAGTCATGATAGTTGGATTCATTCAAAAATTGGTTGACCGATCGCTGGGAAGTGTCATGATGTTTTTCACATTACAATGCATGCTGTCATCTGTATATAGTACAGCCATTTTCAAATCATTCCTTATCTAACTGTAATATAATCAATTAAAACTGATTCGTTGAAATTATTTTACCTCAGATATTCAGAGAGCTTTGTCTGAAACCTTAATTCTTATTTAAGATTTTCATCACACACTAAAATGGTTCTGGACTCCAAACAGGGCTTATGAATTCAAGTGTATTTAGAAACCAACACCAGATAAAATACATACTTACAACGAATTCCTGTCTTTTCCCCCTTTGAATTATTTAAGCAGTGATGGGGTTAACAAGCATTATAAAATAGTCAGTGCCCAGTCGTCCAACAACATCGTTTTCAAAAATTGGAAAGAGTTAAACGTCAATAGAAAATAGGTCGCAAGTAACAACATATGGCCTTATTTCGGCGAATCATTCATATTTCGCTTCAGAGTGGATAGCAAGGCAACTGACGTAAAATTGAGACGTTGTGAACTATGACTTTTCCTTCTTTTGTTTCCTGAAACTAATCGCCATGCTTTTGCATTTTATTTAATCTTTGGATGCCGCGGACTTCACCACTCCAAAAAGATGCTCGGTTGGTTCATAAATCAGTTTAACTCCTCCTCTTTTACTAATAATCAAGGTATTTAGGTTTCGAGTTTCGTGTTGTTACTTCTTTCCAGCTCAACAATTTCACATAATGATGTCGAAGAACACTATTTAAAACACGAAAAAAAAAACCCGGCAAGCTTATTTGGAATAATCATTTAAAGCATCGTCTTCGTTTGAAATTCGATTTTCTACTGAACTTGAGCATAGAGAGTAGAAAAGAACTCTTCCAAGTTGCACCTACAGAGAGCACAAGCCTTATCATAAGGGCTAATTCTCACTTTACGTCAACATTCACTTTTAAGCAAATAGGTAGGTGAGTAGCAGGAAAGTGATGATGTTATGCCTCATCGATACCTTGTTTTCCTGATCGAGGTGCTGGTGGTGAAACATGTCGGCCAATTTCTAATTCACTAGTATTACTGCGTCTGTGGCTCTAGGTTCGTTACTCGACCGAGGTGTGAGCGGCAAGTTGCGTTGGACACACCAGTTCTCGTCTGATCACTGAAGTTAAGCAACGCAAGCCCAGTTAGTACTGACATGGGTGGTCGCTTGGGAAAGCTGGGTACTGCTAATACCCAATAATCGTCGCATTGGTGTAGTGTCTGTGCAGTCTATGCACTAGAACTATGCAGTGGACGGGTCTCTAATGACCTTGTAGTTGACGGGACCTTAAACACCAACAAACAACAACAACAAATCGACCGAGGTGGGTTGCCTTCTTTCGGGCGAGAGAGAGAGGTCCCGAGGGCGCCTTCCATCGGATGGGAAATAAAGACATGGCCCCATGTAGTACACGACGTCACTTGCATTTAGAAGAACCCTCTCTTACTATACAACGGGTAGCAAAAAAGTAACTTCTAACCCCTTTTCCCGCCTATGGTAGGGTCGGGTACCCATCTTGCCCCTCTGAGCGGGCACAAGAGTGATAGATTGGGTAATTGGACTGTATTTTCCAGTGCCTGTCGCCGAACAAAGCTGCAACCCCTATGCTTATTTATCGTCGGTCTCCTGTTCGTTGGGGTATTCCATCGACGACGCCAGGGGGCGAGCTCCTACACCTGGAAATTTTACCTCATCTATCCGATGCACATTCTTTTGCGTGCAAATGACATTGTACACACAGCTTGTGACCTCGGTTTTACTTCTCATCCGAAGGAAGGCGCTCTCGGGGCATCTCTCTCGCCCGAAAGAAGCCAACCCACCTCTGCCCAGCATCGAACCTAGAACCACTGACGCAGACTACCGAGTCGGGATTGCTATGCAACGGGTAGATGAGGCAAAATTCCCAGATGGTGGAGTGCCCCAACGAACAGTAGACCGACGATAAATAAGCATAAGGGCTGCAGCTTTGGTCGGTAACCGGCTGCGTAAAAATACCGTCAAATAGGCGGCCGATGTGTTCACTCGGAGGGACAAAGATTGGCAAACCTGTAATAGGGGGGAAAATATGTGCGGACCTAAACAGCGACGTGCCTCGAACTTTTTGGTAAGTTACAATATATTTTATCTACTTAGAAATACAACAGGGTGCATTTCAATATAATTTCTACTCTCAAGTGAATTAAAATCTAAAGAACGAAGCGTGTTTTTTATTATAACTGGGTTTCGTTATAGGGTATCTGGGAAATTCTAAAACTTGACTTCTTTGTGATTTTAGCCCAATTAAACACTTGGAATTGATTGCTTTTTGTGCATACGGTGTTTAAGGTTCATCCCCCCTTTGTTTTTGTATTGCCCAATAGCAAAACGTGGTCCCATTCCACAGTTGGCCAAGGAGGGTACCATTATGCAATAGGCGGAAGACGATATCATAAACCAGAATAGGGGACAGTACAAGTAAAGCACCTGTGGCCTTCCTCTATTGTATGATACGGTACTCAAAAACTTAACTATATCCGGGGAATGTCTTCATTATAACCGGGGAGCTTCACACATAGCATATGATTATTGTAATTGAAAAAACAAATCTAAAAAAAACTACGGGTGAAGGAGTGCCTATACAGATCTCTCAAATGCAGGTGAAAGGAATATTTCAAATGCAGGGGGAGGTAAATATCGTGCAAAATTTGAGAGCAATCGCACCAGTGGGTCAATTTTTTGTGGAATATAACTTACAGGGTCATATTTTTTTTTTTTACAAAATTGTCACCAACTTTCCGCAACAAACAAATTTACATGTTGAAATCAAAATTTAAACTGTACCTGTAAGCTGTGATGAGGTGGCGTGTAATATTAGTGTGATATTGTAACGTGATGGACCTCCCTTATTGGCCAGTAGGGTATCTACATACCTCCTCTCATTTAATAGTGGCGTGTTATATTGCAACCTGATGGAGATTCCTCTGGTGGCCAAACTAGTAACTACATACTAAACAATAATTTCACCCTCGCCCCTTCCTCAGTGGGTGGTAGGGACTTCTAATCCCCCAACAGTATCAATTTTTATCAGGTAGTAAGCAATAAATGAGCACACTCGGCAACCGCGTCAGTTCTAGGTTCGATACTGGACCGTGGTGGGTCGGCTTCTTTCGGGCGAGAGAGAGAGGCCGCGAGTGTGCCTTCTTTCGGATGAGAAGTAAAACCGAGGTCCCGTGTGGTTGTACGATGTCACTTGCACGTAAAAGAACCCGCTCTACTACGCAACGGGTAGATGAGGCAAAAATTTCCAGGTGTAGGAGCTCGCCCCCCTGGCGTCGGTAGCATTTCCCAACGAAAACTAGACCGACGATAAATAAGCGTAGGGGTGCAGCTTTGGCCAGCATCCGGCTGCTGAAAAATCTTTGACCAATATGTCGCCCTGTGTCCATTCAGAGGGACAAGATGGGTACCCGACCCTGCAATAGGCGGGAGAAGGGTTAGGAGTTGCTTTAGTTTTAAGAAATAAATGTACAAATTTGGTCGAAACGCCCCAGCAGTTCAGAAGTTTATGTCGAACAAACAATACAATACATACATACTGTACATACAAACTATCAATGGGCAGAGGGTCATCCTGCATTTTACTGGTGTAAATGATTTCGTCATACGTCGGCCCCCGTACACTTCCTTCAAAACCAAATACAGGTTATAGAGCAGGTTTACACGTACCGTATTTATTCTAATTAACAGGGCCCTCTAATAAATGGCGCGCTCCAAAAACCGGCGCACTGTCTATTAAAAGTACTGAATTCATCATCATCCTTCCCTTATCCCGTCTGTGGCAGGGTCGGGTCTGTTGGTCCACTGAACTTGCTCTGACTGGGGGCACCCCAGGAATATTGGCTTTGTTATATAGAAGTGGTACCTTATTAATTAAAGGTACTGAAATATAAACAGCGCCCTCTAATAAACAGTGCCCTCCAATAAACGGCGCAACAAAAAAGCTTTTGAAACAATAAACGGCGTTTTAAACTGTCATGAAGAGCATTTTGGCCCGGTGCACAGATCCAAGTTTTAAACGTACGGGTGCTGCAGCAGTCCAATGCACACACATAATGGTGTGAATGGACACATGGGCGATCCATTGGACAGTGTTTTTCCACAGCGGGTTGTCGACCAAAGCTGCAAGCCCTATGCTTATTTATCGTCGGTCTACTGTTCGTTGGGGCATTCCACCGACGGCAGGGGACGAGCTCCTACACCTGAAAATTTTGCCTCCTCAACCCGTGGCATAATAGAGAGGGTTCTTTTAAGTACAAATACCATCGTATGTGACATGCACGCACATGCGGTGAAATATCGCCAGCACACATTTGGCAACTGAGAACAATGGATGCTAATTACAGTAGTTAGCAAAATAAACTTTATTTTACAAATAAGCCGTACTAACGATATCAACAGCTGTGTGCTGCACTCAATAGGACAAGAGGTACTACGTGATCTAATGTGGGTGTGAGGCGCCGTTACGGACGGTTTCGTAGGGATCTGCGGGCATTTTCAGATACAACTTCGATATATGGTGCCGCAGCGGCGCCGGAGGTATGTGTGCACTCCTCCCCCATTTCAACGAGGCACGAGGAAAAATTGGATGTGTGCACCGGGCTTAACGGGAGAGGCAAATTGCGTTGGACACACCCAGTTCTCGTCTGATCACTGAAGTTAAGCAACGCAACCCCAGTTAGTACTGACATGGGTGGCTGATTGGGAAAACGGGGTACCGCTAGTATCCAAAAATCGTCAAGTGTCTGCAGCCTCTGCGTCAGAACTACACAGTGGACCCTCCTTTGTGCATTGGCTGCTAATTTGTTATCCAGGTCAGTTATCTACAGCGAATTGTTTGTTTGTTGGTTGGTGTTTAAGGTCCCGTCAACTACACGGTCATTAGAGACCCGTCCACTGTGTAGTTCAAATGCATAGACTGCACGGACACTACACTAATGCGACGATTATTGGGTATTAGCAGTACCCAGTTTTCCCGAGCGACCACCCATGTCAGTACTAGCTGGGCTTGCGTTGCTTAACTTCAGTGATCAGACGAGAACTGGTGTGTCCAACGCAATTCGCCGCTCCCTATCTACAGCGAAGTACTATACACCAGGGGTGGCCAACAAGTCGATCGCGATCGACCAGTCGATTACGGAGCCAATTTTGGTCGATCACTCACAATGTGTTGACTTAAGACCCACCTCGGCGACGTAGTGGCTCAGTGTTTCTAGGTTCGATACTGGACCGAGGTGGGTCCAGCATCGAACCTCCCCCTGCCCACTTTGACTACGCCTAAGACAAAAAGTCGATCGCGACACTTTTTTAAGATAAAAAGTCGATCGCGACACTTTTTTAAGATAAGAAGTCGATCGCGACACATTTTTGAGATAAAAAGATCTTATGTACACAAAAGTTGGCCACCCCTGCTATACACCATATCGCTGGTCACATCCCTTCCCCCTTTAGAAAATCTTGGCTACGCCAGTGGATGTGTTCACAGGACTTAATAAGCAGACGACTCGGCATCAATCCTCTACCGTGTAATGCGAGATGATGGAAACGGGAACGGTGAATTGCGTTGGACACACCAGTTCTCGTCTGATCACGGAAGTTAAACAACGCGCAATCCTAGTTAGTACTAACATGGGTGGCCGCTTGGGAAATTTTGCCGAAAAATTGAGGGAGAAGAGGAGCTCGTTAGGTGTCTCTCAGGAATGCAGGTGGTCGGTAGCACCCGGGGTAGGGGGAGACCAAAGCAGACGTGGGAACAGGTTGTCCGTAAGGACATGGCAGTGTGTGGGGTGGACAGGGACCTGATGGGAAATAGACGAGTGGAAGGCTAGAACCCGCAGACCCGACCCTGCCACAGGCGGGATAAGGGTATGATGATGATGAAATTGAGGAGGAAAAACGTAGTCCTATGCCCTTCAATCCATAAATTGTCCAACTCCTAGTGCGGCCAAGTTGCGTTGGATACATCAGTTCCCGTTAGATCACTGAAGTTAAGCAGCGCACACCCACGTCAATACCAATTTGGGTGGTTGGTAAAGAACGTTGGGTGCTGCAACTTAACCCTCTTCCTTGTCCTTTCACCTAGCTCCTCATCTCCCGTGGGCAGCCTCCTAAGGGGTTGACCTGTTATGGCTGCCTGGCTTACACCCCAACCCACAATCCAATCTAATTCTGAAACATTACAGCCTTCCATGGAACATGGGTGTTCAAGCTTTTCCCTTTACGCCATGATATATTTACAGTATTAATTTTAATGGTTGCCGATTGACTTTTGGACGACGCGACGGTGGTCCACCGGGAGGGAAGCCCGGCTGCTAGCGGGGCGATTGCATAACAAAAATTGAATTTATTCTCCGTATCGTGCTTTTTAGTAGATCAGCCAAATTCCCAGGTTTAGGAGCTCGCCCAGGGGCGGCTAATTCACTGGCTTATTGCGTTGGACACACCAGTTCTCTTATGACCACTGAAGTTAAGCAACTCAACTGAGGACCGCTAATACCCAAAAATCGTCGCATTAGTGTAGTGTCTGTGCAGTCTCAGCATTAGGACTATGAGTTGACGGGGCTCTAATGACGTTGTAGTTGAAGGGCCCTAAAACACCAACAACAAGAAGCGATGGAAACGAAGATTGCGCAAAGAAGCGTCTCCGATATAGTACCTGGGATAGAACCTCGCTCACGTGAACATGAAGCTGGAACACAACATACCCCTTACCAGTGGTATGGGGAATTGGAAGGGTCGTGGATGGAAGAATCTCTTCTGTCAGATATCAACACATGACTTGTTGGAATACAATTAACCTCACGGAAATGCATTGAAATATGTTTGTCTTTCGTTATGCTGATTTAAAATGAATTATGCTACCGACAATGCATATGGAGAAAATATAAATGGTTTTTTGGCGTGATTACTGACTGCCCTCTTATCTGTATGTTAATAATGAACAATCTTGTTTTAGAATAATTATGAATTAAAAAATATCTTTGGCCTACCTGGCTAACGATGTAGCCACGAAGATATCCGCTTTCAGACCCACACTAATGAATGAGGTCGAAGGTAAACCAAGTATACGTAGTATAATGATGAAATATTTGCATTCGACCCTTACACCGCACATTAATTAATTCAATTAGCTTTTGTACAGGCACATTCTCATACAGTTACTTATTATAATAACTGTTTGACAGAAGTTAATGACTCCCTTATCATCCAATTGAGGTAAAGGAAAATAATCATGATAAAGGGACACATTCAACAGCAACACCCTATGAGCAACCGGCGGCAACAACCGGTATGAAGTGATTGTAGTTTTATTAAGAAGTGGACGAGTAGCTATTTCGAGAGCGCTTAGCACTAATTTCATTAAAATGTACAATGCGCTCTCACATCAGCTACAATCCGCTTCAAGTAATGTTAACGGTATGAAGCAAGAAATCTTCAGTTATAGTGGCGGCCGCTAGATGGCAGGCGTGCAATGACAGCGGAGGTGTTTGGCGGGAGATTGTAGTCTTTGTGTTCATCTGACAACGTTGTTTAGTGGTATTCTGAAATGGAGGTAAACTTCTTCTGAATTATTTAATTATTATTATTTTGAATGCTGAAGTTCACAATTCTAGTTTATAAAATATCAATGCTATTGGCATTAAAGTAGTTTTATACATGTTTAGAATAGAGAATCCGGATCGGAAATGTCTCCACAGCCTAGGCGATCTAGGACGTCGCCTAGGACTCCTCGTCGTACTGGCCACGGAAGGGGTTCTAGACGGCGGGTACAAGCTTCTAATGGTGATGATTCTATTCCGTCTAGTCCGAGTAAGTGGAGCATGATTTCTGTTTTTGTTCACATTCCCCTAGCACCATGGTACGTTGGACATCATCATACCCTTTACTCAGCTGGGACAGGATCGAGTCTGCGGGTTCTAGCCCTCCGCTCCTGTCCGTCCCCCATCAGGTCCCCCTCCACCCCACACACTGCCATGTCCTTACGGACAACGAGCTCCCTCGTCCGCTTCGGTCTCACCCTGCCCCGGGTATTTCCGATCACTTCAGGATATTAGCTAATTCCCCTGTTTTGCCAGTTAAGGTCCCCACATTCCGTGTTCCCAATCTTATATTTGCCTCTATGCTTTCTGAACATGTAGGGCACCCCAGCCAGGTGTCTGGAACCCGCAGGAATATTGACTGCTCCGTCTGGGGGGTTACCGGCCTACCCCACAGTGTTGAACGCAGGGTGGAAATCTTTGCGATTAGTTCATTCAATCAAAGGGTCCTTTCTTACGGTTTCTTACAAGTTTATTTCACATGTGCTGTGTTACATATCAATTTCACCTCAGGTCAAGAACTACCGGCTTTTGAAGACGAGTCAGAAATTCTAGGAGGTGGTGGCAACATCAGTGGCAGTGATGCGGAGATGCAAGCGGAAGAGGAGGATGGAGAAGAACTGTTTGGAGATAACATGGAAGCGTGAGTTTCCGTAATAGGAGAATATGTAATCTGCAAAATACCTGTTATTCTGATTTGTGTTTTACTTGTTAGGGATTATCGACCCATTCCAGAATTGGATGTGTACGAAGGATCCATGTTGGACACATCAGAATATGAAGCCATGTCCGAAACTGATCGCTTGGCGGCCGAAGCTGCGATGAGACGTCGAGATCGTGAGGAGGGTCGTGGAATTGGAAAATTGCGTCGTGGTTTTCTTCATGGTTAGTTTTAGTTCACCTAAAATGACTATCTGCTATACATTCTTTAGACGAAATTATTCCTCTCTTTCCCACTCTTCAGAAGAATCTAGTGAAGATGACGACAGAGTCTCAAGACCATCGCGTAAACGTCGAATGGTTGAGAGAGCAGCTGATGACATGGCGATGGATGATGAAGAGGTGAGTTGCAGTTCGAAGATGTTTTACATTTTGCTAGAATTTTTTTCTGATATGGTTTTCTTGTACATTAGATGATAGAGAGTATTGAAAATCTAGAAGATACTAAAGGTCTTTCAGTGCGTGAGTGGGTTTCCATGTTGGGACCACGAACTGAAATTTACAATCGGTTCAAGAATTTCCTGAGGACTTTCGTCAACGAAAGAGGACATAACGTCTATAAAGATGAAATCCGGCAGATGTGCGAAGGTAAATTCTTGTTATATACTTTGTTAAACTTGGTAATTTCCTTTCGTTAGCTGCTATTCTTGTCTTCAGAAAACAAACAGAGTTTTGAGGTAGACTACAACGTTTTGGCCTCTGCAGAACAGACATTGGCCTATTTTTTGCCTGAAGCACCAGTTGAAGTGCTGCAGGTATTTGACAAGGCAGCAAAAGATGTTGTGTTGAGCATGTTTCCGCAGTACGAGCGTATTGCTAAAGAGATTCATGTCAGAATTGCTGAACTCCCTCTTCTGGAGGAACTGCGCTCCCTTCGACAACTACACCTAAACCAACTAATTCGGACCACTGGTGTGGTTACCAGCGCCACTGGTGTTTTACCACAGCTCTCTGTGGTGAAATACGACTGCATAAAATGCTCCTATGTGCTTGGTCCGTTTGTTCAGACACAAAACAGGGAAGTTAAACCAGGTTCTTGTCCTGAGTGTCAGTCCAATGGACCCTTTGAAATCAACATGGAGCAGGTATTTTCATTGATTAAGTTCTTCTTACATGGACTGTGCTTGGTAATATTTTCTGACAGGTGTTCTGGTTTATAACTTTGAACTTTCAGACAATTTATACAAATTACCAGCGGATCACTCTACAGGAAAGTCCAGGAAAGGTACCTGCTGGACGATTACCACGATCGAAAGATGTTATTCTTCTAGGCGATCTCTGTGACACTTGCAAGCCAGGGGACGAAATCGTAAGATCTAATGTCATTCGTTGGGACAAATTGTGAGTGATGCTGAATTTTCATAATTCTTTAGGAACTTACTGGGGTGTATACCAACAACTACGATGGGTCCCTCAACATCGCCAACGGCTTCCCAGTTTTTGCAACCGTTATCTTAGGAAATCATGTGTCCCAGAAGCAAGATAAAGTTATGGGACGAAACTTGACAGACGAAGACGTCAAAGCAATTGTGGCTTTGGCAAAGGACGAGAGAATTCAAGAGAGGGTTTGTGACGGAATGATTCCATAGCATATTGAAGAACAACGCTGAATGACGACCAGTCCTAACAATGACCTTGTTGAAATCTTTAGATAGTGGCCAGCGTCGCGCCTTCCATTTATGGTCATGAGAGCGTCAAGAGAGCCATCGCATATTCGTTGTTTGGTGGAGAGTCCAAGAATCCAGGCCAGAAACACAAAGTTCGAGGAGATATCAACGTGTTGATTTGTGGAGATCCTGGCACAGCAAAATCTCAGTTTCTTAAATATGTAGAGAAGGTTGCTCCAAGGGCTGTATTTACCACTGGTCAGGGGGCGTCAGCTGTTGGTCTCACTGCTTACGTTCAGCGTAGTCCTGTTACTCGAGAGTGGACGCTAGAAGCTGGAGCCCTTGTTTTGGCTGATCGTGGTGTGTGCCTTATCGATGAGTTTGATAAGATGAGTGATCAAGACAGGACAAGTATCCACGAAGCTATGGAGCAACAGAGTATTTCCATTTCGAAGGCTGGTATTGTCACATCCCTTCAGGCGCGTTGTGCTGTGATAGCTGCGGCAAATCCAATTGGAGGTCGTTATGATCAGTCATTGACATTCTCTGAAAATGTAACTTAAGAAAACGATTATTTGCTCTTCGGAACTTTTTAAGACATTTTCTGAATGAACTTGTTTGCTTATAGGTAGATCTGTCTGAACCAATTTTGTCTCGATTTGATGTATTGTGCGTCGTTCGAGATTTTGTTGATCAAGTTGAGGTAAGTGGACATTGAACGTTAATTTACGTTAGGTGTGGAATGTACTGATGCATGATTTGTATGACAGGATGACCACTTGGGAAGATTTGTGGTGGCCAGCCATATGAGGCACCATCCAACGAAAAAGGCCGAGTTAGAGAATTTTGTAAGTATCAGGCACCAACTCTTAAATTTTATTGAAGGCGCCCTGGATATAGAGAAAACCTAAAATGTGGGAATTCATAATGAACTTGGTATAATAGTTTGGCAGTTTGCTGGTTGATATCTAGCCTCTTATGCTTTGTATCTGTTCTTTTTGTATGATGTGACGCAGTGGTTCCATTCCGGTGTAAATTGTCAACGATACAAAACGTACACTATTCGAAACGGATGGAGTTTTTTTTAACTAAACTATTGCCTCTTAAGATCAGCACAATCACCTCATATCCCGTATCCCTCGGCCATTGTTCTGTTGCCTTTATTTGTATAACCAGCAACTGACGTCTGTCCCGCTATCTTTTTCCTGATAAATTTGTCAGCTTGTAGTTTTAATATCTTGGTTGGAAAGAGTCCTTGTCCCTCTACTTGACATCAGCAGCCAAGCCTTGGATAGTCCTTAATTTATGTTGGTGATGCGAGTTCATTAGTTTGGGTATTGAAGCCCTCTCCTCGGAAATGAAATGTCACAGGTCAAAGGGGCGGCTTATTGCGTCGGACACAACAGTTCTCATCTGATCACTTAAGTTAAGCAACGCAACCCCAGCTAGTACTAACATGGGTTGCCGCTTGGGAAAACTGGGTACTGCTAATAGCCAAAAATCGTCGCACTAGTGTAGCGTCTGTGCAGTCTTTGTATTAGAACTACGTAGTGGGCGGGGCTGTAATGATTTTTCTAGTTGAAGAGCCCTAAAACACCAACAAACAGACAAAAAAGGCACAGGGCAAAACTGTTAGTTATTAGTTTCGCAACGAATATAATGCCCTGTTTACTGGGAAATATTGTAGCACGAGAAGGACGTGTTTACAACTAATACAAAGCAGATCCCATTTTCAATTTTTATTTGGGAGAAATACTCGCAATCGAATCTCAGAAAATATGTTTGTCATTTCATGAATTTTAATTGCAAAATGTTTCCAGCAACCAAATTACGTATTGATGCAAAATGATATTTTAATATTGTATAGCTGCCACGGACGTCATCTGGAGTGCAGTTAATCCCTCAAGATTTGCTCCGCAAGTATATCATCTACGCACGTGATAAGATTCATCCCAAGTTACATCAAGTAGACCAAGATAAGGTGGCTCGAATGTATAGTGACTTGAGGCGGGAGTCACTGGCGACGGGTAGCATCCCAATTACTGTGAGGCATATTGAGAGCATGATTAGAATTGCGGAGTCGAACGCACGGATGCATCTTCGTGATTACGTTCAAGAGGAGGATGTCAATATGGCTATCAGGGTAACACTGGAATCGTTCGTAGAGACGCAGAAGTTCAGTGTGACGAAAGCCATGCGAAGAGTCTTTTCGCGTTTCTTGGTGTACAAATGTGACAATAATGAATTATTGCTGTTTGTGTTGAAACAACTATTTCGTGAGGCAGCCTCGTTCATGCGTATTCGGCATGGATCAGTTCAGGATGTTGTAGAGGTCGCATTGGAGGACTTCCGTGACAAAGCCAAGTCACTTAACATTTCAAGCGTAGAACCTTTCCTTAGTAGTGAATTGTTCCTTAATAATCGATTTACGTACGAGGTTAATAAGAAGAGAATTATCCAGACATTGTGAAATATCTGTCCGAACAAGGCGTCGGTTGGCTAGAAATTGCATTAGCTCATGTATTCGTGATTTTAAAATTTATTAGCTTTCTATATATGAATTACTTACATGTCTGACATTTATTTTTCGTAAGGAATTAAAAACGTATACACAGGAATCATTTTTGAAGGAACTAGTTAGTTCTTGATGGTAGTGTCGATGACCATCTCTAAAAATTCCTCGTACCGGAGTGTCACATGACCAGTTTGTTGAGAATCCTTCGATCGGAAAGCATTGGTCAAGCAATATAGCATAACACAACTCTGAATAAAAGCATCAAACTGAATTGAGCCACTTCCATGACGGTCGAATCTTCGGATGATTATCTGTGCAAATGAAGGTGATAACCTGTAACACAAGATATAGTAGTAAATTATGCGAAGTGCACGTTTAGATCCGCGGTTTCTTAAGCAAAGGTTTGAGATTTTGTTAAAATTTCCTCACCGATATCCAAATGATGATAAGGCTTGATGAAGTTCTCGGACGTCAATTGTACCCGAGCGATCAGTATCGAAGCTATCGAAACACCGTTTCCAATCTTGGATATAGTTCCATAAAGTTGAAAACTCGTAAATATCTATTGTACCACTTTTATTTGTGTCAAACATTCCAACCATCAACCTGCAAGTTTCCTTGTAAGAGTAAAGAGATCTTTTGAAACACCTGTTGAAACTTGTCGCGGTGTGTTAAGTTTGAATGTTGTACATACCTCGTTGAACGGTGACCAATTACCATTCATAAGAGCTCTTTGTAATTCATCCACTGTGATTTTGCCCGAGTTATCTTGGTCAACAGCTTTGAACATGGACCACAAGTCTGGTGATATACCAGGAGGTGGTCCTGCTGATGGATAACCCCATGAAGTGGGTGTCTATTGCGGAAATCAACAGGTGTCAATTTCTGTCTTTTCTGTCTGTCACATCTTTTGCCTACTAGTTATCACCAACTTATTATCAAGTTCATGAAGAGCTAAAGGTCTACTTACTGGTTTATAGCCGTAATTTCCCCACGACATTGTCCAATGGTTGTCTTAAGCAGATGTAGTTTGGCTAATTTTGCAAGGGCGTAAATGTACAGTATATGACTCCAGCGTTGAAACAACTTTGGCGAAGAGCATATCTAACGGGATGACGACATAGAATCATAAATAAGAGAATTGACGTGTAAGTCTGCGGTCGCTTGTAGTGGTAAACAAGAGTTAATCTTGATTAGGGACGTTCTAATATTAATACAACTATCTTATACACTCAAATCGAATGACGTAATTTTCGGATTAAAAGAAGAATATGGAAATTAGGAGTAGTTATCATTCAGATCAGAAAATCTAGTATTGCATATATGTATGAATTTAGGAAACCACCCAAACTAATGTAGTTATTATGAACGGAAATAAATCATTCATAAAGTTTACCAGATGGAATTCAAAATGTTTTTTTTTCGTAATTCCTGCTTGCCCTAATTAAAATAAACTCCATCTTAACAGTAAGAAGAAATAATGAACGTCTTCAATCTCATGCAGTCAAGCAATATTATTTCATGCAATTTTTTTAGGAAGTTGAATAAATTTAGTGTATTTTATTACAATAATAATGAAGGTTTGATTAAAATCACTATCAGTGATTAACCATTTCACATCGTCCCTACTGGTGGCACGAGGCCTTTCAACCGCCTTTCATTTCCATCAAACTCTATATGAAAATATGTACATTCAGTAGCCCCATCGTACTAGTATAGAGGATAATGCTGGATTCTTTATCCACTTTCAAACTCCATGTTATGTGAAGAAACTGTGATAACAGAAAATGATGCTAAAGAGGAAGATAAGGACGAAAATAACATTTTAAACCTACATTCCTCACTGTTATTTGTCTCAAATATAATGAAATTTTTAAGCTTGACCATATCCTTTAGAATAAAGACTATTTCGAAAACATTCGAAACGCTTTTTTCCCTACGAACTAGTTGCGGGTTATTTGGACTACACCTCTTCTTTCAAGAATGGCAAGATTAAGCACTCAAATCGATTTCCAGGGTGGTATCGGAACGTCCCCAACAGATGATACAATTGGGAATGGTAGATGGCGCGGCGACTGTGTCGTCTAGAGAATGTCGAAACATTAGTTAGTGTGTGCATTTCTAGTTCTAGAAGTCAGTTTGAACGATACTCAACTTTTGGAAACTCAATTGTGGATGGTAAAGAGTGGTCAGTCGTCTTCGGTGACTGACCCGACCGGACGACAATCCTCGGCAAAGTCGTGTTTCTCTCAACTGCATTTTTCGTCGATAAGAATACGTTGGACTATCCAACCGCTAGGTTGCATGACCATCGTCATTGTGGAGTGTCGTGTGCGAGGCGGCGGAGCGAGGTTGACGTCATCGATGACCTCATTCGACGCGCGTTCACGTGACTCGTGTACCATTTGGAGGTCATGAACTATAACCTTCGCATCTTGGCTGGAGTGGAGCACGGACATTGAAGTATGATATTCGTTGGAGCTCAACACTATCATCTCCTCTAATGAGGTAAGACTTAATACAGTTTAATTAAGGTGGGGGTTTGATCAGGGTTAATCAACTATGCTCGTTGTCGACAGGCGTGCAGTTAGTTGGGGGCCGACGAAAAGTCGTCACTTCGGCAAGGGAGTAGTAAATCGATGACTGACCCGACCCACTAGCCGTCGCTGCCACTGCACCGATACCGTTGCCGTGTAGAGTTGAGCGCGTCATTCGGAAAACCCTTCTTCGTTCATTCGGCGTTTCACCTTGCAACCGATGCTTGCAATTGCCTGCCTTGCCGCTCGGTTCAAGTTGATGCTTAGAAAATTGTTAACCCTAACGCAAGCCTAACTGCGTGAAATATCTTCTTTTCGTGAATATCATCAGATGTCTGTTGTCGCAATTTAAATGGGGGACAGCAATTGTACACTTGACAACATAATGAGTGATACAAATGTATGAAGAAGTGTCTTTTTTGATTCTTGTTAGATGCTCTGCGTCATCTGACTTGAGATGTCTATCCTCCCCCTCCCGATCTTCGTGATCATCAGCGGCTGACAAGCATGCGCAACTAACGTCATTTGTCCAAATGAACCGCGTTCGATTCGAACACACGTTCGATGAGTGTTCGAACTGAACAGAATAACGTTCTATTTTTCTGTCTGTGTGCGTCTTCGGTGACGTGAGACGTAGGTGTCTAGTCTGCTTTGGTAAGGAAAAAGGATATGCATTTTTGTAAGTAGGGAGGGCTGCTTTTCACGGAGATTGCCAAATAGTTTGAAGTTTCCTGGTCTGAGACTTTCTTTCAGAAGAGGATTTCGTGATTCTGTCCACCTCCTTTTTCTCCTCCCATCTGTATACTCTCAATTCTGGCGTACATCCATTTAAATTGCCGCTGCTGCTGCCGTCGAGGTCAGGTCGCCCTCGTGTCCGCACTTTTAGGATAGAAGGAGGTGAAATAAACGAGAGAAAAAAAAGCAGATAAAAACATAAATTCTTTATAACAGTTAGTGGAAATGGAAGCAGAGTAGATATTTATTCAGAAAAATTCAAGACTGTTGACCAAATGAGTTTTTTTCTTTTTTTTTGAAACATAATGTGTAATTATAGGAAGAACGCATCTTCATCGTGTGAGTTCCTATGTAATCTCTACCTGATTGTATAGGGTGACAAAAAAGGGTTGTGGCTTCGGTGGGCAGCTTGCCCTTTAAAACCACCCGTTTAACATTTCTTCCATGTATACCGTCCTCCCGCCTCTTCCCCCCTTCGTTTTCCATCTTGTCAGTGCCCGTCTTCCCTTTGCTATTGGGTCATCCCGAACTCGTGGGTATGACACTCTGCCATAGGCCTGGTCATGGGTTAGTTGAAGGAGATGGGGACAAGGCATCCGTTTCAAATTCCATGCCTTCTGACATCTGTCTGCTAATGTACATACTTTAGCTTTTTCTTACAATTTCGTTTCTTGTAGGTACCTCTTGTGTTCCAGTTGAAAATTATTATCTCGTTTTCCTACTCTTTTTTTTTTTCTTTCGGTTCTCTTTTTCGCGATTGTTGAAGTTTTTCAAGTTCTTCAAATGCGTGGACACGGCCGTGCAAAACACAAAAGACAGGTATAAGAGGAGGGGAGGTGGCGGCAGCGGCGGTGAGTGGAACCTAAATGAGGGTTTAAACTAGAGCACATTCTTGGCGTGTGTGTGTATGTAGCAAAAAGAAATGAAGCTGACCTGGTGTGACCTCTAGACTAGTTGATTGTCTTTGAAAATGTCGATCATACACATAGGCACAAAAGGACTTGACTATTAGTGGTGGATGTGTAGAATAGCCAAGGTTAAGTGCGAGAAAAACGGAGAGAGCTGGCGGCTAAAAACAACAGGTAAACGCCTAGTTTGCCGGAGTCGACCTCAGCAGCACGTGTCGGCGTCGTTGATTGGTTGAAGATAGAGATCGGCTTGAGATTTGACCAATCAGATGTGCGTTAATGGCTGTTCGGGTCGAAACATAGAACTGCCGGCTCTCGCATCGCACCGTATTCCAGATACAGTATTCGGGTTGGAAATGTCGGCTGGATTTGATCTACTAATAAATAGGGAACTCTCTCCCACACTCATTTCTAAAGATGCCAGTAGATTTAGTCGTTGTCGTCGTCAGTTTTAATTGTCACGATTGAAGTCGTGCACACCCCATCATCAGTATTATTTGGCCGATAAAGTGGCGACCATCCTTGAATCTGAACCCAGGTCACGTCACAGCCGGCGGGCGGCGCGACCATTAAAAAGAAGAGGTCGGTAAATGTCACTGGTGACGTCACAACTTTTTTTTTTGTGTTGCTCCCAGTTCTCCCTCCCTCCTCGGTGTTCGACGGTGACGTCAGACATTCTGAGAATGGGCGCCGCGCCATCTTTAAAGACCGGACTTAATTATTTTTGTTTTTGGTTTAATTCTTTTTTTTTCTCTCTTCACGTTGCTGTATTTTTGACGTCGATGAAACATTTTTTGTTGTTGTTGATTCGCACAAAGAGGAAGAATTCAGCATTTAGTTTACCTTAAAAAATTCTTTAACAATTGCGGACACTTGATGATGGTATGGTTTTGATAGTTGCTCTGACCTGAATTTGGCATTGAAAAGCCTCGAAGATGAGGTGTTGGTTCGTGTCTTGTTAGCATTTAGTGATTGGTTAGCGACGAGGGCAATTCTTGACCTCGAAAAATTTTGGTCAAAATATGAACACCGACCTTGAAAATTAGCTACCAAGCAGAACGTGCGCCCCCCCTCTACCTCCTCTTCCTCCTTACTCTTCCGTCGACGTCTTTCATATTTTGCCTTCAACTGTGTCTGCACGAAAAAAGAAGTTAACCAAAAAAGGGGGAGGCGGGGGTCCTCTTCATTCAAGATGATGATGATGATTTGGAATATTAGTTCAGGTGACAGACTTGCACCTATTTTTTTTTGAAGTTCTGTAAACCTTTTGCTTAACTATTTGGCAATCGAGAAGTGACTTATCACGGTATATATTTCATTTTAGTAAATGTAGGGTTGAATTTGGAACTTTTTTGTTTAGGGCTGCCAACCAGCTAGCTAATACTGCTGCACATCTCGAAATTTGGCTGCTCTTCATTCTTCTAGCACGTGATAAAGGTTCTTTGACGCTCCACTGATGCCTTATCACACGCGAAGGTTGTAGTTTTACTTCCATTCCGAACGCTGCAAGATGTCCTTTTGGGATTTACAATACCTTCGCCAGAAATAAACGTGGAGCTTCATAAACCTCTATTAGTTGGTTTGTTGACGATCAGATGTTGCTAAAAGTCGATCTCTCAGCTGTTAAAGCTGTTTTGCCGACACTAGGGAGAGGTAGTGAGCTTCCGCACTTGGAAGTTTTGCCGATCAATTCCTTTTTCCGGGTGCATAAGTTCTTTGTTGCGTTGTCGACGTCTCGCACACCTTACAGTCTGCTCTCTCGTTCTCTCTCCCTCCCTCCCATTCCTACATGAGGCCCGCCAGGCAAACCATAAATATCTGAAATTTGGCCCGGACAGAGCTCCACATTTACATGTTTATGGACCAAACGCGCAACGAAAGAAGGGCTGAAGCTGGCTACCATCATTTGGAGATGTGGGGGAAGCTAGAGCATCTGAATTTATTTCCTAAATAGATAAGGTTCTTTTATTCTTTAGGTGGCAACGGGTCCCGCCATATAGTGAGCGTCTGTTTCCATATTGTCCAAGTCGGAAGGCTAAATTTGAGGTTTCCGTCTCGCCTTGACAAGAGTCCATCCTCCTCAGAATCGAACTAACGTTCAATGAGAAGATTCAACCCAGAGTCTACCGAATTTGGGCTACCGAGACTGGCTCCACGTGAGGTGAGGGAGGAAGTGACATTTAAGGGGAAGGGGTGATGTTGTGTAATAGCTCCTTCTTTAATTAATGGTGTCGGTTTCTGTACTCTTGCGTATTTATCCTAAAGGTTGTTCCTTCCCCCATCTTGGTCTGATCGTCGCCATCTTCTCCCGGGCCCGATTAATTTGTCGTGCTGTTGGCGTGTGTCGGTGCTTCATTCGCGTCGGCTCAAGAGAAAAGGGCGCGTTCTTTCGCGTGCCCTACTGTTGCCTTGACAACCATTTTCCACCCACACCCCCGTGGTAACTCCCTACTGTCAGCACCCTGCCGCCTATCGGTACAAATCGATAACTCAACGAACTTTACCCTTTCGTGAGCGTGGATAATGAAAAAAAGGTCATTCGTGGCGCTGATTGGCATTTAAAAATAGAGGATTTGGGGGGAGGGGGTTTATCCGGGTTTATCAGCTTTTTTTTTTTTTGTTGGTAAGAAGGTGGCTCTAGTTATACTACTATTCCCTCCTCATTCTTCTTGTTTTTACCATGAACTTTTTTTTTGACGGAATCGATTATTTTTGTCCGCCGTTGTCGAAGAGTCAGAGAGAGAGAGAAAGACCCTCATTGTGCTGGGAGATGATAGTCCCTTCGTTCCAGTTGTGAATCGAAGTACCACCCAGTCACTGACTGCCCATCCTCGGACAGACGCTCAAGTATTTTTGTTTTCGACATTCAACCCAACCCCTCCCTCACCACCCCTTCATCCTGTCATCTAGAGCACCTGGTAGCACGTCCTATCATTTCCTGTCTCATGTTCATCATTAGCGGGGGAGGATTTGCCGTCGTTTTCGAATGGTGTTGGTCATTTGGTGTCCGCTACGGACTGTTAATCTAACACCCCCTACCTCCATCCTTGTCATTCCCCTCCCTCCCTCCCCCTCTAATAAAATGCTTTCTTCCCTTGCTTCCTCCCCTCACCTCGCTTCACGCAGACGCACGGTAGCGTTTTTCTATTTTGCAGGTCGTAAGGTCAAATACCCTGGGTGGTAAAAAGGCAGTGACCTCTTTTGACCTCATGTTATAGTTTTATGTCAGAGGAGGAATGGGACGAGTCCATCCTTGTCTTGAAGGGGTGGTGAAGTTGAGGTGAGGGGCGCTGGGGTGGAGCTAACTTCCGGATTGAGGTTGAGGGTGGGCGGAGGGAAGGGACGACACAGCAATCCCTTCACAAAGGCGCTCGTTAGGCGCACACAAACACACTAACAGCGACGGTGGTGCCAACCATTTTGACCGGACTCTAGCGATGGTCAGCGGTCATCCAATTAGAATCGATCACTGAATGGGATAAGGAGAGTGAGGCACATGCATACATAAAGACATGGTGGACTTGAGGGGCACAGGGTCCTTCATAAAGTACGTGTTGCTTGTTGCCCTTGTACCCCAGGATTTTTTGTTAATTTGATATTGAGTTTAATGAAGTAGAATTTTATGTCCAGAGTAAGATGGCTGTTACCATGTAACTAACAACAGCTATTTTTTTCATTCCATTTCCCGCTACTCCTTTGAATAGCAATTCAGATATTGCCGTTGAAGAGTATTTCCGGGACACGAGGAAGTGGTCGCTTGTAAAAGGTAAACATCTATACATTGATTATACTATTGCGTTTATGTGACAAATATTTAATGACATGTCCATTTTGTTTGTTTGTTGCGTGGTGGGCGGCTTGTGGTTTAGGTTTCTTCACCGTTTGACCCGAGATTGAAGTGTCCAACCGATCAGACAAGGTGCAGATATCAAGAAGGCCATATTGCCAATTGACATCGCTGTCGTCCGCCCCCGCACTCAATTTCCTATGGCTGTTGAATGGCCTCAAGCATCGACGTAGGGGCGTACCTGCAGACGTCCGCTGTCACAGATGTCACTCCGGGAACAGTGATGACCCTGACGAGTTCCGCGGAATTGGATGACCTAAAGAGGTCGCCTGACGAAAGTCCCGACGCCTCCTCTCTTGTCGGACAGCCCCTGGTGGCTCACCATCTCCATCGTTCCGCAAACTTGCCAGTTGTCGTTTCTGAGTCGTCGCCCTTGTCAACTGATCACGAATCCTCCAAATATCAAGGATCACTGTCAAGCAGAGTATTAGCGACAGCTTTCGAGTCCGGACTTTACGGAAGGTCTCCATCATCGGTAGACTCTCAGGCGTCTCCACATCAATCTCCAGTTTCCTCCGCCCTCGGCCTCACCTGTAAGAAATCTCCTGGGTAAGATTCTTTTATTCTTGACCTCTGCAGGCAAATTTTGGAACTAGTTTCGTGAGACAATGTTCTTTTCCCAGGACCCCAAAATGGACCCAGATTCTCTCTAAAGAACAATCTTGCAGTATCGACAACGGTCTCAGGATGGTCGACGTGGATAAGAAACCTAGTTTCGAGCTGTGCGTCGTCTGTGGCGACAAGGCCTCTGGTGTGTTAATATTGTCTGTCCCTACATTACACTCTTCGGGCATTCTGGTTGCCACATATGTTGTATTTTCTAGGTCGTCATTATGGAGCCATTAGTTGTGAGGGATGTAAAGGGTTCTTCAAGAGGTCGATTCGAAAAATGCTAGGTTATAGTTGCAGGGGTAACAAGGACTGTGAGGTGACCAAACATCATCGTAACCGGTGCCAGTATTGCAGGCTGCAGAAGTGCCTGACTATGGGGATGCGATCTGACTGTGAGTTGGATTAGTTTGCTTAAACTATGTTCGTACCATGAGTCGTTGTTTCTGGCTTCTCACTTCCTCTATGGTTATTTAGCCGTCCAGTCGGAACGGAAGCCACTTGATTCAAGGGACAAATCAAAGAATTCTGGATCTGTATTTGGATCGGTTAGCTATTCTCCGAACTGCGCTCCAACGTCGCAGAAAATATACGTGCGAAAGGACTTGAGGAGTCCAATGACTGCCAGTCCGACTTTCTTGACTGGCAAAGATAGGACAGCAGCTGTTCTAAACGCGCAACTCTTGGAAAACATGGCTAATATGCCGAACACCGGTATGCAATTCTTTTCTCAAAGATATACAGATAACTAACTCATTTTTAACTGCGACAATGACCGCACTCATTTTTTTCTCCTGGTATTGATCTGGTTGCAGATCTCAGCACTTTGGCCAGTGTAGTGACAACGTTAGCGACAATGGGGAAATGGTCAGATAGTAATGTCATCAATGGGAGTGATTCAAATGATAATGCTAGTGCTGATGGCGACGCGATGTCTGGTGGAGAGTCAAATGCAGCTGGTGATTCCAAGGATAAAAGCGTAATCTGCAAAGCATTTGACACAATGGCCAAGGTTGTGCAAACGCAGAATCTATTCATTCAAGACGTGGTGAGATTATAGCTCTGGCCCAATGGCCTTCATTCTTTCCACCGGTATTTCTAAGATGTTTTTTTTTTATCATCCCGACAGACGTGCAATGCAGATCCTCTCTGCCTGAATCCGGAACAAGATTCTGAAACACTTTTTGAGATTGATGGACCACTGCTACTGGACACACACGTCCCATTCAATCTCAATGCCCCGAGCCCAATGCCTACGTACCTCAATGTCCACTACATCTGTGAAAGTGCATCTCGACTGCTCTTCTTGTCGGTGCACTGGGCGAGGTCCATTCCAGCTTTTCAGCTGCTAGAATCTGATATTCAATGCACTCTGGTGCGCAGTGCCTGGTGCGAACTTTTCGCCCTCGGTTTAGCCCAGTGTTCTCAGGTCATGTCTTTGGCCACAATATTGACGGCTATCGTAAGCCATTTACAGAGCAGTGTACAGCAAGGTGATTATCAGAATTTATCTTTCTACTCATTTTGAAACGAATGCTGGTTTATCATGTTTTACTAAATCTCTTTATGGTTGGTCATTTACTAGATAAACTTTCTCTGCAAAGGGTGAAGCATGTAACTGATCACATCTACAAACTTCAGGAATATGTTGGTACCATGTTACGCCTTCAAGTGGATGAACACGAGTACGCGTACTTGAAGGCAATCGCCTTGTTCTCTCCAGGTTGGTGCGCTGTTTAATATTTTTTGTTAGTAAGGTTTTCAGGCTTTAACTGTAGTGCTTCTTTGCATGGTTGAGTGTATCGTGGGCGATAGCTTCCTTCAAACAAGAAGGAAGCCTCGAGTGCGCCTGCCGTCAAATATAACGTGTAATGTCATTGCAAGTAGGGATGAAAAGTTTTGAAGCGTAAAAACACTGTCCCCTACAGTATCCCAGTTTCGATAAGAACCTTCGAAGCCGAAATCCCGACGTCCTATGTTAAAAATCCCAAAAGCAATTCTTATGACTTTTTTTTTCTGTAGACCACCCGTCTTTGAGCAATCCAAGGCAGGTAGAGAAGTTTCAGGACAAGGCACATAGGGAACTACGATCATATATTGGGCAGACATTCCCAGACAATCACGATCGATTTCCCAAACTTCTTCTCAGGTTAGTATTGCAGTCTGATGAATGTAAGCAAATTGAATTTGAAAAGTGTGATTGTCTTTGACAATTTCCTGTGCCTGATTTCCAGATTGCCGACTTTGAGGTCACTGCAACCAGCTATAATGGAGGAGCTGTTTTTCGCAGGGCTCATTGGCAACGTTAAGATCGACAACATCATTCCGTACATCTTACGGATGGAGACCAATGATTATGCGTCCAATGTCGGTCAGTAATGACTTACCTTGTAGAAGGGATGCTTATCCAGGTTTATTTTGGATGATGATAACATCTAATTTCTTTTTTATTGTGGTGAAATGTAGATGATCTGTCGCCCTCCAACAATATGGACGACAATTCGAGCGCCTGAAACACTGATTGATGACTAGTGACGTCCATAGATCCAATTAACCCCCCAACACGATCCAGAGGAGGGGAAATTCTTGTTTGTTTTCCGTCCTCGACTCCTTGTCTCATCTTCCAGGATCTTGACGTCCCTCAGGGCTCACTTCGCTCTTTTTTCAGCTATCTCTCTCTCTCTCGCTCTGTCCTTTGATCTCTCCTCTGAAACGTTGAATATGGGAGTAGAACGGAGAATAATTTTCAGAGCTAGAGTAAGTCTAGTTTCTGCCACCTCTCACCCGAGCCTTAACCGTTGTCATTCGTCGTTTATGTTGCCATCACAACATGGATAATCCTAGTGCTTAACGTTTTTGTGACTCCTCTAACGGCAGTGGTAGTGATGATGATGTCGACGTTGTTCTTTTTTTCGGCAGAGGGAGAGGGAGAGACTTGTGGTTAACCCATTTAGAGGGAAGTGCATCAACAACCACATCGTCCGTCATCGCCTTGGTGATTCGTCCTCACATGCATGCTGGTTTAACTAGTTAATGCAAGACCCGACTGTGAGTAGTACTGGATGTGAACATGTCAAAAAAGATGAAAATGAATTTCTGAATCTATTTATCGCCGCCACTTGGTGGTTTTATGATTTGCATAGTGAGACACAAGAACTACTGTTGGAGAAGTTGAGAGAGCAACGCTTTGTTGAGGATGGCGATTGCCTCCTGCGGAAGCATGCCTTCCACTAGATATTTCTTCAGTGAACATCCCCTTCTTATTTTCTTCCGCTTTGTGATGATCAACTTTTATTTTTTTTATGTAACATAAGTTGTTTGAGTGATTTTACAGAGTATTTATGCTCCCCGCTTTGCCCATCTGTTGTCTGTCGACTCTCACCGTCATCTTTTCTCTGCGTAGAGACACGCGCACCTACTTATTTCTTCTTTTTGACCCCCCCCCCCCCCCCCCCTTTTTTTTTCCAGCTTTCAGGTTCTGTGTTTCAGATAGGTGACACTCTCTTGAATTTCCCTTCCAAAAAAAAGGATGAACTTTTTACTTCTCCGCTTCCTTTACATCCTTGTAGCATAATGTTTGAATTTTGCATAAATACTGAAGTGCATAACCACGTTAGGCTGTGGTACGTTGTGAGATATATTTTTCTGGGGGTTCTTAAAGAGCCGGTGTTGTCCTCTCTTTTTTTTTAAGAGTAAAGGAACCTTACCCCCTCCCTTCACATTCCTCCTTTATTCTGATGGTTTCAGAACACCCATATGCACACACCCTTCCCTTACCCAATTGCATTTTCTCTTCTCCACTTTGACTCATGACATAAAAAAAAGAGTGAGTGCGCCATTCAAACTAGAGTTATTTAGCGTTTGATGAATTATATTTATACATATTATATTATATACATGTATATAAAAAATACATGTTTTTATGAAGATATGAAGAGCAAGAGTGTCCTCTCTCGAGCTCCCCTTCCCAACTCCCGCCCGTGCAAGTTAGGTTGGGTACCACGCAGGCCGGGGGCTTTCTGAAGAACTTTAACTATAAAATAATAACCATCTTCTCCCACTCCTAGTGAAATCTATAAAAGAGGGGGAGATTTTTAAAGTGTGTCGTCTGCTGGGGGAAGCATTTTTTTCTTGCGAGAGTTTTTAAATTGTTATTTGTTGCATGAAAAATTTTATATTTATTGTGGTTTTTTATTTTTGTTCTTTCTTTTTCTTTTCTGAACACCCCTTTCACTTTTTTGTGGCACTGCACTTTTCTTTCTTCAACATCCTCGCCTTTCTTTCTTGAAACTATTCCCATTCGAATCTTTGTTTTCATGCACCTCATCCTCTTTCCGTCCCCTACCCTTGAACCATTCCCCCGACTTCTTTTTGCTCCCGGTGAAGTTTTAAATAAAAGTTTTAGGAAGTGATTTTAATTAATTATGAATTAGTTTTTTTTTCTCGTTCAATGCACCTTCAGATGTCTAGGGCTCTTTAGCCTTATTGCCAGGCTGCATGAACAGAAAGAAGTCAAGCATCCGTTACCCGATAAGTACCGTTTTTGTTCTCCCAGTGAAGTCTGTAAAGAATAATGGCAAAAACAGCACTCATCAATGCTAGGATACCGAAGATACTGGTCAAAATGGACAAAGAATTGAACGTCTCTGTCTGTGTCTTTCTTGTTGATGCAGGCTTCAGAAGAACAAAAGCTAAGTTGGACACTTCTCCACCATTGTTGTTGTCGTCAAAAGCTCGAAGAGCAAAATAAAGCACTTCTGTCTTAGAAGAGGAGATGAGGCTTCTGTGAGGAGAGATTTGAATCTCTTGTAACTGACCAGCTGGAAATGGTTGCAGGGTGTCACCCCTACTGTTGTGCATTAAGTGCGATTTTGTGATCTGTAGACCAGATTCGAAATGAGAAGTCAAGCTTGGTCCATGTCGATGGACACGAATGTCTATGCGAGTGGCATTGCCGAAATCTAAGTCGTCTCCCGGAGAAGTCCAGGTTAACGTTACGAATCCGGTGGTGGATATGCCTGCTCGTAAGTCTGTTACTCGTCCTGGAGGAATGGTATCTTTGTTAGACCAACCCTAAGAAAAAAGTGAGAAAGATAGGAAGTAGTACAGTACTGTAACAAACTGGCATCACGCAAATTTTAAGACGATGACTTACAACAATTCTGAAGGATCCAGCATCTGCAGTTCTTTGGAAATTGCCCAGAGGGACGTCAACTTCAGGAAGTTTAAGGTATCTTGTCTGTAGATGGAGAAATGCACTCTTGGAGAGCGCTGCGGATGCACCTTGCCAGAGTTCCTCATTTGTACGAAGTTTGAGGTAGGCTCTTCCGTCATTAACAACAACGGCTGTTACTGCGTATCTCCCAGTGCCATTAAACTGAGAGAAATGAGCAGTGTAGACGCCATCGTTTCTACTCATGTCTGGACCAATTCCGTCGTCTTTTAAAAGAAGTTCAATTGCATGGCCTTTTGGACGTTCGATTTTGGCGATCACCAGGGCATCCAGTATGGGGACGTATGCCTTATGGACCTCTGCATACACCTAAAAGTAGATAAAATTGTAGATAATGTTTTGTTGAATGGCTGGGCGGGACATCTAGACATGAGAATCATTATTACCTTGGTACGAGTGACGTCTTTGGGGAGTTGGAACGAGACGTCGTTCATCCAAGCCCGAATTCTGATAGGTTGTTGTCTCACATTAACAGGCTCAGCAGTGACTGTGATCCCGACACCTTGCTTGATTCCTGATTTTTGATTAGTTATCACATAGGTCCATTTCCCGGCCTGAAAAGAAAATTGGTAAAGAGGCCTGGTAGCAGATTGCTGCTAAGGAGATTGTGGAATATGTTAAAGATTGCTTTGGATTAGCTTACAAATGCCATTGGTATCTGGAAGATGAAAATTTTGCTAACTAAGTCGTGTCGGAAGGTATCATTATCCTGGGTATGAATTTCTCCACGAGGATCTACCAGAATCACCGAGAGATATCGGCCCGTGACGTATCCAAAAGTGAATTTAACGTTCTTTTGGAGTTCCTCGTCAACATGTATATAGCCTTCGATTGTCTGCCCAACGTTCACGACCTCCAACTTGTTAAGAATCTAGACAACATAACAGAATTTTACTTAAAGAATTTCTTCAGAAATCAGTACCAGAATCAATTTCCGGTTTGATAGCTGGCCGGAAACCAACCTCGACAGGATGAAAGTCAACATCGGCTTGGGTTGTGGTAGACGTAAACAATGCAGACTCCAGACCATTTGAATAACTGGGAAAGTCCTTTTCTGTTTCGTCTCTATAAAAGAATCCTCGACCTCCTGTAGATGACACAAGGCCTTCCAATTGGGTTGAGGCTAGATTCCCAAATGCGACCGTATTGATGACCACCCTGGATTCAATTACATCTGACATGACTTCGTGGACGTACGGAGAGACGTTCTCTTCACCATCAGAAATCAAGATAACCACACTTCCTTCCAGGTCTACTCTACCTTGTCGCAGAACCTAGAGATAGATGAATTGTCAGGCGTCAGTGGGATTTTTAAAGGCCTAGGGCTTGTGTTTTTCCAACTGGATGAGAACAAATAGATTGTGAGAAAAGGAAGTCCTTCGGAGTTTTTGGAATAGTTGTTATCTTTTTATATGTCAGTGTTATAAAATAGGAATTTTTTGACTTTACTTGCAGCGCCATGACAAGTGCTGGACCAATTCCTGTATTTCCACCGTCATTCTTAAAAGGCAACGCCAAGGCAAGTTCCTGTCGGTTGTATTGATGGACTTCAGTCATGTTTTTCAATATCTTGGGCTTTGTACTGAATGCCACGATGCCGAACTTGGATCCGTCTGGAACTCGTTCCTTGATAAATAATGTCGCAGACCTTCTCAACATGGACATCCGTCCACCCTACAAAAAGCGTTCAAAAATTTGTTCAAGACTATGCGCACATTGTGGGCGTTTGCTTACCGCCATGCTTCCAGAGATGTCCAACAGCAGCAGGTAATTACCACCATCCGCTTGTTTAGGCTGTAGTACTCGGAAAGTGGGAGTGGTGTCCATTCCAGGCCTTGAAGGATTCCTGCGGGTTGTTTATCATCTTAGATCCCTTTCTGAGCATAGAATAATGCCGGATGTCATCGTTACTCACCTTCCATCTGAAAAGTCTGGATGACTGGAGATGATGTCCCATGTCGACTTGCCTTGGCAAAGAAGGTTCTGTTTGTTCGGAGCTGCAACGTTGTGTTGTCTCTCCTCATCTTGGCCGCAGAATCCATCTGCCTTTTTATAGAATGAAGAGATGACGTCATTAAGTACATATGTATGGTTCTTAAACGCAACCGTTTGAAACGCACCGTGGGCAAAAAGTGCAGAAACATCAGTGATGACTTGGCCAACGTGGTTTCGTTGTCCATTTTAAAAATGCAGTTCTGGGGATCGATGCATGGTCCCCCTCCTGGTGTTTGGACGGTGTCGTTCATCTTTGTAGTGCAGCCAGTCACTCTCATCTTCGTTACAACAGATTCAGCGTGGTCTTATTATTTTCAAAGGACACTAATAACAACCAGTGGCGTAGCCAGGGGGGTTTGGGGTTAAACCCCCCCCCCCCCTGGGCCTCGAATATAGCGAAGCGCTATAAACCCCATCGAGTCATATCCCCCTCAGAAAATCCTGGCTACGCCACTGATAACAGCAGTAGTGTATAATGTGCGTGTAACTAACCTGTCCATCGTCGTCTATGTAAAATGGTGGTGTCCGGAAGTCGTCCCAGTCGCCGTATTCATCGAAGACGCCATATCTTAGGTGGGCCCATTCGTGGATTAGCGTCCTTCCTAGGAACAAAGAGGCCCGGAAATGCCTCTTGTTCGATGGTTAGGAAACCCCGGAAGTGGAGTTTCGGTGCTTACCAGGATCACCATATTCTTCGGTTATAGTGCCATGAAGATCCAGGATGAATTCTGGAGTCAAATGAATGTAGAGTCCCTGCTCTCCACATCCTCCAGGCTGTAGAGTGTAGGGATTGTTGCCGTACTCAGGATTGGGTCTGTCCACACGGATTTCTGCCGATCCAAACCGACTTCCGCCTGTAGTGGTGTCGTAGATCGGCGACCAGTCGGATGGGATCAAGATGGTAACATTTCGAAAATAAGCTCTTTGGCCGGTGGCCCGATAAAGGACTGCAGAGGCGGACGTCACCAAAGACTTTGGCCAACGAACACGATTATATTGAACGAGATTGTCAAGTGCTTGACCATCAGACTTATACGACTTTCACTTACCTTGACGTTGTCCACCAACTTAGGATCTTCTTGGATACTGGAGTGAAAGGCAATTGTAACGCCTTCATATCCACCATCACGCAAGACCACCAGCGATCGGACAACTTCCACTATGGATACTAGTATCCATGATCTTAGGGTCATGGAGAATGGACACTGAACGATTCCCACTTGACCGATCTTCTTGGCACTCGACATGACGGTAGCTGGAAGAGGAGCAAGAATACTGGAGGCATATACTGTTTAAGCCTGGAATATGAGAGTGACCACGCCTTCTCTGTCATCGTACGCTCCACCTTCTTCCGTTTTCCGTTCACTTTATCTTACTTCCTGTCCATCGTCCGTTCCACTCCATCCCGCCTTGCCCTACCCCGACCCATTCATTCGGGTCTGTAAAACATCCCACCCCACCCCTCATAAGAAATAATCTCTGATCCAAGATGGAGATTTCGCTGGAAGAACGATCATTTCCGGTTTCCTGGAATAAGTTTTTTTCATGTGTTCCGCCGCCCCACTTGATCACTATAATCTTATGACTAGTTACCACTGCCCTGTAATTCAATTTTCTTGTCGTTGAGGGCCAAATTCCATCAACCATAAGATGGGCATCGCGATCTGGAAAATATCTTGCACGGATGAGACGATCATCAGCCACGTAAAACTCATTCTCTCTTCCAAAGTCATCGGTAGCCAAGTCGGACCGGAAGCATCATTATTACAGAGTGCGAAAGAATGGAACAGCAAGTTGGGAATCCAGCACAATTGAAACAAAAGGTTTAGTTGGAAATTAAAGGACAGGAAATTGTTCTGAAATCTTTTCCGAATCTGGTTATCTTCTTGATGTTGGTACACTGGTGTAACAGCGACCGAATTGAGAGTTCTACCTACTGGAGCTACTGTCCAACCCTCAATGGCATGTGGCATGTCTGATGCTGGACCCATCCTTCTACGAGTTCTTACACCCACACATGTTCTTAAGAAGAAGAGGTCAGTAACAACAGCTATCACTCCTGATATTGCCAAAAAAGACACGTCGTCGTCACAGGTGCCTCTGGAAGTTATTTCCAAGAAAGCTACTAAAAATGCCAGACCAGAAATGCACAGAATAACTGGTATGTAGGCCAACCCATTACACTTGGGAATTCCCAGTCTGGACTGCACAATTCTGAAGTAAGAATCTAAGGCGAGAGCCAGAAGGTTAAAAGTCATCCCAAAGTGACCAAATTTGATGGTCAATTGACACCAATGTCCATATTTGGAGATGAATTGCCAGTTGTTCAAGATGAGAAGTAGAAGATGCGAGCAGCACTGAACTAACCCCAGTAAGAGCAAATGGGCCACGTAGAAATGAGGTGTCCGATGAAATTTCTGCCTGGTTATTATCCGAATCAGAACTGCTAACTGGAGAAATGCAGCAAAAGTCATAAGGAAAGCCTGAAAACCAACAATGATCACTGTCCTCCAATGCCACTCTGGAAGAGGAATGAGTTTGTCCTGCTCAAAAAGTTCATCATCCATGTCCGTATTCGGCTTCTTGTAAATTTGTCCTGTCTTTGTCTTTGTGTACAACTCATCCAGAGGAACTCCGACTCCAGAATGCAATGGATATTGGAATGATGCGTCATGTCGTCCTCTTGCACCACCCCAGACGACATGCACCTCTTCGGTTCCATGAATTCTGTGCAACGGTTGGTCATATGGACCACATAAAAGGATGGAGTAAGTTCGGCAAAAGAGGAAGGGGAGGGTTTAAAGCGGGTGAGGGAGAAAAAAAATGAGACGGAAGAGGGTCCGGATATCCCCCTCTCGCTTGGCGTCCTCTAGTCTCTTGATGTCGTTTTCTTATCCCTCCCTACATCTCTAGTCTCGATGTGATTAAATGCAATGACGTCATCGAGGTTCTTCCCCTCTCCTAATAAACGACAGTGAGTCACACTAAGCATTCAGGCAGGACAGAATGTCTTGTAACAGATTGTGGAACTTAGATCATTATTCCCGATAAAATTGTTCCAAACTAGCCTCTGGAATGAACCATCCAACTGTGTTTAAGCAGCATTTGGATTTCATCTGCCGACAAGCAGCATAAAATCACATCGCTAACGGGTTTAAGCCTCTCTCCCCTTGGCGAGGGTTGAAACCTAAAAATCATGACGTCGTACGCACCACAGGAGGAACACAGCTTTGCTTCCCACTCCAAAAATAGCCGACCGCTTCTGCTAGGATCAAACTTGAAATGCACTGAGGCAGTTTCAAGCCAAGGTCGCTGCTTTGTTTCCCACTGAAAACGTATTCGGAGCTTTATTTACAGTACCTCACCCGAAAGAAGTTAGTTACTCGTTTAGTCAAGGATTAAATCTGTAATCATGGACTCAAGATGCCCAAATGGGCCTGTGAGTCAACGGCTGTTTTGCGGTGGACACATCAGTTCTCGTCTGATAACTGAAGTTAAGCAACGCAACCCCAGATAGCACTAGCGTGGATGACCGCTTGGGAACACTGGGTACTGCTAATACCCAAATCGTCGTAACAGCGTCGTGTCTTCGCAGACTCTGCATTAGAACTACGCAGTGGACGGGGCTCTAAGACCTTGTAGTTGAAGGGCCCTAACACACCAACGAAGCTAACAAAGGGGCTGTGAGGTTTATCTCCAGGTCATTTTTCGTGATTTATTAACGGTCTCAACTTTTGCGGGCCGCAAAAATAAACGTTGGGAGCCATTAGTTTAACACTTGCAGTATAGTAACTTGCGGTCATCTCCCAGGCAGAAAACTGTTTTAAACGAGTAATTTAACGTGTTTAACGGGTTTTTTTTTACGTACAGGTGATATCGTATACCTCATGGCGAGGTCATTACCTCGAAAGGCACACTCCAGAAAGAAACTACCTACATTGACCAACGGCTTAATTTCAAAACCAAGATCTTCGTTGTCAAAAATACGATCAAATGAGCTATTGAGAGGCCGGTGCAAAGAGGTTATTAATTTTCCGTGGCATTTACCCAAATGACGCTTCCTTATCGTTTAACTGTCCTCCCCAGCTATCGATCACGAAACGCGTCTACCATTCAATGCCCAGGATCATGTGTGTGCGGACTCGGTACTTAACTCATTATGCACAAGTTGGTTCCCGGATGAGGTCACTAGTTGGAAGGTTTTCGGCCAGAGAAGGATTCTAACTACCTCCGGATGAGAATTAAGGGGGAAACAAGACTGGAGCTTATCATAAGGTGTTACATCCTGTAGATATCGAAATAAAACAAAGCAACTCCTAACCCTTTTCTGCCTATGGCAGGGTCGGGTACCCATCTTGTCCTTCTGGATGGACACACGACTGATATATTGGACAGTGTTTTCGAAGCTTACTGTCACATCTGCTTTGGTCTCCCTCTGCCCTAGTTGCTTCCAACCACTTGCATTCCTGTAACGAACTTCTCCTCCCCTCTTCGCATTACGTGTCCATACCACCTCAATCTACTCTCCCTCTTTTCCTCCGCGATGTTCCGCACCCCCAGGCTACCTCAAATATACTCATTTCTTGTTCTATCTACTCTTGACACCCCACTGTCATAATCCTTCTTCAAATCAACGATGATTGCATGGAGAGCCCAGTCCATCACTCCAGCATAAGTAGGATTGCTGTCAGTGCCGTCCTCTCCCTTTGCAGCATTCAAGAGCCTGTGGAAGTACTCTTCCCAACTCGAGGAAGGAGGAACCTACCTTTGCTGTCCTTCACTGTTATTATTCGGAGTATATCTTTAGCTGCTCTTCCTCTAGCCTTGGCAAGTTTAAAAACTTCTCTCTCCCCTTCGTTTGTCTCTAAGTGATCATAGAGGACCTCATACTTCTGGTGTTAGGCCAAGGCAATAATCCTCCTAGCTGTGGTCTTGGCCTGCCTATAGTGTATTTTAGACTCCTGGTCTCCTATCTCAATCAACTTGTGGAATGCAGCCTTCTTTTGTTTCAGAATCTTATGGGAAGTAAGAGGGATTGTACATTACTTCAGACTAGGCTCCTTTGCATGTGCCCGTGGGGTCTTCCAGTTCATTTGACTGTTTGACTAGTTTGTGGGTTGGGGGTGTAAGCCAGGCAGCCATAACAGGTCAACCCCTTAGGAGGCTGCCCGCCGGAGATGAGGAGGTAGGTGAAAGGACGAGGAAGAGGGTTAATTTGCAGCACCCAACGTTTTTTACCAACCACCCAAGTTGGTATTGACGTGGGTGTGCGTTGCTTAACTTCAGTGATCTAACGGGAACTGGTGTGTCCAACGCAACTTGGCCGTAAAAGCATGGAGTTTCCACGAGCCCAACCAACCAACACCAGGCCGATGCCATATCAATTCCACCGCTCTCTGGGGACATCGTAGGGGAATAAAGCCATGGCCCCATGTAATATGACCACGTAAAGCTACAATGCAAAAGTTCACTCTCGAATGTTTCTGGTACCATTGGGGACAATTGGTTGCTTTGCTTTATTTCAATCATAGGCAAAAGAAAAGGTCATCCGTGGTTCGATCCTGGCCGAGGTGTGAATATGCAATCCTTTGTGACGGGTACCTTGCTAGTGAGATGTTTCATGCTAGACCCATATGCCCAGATCTCCACCAAGCACCCTAGCAGCACCTTTGCCTTTCGCACCCATTCTAGCCGTTCCACCCCAACGAGGTGGACCAATTCTTTCATTGTCCATTGAGTGGATCAGAAAATTGTCAGGGGTAGGAATTCGCCCCATCCCTTACATCTGTTATGGCCAAACAAACCAAAATGAAAGGAAATCCTTTCTTGGCTCATAAAATATGTAGATTAGGGAACCGTCCCAGCGGTAGACATTTTCCCTCCCTTCCTGGCTTTAACGGATAAGATGTTAATTCCCCCAGCCGAAAAGTTAATACAGTGAAAGCCGGATATTACATTCATGGATAATGTTATCAACCGGCTATTGCTATCACAACCGGTTGGTACCGAACCGCTTCATAGAAAAGTACTTAAAAATAATCCGCTTGTTGTTGTTTGTTGGTGTTTTAGGGCCCTTGAACTACAAGAAATAATCCGCAAATTATAATCAAAATAATCAAACTTTGGCTATTGTCATCATTTCTGATATTAGGCATGCCACTATACAGTAGTTCTCAATCATTATAATCATCATCATCTCACCCTTATCCCGCCTATGGCGGGGTCGGGTCTGCGGGTTCTAATCCTCCAGTCCCGCCTATCCCCCGCCACGTCCCCTCCCACCCCGCACCCCTCCATGTCCCTCTGCGCCACCTGCTCCCACGTCCGTTTTGGTCGTCCCCTACTCCTGGTGCCCCTTGTTGTTTGTTGGTGTTTAGGGCCCTTCAACTACAAAGGTTATTAGAGCCCCGTCCACAGCATAGTTCTTATGTAGAAACTGCACAGACACTACACTAATGCGACGATTTTTGGGTATTAGCAGTACCCAGTTTTCCCAAGCGGCCACCCATGTCAGTACTAGCTGGGGTTGTGCTGCTTAACTTCAGTGATCAGACGAGAACTGGTGTGTGCAACGCAATTCGCCGATCCCTCCTGGTGCCCCCAATCACCTGCAGTCCCACAATGGATATAGCAAGCTCCTCCTCACACATGCCCATACCACCTCCGCCGATTTTCTCTCATCTTTTCTGTGATGTTCCCCACCCTCAAGCTACCTGTAATGTAATCGTTTCGGGTTCTGTCGGCTCATGACACCCCATTCGTGTATCGCTGCATTCGCATCTCAGCCACTTGCATTCTCTTTTCATGGTTCTTTCTAGCTGACCAACACTCTGAGCAATGCAGCATGACGGGCCTGACAACCGTTCTGTTAACTTTGCTTTTCAACTTTTTTGTGGGCCTTTGACACTTGGGGGACCAGGGCTTAAGCCCTATTAGTCGCTTTGCATATCCGCCTCTTACCCTATCTGCACATGTGTACCTACAAAACGTGGTGTTAATAGTCAAGACATACAGTAACGTTAATTTTTCACAGAAAGCTTGTTGCTAGATCATTACATACCAAGTGACCAGTGTGGGTATCCTGTTGCGATTTTTATAATTTGGTTTTGTGATCTGTTGGTAGGTCCTGATAAGATTCCCATTGATGTTTGGCATAGCTCGGGGACCACAGGAATTACATGGCTGGGGAAGCTTTTCAATAAGATAGCCAGTGGGGACCGAATGCCATCTGCATGGAGGGAGAGTTGGATTGTCCCACTTTTCAAGGGCAAGGGTTGGGGAAATTATAGAGGCATTAAGCTAATGAGCCATTCTATGAAGCTGTGGGAGAGGGTCATAGAATGTCGCCTCAGAAATTGTACTAGTGTCCGAGGAAATCAGTTTGGGTTTATGCCTGGTAGGTCAACAATGGAACCCATTTTTATTCTACGACAGATGGTTGAGAAACATAGAGCAGTAAAGAAGGACCTGCATTCAATCTTTGTTGACTTAGAGAAGGCCTATGATAGTGTCCCACAACAGGTTGTATGGGATGTTTTAAGAAAACAGAGTGGATGAAGGGTATACTGTATCAGAATAATACAGGATATGTATGAGGGTTCCACCACTATGGTAAGGACGGCATGGGGGAAGACCAGTGGCTTCAAGGTGGAGGTAGGGCTTCATCAAGGATCACCTCTCAGCCCATATCTATTTGCTTTGGCAATGGATGACCTGCTGACAGGAGTAGGGGAATGGGCCCCCAGTGCTTGGTATTTGCCGATGATGTAGGAAGGTTAGAGGAGGCTCAACAGGGCTTACAGGACATTACAACAGCAATGGCAAAGGGGGGCCTGAAGGTGAACATGAAGAAAACAGAGTACTTAGCTTTCAGTTGGAGTGGCCAGGACCAAGGGGGTGTAGTTCGTTGTGGAAATGAGGTACTACCAGCAGTGAAAGAGTTTAGGTATTTAGGATCAGTGATTCAGAGCAACGGGGAAATCGACTCCGATGTTACTAACAGAATCAATGCAGGATGGCTAAAGTGGAGACAGGCAAGCGGTGTGCTGTGTGACTGCAGAGTCCCAATAAAGTTGAAAGGCAAGGTTTACAAAACTGTAGTTAGGCCCGCTATGCTATAGGGATCAGAGTGCTGGGCAGTGAGGAAGAACCATGAGAGGAGAATGCAAGTGGCTGAGATGCGAATGCTGCGTTACATGAGTGGGGTGTCTCGTGCTGACAGAGTCCGCAATGAGTATGTCAGAGGCAGCTTAGGGGTGGGAGACATTGCGGAAAAGATGAGGGAGGGTAGGCTAAGGGGAGGAGGAGGAGCTCATGCGGTATATTATGGGGCAGCAGGTGGCGGGTGGCATCAGGAGCAGGGGGGAGACCCAAGCAGACGTGGGAGCAGGTTATACAAAGGGACATGATTGCATGTGGGGTGGATGAAAGCCTGGTTGGGGATAGACGGGAGTGGAGGATTAGAACCCGCAGACCCGACCCTGCCATAGACGGGATAAGGATGTGATGATGATGATGAATATGGTTTTGTGATCGGTTGAACTCGATTAGCCCACCTCGGTGGCGCAGTGGTTAGCTCGTTCGGTAACTGCGTCAGTAGTTCTAGGTTCGATACTGGATCGAGATGGGTTGGCTTCTTTCGGGCGGGAGATAGGCACCGATTGCACCTTCTTTTGGATGAGAAGTAAAACCGAGGTCCCGTGTGGTGTACGATGGCATTTGCACGTAAAAGGACCCTCTCTTCTTTGCAATGGGTAGATGAGGCAAAATTTCCAGGTGTAGGAGCTCACCCCCTGGCGTCAGTGGCGTCACTAGGGGGATGCGAGGGGTGCGGGCCGCACCGGGTGACACCACTCGCACCATGAGAAATGGGATGACACCAAAGCAGAAGCAGCTTTCTTCGGAAGAGGGGGGGTGACACCAACCCTAGCGACGCCAGAGTAGAGTGTCCCAACGAACAGTAGACAGACGATTAATAAGCATAGGGGTTGCATCTTTTGTCGGCAACCGGCTGTGGAAAAACACTGCCCAATATATCGCCCTGGTGTCCGATCAGAGGGACATAATGAATACCCGAACCTGCCATAGGCGGGAAAAGGGTTAGGAGTTGTTTGTTGATCTGTGTTGAACTCGATGATGGGTGATGATGTTCAATACAGAGCAACAAACTTCTAAAAACACTATCAATAGGGAGATTGAGCGAATCGTCCTCGCATACGATACACCCGATAGCAGGCGAAAAACCTAAGGCGCATGCTCACCAAATATCGTTTCGTTTGGTAGCTATAGTTGGGTACCATAAATTGGCCATTTATCGTCCTGGTTAGTGTACCCGACGATATTTGGTGAGCATGCGTACTTAGGTTTTTCGTCTGCTATCGGGTTTATTTTCTAGGCTCTAGGAGAATTAGAATTATAATTTACTTAGTTGGCCACTGAATGGCGCTAGTTGAATACCATAAATCAGCTGCTCAAACTGATTTTTTGATGGTGACCATCCCATGCGAAATCGTCTCTTCCTTATCGTTTCGTCTTCTCAGGACGATTCGCTCAATCTCCCTAATATGAGGATTATATTTACGAGTTGGTCAATTCAAACCAAAGACAGACAACAATTCATGACTTTTTCAAATAAAATTTGTTGTTTTTAGAATAGTTCTTAATAAATAGGTACTTTGGGGGAAAAATGTAAATAAGTTGCATAATTTTGCAATAAAGAGGTTCAATAATATATGCTTTTCCTTCTAACGGGTCCCCTTGGGATAACCATAAGCGGCTTCCACTGTAGTTCTTTTTCACCTAGCGTCATCGTTGTCATAGCAATGAGAATTAAGAACTGATTTTCATAGAATGTATTTGTGACGCAATAGAACGTACAAGGAATTGAGGCGGGGCCTGGAGTTGTCAAACCACACCCCATCACGTGTTATTGGACCAGGTGAGAACATACCACATTTAATCGAATGAATGGAATAAAACCAATTTTTCCCTCCTCTGTGGCTTCAAGTTAAATAATGTCGAGGAATTTTTCAAATCCATGCTCCGGTTTCCAGCCGTCTGAATATCTACTTCTGCGCCTTTCTCTGGATTGGTGTTCCTAGATTAAGGTTAGTTTAATGAAAATCGGCTCGTCATTGAATTTTTTTGCTTTATACCTATTTTCAACCATGTGGTGACTGTCAAATAATTAACAGATCAATACAGAAATGGCTTACTCTGAACAAACGGAAGTAAGTGGCGGATTTACGTTATCGAGATCAATTTTGACGATTAAATCATGGTGGAGGAGGAACATATCTCTGACTGGCTTTGGTCTTCATCATGACGAACCTCGCCTCTTTTACACTTCTCAGGTAGGGTGACATACATTCACACATGGGCGCCAAAATTGTTCTGCGGATGGCCTTGGGTAGCATAGTTTTAGTGTCTCCACGTGTGGAGTATGTGATTGTAGGATAGGGTTGCCATAATTGTCGGACCACAGACCGGGACATCCCCCCCTTAAAAATTTTTTACAACAAAATAGCAAGAGTTCATATTATAAACATTCATAGCTTTATTAAAAAAATTCCATAATCCTTTCACTAACTCATTGAAATCTAAAAAAACGTTGGGATCAATCAGTGGCGAATCAGGGTGGGTGTAACACTTCAAAAAATGTGCGCCCCAAATATTTTTATAATTCATAATCCTTTAGTATACATCTAGCTAGCAATTACAAAAAGGTCCTCTCCTGCCCCTTTGACAATGACCTATCTTCAGTGGTTTAGCCAACTACAGATTGGACTGCATCTGTTGGACTGGCAGTGTAGAAATGGGGGTAGCAATGCAAAAATGCCTCATCAGTTGTGCCTCATTCAGATAGTGAGGGTGGAGCAATTGCTGCATTGCCCTCATCTGGATCCGCCCCTGGGATCAATGGTGGATCATTCCCAAACAGTCAGTTTCACTGGCAAAATGTGATGTGTTTCATGGACGAGTCTGTACCAAATCTCTAGGCATGTACGGCATATGCGCAGTACTGAATGCAATGATATCGGAAAATAATTGTTTAACATGTGGAAATTTTAAATCGACCGGGACAAATGACTGTCGGACCGGGACACTGGGACACAAACATCAAAACCGGGACGTATGGCAACCCTATTGTAGGATCGTCTCTAATTGCGATTGGTAGGTTGTTTCTTTACATAAGGATAGCAACTATCGACACCCATAGGACATATGGGCGATCTGCTGGACAATATGGGGTGCTTCGTCAAACAGAATGACGTTCTGCGCTGCGTTATAGCGGGCGTTCGTCAGACGTCATATGGAAAGCGGTCAACGCGAAATTACAACATAGAAATTGAATTTTAGTTAGTTTCTTTACAGGGAACATCATCATACTGTGCCATTATCCCGCCTGTGGCAGTGTCGGGTCTCCGGGTTCTAGCCTTCCACTTCCGTCTATCTACCACCAGGTCTCCGTCCACCCCACACTGCCATATCCTAACGGACAACTTGTTCCCACGTCTGCTTTAGTCTCCCCCTGCCCCGGGTGATTCCAACCACCTGCATTCCGGTAATGGACCTACCGAGCACCTCCTCCCCTCTTTTCATTACGTATCCATACTATCTGATTCTACTCTCCCTTATTTTTTCCGCGATGTCACCCCCTCTCCCCCGAGGCAGTCTCTGATATGCTCATTCCTAGTTCTGTCAGCTCTCGGTACTCCACTCATGTGCCGCAGCATTCACATCTCGGCTACTTGCATTCAGTTGACGTGGCTCTTCCTCACTGCCCAACAATCTGATCCATATAGCATTGTTGGTCTAACCCAGTGGTGGCGAACCTGTGACCCGCGAGTCACAAAGTGACCCACCGTGCAATTTTATGTGACCCAAGTGTGAATCATATCTATGTATCGTCTCATAAACAACAGACGTGAAAACAGGTTGTCCGTACGCAGACCCGACCCTGCCACAGGCGGGATAAGGGTATTACGATGATGATGGTCTCCATTTGTTACTTTAATAAACTTTATCCATTAGTAATAATAATTTATTTTTATGCATGAAATTAAATAGTGCTTGCACCTGACCCGCAGACAACTTTTTAATATTTTTTTCGTGTTATTGTGACCCGTCTTCAATAAAAGGTTCGCCACCACTGGTCTAACCGCTGCCCTTTAAAACTTCTCTTTTAACTTGATTGGGACCCTCCCAGCACACAGGACTCTACTTGCCTGTCTCCACTTCAACCACCCCCATGGATTCTACAGGTCACGTCCAAGTCTATCTCCCCATTGCTTTGGAGCGTTGATCCTAAGTACTCTAGCTCTTGCACCTTTTTCACCAGTTTGCCCCTCGAACGTACGCCACGTCCGCTCTGACGGAGCCTGAATGCTGCAACCTCAATGCTTATTTATCGTCGTCCTGCTGTTCGGTGGGGCACTCCACTGCTGCTAGGGGATAAACTCCTACCTCTGGGAATTTTGCCGATCTAATCATTTCACTGTAGTGAGGATTGTTTTATGTCCACATGGAGCCATATCTTTACTTCCGACAGAAGGCGCAATCGAAGCGCCTGTATTGCGTTGGATGCACCAGTTCTCGTCTCATCACTGATATTAAGCAACGTAACCCCAGGTAGTACTAAGATGGGTGTGCGCTTGGGAAAACTACGCAATGGACGGGGCTCTAATGACCATTTTTGGTCGAAGGGCAATGGGAAACTCACGCTGTCGTCCAACCCACTTCGCTTTAGTATTAAACCTGGAACCTCTGACTCAGTAGTCAAGCACATTGCTCTGCCCCATCCAAGCGAGTTTTTTTACTTAGGAATAACGCTTGAAATTTCTTTTAGCCAGGTTGAAATTGGTAAACTGAACACTTTTTAAGAGAAAGGAGGGAAGGAGGTGTGTAGGTATCGTCCACCAAGTGCTACAAGGTGGGTTGAGCAAACCCTATCCATTCACCCTTTCTGCATTTTATTCAGATGCATTTTACGACAGTAGTGATATATTTTTATTGTCCCTCGTATCCAACTGTAGTTTACATTGGGATTCTCAACCAGGATGTTGTGTTGTGTAAACAAACGGCTTTGATATGACATATTTTGCATGAATTTCATCATCTATTGTTCTTGGAAGTCATGCCCCAAATCATGAAAAGTTGGCGACAGAATGTTTTTGTTGGCCAAAATATGGAACTATCTATCAGCTCCTAACCCATTTCACGCCTATGGCAGGGTCGGGTACCCATCGTGTCCCTCTGATTGGACGCAAGGGCGATATATTAGATGGTACTTTTCCGGCAGCCGGCTGCCGACCAGAGTTGCAATCCCTATGCAGCACGCCACCGACGCGAGGGGCTAAGCTCCTACACCTGGAAATTTTGCCCCATCTACCCGTTGCATAGTCGAGAGGGCCTCTCTCTTGCATAAAAAAAAGCCAACTCATCTCGACCCAGTGTTAACGTTACCAGGATCTACCCTTCCTTATACAGGGTGTAATTTTTAAAGTAACCAATGATATATCAAAAAATTTCTCATTTTTTAAGAGCTATGCGATTCGATAGTTAAAAATACCCCTATCTATTGAAAAAATGTAACTTTGCATTTCCCTGAAAAAACTACTGCCAAAATTCTGAAACTGTTTTAGGAAATGAATGTCCCCCTCCATCAACTTTTTCCTAAACAGTTTCCCTATATTTTATATTTTTGAAATAAAGGCATTAGGGAGATTGAGCGTACAGTTACCGATGACCATTTGTCCCATAAGCAGACGACACTTAAGTTACGCATGCTCCGAACAATTAATTTTATTTGTGGAGCATGCGCACCTTAAATTTCGTCTGCTTATGGGACAAATGGTTATCGGTAACTGTACGCTCAATCTCCCTATTAGCTGAGGACAGCATGGGGAAACACTGCATGCTTCATCGTGCAGGCGGGAGTGCATGAAGGGTTAGCACTTAACCCATATCTATTCACTCTAGTAATGGATGAGCTGCTGACAGGAATAGGGGAATGTGCACCTCAGTGCCTGGTATTTGCTGATGATGTGGGAAGATGCACAAAAGGGCCTACAAGACATTGAGACAGCAATGGAAAGAGGGGGTCTTAAAGTAAAAATGAAGAAGACGGAGTACCTAGCTTTCAATTTTAGCGGCCAGGGGCAAGGGGGATGAGATCGGTTGTGGGGGGAATCAGGGTATACCAGCAGTGCAACAGTTTCGTTACTAAGGATTGTTTTTCAGAACAATGGTCATATAGATTCCGATGTGACCCATAGGATTAATGCAGGATGGATGAAGTGGAGGCAGGCAAACGGAATCCTGTGTGGCCGCCGGGTCCCAATAAAGTTTAAAGGCAAAGTTTACAGTACGGTCGTTAGGCCCGTTATGCTGTATGGCTCAGAGTGTTGGGTAGCTAGGAAGAACCATGAATGGAGAATGCAAGTGGCTGAGATGCGAATGCTGCGCTACATGACTGGGGTGTCACGAGTCGACAAAGTCCGAATTGTTTACGTACAGGTAGCATGGGTGTGGAAGACAGCGGAAAAGATGAGGGAGAAGCGGTTGAGATGGAATGGGCATGTATGAGGATGGAGGAGGAGGAGCTTATTAGGTCCATTATGGGTCTGCATGTGGTTGGAGGCACCAGGGATAGGGGAAGACGAGCGGTGTAGAGGTGGTGCAGAGGGACATGGAGACGTCCGGGGTGGAGGGGGACTTGGTGGAGGATAGGCGAGAGTGGAGGATGAGAACCTGCAGATCCGACCCCGTCGCAGGCGGGAGGAGGGTGAGATGATGATGATGATGAAATAAAGGCATTAGCTACTTTAAAAATTACACCCTGTATAATGAGTTCGAGCCTTGTATGCTGCCAATTGTACAATGGAGTCTGTCTTCGAAGGGTGAAGGAGAGGGGTGGAAATCGTGTCCCGTTGTTATTCATTCATTTCGTAAAACACCTGAAAGGGACTTTTGTCTTTTCAGTATGACACTCCTCGGTTGTTCCTGGTCTTTCGGATTCTCATCGCCAGCTACGCCTGCCATATCTTCATCCTTATAATGTATTACTACCATAACAAGACCTTCATTTTTTTGACTAACTGGACGTACACTTTGCAAACGATCGCCCTTATCTATGAATGCTTGCTCGCCTTTCTGTACATGCATCAGGCTCTTCATAGAGAGAATGACCAAGTAGCCGTTATGTCCATGAAGTGGTATTTCAAAGTAGAATGGGTCCTACACAATGTGGCCACTGCATTTCCAATTCTAGTTACCATGGCCTACTGGTCCGTCATCTACCATCGAAGACCAGGTAAAACTTATACTTTTTTGCCTAAATACGCCATATTTACGCAACTAGGGTTTATACAAAAACCGACATTTTATTAAAAAAAACCGATTTTCCGGTTTTAGAGTCTTCGTTAACAAATGGGTGTTGAAAACCGCTTTCCAAAACCGACAAACCCTATACGCGACATTGAAGACTTACCGGTAGTTAACACGATTTCTGTTGTCGTTCGATATGCGACGACAACGACGGCCCTCTGGGGAAGAACCCGGTATTTTGATTAGCTATACCAACATGGTGTCTTCCTCATGAGGTCATTTTCGAGGTTCGATCCTGGCCAACACCGTTATTCTCTGTCACACCACAGAATGGAAGATCAACTATGCCTTTTATTCAGTTTTGCAGACTGAACCTGTTGGCCCATAAGGGAGAAGTAACGAAGAATCAAAGAGCCTGAAAGCAGACTTTTTTCAAATTTTCCCCAGGCCTAATTTTGTATGGAGTCCTACCCTAACACTCTGAATGCTGTTTGTGACCCGTGTAAAGCGGGTTTTCAGAGAATTTTGTTGAAGTACACATTTTTTCCGTATAGAAGAGGTTTCTTTTATCCACAAGTGACCTCGTACACACCCCACGGTTTCTCTCATCAACCTCAGCCAGGATCGAACCAACTGACCCTTGAGCACAAGTCAGTCACTGTAAGAGGTACAGTTGTGAAGAGAGAAAAGTTGGGAGCGGCTGATTGCATTTGGACACACCAGTAGTACTGATGTTAGTACTGACATGGGTGGCTGCTTAGGAAAACTGGGACCTGCTAATACCCAAAAATCGTCGCATTGGTGTCTGTCTGTGCAGTCTCTGCATTGGAACTACGCAGTGAACGGGGCTCTCATGAAGGGCCCTAAAGCACCAACGAACCAAAAAAAAAAAAAAAAGAGAAAAGTCACACATTTTCGGTGTCCTTCATGGCAGCTGAGTCATTAGGAACAGGCTTGCTTGGCAGTGATACCATATGTCCGCTTGAAACTAACGTCATATTTGTTTAACAGCTGTACCAAGAATCATAATTCATAAACTTTATGCGGAAGCGCAACGTGTGTTTAACTCATTCGTCACTGCAAAGTAAATTACTGTCTCTCCGGCCCGCCTCTATAGCTCAATTGGTACTGTCCTGTCCCAAGCGAATTGTTTTTTCTGGGAGACACGAAGGAAGAAAAACCCCACAAGTGCACTTTCCATCTGATAAAAAAATAAAGCTATGACTCTCATATATATATACTGTATGTAGTTTCCTTCGAAGCTACAGCGGGCCCTTAGCGTGAACTCACCCCAACTTCCTGGTGCCGGTAAAAGGCCGTAAATAGAAGGTAAATAATAGCCACTTTAAACACATTAGTGCTCAAATTCAAAACTTACCTAGACGAATAGCAGCTTTTTTCAAGTTAGCAGCAGAAAAATTCTGGACTCTGCCTTTCGGTATTACACCATGGCACCTGATTATAACAACCCCCCCCCTCTTTCCCTTGTTGTTGTTGTTTGTTGGTGTTTTAGAGCCCTTCATCTACAAAGGTCAGTAGAGCCCCGTCCACAGCATAGTTCTTATGCAGAGACTGCACAGACACTACACTAATGCGACGATTATTGGGTATTAGCAGTACCCAGTTTTTCCAAGCGGCCACCCATGTCAGTACTAACTGGGGTTGCGCTGCTTAATTTCAGTGATCAGACGAGAACTGGTGTGTCCAACCCATTTCGCCGCTTCCCACCCATCTTTCCCCTTCTACCAGGTAAAATCGGTAATTTTTCCAGGTAGACTTGCAAAATCTACAGTAAATATATGTTAAAATGGCTTCCTGATATTTGTTTTTTTATTCCGTTTTTAAACAGGCGCCGATTTTGTTTGGGAGTATATAAACTTTCAAGTTCATGCCTGCAACAGCATCATTGCCATCTTGAACTGCATGTTATCAGCTATTCCAGTCCGGGCGCTTCATTTTGTTCATCTGTTAATCTACGGACTCATCTACTTCCTCTTTTCGCTTATATATTATGAATTTGGCGGGCTCTCGACTACTGGCAAAAAGTACATTTATAGCATTTTGAATTGGGAAAGACCAGGAACAACCATTTCCATAGCGTTAGGGATCCTCACTCTGCTCGCTTTAATACACCAGGTTGTGTTAGTGCTGAAGTTTCTGCAGGCGAAAGTATCCGAGAGGTGGAAATTCGCTGGAAATTCCCTGAAACGGGCCCGTTCACGAGAGCAGGAAGATCCCAATGCAGGCACATCCAATATCGCCTTCGCACATATGGAAATAGATTCAATGTGGACGTCACAGATGAAGGCAGATCTTGGAAGTCCCGATGCATTCTTGTACTCTGGCGTAGCAACCAAAAACAGGCCGATTATTAGTCCTTGACTTTACAAGAGACTTAGTCAGCAAATGAAAACGAATTTTCTTAATATCTGGTCAGATGTTGGTCAGCATACAGTCACTTTCGTCCTGTAGCTATGCTTACACAAGTCTGAGTACAATACGCTTTAGAATATGTTGAGGGACTCCAGAAACGATAGCTTCCTTCGCTTTTTAAGCCAACTTAAGCTTTAGGTGCCTCCTCGTTAGTGCCTTGCTTTGATGAACTAAAGCCCTGTCAAAATGTTCCCTAATCGGAGGGGATCTAGTCTCTCCTTCTCAATGACTGAAAACTAATAAAATTATTTAAATTCCATAGTTATTCAATAACAAATTTTGATTTGTAAAGAAACCTGAAGCACTTACACCCCAAGGGATCTAAAGTTGTTGTATGCCTTGAACCCTAGAGACCTGCTTGGGCAAATGAACGAAATGTGCTCTTGATTGAGAGTTTTTCCACCAGCCCTTTGAACTGACCTTCTCATGGGACCAAATATTTCTTACGGTCAAGTTCAAACCATAGTGGGTGGGGTAAGGATGTGACTCTGGGGCGATTCCTGACCGGCTTGAGTCCTGAAAGGGAAGAGGACGGAATGCTATTGCAATTCTGTGTGATGAGGAAAGAACTCACCGGTGCAAGTCAAAGAACCCTTTCTTCCTTGAAAATGATAAACATCTGTCTATCCGTGATTCATCAGCTTAGGGACAAGTTTTTGACGGTCATTTCTCCTCGGATCCTGACTGTACTTGAATATGGTTTTCAGAGTTCGTGTCTCTGTAACACGGAACTACTGTACGATTTTTACTTTCTGTCTAATAAAAAGGACATTTCCTGGTCAACACTGTCATTTTCGTTAGGCCTACTAGTAAACCCATTTTCTGCCTACGACAAGGTCAGGTGCCCATAGTTTGATGAAATAACGATAGTATGCACAAGAACGGCGCCTGGGTAACCTGTTGGGCGATGATTTTATATGGCCATCCCGCATCAGACAGCCTCAGTATGTTAGTGGTAACGTCCTTTATTCGTTTGTCCATGGTTCGGTCCTGGACGACACAGGTGTTTTCTCTGCACTTAGAGCGGCTGTATTGCGTTGGACACATCCGTTCTGTCTGATCACCGAAGTTAAGCAACACAACCCCAGCTAGTACTAACAGGGGTGGCCGTACTGCTAATACCCAAAAATCGTCGCGTTAGCGTAGTGCCTGTGCAGCCTCTGCATTAGAACTATGCAGTGGACGGGGCTCTAATGACCTTGTAGTTGAAGGGCCCTAAAACAACAACAAAACAAAAAAACTGCTTGGGAACACTGGGAACTGCTGATACCCAAATCGTCATAACAGCGAAGCGTCGGTGCAGACTCTGCATTAGAACTACGCAGTAGACGGGGCTCTAACGACCATTGTATTTTAAGGGCTCTAAAACACAAATAAAATACCTGCACGTCGAAGAACCCTTTCTTCATGAAGTTAAAGAGCGGCGAGTTGCGTTGGACACACCAGTTCTCGTCTGATCACTGAAGTTAAGCAACGCAAGCCCAGTTAGTACTGACATGGGTGGTCGCTCGGGAAAGCTGGGTACTGCTAATACTCAATAATCGTCGCATTAGTGTGGTGTCTGTGCAGTCAATGCATTGGAACTATGCAGTGGACGGGTCTCTAATGACCTTGTAGTTGACGGGACCTTAAACACCAACACACAACAACAACAACTCGTGAAGTTAAATCAGCGCGTCGACCGGCAAATTTCGCAAGTGTAGGAGCTCGTCTCCCCACCAGCACTGCATGGGTGCGAGCTGGCCATACTGTATTGTTGCTGATTCTGCTTTTCAAATTTTACTGCTCTTGCAATATTTACTTGTCAATTTGATTATCGTAAAGAAATTATAATGAAGAAAATCTTAGAATATTTATGTATTACTTCCTTCGCCAAAGCAATAAGGCTTAAATGTTTGCTGAGATAGGCAAACATTTCCTAAGCCTCATTCAAGGACAAAAATTCAATGCTAGTCAAAATGAGTTAGATCTGACCGGCTTGTCTTAATAAATTACATAATCATCCAAATTCAGGGTCTGGCTGAATAGCAGTTACCAAAAGAGAAAAAAAAGGTCTACCGCCATTTTTAAACACTATAATTTTAGCACCTGGCCTGTCCGAGGAACGCACTACCCTAGTCATAGTGTGTCTGCCCAACATTGTTTTTAACGTTTTTATTTACTGTAGATATAATTAATAATAATGAGGGCTTTTCCTAGTAAACAAGACAGCTTACCAGGTATTGATCCAGTGAATGAAACAACTGGCAATTCAGCGCCTAAGCGTCTTGAACTGTGGTGGAATCATCATCCTCATCATCATACCCTTATCCTGTCTGTGGCAGGGTCGGGTCTGTAGGTTCTAGCCCTCCACTCCCATCTATCTCCCACTATGTCCCCGTCCACCCCACACACTACCATATCCTTATGGACAACCTGCTCCCACGTCTCCTTCAGTCTCCCCTGTCCCAGGTGCTTCCAACCACCTGCATTCCTGAAGTTGACTTAATGAGCTCCTCCTCCCATCTTCTCATTACGTTTCCATACCACCTCAACCTGCAGTCCGTAATTTTTCCACGATGTCCACCACCCCCAGGCTTGTTAGAGGCTTGTGGCTCCATGGGAATGTATAGGATTCCCATTGGTCAGATTTGGTGTAAATTTACATTTTGATCTCTAGTTCGACAATGACTCATCAAATCTAAATGGTCCCAATGAGAAATTCGTAGCCAATGAACCAATATTTCGATCGCTTTACTATTCATCAAAAATCTCCAAGGCAGATCTGAGTTATGTTCGAGCAAAGTCATAGGTAGTTACTTGCTGCGCCACCCGGTATAATATACTGTACTATATTAGAGGTAGTCTGGGGGAGACATCGTTTAAAAAATGAGGGCGAGTAGATTGAGCTGGTATGGGTGCGCAGTGGCGTCCCTAGGATTGGCGTCACCCCCAAAGCAACTCCTAACCCTTTTCCCGCCTATGGCAGGGTCAGGTACCCATTTGTCCCTCTGAATGGACACAGGGTGATATATTGGTCATAGTTTTTTCTGCAGCCGGTTGCCGGCCAAAGCTGCACCCCGACGATTATTTACCGTCGGTCTAGTGGTCGTTGGGGAATGCTACCGACGCCAGGGGGCGAGCTCCTACACCTGGAAATTTTTGCCTCATCTACCCGTTGCGTAGTAGAGAGGGTTCCTTTACGTGCAAGTGCCATCGTACACCCACACGGGACCTCGGTTTTACTTCTCATCCGAAAGAAGGCACACTCGCGTCTTCTCTCTCGCCCGAAAGAAGCCGACTCACCACGGCCCAGTATCGAACCTAGAACTACTGACGTAGTTGCCGAGCGTGATAACCACTACGCCACCGCGGCGGGTAGATTGGCGTCACCCCCCCTCTCCCGAAAAAGGCGCTTGTGCTTTGGTGTCACCCCATTTCTCATGGTGCGAGTGGTGTAACCCGGTGCGGCCCGCACCCCCCTAGTGACTCCACCGTGGGTACGTAATTAGAAGAGGGGAGGAGTTCGTTAGGTCCATTACGGGAATGCAGGTGGTTGGAAGCACCCGGGGCAGGGGGAGACCAAAACAGACGTGGGAGCAGGTTGTCTGTAATGCATGGTAGTATGTGGGGTGAACGGGGACGTGGTTGGAGATAGGCGAGAGTGGAGGGCCAAGACTCACAGACCTGCCGCAGGTGGGATAAAGGTATGATGATGATAAATAGATTAGGAACAAAACAACAACAAGCATTTGCAGGTGAAGCAATGTCACACTTCCCAGCCAGATGTGACATTGAAAGAGTGATGTCGTCTGGTCTGTCCATTTGGCATCCATCTTTGTAATGTGACGTAGGTTTTGGTATTGCTCACAAATGGTGATCGCTCAGCTTGTCACGCGTAGTGAGCTGCGCATTTAAGTGCCAACTACTGAGCTACCACTGAGCGCTCAAAAACTGGAAACATGCAATATGAAAAATGTCAGCCAATCACAAATCAGGTGCCGCTCTCTGTCTAGTTGTCGAACGCGTCTGCTCTTCGCCGGCCGAAGGTTGAAAACATTCGAAAAGTTTTCTATTATTTGAAAAATGGCGACGTTGCCATGTAGTGTTGTAGTGGCTTACCATGTAACATCTATTTTAGTTCCTTTAATTATGATCTTTACGAGTGTGCCAGGAAGCAGTGAGTACATATATTATTTTCATTCTAACTTATGGCGTTGCGTATTTGTAAATAACGAAGGGAATCGAAAGCAGCGAAGAGGAAGAAATGATTGATGCTCAATGTCTGGTTTCTCTGTTCTCGTACGTTTTTTAAATTTACTATGAGTGTTTTCTGCAATGGTCTTCCTGTGAATGAAAGTCATACGGTGATCCATTGAATGTGGGTCACTTAGTTAATTTATTAAGCGGCAACGTGCCAAAAATAAATATTCTGTCATTTTCTGACTTAAATGCAGGCATGAGTCTGACTCCTGTTGCATTATAGTTATTGTGCAATAGGTCAGACACCATGCAATATCATAACCGACAAAGCATTAATTTACCTGCCATTAATGGACTGCCTCATTAGGCCCATGGACTGTCTCATTAGGCCCATGGACTGTCTCAT
>JAAFCE010001036.1:34240667-34250727 GCA_013389805.1 Trigoniulus corallinus | reverse complement strand
TGCCTCATTAGGCCCATGGACTGCCTCATTAGGCCCATGGACTGCCTTGTTAGGGGTTTTTACCTGTTATGGCGGCTGTGCATCCAGGAACCCATCCATCCATCCATCCAATCCATCCACAGACAACCAGCCAATATTCCTGCGGGAGCACGTCAAAGCTCGTTCCCAGTCAGAGCACGTTCAATGAACCCACGGACCCGGGTTCATAAGGGGTGATTATGATTTCTGACCTAAATGAAGTTTAACTAAGGACTTGATTGCTATAACCGCTTTTGAAGAAAATACTACATTAGTCCTGTATTTTCCGATATTAGTTCCGTAATCTGAGAGTATTTTCAGCAACCAATACCTAATCCATATTCATTTTTAAACTTGAACTGTAGCTAATGATTCAAAGGTCGCAATGCAAGGCAACACTACGTTCTATAGGTCTGTTCATAAGCGCCATATAGAGTATACTGTACCATACGTTAGGGATGCATGTGTAGAGTCAATAGGCGAGTTTCACATTGCAGTAAGAGAAAAATGAGGACATGTGGTAGGCCTTGTGACGAGAAGAGGTGGGGGGGGGAGGAGAGGGCTGTGGATTGTGTGGGGACCAAGTGGATCATGTCAGACATGATACTGGCATGTCCAATGCTAGGCCACTGCAGGAGGGGTTTGGGAACCCCTGCATTGCAAGAGGTCCTGGAAGTGGTGGGTGGGTGTTGGGGTGGAGCGACTAGAATGGGTACAAAGGGCAGAAATGTTGCTGGGGTGCTGATGGGGATCTAGACGTATGGGTCTAGCTAGCATGAAAAATTCCATTACCAAGTTATCCGTCACAAAGGATTACATATTCATATTTTCGCTTTAAAAGACACAAAATCGGTAGAATAGGAAGAAAATGGAAATGTTAAATGATAGTTTTTGATTGTGACGTATTATAAGGCTACCAATTTCTGTAAGACAGAAATCCGATCAGGCGTAATGAGCACTAAACTTGAGAAGGGAGAAATCGCCAAGTTTAATGGTGGTCATCAGGGCTCGGAGCTGCTAAGAGGACTAGCACAAGGAGCTGTGCTGTGGCTTATTAATGATGAAGTTGGCTAACCACTGGGTGTTTTTTCACCAAATTTACATTTAAATCCACATTTTTATTTGTTTTCATTTCTCAGGTTTGTTTTCGTGGCATCCTACGCTAATGTCATTGGGGGTAAGTACAGTGTGAGATGAAACATTTCGATCATAAATTCCGTCTCCGTAAAGTAGAAGAAAATTTTCATGAATTTTAATTTGATTTTCTCATAGATTAGCTGTCTCTCTTTTTTTTTTAGGTCGTTTTCTTAATGAGTAATGCCATGGTAATCTTCAATCCGCAGTTTAAATTTTTTGGTTTGACCAATAAATTCGCCAAAATCACCGTCCACTGGCTTCTGCAGGCAAGACTGCAACGGAAGCTTTTAAATTTGCATGCCAAATTTGTGAAACTAATCTATTAATCTGACGTGATGTATTCATTTGCAGTGTTCTGCAGTTGCATCAATGTGGATAGCCTTCACAGCCATTTATTACAATAAAGAAGGAGCGGGAAAGCCTCATTTTACCACTTGGCATGGAACTCTGGGTTGGAAGGCATTAATTATACTCCCGGGTCTTTCTGTGGGTGGTGCTATCGTCAAATATCGAATCCAGTTTCCACCATTTATCTATTCAAATCAAATTAGATGGATCCACCAATGCGCAGCCACTGCTGTATTTATTTTGTGCTACATCACATTTTCCCTAGGATTGTGTTCTACCTGGGCCGTCGACAATATAGGTTTTACTGTTCTGATCGCTGTGAGGGTTATGTTGTTATTTATGGCAGGTGTCGTATGTTACATTGCCAATGACAAGTATTTGTGGAAGCGCCCTGTTGTGGTGGCTCGCTAAAAAGGTTGCATTAATCCTGGGCGAATGAATGCTATATTTTACCGTCGTTTTTGATGGATTTGACATTGAAATTCTATTCTTACTTTACATGCCTATTCTTGTTAAGCACATCCATTACATTAAGAAGTTGGGACCAAATGTAAAATAAGGTTCATTTTTCTAACATATCACTTTAGAGTTAATAAATATTTAAACTAAATCTGTACTGTATACTTACATTAAAGCCTTCCTAAACTGGACCTCGTATAAACTGGAAACCTGGACTAACGGAAAATAAATCTCGGAACGGAATACGTAATTTACTATTTAAAATAATACGCTAAACTGGAAAACTACCTATCGCGGAAACGGAATAATTTTTGGGAACTGTTTGCATAAATAACCTGACTAAGACGGATTATTTTATGCATAATACAGAACATGCAGGCATTAATTTTGAGAGTGAATGTGCATGCACCGAAGTTCTAGGAACCATTAAGGCCATACACAAAGCTACCCAATAGTGAAGGTATGACAATACACTTTAAAAGACTTGGGGGCAAGGGCGGATCCAGAGGGGTGGAACATTGCAGCCATTGCTCCCCCCCTCAGTGCCTCAATGGAGTGCATCTTTGACGCATGAATCAACTTTGCAACTGATGAGGCATTTTTGCATCTGTTATTCCCATTTCAATACTGCCATTCCAATCTGGTTGGCCAAACCACTGAATATGGGACAGTGGAGGACCTGTTGTAATTGCTAGCTAGATTTATATTAAGGGATTCTAAATATTTAAAAATATTTGGGGTGCACTTTTTTGAAGTGGTCTCCCCTGATCCACCCCTGTGTGGGGGCAGAGTAACTTTTTAATTTATAGGCTTTTATTTTAAATTTCATCATCATTTTTTTGTACTTTGTTTTAAAACACAACCCTTCGTAAAACGAAAACCTATGAAAACGGAAAACAAATACTGGAACGATCGCGTTACGTTTCAGACAGGTTTTACAGTAGACTAACGTGAATACGAAGGGACATGAGCCTGACTCTTGTTGCATTGAAGTTATTGTGCAAAAGGTCAGGCACCATGCTATATTATAACCAACAAGCATTAATTTACCTGCCAAAAATTTCTATTATGGTTGTGTAATGCGGTCTTGGAACAGTGGGGTAGGCCGGCATCCCCCACAGACAGCTCAGCCAATATTTCCTGCGGGCTCCAGACGCCCGGCTGGGGTGCCCCATTCAGAGCATGTTCATTGGACCCGCAGACCCGACCCTGCCACAGGCAAGATAAGGGTAAGATGATGATGAGAACGTGAATACGAAGAGTAGCATTTTAATATTCTGCTATTACAATTAGAAAACGGATTGGTTACTATGACGCTTTAGAGAAGGTTGTATTAGTTGAATGATATTTCCATGTATTAGTATCAGCTTGTATGATTTGTCCATGAGCGGGAGTTTTGTGATGCACTTTATTGTATGTGGCATTCGTTTGGTTCTATTTATGAGTAATTCCCCTGTATTTTGAGGTTTTACGATGCTAACACTTGATTTATTGTGACCCAAGAAAATTGACGTTAAAAAATAAATCTGCTGACCATCATTTGAAGAATGCATTCCCTGAGCATCACCATCATTCCTACAGTCAGTGCAGAAAGTATTTGGACACCTGAATAAAAATGGCATTTACATCTTGTAATTTGGTTGCATAATGAATAAATATAATGAAAAGCATTCAATACATTAATTGGGCCTCACAGAATTGTGAAATCCTAGTGGCGTTGAAGGAATATTTTAATTTCCAATGAAAATGTAGTTGGACTTCATCCCCTCACCACATTCATGCACAAATAGTATTCGGACATGTTTTACTTGGTGTTATTTTAAACACTTAGTAGCATCATCAGTACTTGGTGGGGATTCCTTTACATTTTATTAAACTTAACAATCGTTTGTTCTTTGAATTGACAAGTTTGGTTGTCAACAACGTTGGAATTTTAGCCCACTCCTCTTGGAGAACTGTTTGCAGAATTTTGTTATTGGAAATTGGATGTTTTGATTTGTTTTTCCAGGAAGATCCACACATGTTCAATGGGATTCAAATTAGGTGATTGTGGTGGTGTGGGGATGTATTTTGGAGTGTTGTATAGTATCCACATTTTTGAATTCCATGCTGTATGCTTTGGGTTGTTGTCTTGCATAAAGAGGAAATTGTCTTTCAGGCCCAATCTCTCAGCACTGGAGTGTAGATTACTTCTTAAAATGTTAATATACCCCTTGTGGTTCATTTTGTCCTTAATAACATGCAAGTAGCCCACCCCTGAAGCACATACAGTCCCATACCATTACTGAACCATCACCATGTTTTACAGAAGCTGTAAGGTTTTTCACTTCAAGTTCACAATTCTTTTGTCACCACACTTTTTGCCTCCCATTGCAGTGAAAAATCATAAACATGCTTTCGTCAGTGAAAATAAATCAATTCCAAAACTGTTGGTCGGTGTTTTTTGTACATGAAAATTGGTTTGTAACCTTAATTTGAATTTGGCAATAAAAAAGTCAATATAATTACCCCAAAGTGCAAAGGAAATGTAAATTCCCTTTCATATGGTGTGTGTGGGGGTCAGTTTCATGCAAATGCAGTGAATTTGGGGAGGAAGAGCAAGGAAACAAGTGAAAGTGAGCGACAGGTTGTTATTAGGTTAAGAAATCAAGGCAAATCTATTCATGAAGTCAGTAAATACACTCAATTATCTAAGTCAACAGTGTTTGATATTATAAAAAAATATAAAACTTATAGAAGGCATAAATATCATCCTAGAAGTGGATGCCCATCCAAGCTGAGTATTGCAGATAAGAGGCAAATTTTAAGAAAAATCAAAGAGAACCCAAAATGCAATGCTCCACAAATAGCTATTCCTAAATCCATCTCCAGTTCATCCCTGTTGCTTACTGTTATTGTGCAATAGGTCAGACACCATGCAATATTATAACCAACAAAGAATTAATTTACCTGCCAAAATTTCTCTTTTGGTTGTAACTTATAATGTGGTGTTGGAACATGTGGGGCAGGCCAGCATCCCCCCACAAACAACAATGCCAATATTCCTGTGGGTTCCAGACGCCTGGTTGGGGGTGACCCCACTCAGAGCATGTTCAGTAGACCCACAGACCTGTCCCTGCCACAGGCGGGATACGGGTATGATGATGGAGCAGAGTTTGGCTATATTGTATGGGGTTGTTGGAAAAGCCGTGATGCATTTTTTCATTGCAATATATACAGAAATATGCATCAAGGCTTTTCCGACATCCCAATACGTAGTCAAACCGGATACATATTTAATTCTTCATTCAATTGTGGGTCACCAGGTGCAAACTTTTATACGTTGTTTTCTATGTGATGTATCATCATGATCAGCCCAACCACATCCCGTATTTGGCAGGATCGGATCTATGAGTTCTTACTCTTCCGTTTCCATTTATCCTGGTATTGCAGCCATGTTTGTTCTGGCCCATTTCTACCTCGTTTTTTACCTGTACAGTATGTTGTAGCGTAGACCTAATCAGTTCCTGACATTCGTACTGTAGCTGCTACACAAACGTTTCCCATCTTACGACTGGTCATTTGTTAAAATGAACAATCAAGAAGACAACAATAAAATGTATCCCCACCAACTGACACTGCATTTAATAACGTGTCAAATTTTTTATCCAGTTATAGAAATATACTTTCTAGTTTTCATTGTACAACTGTTAAAGATAGCTTCCGGAAGTACGTGACTGGTTTTAATTATCACTTGTGGAGAATTTGATGCTTATAAATTAACATGTGGGCGTTTCCCTTCAAAAAGTAATGACATTCCGAACGTGACCAGGTTGACCAATACGTTGCTTGACAGTAACTTTACCGTTAATGTCCTGAACTTGATTTAATATATTGGAGCGTGTCTCCATTTGTACTCTGCCCCTATTTGAAAAGCATTGTTTGAGATATACTGTATTTACTTCATAATGTCTTGTTTTGTTTCCTTAGTGACCCCTCGTTTGTCGGCTACAAATTGAGAAATAAGGCCTTTGAATGATGAAGTATGAATGAACTCTAAGCAGCTGGACAACTACTGTACATGTTGTGCCACATAAGGTAAGGTCTCAACTTTATTCCTTCTTATTGTGTGTACATTAAAGAAGTTGAATGAGACTGGTTCAGGTGTTAATGTTGAGGCCAAGAATTATATTCCATAAAACTGCCGTTGGGCACTTGCAGAACTACATTTCTTATACCGCTTTACACATTCGCGAGAGGCAAAGCGAGTCGCTCGACAAGACTTTCGCCAAAACGTTTGCATTCATGCTTTCTATGCGAATGACTGTTCACGCACTTGCAGCGTGTCTCGCCAGATGGTCATTCTCCAATCGCCTCGTCACTCGCACCTTTGGGGAGCGGCGAATTTCGTTGGACACACCGGTTCTCGTCTGATCACTGAAGTTAAGCAGCGCAACCGCAGATAGTACTGACATGGGTGGCCGTTTAGGAAAACTGGGTACTGCTAATACCCAAAAATCGTCGCATTAGTGTAGTGTGTGTAGCATCTGCATAAGAACTATGCTGTGGACGGGGCTCTAACGACCTTGTAGTTGAAGGGCCCTAAAACACCAACAAACAACAACTCGCACCTTTGACTCCCGCCAAAAAAACCCCTTTCAAGACGAGCGCCAAGAATGGCGAGGCGAGTCACGAGGTGAATGACGAGTGTGGTGTTTACACATTCGTCTCCTGATTCGCTTCTCTCGCCAATGTGTAAAATTCGGTATTATGGGTAAATACATATTGGGTATCATGAAAGAGATCATTAGATATTTCAGTTTGAGACAAACCCTAAACCTATTTTCGGAAATTTTTTCTGGATAAGCACTTTGTTGCCAAGGTTGTGCACGTCTATTTTACTTACCTCAACGTAGGTCCCGCGCTCAGAGGGGCCTTGCACGTTCAGATGTCTAAGAAAAATTTGATAATGGAATTTTTTTGCAGATATTTTGGTCTCACTAATAACTTTTTCTCGCGGCTCCGCAAAACCAATAACCTACCTGGATAATTTCAACTGCTGACTGAAGACACTAATATGGAGTTTAAAATTATTATTTATTGGCACAATGCAATCCATATTAGACTTTAGATTTGATTGGTGTGCTCTTCACGTCTTCACTCTACCTGATTGTTAAAGACATTTGGAAGTGAAGTTAGCATCATTAATCTCATCTTACTTTTCTTGGGGAACTCCTCTACAGTGTTGTAACTGCTGTTATGAAAAAGGCGTGCTTCTCTCACTCTCTCTACTTTTGTCTGCGTTAAAAACCACAGAGGTTGAGGTCATAATTGTTGATTTGTGAACGAGCAATTAATTTCTCGTTTCTGATGTTAGGGTCTCTTATTTAGGCACTTCCTCTTTTGGCATACCTCCTACTCTGATATCATGAGGTCGGTTCGAATAACAGCTGTTTTGCATTATGTTCAATTCAGAAGAAAAGATCCTTTCAATATTCCCGATAGAGGCGTGACGACAAGACCACGAATTGAGTGTATTCATCAAAGTTGGATTCCCCTTTCACCCCGGTCCCTCCTTTCTTCTCTCTTCACCTCCCTATCAAATTGAGACAGAAAGACTACGACGGTAAGTACAAAGTGTCGGCCTGTTTCTAGGCAGTGGGTTCTTTTTTAAATTCACTGCGGAATGGAGTTGCAGATTAGTATACGGAACCTGGCACCCGTTCTACGGTTCTGTGAGCTTCTGTGTCATCCGACAGCTTGGCATTCTGTGAGCTAATACAGTGAAACTCGCTTAACACGAAACTGACAGGACCAAAATATTTTTTCGTGTTAAAAGAATTTCGTGCTAAGCGATTCATGCAGAAAACCCATCACTATTTTGTATGTCGTCATATTTTATTAATTGGATTTATTGCTAAAAGTTACACTTGTACTTTTTAGTAATATAACCAACAAAGCATTAATTTACCTGCCAAAGTTTCTATTTTGGTTGTATAATGCAATGTTGGAACAAATGGGGTAGGCCATCATCCCCACAGACAACCCAGCCAATATTCCTTTGGGTTCCAGATGCCTGGCTGGGGTGCCCTCAGTCCAGGGCATGTTCAGTGGGCCCACAGATCCGACCATGCTGCAGGTGGGATGAGGGTGTGATGATGTTTACTAAAAGTTACATTTGTGGGCATCATATTAGATTCAATATTTTCTATTTAAATAATGATGTAGGCTACAAATGCATAATTTAAAAAAAGCCTAAAAGAATTATTGTTTTTGGGATAAAATGTGCTTTATTTTTCAGTGTCTTTTTGAGCATAACTTGTCAATAAAAAGGCCGCCCCCTTCCCATAGTTTGAAAGGTTTGTCAATGGCATGCCTCTACCATCTTGAAGAGGGAGCGGCGAGTTGCGTTGGACACACCAGTTCTCGTCTGATCACTGAAGTTAAGCAGCGCAAGCCCAGTTAGTACTGACATGGGTGGTCGCTCGGGAAAGCTGGGTACTGCTAATACCCAATAATCGTCGCATTAGTGTAGTGTCTGTGCAGTATATGCATTAGAACTATACAGTGGACGGGTCTCTAATGACCTCGTAGTTGACGGGACCTTAAACTCCAACAAACAACAACAACAACCATCCTGAACGCAGGCTGTAATCTAGCAACAGTGGCAACCATTGTTTATTTGTTTAGTTTAACGAAAACTCCGGTATATGTTGTATATCCAGTATTTTGTTAGCTCAGAAGGAAAATAATTTCGTGTTAAGCGAATTTTCTTTCGTGTTAAAAGAAAAAAAAATGTATGGAATTACAGAGTATTTTGTCCGGACCGCAGTGTTGTTTCGTGTTAACCGTTATTTCGTGTTAAGCGTTTTCGTGTTAAACGGATTTCACTGTATATATCTTGAAGCTAACCATCAATTCCCGAGTGTCGAAATTTCATAGGCGGTTTTTCTAAAGGTGAATAGATGAAGTTACAAAGAAAGTTGAAGAGTAAGTCATTGTCACATGTTGATTTACTAATTCGGATGTTCAGGGCTCGTGAAATGACAACACATACCCACAGTAAAGTATCCCTGCTTTTACAACCTATATGAAGAAAGGTGTAAGTTCCCCAAATTAGATATCCAGGTAGTGAACTTGCGTGCTTTGAGCTCAAGAGTCAGGCGTCACTCTACCAGTCGGGCTGTTGAGACGCCAATAAACGTTGCTGGCTGGCATACTTCTAGTGACTTGCTCTAGGGTCCGACCTCTCCAATTAAAGGAACAAAATTATCACAAAAGGCCCCCTCCCCATCAGATAGCTCTATGTTGAAATTAAGCACCGTCCCGTCATGTGGAATGACATTGCCCTTAAGGTGCTCTATGACTTGCAGGAGGTACCGCGCTATACAGCTTTACTTTCAATAAGGCACAGGCCATGACGGATCTCAGAGGTTTTTCGGGGATATAGAGCTTTTGCAGCATAGTTTCGAGCTTGTTAACCGTGCCTCTAAGGACGGGAGATTAATAAACTTATTAACGGTGAGTGAAAATCTTTCAAAGAAAGATAGAATTAGAAATGTGTATATTAGAGGTAGCCTGGGGGTAGTGGACATTGCCGAGAAGATGAAGGAAAATAGGCTGAGGTGGTATAGTCACATAATGAGAAGAGGGGATGAGGAGCTTGTTAGGGCCATACCAGGAATGCAGGTGGTCGGGAGCACCCGGGGCAGGGGGAGACCGAAGTTAACGTGGGCGCAGGTCGTCCGTAAGGACATGGCGGTGTGCGGAGTGGATGGGGACCTGGAGGGATAGAACCTGCAGACCCGACCCCGCCACAGGCGGGAGAAGGGTACGATGATGATGATGATATTGGTTTCTAATGATAAAGGACCCCTCCAGTGGCGTAACTTCATTTGTGGCGCCCGGGGCAAGAGGCATTCAAAGCGAACCCCCTCCCCTGTTGCTTGTCCTGAGCAGACATGGTACACGTATGTAGCCACTTTGTTATTTGCCGTACAGTCGTCGCACAGACTGTGTCGTGGCGGCTGATTTCCAGCAAGGAGGACAAGGGGCCCTTACGCCACTGGACTCCTCAATGCAACACCCTTATCGAGGAGGAAGTAAGGCCACGTCGTAT
>JAAFCE010001036.1:33787908-34240657 GCA_013389805.1 Trigoniulus corallinus | reverse complement strand
GTAGAATTTTGAATGGGAAAAGGCGAGGAGTTCTAATATCTGACGTCAGCGGGGCCAGTAATGAAAGGACTTTGTTAAATCAACAAACGAGTCAACCCATTCCAGTAGAAATCTTAAGCACGTTATTATGAAGAGCGATTTTTGTTCATCGATTCGATTGTCTTCAGCCAATCCTCAATTTGTAGAGATAAATTGACCCGACCATTACTTATTTTTTCAGATCGGGATCACAATGAACCGCTCTGGTCATCATGACTAGATGATATCCCATTTGATCCTGCCATCGATTGCAATTTCACGTTTCTGGATTTCATTTCGCTTTTAAAACAATCGGCAAAGACGGGTTTTTAGACGTTGAGGTTTTCAGCTGCTGCATGAGACATCAAATGTTACTTCCTATATTCGGCGGTGTGTTTGGATTATGCTTCACAGGTTCAAATCTGGTGGTTTCCTTGTTACGGGAGAGGGGGAGACATGTCGGATGAAGAAGGGTGTGTGCATTACCAATCGTATATAGCACTGATATTTTCCCCTTCCCTCTCCACAGACCGTTTAGGACAAAAAATGTTAAGTGGGGGTACACTCTTAAGGTAATCATTTGCGTTAAGTTTGTGCTGGCTATAAGTGGGTTGGCTCTAACAACTTCTGACTGTTGCAAGTATCCAGTGCACATTGTCCAGGCAGTGGCGTCACTAGGGGTGTGCTGGGGGTGCGGACCGCACCCGGTGACACCACTCGCACCATGACAAATGGGGTGACACCAAAGCAGAAGAAGCGGCTTTTTTCGGGAGACAGGGGTGGCACCATGGTGTCACCGCTGTCAGCCCCGTATTTTGCATTGCACCAGCACTTAACTTGACTCCTTTCGTTCTACTGACTAGGGCAGTGGTGGCGAACCTTTTTTTGAAGACGGGTCACAATAACACGAAAAAAACCAGAAAGTTGTCCGCGGGTCAGGTGCAAGCACTATGGATAAATTAGTTCATTAAAGTAACAAATAGAGAACATCATCACAATACCCTTATCCCGTGTGTGGCAAGGTCAGGTCTGCGGGCTCTAGCCCACCAGGTTCCCGTCCACCCCACACACTATAAGACAATAAACTAGATATGATTCATGTTCGGGTCACTTAAAATTGCACGGTGCGTCACAGGTTCGCCACCACTGGACTAGGGTGTGAAATGTAGAGTTTTTAAAATGTACTACCGAGCTTATGGGATCGGCTTTATTGCTAAGGGGAGTAGGTACGGTGTAGATGCTTTTAAGGGCCACATTTGTTTTCTCTAAATCAGGAATAACCGTCTGATTTTTGAATGTGTGTCGATCTGCACGCTGAAAGCTTCTTATCAGGATCTATGTTTTTGTCCCATTTTTATGTTCATCGGGTCTGCTTTTGGAGTAAAATGAAGCAATTGAAAAAATGATGAATGAGTGTCAAAGTAATATTTAACGTTGTGTCATAAGTATAGGAAAGGGCAACTGTTGGTTAGACAGTGGTCCATTGAGTCGTTACTCTGATGAAAGAGCACTGATGAGAGGTCAAGACGAGGGGGTCAGAATATATCGGATTGACGAATGGAGAGTCACACGATCTTATCTAAATATCCCAAAAAAGAGTACATAACTGACCAATACTTTTCATCCGCCTCCTCTTTCCAACCACGGAAGGACCTATTAATAGAAAATAGACGTCTTGTCCATTGTCTCTTGAGTCAACACACGTGCCTCTCCAATATAGATACGTGTGTAAAGTACCCCTGTTCATCACTTCCTCCTCCATCTCCTCTTGAGGCTCCTCCAATAAGTGAGCTGTGTCCAGCAGCTGCTAGTCCTCAGATTTGGTTTGAATCGTTTGTATTTTGAAAGTCAGGATTTAGTTCCGGTTACCTGTCACGGTGTAAGGAACGAAGAAAAGGACCCTGTTGCTACCATTATCCTAGAATAGTACAAAGTGGATCGTCCCACCCTACATTTGGGACCTCCATGACTATTATGACCCTTGGAGTCGTTTCCTTTCTCCCTCTTCTAGCTACCTAGTTCCTAATTTGTAATGAATTTGATGTTCAATGCGAGGGTTGGGATATCGTTGCACCTCCTCCTCTACCATCCCTTTTCTCTTTCCGTGACAATAGAGGCTCTTTGGAATTTTTGAGAAGAGCATTTTCACCCTGTATTTGTGGGACTCTGGGACAGGATTCGCTTTGCTTCATTAAGTTGTCATTCTCTCCAGAAACCGTTTAGGGAGTCCGTTTGAAAGATTGGTTACAGCACAACATTTCTCTGGCTAAGAAAGAGCCTCCCCCTTTTTTTCATGCTTTTTAAGAGGTAGGGAGGTTACTCTTGCACACTACTTCATCCCTCTGACCATCAACACAGACCCGTGGTGAATGTCCTGTTCTATACTGTATCCCCTATCTCCCTCATCCACCTCGGTTTTCCATAGACGGAGAGAAGGATCTATGTTTAGGCTGGTGCCTTTAGAATGAATCATTCACTCATTTTTCCGGGGTTAAATTTGTGTGTCCAGCTGTAGCGCCATCTACTCACTCAGGAGGATAAATTTTCACTAATTTGTTCTTTCCGTCCCTCTCTTACTCCCTCCTCTGTCGAATGCATCCTTATCCTTTTGTAGAGTCCAGTTCAATGTTTGTTTTGCAGTGATTTAGGAAAAATGAGGATCCTGTTTTTGAGTGGGCATGTACCGTCGTCCTCTTCTCCCACCCGACCTCGTTCCCCTTCCTCCTCCTCTTCCCCACCCTTTCCAACGTTAACGAGGTGGTTGTAGATTAAAGGGTCACGTAACCGCAGGCGCGCAACGAATTTATGCAAATGAAACTGTTGTCTGTTCAGGGACAAGGCGGACCGGCAGGCAATAGTGGTGAAGGCACAGGGGGATGGAGCTTTCAAGTGCAGTGCTAATGTTAACATGAGTTAAGAGTGATCGGTTGAAATAACAGCCTTTTATTTGGACACCTGTAGGAGGGTGGTCGTGGCGGCGGCAGCACTGCCAATGTGACTCCTATACCAGTGGCGGACTAAATCTAAAAATGTACTGTAGGTCGCTCACTCACAATTATATAAGCCATAACCCTTTATCATATGTTTAAGGGGGTTCCACTTGCCATCGGGCAAGCTGATACTCCGACGATTCCTCCACTGATCCCCAACCCATTTCGTGGATGCTACAGGCAATTTGAAGTGGTGGTAGGTTAGTGTGGCAAAAATATATACTGGACTAAGGTCTCTCCTGGCGAAATGCCACTGAAAGTTAACTTTTGATTCTATAATGTCATTAATCTCCACCAGGATCGAACCCACTCCAGCCAAGTTGCATTGGACACACCATTTCTCGTGAGATCACTGAAGTTAAGCAGTGCAAGCCCACGTTAGTACCAACATGGGTGATTGGTAAAGAACGTTGGGTGCTGCAAATTTCCCCTTGCTTACATCTTCTACACCTACCTCCTCATTTCCCGCAAGCAGCCTCATAAGGGTTCGGCCTGTTATGGCTGCTTGGCTTACTCCCCAACCCGTTAGTGCAACATAACACAAAACCCAGCGCATATCACGCGAAACAGGTCATATCCAAACCAGAATACAATCATCGTGCAACGGGTTTTGAAGTTTTGTCGTTTGAATCGTGCTGGTGAACTTCCTTTTTAAGCCAACGATTATGGGATCGATTCTAGGCAAAGCCAATGAATTTTTGGATCTAAGATAACGGCCTATGTAGTGCATATTGTGAAAGAGAACGAATGTGTCTAGGTTCCCAAATTTCAAAATTCGTACTAGGCTTTATTTGTCATGTGTTCTGCCAAGGTGTGCATGTATGTTATCGGCCTATAAGGCAACCCTTTCTGTACACAAAGAAAAAATACACCTGTAGATATAAGCTCGACTCCTGTTGTCATCGGTAAATGACCTCAGAGCAGACAGACATGAATAGCGAAATAAACCAAACCAGCAGTCGCTTGACCAAGTTTAGGTTAGTGTCACAAGATGCGAGGCAAAGAGTTGACCTATTCATGGATAGCCTGTGAGTTGGTCCAACTGTCACGTGATACCATCTGACGAATTTCTACTTAATACAGGGGTTTAAGCGTAGTCCGGTGTTATCGTTCCTTCCATGCATCAGACCGTGCCTAATCCAGCCACCCTCACATAGCCTTGGCGTTGGAAAAAAATTTGTGACGGGCTAAATAGTAGTAATAGTGAAAAGGCCTACGATATCGATTGATATTGATCGCTTGTGTCCATCGTGCTGGAAATATACTTGCATCAGTTGGAGTTGTCGGTGTCGCGCGCATGCGCCTAGGGATCTGAAAGTATGCACCTGTTCTGGATCTTTGAGTTCCCACGAGAAATTGAACGACGGGGTTTGCCGTTTGGATTAGCAGGGAAGACTTATGCGTATTCCTATGAAGAAATAGAAGCACATCCATAACCCCCTTCCCTGCCAGCCACCGACAAACGAAACTTGGATCATGCGCACTGGCACGGCAACTTAGCCCATTTGTTTCAAAATGATTCGTCAAATTCATAGATCGACACTGAAATATACTCGATACCTTCCAACATCCTGCATCGATGAATTTTTATGTGGCACCAGACAGCCCGACATCTCAGTCCCACTTGTGACTGGGTCCTGGGACTCATTATCCATATGCCTGCAGGTTGCACGAAAGGATTAAAAGATGTGGCACTAGGATAATAACACCCACTTCGGTAGCGGAGTGAGTAGCACGCTCGGTAACTGCGTCAATAGTTCTAGGTTCGATACTGGTCCGATGTGGGTTGACTTCTTTCGGACAAAAGAAAGACCCCGAGTGCGCCTTCTTTCGGATGCGAAGTCAAAACGAGGTCCTGCGTGGTGTACGGTGGCATTTTCACGTAAAAGAACCCTCTCTGTTATGCAACGGGTAGATGAGGCAAAATTTTCCAGGGGTAGGAGCTCCCCAAAGAATAATTCCCCCAATCTATATGGCATAAGGGTTGCAGCTTTGGTCGGCAACTGGCTGTGGAAAACACTGCCATAGGCGGGAAAAGGGGTTACTAGTTGCTTTTGCACTAGAACTAGAACTAACCATCTTTAACCACTGCCCAACAGTTCATCTATGAACTTTCGACGACTTCCTTCCTCGCTCTGTCCTTCCTGTCCGTTTATATCGCTCTTCAACCACTATTATTCTGCATCGAAGTTCCCAATCCTGTCACAAGTAGGGAAAGGGGTAAGGTGACGCAGATCTGGTGGTCTGAGGCCTGAAAAAAACATGGCCGGTCTTGAAGCTTTCGGATGACGATAACAACGTATGATTGTCGGATGGAAATTTTTGCTGGTTAGGAATATAGAAGGAAAGGTGTCTGCAGTGCCGGATTTAGATATTGAGAGGCCCTAAGCTATTTCAAATTTGAGGCCCTTTTCAAGCCCTTTTGAACCTCTTTTCTTAAGTTTTGAAGTCCGCAAAATGTTGGGGCCCTAGACTTCAGCCTAATTAGCCTATTGGTAAATCCGGCACTGGGTGTCTGTGAGGCATTTCTGGTACTTTTCTCCATTTGATGGGCTCAGCGTTATCTTCCATTAGGCTTTATTTATCCTCCTTCTCCTCCTCCTTCAGAACCTAGTAATGACCATTCGCACCCTTCCAAGGGCCCTACCCATCACCACAAATATATGATACAAATGAGAGGGAAGGGGAATATAGAAGGGGACTTATTCCCTAAGGGGGCCCTGAGAGTAGAGGCGGAACTTTCACACCTGGATTACGAACGTTTTCTCACCTTGATCCCCGTAATTTGGGATGAAATCGGGGTCGCAACCAGAAATTGTGAAGGGACAGCAGTAGGAATCCTCGCTAACGACTTCAACGGTCTAAAGACCTCCTACGTCTACCAGATGTCATCGTTGGTTTTTTTTGGCGTAGGGGAGGGGGGGGATAGTTAGTAGGCTAATTCCACGTTGAACCTGTAACTGATGATTCGTGGTTGTGTATCTGAAAATGTGCTCCTCTTCTGTCCCATAGAAAGTTGTAATCGCCCAATGGGACTACAGTTTAAACTTTCCGTTTTTCCACTTAATGAAGGGCATGTTTGGATCCCTTCCCCTTTCATTTCTTCTCTCCCTAACCCAAAATTAAATTCTAGTCTCAACTGGAATCGAACTCGACTCAATATACTGATAAAGAGACTACCCCAAGGTTTGAGCTTGCCGTTCGAAAAGATTATAGGGCTGTATGAGTGGCCCTAGATTTCCTGTTTCTCCTAAAAATGTGGCTTAAGATGATTATAGGACCAGACGACGACAACTTTAAAAAATTGGATTTTCAACGTATCCATGTACGTCCTTTATCCGATCGACAATGGTGTTATTGGGACTCGTCGTGTAATCCGGGGTCAGTTTTTGACCTCATCTCTGGATGTGCTGAAAGCGGATATTGGAACAGTTAGATGACTATCACGTTGTTGAATTCATATCTTCTGTTGGTGTTTCTCACTCTATCCTCCTTCATAGCCCCCCCTTCCCACCTTTTCCTCCTCCTCATCCAGGGAGCACAAAAAATCATTACTTTTTTATTTGTCCTATTGTAGGCCGATTTAAAAAGGGGTCCTAGTTAAAGGGGGAGCATGAATGAGAAGTTATATATTTCGGATATGAGAGGAGAGGGAGACAGAGGGAGTCTCCTTTGAAGAAGCGAGGGAGGGTGGAAAGGTCTTGAGGTGGCTACTATCCAGTAGTCGCAGGTGTTGGACAACATGATTGCTAACCACAAAAGCCACCGTAAAAAATGCATTCAGAATAATTCCCAAAACACCTTTTCCCTCCCCCATGTGCCTCCATTGAACTTATTCGTCCCCTCATTCATTTCTCTTGCCTAATACTGTTCCTGCCTGCCCAATTATGCAGGAATTCAAACAAGAACCATGTCCAGCACTCGGGTTGTTTTTTATTCCCCTCCCCGCCTACCAGATAGGGCCAGTCCTGAGTTTGAATACTTCGATCAGTTGGAGCGAAGTGGAGGGGGCTGGATAGACTATCGAAGGGGTTGTCTCTAGTTTGTATACTGTATAGGATGGGGAGAGGTCAAAGGTGATCTTTAGCGTGGTTTTATATATGACATGAAGAAGGTTGTGTGAGGATTGAATTGGGAATAGGGGAACATGGACAGTGATGAGTTTTCTCTCTCCCAATTTTTGAATATTGAATGAATGTTTGAAATTCTGGAGTTGATTTAAGTGACTTGGCAAAGCCAACCCCCCAATTTCATTTTGATATCCCTTAATATAGGGTCAGTAGTTTGAGTGAGGCGGACTTTTTTTTTTTTTAAATAAAATCGAATTTAAAATTTGCTAGTTGGAAAGGGCCGCTGTGTGTGGTATAGGTGCATCCCCCGGGGAGTACATTGGGCCAACATGTATATTTGTATTTAACCAGGTGGAGCATTTTTTTTTACTTCTTGATGAAAGATTTTCAGGGATGTGTAAATACAGACAAGGAAGGGCCTTCTCATGTCCTTATTTTTCTGCCCTGTCATTTCTTAAAGGGAGGGCTAGTCCCTAGAATGAAAATTTTCCGTATGAGAAAGGTTGAGTTGCGTGTTAGAAATCCACATCCGATTTACTTGATATCCCACCGAAGGTGGGGGAACGGCTGTAGTGCGTTGGACACACCAGCTCTCGTCCGATCACCAAAGTTAAGCAACGCAACCCCAGCTAAGACTAACATGGGTGGCCGCTTGGGAAAACTGGGTGCCTCTAATGCCCAAAAATCGTCGCACTTTCTTCGAAATAATTTCTTCCGAAATGCTTTCCAGGATTTCACCAATTACCAGTGTAGTTGTCTTGTAGCTTTGTGCCCAGTTATGTTAGAGTCAGTGTGGAATTTGTGCTATTGGAATTTTCAATTGTCATTAGTCCTAACCATTATCCTGCCTATGACAGGGTCATTGCGTTGGACACACTAGTTCTCGTCTGTTACTGAAGTTAAGCAACGCAACCCCAGCTAGTTTTAACATGGGTGGCCGATTTGGAAAACGGGATACCGCTGATACCCCAAAATCGTCGCATTAGTGTAGCGTCTGTGCAGCCTTTTCATTAGAACTGCGCAGTGGACGTGGCTGAGGAGGAAAGGACTGTGGAGTGAAAAGGACTGTTGAAAGATAGTTTTAAATGGCTGATTGTAGATAAAATGCTGCAACACACTCTCATTTACTTCTGTGTGAAGGTATACTACCTTTTAGCCACACTAGGGGGTGACCGCCTACAGCCGGGAATTTTACCGATATTTTGTCTTCCACGTAGAAAGAGGTTTTTACGTGCAGATTAGCGTACACGCCACGCGTGATCATGAGTGTAGGCCCTACTTTCTATTTGACAAAAGGCGTACTTCCCTCCCTTCTGAAAAAATTCATTTACCTAGACCAGGATCGAGCCTACATCCATGGATTCGCGAGTCAAACACCCTATCACTGTGTCACCGAATCAGATTCATGTAATCCTTTCTGCAACGCAACGCCTAACCCTTTTCCCCCCTATGGCAGGGTCGGGTACCCACTTGTCCCTCTGAATGCACACAGGGTGATATATTGGACATAGTCTTTTCTGCAGCCGGTTGCCGGCCAAAGCTGCACCCCTACGCTTATTTATCGTCGGTCTAGTGTTCGTTGGGGAATGCTACCGACGCCAGGGGGCGAGCTCCTACACCTGGGAATTTTGCCTCATCTACCCGTTGCGTAGTAGAGAGGGTTCTTTTACGTGCAAGCGGCATCGTACACCCACACGGGACCTCGGTTTTACTTCTCATCCGAAAGAAGGCACACTCGCGGCTTCTCTCTCGCCCGAAAGAAGCCGATCCACTATGGTCCAGTATCGAACCGTAGTTGCCGAGTGAGCTAACCACTACGCCACCACGGCGGGTCATGTAATCCTTTCTCTCAAATGAAAAATGTCGTTTAGAACGTCGTCCACACTTGCCGGAACTTTATTAGACGGTACAATAAGGTTGGTTTCCTACTTTCAGTACCTACCAAAAAGTCTTAAATAGTGTTAGGATTGAGATTGGCAAAATATCCAGGTGTGTCACTCGGTTCGAGTTACCCTTTGTTTTCCTCGTCACTCCGTATTAGTGTATGGCCTTAACAACGGAAATAGGTTGTCACTGATTGACACCGAATGACATATGTTTTAGTCATAAGCTTGAACAACTTAGACTGAGATCGATTCTGATCGAGGCTAATGGGAGGGTCGGTTAACATTCAGTTGGACAGTCCGTTGAAAATCGTATGTAGCCTAGGAGATCACCCTCGACTTCACAGAACCTTATCTATACGAACAGGAAACATTAGTAACCAAATTCTACTACCGTTGGACACCCCACCCCCTTCATTTCTCTAATGAGTACTTTAAATGCACTTTACACGTTGGCACAAGATGAAGAGGAGGAGAAAAGCGGTGGTAGCAACAAGGTAGAAGAAGCATGACAGGGAATTGAACTCAGTCCTCACACACACGAAGTAGATTCCGATTTGTTGTTGTTGTTTGTTGGTGTTTTAGGGCCCTTCAACTACTAAGGTCATTAGAGCCCCGTCCACAGTGTAGTTCTAATGCAGAAACTGCACAGACACTACACGAATGCGACGATTTTTGGATACTAGCGGTACCCAGTTTTCCCAAGCGGCCACCCATGTCAGTACTAGCTGGGATTGCGCTGCTTAACTTCAGTGATCAGACGAGAACTGGCGTGTCCAACGCAATTCACCGCTCCCAAGTAGATTCCGAGTCAATTCCAGGATTTTTGAGCTTAATTGCAATAGGAAGACTATATTGCCGGTTGATTCTCTTCTCTCTTCTGAGGAATTCGTGCCGCTTCAGGAGGAGTGATTTTCTACCCCCAAAAATCCAGGCATGCCAAACTTGGGGTATCCCGAGGGCCACATCATTAATATGTGTGTTGCCATGGGGCCATGCAGTGTTGACCTTTTTTTTGTAATTTGTTTTTAAAAGTACCAAGAGACTCGGTACAATATAGTTTTAATCACAAAATGGCACATAGCACCCCATTCCAACTATGCCGGGGGCAACTGCCCCCCTCACGTTACGCCTCTGAGTAACAGGCTGCATATGTATACTTACTGTATATACTACATGATATCGACTGTGAGGGCCGCAACTCTACGCTTCGCGGGCCTCCATTCTGACACCCCTGGAGTAATCTATCACGAATCGACGTGATTCTGCCAAATCAGGATTTTCACTGGTCAGGGGAACTTTATTCAGGGAAATAGTGGGTTGAAGACAGAGAAACTATGGCAGTAACAACCCCAGGCGGCATCGTCAGATGGGGCCATATTTTATTCTTGATTTGATTGCTGATATTATTATGAGTTGACACACTCCCACTCCTATCCCGGTTTACTTTGTTGTCGTCCTGGGATCCCGTATTTGTTGTGATTTTTGATGGCGGTACATCGGGATCTGTGGTTGCTGCGTTTTGATGTTTGCTCGTGTTGGGGTGGTCACCAAAGTTGGGTGCTCCTCTGTAGTTTTTCCGTCTGTCATATTTGTTATTCATCAACGGGCTTACTCATAAGTTGTTGATATGCAGATTCGGTCCTTATTTTGGTTTTTGACGAATGGGGCCGAACCCTGAAAAAAATGCGACTTCCGTCGATTAGAAATAAAGTCGGTACCTGATATGTGGCATGGACGATGTCATCTACTTTTCCAAGAACTCTTTCTACGCGGAAAACAGCTAGAGTATGCAGTACAACCCCGATAATGGAAACCCCGGATAATGAAATTTTCTAGTTAATGAAGACAGTTAGGTAGGTCCCAGCCAAAGGTATATGTCAATACATGTAACTGTACCTTGGATAATGAAGACTCGGATAATGCATAATGAAGACAACTTATGCTTTTTCTGTATATGTGCTACAATATAATTTCACTCTGGATAATGAAGACAGCCTTATAAAAATTTCAAAAGGACATAGTCTAGCTAGTTTTAAGCAGTTATAAGAGGGTGGTTAGGGATTTTGTTGGAGCAGAAAGCTCTAACCTTCAACCCACTACTGAGAAGTAAAGGTTTTAGTAAAGGGTGTACAGTATTACATACCTGCCCTTGTAATTGGATAGCTAGTCACATTTGTAAAAGCCCATCTTTTACATACAGTATACTCTCATTAATGGACAGCCATGGGGAATTAAGTCTGTCCACTATTGGGAATAACAATTTACCACTGTAAGTGAACTTTGGGACAAAATGTCATGTACCACTATAGAGAGGTGTCCATTAAGGGAGGTTTCACTATATGCTGATGTTTTCATTAAATTTATCAATTTGTTTATTCAAATTTCATTTAGAAACGTTATGTTGTACGTTTTAAGTGAAAAAAAAAAGCACAAACACTAAGAAGCTATCATGGGCATGAATTAGACCTAAAATTGTACATTCTGGATAATGAAGACACTTATGGTTGGTCCCTTAGAGGTCTTCATTATCAGGGTTGGTCTGTAGTATGAAATCACCTCCTTGTCAATATTCCGTTTAAAAAAAAAAGCAACTCCTAACCCTTTTCCCGCCTATGGTAGGGGTCGGGTACCCATCTTGTCCCTCTGAATGGACATAGGGCGATATATTGGTCATATTTTTTTCTGCAGCTGGTTGCCGGCCAAAGCTGCCCCCCCCCTACGCTTATTTATCTTCGCGGCGGTCTAGTGTTCGTTGGGGAATTCTACCGACGCCTGGAAATTTTGCCTCATCTACCCGTTGCATAGTACAGAGGGTTCTTTTACGTGCAAGTGCCATCGTACACCCACACGGGACCTCGGTTTTACTTCTCATCCGAAAGAAGGCACATTCGTGGTCTCTCTCTCGCCCGAAAAATGCCAACCCACCTCGGTCCGGTATCGAACCTAGAACTACTGACGCAGTTGCCGAGCGCACTAACCGCTACGCCACCGCGGCGGGTTTAAATCCGGAGCCAACAGCACCCAGCACTCCCAAGCGGTCACCCATCTCAGTACTACCTAGGCCTGACGTTGCTTAACTGCAGTGATCGGACCATATTCCGTTTTCTAGTCAATGAATAGCGTGTTGGGCTGAAAGGTCAACCTTAGGTATCCCGAATAATCAACCTCTCTGTTGTAGCATACTAGGATTCTAACGCCCCTTCTAATCCCCCTTTTCTGGAAATCCCCAATCCCTACGCATTTCATTACGGTTATGATTCGATTAACAACAGCGCCACCGTTAATTGTCAAGCAAAAGGACCTTCAGTCTGTTGTAATCCGTACTTAATAATCTCTTTCATCCCCTCAGTATCCTGGCCCACGGGGGGAGTGGTAGGCGTGGCCTGTAAATTGTGGCAGTGTACTTGCCCCCCTCTACAAATTTTAGTTTTCTGTCCGCGGTGCGTGTCTGATTTCTTTTTACCGTGCAGGGAAAGAGACAAGGCGCAGGAGAATTGAACAGATATACAATGTCACTAAAAAAGGGACAATGGACCGGAAGTAGTATAACGGGTATCGACATCCCGTGCTTTCAAGTGTTTATTTGGGGTTATCGTCGAGCCCTCAGAAAACACACCCTCACTCGCACCTGGTGCTGATGGAACGATGACGTCATTGGACTCTTATTTCTCCCTCTCTCTTTCTTTTCTGGATACCATTAGCCCGATTTTTAAGGGCATTATTTTAAACTGAAACCCCCGTCGTGGCCAAAGATCTCCATACCTAATTTTACGGGCAATTATTTACAGGGCAGAGGGAACTATTTGTAAGTTGCCCAAACATAATTAGTTATTAAAATATTATAATAAGTATCCTTTCTGTGATCTGAATGGCAACAGGAACCGGAAAGTCATTTAGAGGAGTCCAAACATCAATAGTATTTCACGCTCATTTATTTACATAAAGAATGACATGCACGTGCGCGTTAGGAAATCATGACGTAGGTGATATTATCGCCCTCTGTAATACGTCTTATCACCAAAATCAAGATGTTTATTAATTAAGGACCACTAAGATATTTCTGACTAGATAGTTAGGGCCCGTTCGAGACTAGAGAAGGGCTTGGCGTCGTCGTTGCACGGCTGCTCCACCTGGTTGTCAGTGTATCTACACACTTTCACTGGTATCGTGTTGAAGGCGTTCTATGAACAACTGGTCCTAAGGTTGTTGGTGGTCCAAGCTGGTAACAAGCTTGAACATTGGTCCATTGTGGTCTAACGACCTATGCTGCCACCATTACTTTGAACTATTGGTTTGATTGACATTCGCAATGGTGTAGTAGCACGTTGATGATGGGGGCCTGAAAAACGGTCAAAGACGTTGCAGTGACTTCCGGTACAGCTCAACCCCTTCGCTTTATCCCTAATCTTGAAGGTGGGTATGGGAAAACGTCAGTTGGTCACACATTGATATTGCTTCCAGGAATATCTTTTCCTTGTCGAGGGTCTTCAGGGGTCCACACTTTGGCCACCATGGTACCGGTATGATGCGATTGCTTCTCATTGGTCCAGGACAGCGAGTGACCGGCCAGTGGTGCGTATCCGTTATTACCTGGAAGACGAAATGAAAAAATACTTAAATGGGTTTTTGAGGACATAACGGGCTATCAGCTTCTCAATTCTGAAAGCAAGTTGACAAATTCAGAGAGTGGAAAGGGATAAGGCGAAGCCCTGCGCATTGGTTTTCGGTTCCGTTTTCAAATTGTCAATAAATACCATTGGGTCCTTTAGTCCATGTGTTGTTTCTCTTTCATGTTTAGGGCACTGAGCGAAAATCGGAGATACGTCAGGTTGCCGGCATCCTCTAGAGTTGCGAAAATAACTACCGATTTCGACCTGAATCGAACTTGCACCAGGGGTTGACGAAAGAGATATCCTATCGCAGAGATATTGAAACTGGCCTTGTAAACTAAGGATGAGTACTGTGTGAGGTGGAGTATTCTTATGTATTGTTGTTAGTGTCCCATTTGAGGGAGGGATGGTGGAACCACACCTGTTTACGACTCAAGTTTCGTAACGTAGATAGAGATAAAGGATCGGAAATAGGTATAGGGATGGGCCTATATCCCGGTGTGGGTTATCTCTTGGTGGCAGACAAAGAGCCTCGAAATCGGTTCTCGCACTCTCCAACCACCCTCTCCTATTTTGAACTTTAGGCATCTTACAAGGTTATTTTGGTGAAGTCTGCACCTTGATTGCAGACTGGGATTGTAGCTTGTCCACCCACTGTTGACACTCGGGGTTGACGGAGAGGAGGATTTGGAAACTTTACCTTGTTCCGTCCTGAAGTCGGGTTTTCCCTGTTGTAAGATTTTTATTTTCATACCTGGGTGGTTTCTATGGTTCAATAAATATAGTAGTTACATATTTGTATAGTAAGTTCATGGCTACGGGTTCGATCCTAATTAGTAGCTTTACCCGGCGTTCTCACAACTCTGAAGACTATCTTATACAATTTACCGGGGAAGGTTTCTGCACTTGGAAATTTTTATTTATAAAGGGTTCTGTGATAACATATCCTACGCTGAGTTATGTGAGCCCTCACTGGTTATGGTTAAAATTCCACTGGTTATGGACAAGATGGACCTTGGGCACTATGAGATCAGTAGACAAGTGTTCACTACCAACGGTTAGAAGTGAATTCTCATGCCCATTACTTTTCGCATTGAAGAGGTTATTTGATGACCACCCGCCATTGCAGCCATGTCGGGAGCGGCGAGTTGCGTTGGACACACCAGTTCTCGTCTGATCACTGAAGTTAAGCAACGCAAGCCCAGTTAGTACTGACATGGGTGGTCGCTCGGGAAAGCTGGGTACTGCTAATACCCAATAATCGTCCCATTAGTGTAGTGTCTGTGCAGTATATGCATCAGACCTACACAGTGGACGGGTCTCTAATGACCTCGTAGTTGACGGGACCTTAAACTCCAACAAACAAACAATTGCAGCCATGTACTATACCAAGGAATCCGAACATCTTAGAGCTAAAAGATGCCATGAGTCGTGACCGGAATCGGGACGAGAGTTAGAAAGTGGAGCGAAGAGGCCTATACCACTCACCAACCCTTTCAACAGATAGTTTAATGTCGTTCAAGGCACTAGAGGAAGAAGAACAGTGGTGGTAGCACCCTTGTGTCTCCAGTTAGGAATTTCCTCAGTCCCTTTGTACACTGAAGCAACTCCTTCAGTCGCCAGAGGCTTCAGAGCCCTACAAATTCTTGAATCTTCTAAACCTGGTATCGAACTAGGATCTATGCACTCCCTGCAGAAAGTCACAGAGTTGACCAAGATTAGAAAGTGGGAAATGTGTGAATTACTCCACCATCTCTCTCTCTCCATCAAAGAAATAGGCCTTTTCGTTTATACAGTAGATTGAAAAGCCAGCCCTATAACTGTTTAGGGCTATGGATGTTCAAGGACCTGCCCAATGCCTATTGTTAGAGTATAAGCCTGCGTTAACAAGCTCCATAATTATTGCGTAGTACCCAAGAATGATGTTGCTGTTATTTTGTACTGATAACGACGTTTTGTTATACCATGTGCCCTTTGGCATATTCCACATTATGATGTGAGGGCTTCTATAATAAGGCCCTTTAATTGGGTCCAAAATGCTTGATACCACCTTTACATTTAAAGGACACACAAAACATGGTCATTCCTTCTCACTGACTTACCTCTATGATATTGTATGATGATTTTTTTGGGCTGTTCAGCAACCTGGCAGTGGAAGGACTCGTTGGGATGTCTGTCAGCACTGACCATTTCAGTAAGGAAACCGATATAGCCAATGGCCAGTCTCAAAGTGTCAACTTTGGAAAGCCTCTTCTCATATGGCAACGTTGGAATGTGAGTTCTTAGGCCCTCAAAGGCATCGTTGATGGACTGCATCCTCTTACGTTCTCTCATGTTGGCAGCCTGTCTCTGATGCACCTGCTGTTGCGGACATTTCCGCTTCTTGCGTCGGTGACCACCGTGAGCATTTTCTTGATCGCGATCAGTGGAATAAGGCGAACAGGCACCGGAAGAGGAACTACAGGAATCGTAAGATGATGGCTCCAATTGTTCCAGTTGGCTCTCCAGGAATTGCCGACTGATGGCTTCCAAATCCAGGTTCTCCATGAAGTCGCTGCTCGGCGGCGTCCCGGCGCGACTTGTACTACCGTGGAACAGAATTGTTGCTGATTTACAAATCGGATGGCAAATGCCACAAATTAAAGGAATTCCGGCCGAAATTTAGGCTTCGGTGGAATTCCCTATTATTTGTACTGTCGGTCTTAGCCCCTGTTGGACCCTTGTCGTCGGTCCCTCTCTCTCTTGCACGCGCACACTTGGTATAATTGACGACAGTCTGTTGGACACGTGTCGCACGTACGAGCCCCCTTTGAACAGGCGTCTGTAGTGACCTTAGAGGGTCGTCCACACAAGGGAGTCAAATCACTGAAATGTTAAGGGTGGTTTGTTTGCGATATTTTTGCAGACCTAGGGTGAGCCTTAATTCTGCCTCCCCCTCGTCAGAATAATGGTTGTCGCGTGGCAGCCACACGTCGTCACCGCACCGCTCTGCACCTCGCATCCGACGTCGATGTGCCTTTATGAAATTGGGAAAAAATAGTCGTCGTCGCGTCAATTGTAAAATAACTGCAACGAGGGGATGACCGAGGGTGTGGCTTGATATGTTTGTACTCTCTTATGATTGACCAATCCAGTTGCAGTGTCGTTATTTGGAATGTGGAAGGGAAAGCATTAAGCACGTGCTTGCGCACACGCCTCTTCTTACCCTCTTTTTTACTTTCCCCCTCTTCTGCAACGGTGGCACGTGCCCATTCCACCCCTTTCCCCTTCATTCTCAACTGTCAATCACTGGCGACTCCTCCTACCACTTGGATTCCACGCATGGGCACACGTGCATCCTTTTTCTGCAACGCCTCCCACTGGAGATGTTTGATGGACTGTCTCCCTCTTGTTCGTGGTCAATGAGGCAATATCCGGACACACTTAATTATTCAACACTTTAGACAACGATTGTCGTTTTCACTTCCGTTCAATTCTGGTAGTTATTGGGTACACTTTCGTTTTCATCCCTCTCCCTTATTCAGACTGACTGACTTGCTATTAGTGACTTCCCGGGGTAATGAAATTCAAATAGGGCCTGTGCTAGCAGGTATGTGACATGTTTGGGCGTACGCGGGCATCGTCGGTTTCATTCAGTAATTGTATAAGTGCAAGACATGGTACTGTATTTATCTCACCCTTACTCATCCACTGGCCCTAGCCCTGACACTAAACTCCACGCCATTTTGCTTCCAACAGTCCTATGCACGCAGGCCACACTGCTTTAAGGCGATGGATTGGACAGTTGTGCAGAACTCGTTCCTGGATTTCATGTATTTCGTATTCGAATTATTTTCGTTGGACTCACCAGGTAGTAAGTTCTTGCGCCTTATATTGGGTACATTTTTTTTCTCAGACTTTAGGAAATCTGGTCATCCAAAGGAGTCCATGTACTCTAGTCTTCTGTGCTTATAGTGTCTAATGGATTCTCACAAGGCAGAAGTACAACCCCGTCCTTTCTCTGAGGTCTTAAACTGAATTGTGCCCTGTGGGTTCCGGAGAAGAATGAAAGGCTCACTGTTTTCTTCGTACATATTGAGGGAGGTGGCACTCTGTCGGTAGCCAGCCGGTCCAACTTTTTGCCCTGTCACTTCCTCTCACTCGTTATTATTCTGTTATTATTGCCTCCTGTTTGGGGCCGGTTCTCTTGCACTTCAGAGCATGCGGCTGTAGTCGGGCAGGATTGCAGATGACCGCTGCTTTTTTTTTATGAGAACAACGCATGTAATGAAGTTTTTTTCATGGTATCCAAGATGGAGATGGAACATATAACCAATGGATTCCTCGGTTCTACCTCAGTATCTGTCGACCCCAAATATCCAAGAAAACAATTTCCTTCGATCATTTTTGTGTAGTTAGGGAATCGATCGTGAGTTCAATCCCAGTTAAACTTCATTAAAATTAGTGGTACAGTACTTTGTATTTCACCTACTAAGCAAAAACAGCAAGTCAGGCGGCACCATTTGTAGAGTGTAAGAGCCCAGTATACAATGTCGGTAAATAGTGTGCAGAGCAGAGAGGCCGACGGTAAAAAAGTAGTAAATCAACCAAAGAAGTGTCTCAGAGATGATTCAATGTAGTAATCATGTGTGAAAGTAACATCTGTGGCAAACTCTGTAGGTATGGGATGTTAGTTGTAACCGGATGTCCCACTCACATTTTGGTAAGAAATTGTGCTAACACTCATCTTCTACTGTACATGTCATAAAGGCATCTCATCTCATTGAAAACAGCCGCACTCCTTCCCATCATGCGTAAGAGAAGACAGAGACAATTAGCTATCAATCAGGAATTGAACCTGCACACTGAGCCCACCAAAGCGCTCACACTTAAGAAATGAGGAACAGTTTTGTCTAAAGAGAAGAACTTGATCGCTACACACTTTTATCAAGGTACTGCCAAAAATTTTGATTTTGATTATGAGTTTATGGAATTATTATTATTGCCACAAGACCTCCGGCCCATTCGCGATGGGCCATCTGAGGAATAGAAATGAGAGAAAATTCTTGCCCTTCCCCCCGCTGCTCCCACCTCCATCTTCACCGTCTTCCTCTTAACAAGCTTAGTTTATACACTACAAAGATGACAAGTGCAGTGATTCCCATGTCTGTGTATTTAAATCTGTAAGCAGCACCTGTGGAGTCGTGGCGATATCGTAAATCCCTCACCACCACCACCCCTGTTCCCCCTGTCATGTACTCACATGTACACACACATACAAATATCCTCTTTTGCAATCGTCCCCCCAGCCCACTTACACCTCCAACATCCTTATCAAATAGATAAGAGACACGCGTTGTGTCCGTTTACTCATGTTGTTTTCGGTGTTTGAGGGGTGGGAAGCCTTACTTCACCTTTACGCTTTAGTTGGCAGTTATAGTCTGTCTGTCCCTCTAACAATTCGGTCTTTGCCACCCTCGTCGCACTTGTTCCGTCCGGTTCGTAGGCTTTTGAAAGTATACTACCCTGAGCAATGCATAGAACGAGGAGGCAAGAACTTCAGGAATCCCATTCTGATAACAGACGAGAGGCAGCAAAGGGGACGGGTAGAATCTGGGGTCTATAAGAGAGAAAGTGTCTGAGTCGTCCCGGGAGCAGAAGCTATTTCTTTGAAGAGGACGTACTTACAGGCCATGATTTTCAAGATGGTCGTTGTCGCCTGTTTGCATGGAGAGCTCTCAGTTCGTTCTCGTGGGTTAGCTAGCAACGTAGGAGCTCTTATAGGTAGAAAGAGGAAGAGAGAAAGAGAAAATGAGGAGGAGGTTGGGGTGCTTCGCTTTGAAGGAGACCGGGACGAAGGTGGAAGGTTATGTAAATGCTGAGTTACTGACGTCTGCGCCTGGAGCGTGGAGGACCTCCAGCTGAGAACACAAGCCACTTGGGCATAATAGATCCAAATGCGCATCGAGTTCCCCCACAAATCCCTCATTCTTGCTCCTCCTCATCCCTCTTTCTCTCTGTCACTGCTCCTCATTTTTTCCCCAGGTGACACACGTGGCCTGAGAGGGAGAAGAGCTTGTCGTCGTCTATAGCAAAATTTTAGATGAACAAGCGGAAGGGCACATTTCAACGAGTTTTTGATTATATTTGAGGGCTCTTCATGGTTGGGGAGATGTCCCATGGCAGCATATGACAGTCGTCTTTTGCAAATGGAAGGTTGTAGTGTCTCCTATCCACTCGCCCTCTTCCAAAATCTCCCAATTTTTTTCATTACTTCCGTAAAGCTGGGGGTCGAGAGACGTCGATGGGCCTGAGGGGAAAAATGTATGAGCCTGTAATATGTAAATTATTCGAAACTTTCTTTGAATTTGATGATGTTAGAGACCTTGTGAATTTCGGGTCAGGGGACTTTTACACCATCATCCCCCTCACGTCGGCCCTACCGTAAAGGAAGACGTCATAAAGAAGGCGTTTCACTTATGCCGTTAACGAATAACGGGGTAAAAGCAAAGTAGCAATAGTGGCCACAGTTGTTCCTCTGTTACCTTCTTCTTTTCGCTTAAGTGAGAGATGTTTTAAAAACAGTGGGGCATGAGACCTCACTCAGGCTCCAAACTGTGATCTTCTCTGCTTGGGTAACCGCAGTTTACAAAAGTTTTCAGCCGTGAAGGGTAGGAAATGGAACAGGAAAAAATGAATGTCCTTTTGATCCAATTAAAGGGAAAGAGGGATAACCATACTGAATGGAAGGGATAAAGGCACAAGAGTCCTCCTCCTCCTCATTGCGTCACTGAAGTGGTCTCGACGTCGTCTACGCTGTTGTCGTTGAAGGATCTTCTGGGATTAGTGTCTTTGTGCTCTACCCTAGTCTTAAGTGGGAGCTTCAACTGAGCGAAAGAGAACTGTAAAAGCTGTGCCATTTCTGCCTCCTGATCTTGAAGAGCTGGGGGAGGAGGCTGAGAAATAGGCGAAAACAGATTGTGTCCGCTTGTTGACCCTTCCTTCTATCCTCGTTCTCTCTGTTTAGTCCACTCGGGCCCATTTTCCAATTCATCTCATCAGTGTATAGGTGTGAAAAGGTGAGTGTAATAGGATTGGATAATTGTGAGGGACGAGGAAAGTGAAGGGAGAAGATTAACGAGGCGATGATGATGCATGTGGGAGGAGAGAACATCGGAGAACAGGATTTGGGCAAATAGAATTGTTCTGCATTAGCGTTTGATGATTGGCCCTTGTTCTCGTACAGGGTGCCACTACTGGATTTGTTGGAACCTAACTTTGACCTCGCAAGTATTAATTTAGTTTCTAATGACAATGTGAGGTTGGTGCCACATCTTCATTTTGTTGAAGGCGCCCTGATCTTGTTACCCTTCTGATCTGAAAAGAAACCTCTGGTCTTGACCAGCGACAAAGGCGACAGTAACATTTTTGGGCAGAAGTAGTTGCCTGATGTGTAGCCGGGGAGGCTGATTGCAATAGAGAGCCTCTACTGTGACATTTTTTCAAGGATCTACCGCAAGAGTCGTTAGGTTAGTTGTTGGCGTTCAGGGCCGGCTCGTGAGTTTCAGACGCCCTAGGCAAGTTGGTCCATCGCCGCCGCCCCATTGAATTTAAAACAGTTCTAAATTGTCCAAGCGTCCCTCACATCCTTGGCATTTGTCCCAATACCAGCATTCAGAAAAGCCCCCACCAATCAGAGAAGTTTGGGAACCCCAGGACTATGAACATTTTAAATGACCGATAGACTGCATGGCAAGGAAGTACCTCTGAAATTAGCCGCCCTAGGTAGGTGCCTAGGTTTGCCTGCCCCACGAGCCGCCTCTGTTGGCGTTGATAACGCTAGTCCGTCTGTTGATAATCCTACACTATAGGACAGTGGTGGCGAACCTTTTCTTAAAGATGGGTCACAATAAAACGAAAAAAAGAACAAAAAAGTTGTCCACGGGTCAGGTGCAAGCACTATTTAATTTTTTGAATAAAAAAAATATGATTAATAATGAATGAATTAGTTAATTAAAGCAGTAAATAGAGAACATCATCATAATACCCTTATCCCGCCTGTGGCAGGGTCGGTTCTGCAGGTTCTAGTCCGCCAGGTCCCCGTCCACCTCACACACTATGAGACGATAAACTAGATATGATTCTCGTTCGGGTCACTTAAAATTGCATGGTGGGTCACAGGTTCGCCACCACTGCTATAGGAATTATTGCCAACTGCACGTTTTTCCACTTCAAAGGAGATTTTGGAAGTGAGGGTGACCATGTACGCACGCTACTAAAGGGGAACAGGAGACTTGTAGGCTAATTATGGGTTCCGTTTGAGGAATACTACAATTAGTGGATGGGTAGTAGCAGAAATGGAGATCAAAAAACATTACTGCTAGGCCTTTCTTAAATTAATCTGTAAGAAGTTCTCCAAACCTTTTGGTTTACTGGAAGTGGCACGTGGCAGTGATTCGGAGTGTCCTGTCGAAAACCGAATTTGACAAAGAAAGGCTTGAAGTTGAAGTAAAACATGGCTGTGCTTGTAGAAAGTTTTCATTTTTCAGATGGGCAAGTCTTATCTGTTGAAGTGGGTGAGAGAGGCTGTTGTCGTGTGTTGAGGTTATCCCTGGGGTGAAGAACAAGACCCTTAAAATACATATTTCTTTGCCTTGTGTACACTTTGAACACGCGCCACCTGACATCTTAACAACTTCTTATCAAGAATAATCAACTTTGTAAGAAATCTGTTCGAAGAAGGATTTCTATATTTTTCTTAGGTGTGTGTGTGTGTGTGTGTGTGTGTGTGTGGGTGGAGGACCTTTTAAGACGCCCCTCAAGTATGGCAATGTAAATGAAACATGATAATGGTCTGACAAGATACGAAATTTAAACCTCGTCTTGCAGCAAGCGTCCTCTTTTAAGATGACACAAAGATTTTTGCATGACGCGGTGTTTCCAACACTTCATTATTTTCGATGTAGACTTAGCTAGCCATCGAATATAGATTTTCGGTTCGATGCCATTTTTAAGATACGTCTGCAGGAGAGAAGGGGAGAGGGATAGAGGTGAAAGGTCGCCTCATACTCAGATGGCGACATTCCCACGAATCCTTGGATGTGATTGGTCGAGATAAGAAACTAGTACTACAAAACGGCGTCGTTATTGTTGTATGTTTTTTTTCTCCTTTGCAGATCTGTGGCACATGCTGAATTCTCAGGCGATTTCCATGCCAGTTTCCTAGATGGCACAGCGCCACCTGAAATCCTCCTATTTGGAAACAGAGGCAGACTTGGCACAGCAAGATCGAATTGTGTTCAAAGGTGGAAGTGGAGACCTAATAAACCAGCGCCACGTCGTTATCATGGTTCTATTTATTCATATATCAAGTGATAAGTGGGTAATTACCAATTTTTGCATTGTGTTAACCGAAGTTTAATGCATGGCTTTTCGATTTACCGCTGATATGCGAGAGAACTGACCGGTTCCATGAGTATTGTTTGCCTCTTGCCAATCGATATTGTCTAATTATATCGATGTATAGCTGCCAATGTCAGTTCGCTTCTTCCCATAGAAATACACGGCGTTATATCGATATATATCAGTACCGTTATCCAAATCGATGCAGTGCCGTTTCTTATCCTTCAGGAATGACGATCATTTGATATTGTACAATACTAGAACGTAGGTTAATACATTGCCTACTGCCTGTAAAATGTCGTAATTAGGGAGTGTGAATTGGACGTGGACATCGTCATATATGCAAAAGTCATTCGAGGAAAACACTGACCGCAAGAATGAGCCCTTTTCTCAGCACATACATTCTCCATCCGGTCAGCATTGGAGGGTCCACAGTGATGTATAGTGAGTAAAGTTGACACTTGATTTCAGCCTGTTTAATTAATGGACGTTTAAATCATTAAATGAATTCGCCAATTCGAATACTACAGGAGATCAGGTAAGATCGGTTAAGATGATTCCACCACCTGTTGACAACAATCGTAAAAAGATTTCGCCTAGGAGGCTATGTGACGTCCACCTAGGATGCTGTGTGATGTCCACCACCCCCTGGCTCGTCCATAACCAGAATGAACCTTGGTGCACCCCAACCTTCTCTGGGAAGCCACTAGTATTTCCTCAAGGTGGCCTTACCCTGGCTATGAAACCATCATCATCCTGAACTATTCCGATAAACCCTTCTTCAACCCCTCTATTTCGTAATACAGTGAAACCTCTCTATGGGTACACCCCTCTAAAGGGTACACCCCCTCATATCGGTACAGATTTTTCAGGCACCGATTTTTCGCCTATAGGGTTAATGCTATTACTACCCCTCTTAACGGTACACTCTCTAATGGGTACACCCCATACATGTCACCACTTTTCAGAAAACCACCTCTCTAATGGGTACACCCCTTCATTGGTACATCTAATACATGTCACCATTTTCAGAAAACCCCCTCTGTAATGGGTACATCCTGCCTCGGTGACGCAGTGGACAGGGTGCTTGGTAACTGCAGCAGTGGTTCTAGGTTCGATACTGGACCAAGGCGGGTTGCCTTCTTTTCTGCAAGACAGATGCCCCGAGTGTGCCTTCCTTTGGATTAGAAGTAAAACCATAGTCCCATGTGGTGTTCAATGGCATTTATACATAAAAGAACTTTCTACTGTGCAACGGGTAGGTGAGGCAACATTTCCAGGTGTAGGAGTTTGCCACCTGGCATTGGTGGAATACCTCAAAGAACAGTAGGCCTACAATAAATATGCACAGGGGTTGCAGCTTTAGTCTGTATCTGGCTGTGGAAAAACGCAGTCCAAAAGATCACCCTTGCATCTATTCAGACGGGCAAGATGGGTACCCGACCCTGCCATAGGCAGCAAATAAGAAGGTAGCTTGATTGTAGACAAACGTCCCTTGATTGATTTGTTTGTAAAAATTAAATTTCTGTACTTCAATAATTTTGTGAAATATTATATTATACAATGCATTTTTGCAGTTAAAAAACACAATGTAAAACAATATTGTTTTGATTAATTTATATACCCATACCCTTCTGATGGGTACACTTTGGCTCGGTCCCGCAGGTGTACCAATTAGAGAGGTTTCACTGTACTTCTCAAACTACCTGTCGTGGAACAATGTCATACGCATTCTCCAATAAAATTGGCATGGAGATCTCTTTTTTGCTGCCTTTTGCTTTTCTATCATCAGCCTCAGAATGAAGATTGGTTCCATTGTCGACCTACCTAGTATGCACCCAAACGATTTCCACAGACACTAGTTTTATCCCGGAGGGGATATTCTATTAATTTCTCCAAGGTGCACCAAGGTTCAGCACTAAGTCCATACCTTTTCATTCTGGTTATAGATGAGCCTGGGGGAGGTGGACTTCGCGGAAAAAAAATGAGGGATGGAAGGTTGAATGATGTGGTACATGAGTGGATTAGATTACTTTCACGGGTTGGGGATTAAGCCAAGCATCCATAACAGGGTGAACCCTTAAGAGGCTGCTCGCAGGAGATGAGGAGGTAGGTGTAGAGGAAGAAGGAGAGGGGAAATTTGCAGCACACAACGTTCTTTACCAACCACCCAAGTTGGTACTGACGTGGGCTTGCGCTGCTTAACTTCAGTGATCTCACCAGAACTGGTGTGTCCAATGCAACTTGGCTGCACTGATTAAGGTGGTATGGAAACGTAATGAGAAGAGGGGAGGAGGACCTCGTTAGGTTCATTTCAGCAAGGTAGGTGGTTGGAAGCACCCAGGGCAGGGGAAGACCGAAGCAGACGTGTTAGCAGGTTGTTAATAAGGATATGGTAGTGTGTGGGGTGGACGGGGACTTAGTTGGAGATAGACGGGAGTGGAGGGCTAGAACTCGCAGACCCAGGCGGGATAAGGGTATGATGATGTTAATTAATTAATAATGATTCATTCCTAATAAAATAATTTAAACTGGCTAAGGAGCCAAGTCCAACGTAGTTAATCTGACAAAGCATTTCGCATTGTCAAGAGTCTCAAAAAGTGGCTCCATCGGAATGTATGGGATTCCCATAGATCAGATTTGACGTAACTTTACACTTTGCTCTCTAGTTCGACAATGACCCATCAAATCTAAATGGTCCCAATGAGAAAGTTGTAGCCAATGAACCAATCTTTCGATTGTTGTGCTATTCCTCAAAAATCTCCAAGGTAGACCTGAGTAGTTACTTGCTCCGCCACCCGGTATATTTAATACCCATGTATCAAATGGAAAGATGGCTTACGGCAGAAGAGTACATCAGATGAAAATTATTGATGGGATAGTCATCGGGATAATTGTCTCCTACTTCGGAAAATATCGACAAGGATTTCAGAACCTGGAATTATCAATAAAAGAAGTCATTAGAGCAAGTTCGGCGATTGATTGAGGCGAAGATGTCACTCACCCTCAGGAAAAACTAAGTCGGTACAGGCTATCGTAAATTCCCATGCCAAAATTAGAAATCATTGAGGTCCGTTTAATTTTTGAGGCGTAAAAGAATACCTCCTTCTTCTCCCCTTCCCCAGTGAATCCTTTGGTCATTACCATAATCGAATTAATGGACCAAGAAAAAGCCGAACTCACTTGTTCGTTGACAGCTCCAGCTTGAAGTGATTTGTTCACAAACAGTAGCAGAAAAACGAAGATGAATGCAATAATTTCTTCATAGTTGTCATTGAGAAGCACGCCACTAATGTCCAAGGCTCGAAAGAGGAAAATGACAATGGTCAATTCAGAGATGCTCCATATAATCATCACTTCATGGAACGTGCTGTCCACCATGGCGACTAATTGACACAATGCTTGATGACGTGTGAAGAGAGTCCAAACCGGATGTTGCGATAACTGTTGTGGATTTTCCTTTTTAGACCTCTTAATGTTCCTCCTAATGGTTTTGTCAATCCTGGTCAGAGTAAAACTGGAAGACGAAGACAGCCTATTGTCAAGCTCACGAATTTCTTTTATGAACTTCGACTTTAAACATTCGAAGTTGGCCTTGATATAAAATATCAGAATATTGAAGAAACTGACAAACAGCAAAAGGGATAAAATGCAGAAAAACTGGAGCCATACATAGATGACATTCATATAAGGTGGTCTAGAAACGTATCCAGGGTCGTTGTTGACCTCATTCGAGAAAATCCAACTGTCTATTTCGGGCATGACATTTGACTGGTAGGTAAGAACCACACTCCAAACGGAACCTGCTAAAACGAAGATTATAAAGCCCTTTTGTCTTTTAAGAGCTTTTTTATGGAATGGCGAGTCGTCGTCCATGATGCTTGTCGTTATGGCTTCCAAATGATTTAATATTTTCCTCATTTGTGCTCGCTTGAAATGGAACACAGCATGTCCAGCAAGACCGTGAAAGACAGCTACCATAATGGTGATCATCGAGCTGGCAGCACCGAGATCCATCGTAGTTTTGATGAAAGCTATTAATAGTAAGGTAATAATGGTTATTCTTACGATGTAACCTATCATGTTAGACGCCATCGAGTAAATCTTGAAATGCGCTGGAAGTCGTTTGATGGAATCATGCATAATGTCAATTCCAGTAATGAAGAATATGATCAAGTGTGGCAGGATTACTTGATGGAATTTGGCATTTCGCCTTTGCGGAACTGCGTGTTCAACATCCATAGTAGTTAAGTGATCGTTGTATATTTTACTTGTTTCGCCGAATAACCAGTATAGGAAGTGGAGAATATCGATTAAAGCAAGTGCAAATATTTTAGTGTTTCTTATTGTAATTTATCATCCATTTGTGTTGTTTGACACCATATTTCTTATGTTTTTGGAGAGTAATTTTGAGTTCCCCCATGCCTAGCTAGAAGATCAACTTATGACACTTAAGAAAACATGTTTACTTTCTAAAATCGTTAGTAGCAAAAGCTTTGATGGTCGTTTTGAATATCTGAAGAAATGGATTGACGTCACAGCCACCAAAGACTAAACAAACTATCTTAATAAATTAAATTTTTTTATTAGAAATTGCATTATTGTGTCAGACTTACAGTTTGTCAATACAGTATTAGGTCCATTGTGGGATTGCAGGTAGTTGGGGGCACCAGAGGTAGAGGGAGACCAAAACGGACGTGGGAGCAGGTGGTGCAAAGGAACATGAGGCGTGCAGGGTGGAGGGGGACCTGGTTGGGGATAGGCGGGAGTGGAGGATTAGAACCCGCAGACCCGCCCCTGCCTCAGACGGGAGAAGGGTTAGATGATGATGACTTACAGTTTGTCAATAATATACAGTTGACTCTCTTTTACGCGGGTTCTTTTAATGCGATTTCCAAGTTACGCGGTTTGCATTTCATTAAAAATGTTTTTTCTCAAATATGTATACAGTACTGTATATATGCGACCAGGAGATCGAATGTTGAAACCACTCATAATAAATCGATTTCTGAGACCCCCGTGCCCTAAAAGGCAAAGATTTAAAACAATTACCAGTGCATTGGATGGCTAACCCAAAAGCCTGGGTGACAACAACTGTTTTTACAGAATGGTTCATTAATTGCTTTCTACCAGAAGTGGAAATCTATTTGAAAGAAAAATCTCTTGATTTTAAAGTCTTATTAATTATTGATAATGCAACAGGTCGTTTACAGTTAGAACATCCAAATGTTCAAATAGTATTTCTTCCACCCAACACAACAAGCCTTCTTCAGCCATTAGATCAAGGCATAATTTCAACATTCAAAAAATATTACATTAAGCGGACTTACAAATTCATATTGAATAAATAATTAGAAAATGAGTCCTTGACAGTAAAAGACGTGTGGAAACAATATTCTATATTAGATTGTATAATTCAAGTTGCATCTGCTTCTGCTGAAATAAAACCAGCAACTCTAAATGCCTGTTGGAAAAAGGTTTGGCCAGGATGTATTACAAGCAATACAATCATTGAAACATCAACACTTTTGAAGGAAATTATAAGTTTGGCACATGCTATTGGCAGAGAATGTTTTAATAATTTCAACCATGATGATATAGAAGAACTGCTGGTGGATGATATGTTAAATGATGATGAGATTGTTGCATTAGCTTTAGATGCAGCAAATTCAGAAAGTGAAAGTGATATTGAGGAAACCCCAACCCCTCTCACTTCAAAAATAATTCGAGATGGTCTTCATCAATGCAACAAATCAGAAAATCATTTTCTTGTTAATGACCCCAATTCTGAAAGGGCCTTTAAATTCCGACGTGAGCTGCAGAACTGTGTTTCTGGATATCGTGAATTGCATAAACAATTACGTGAATCATCAATGCAAAGCTTAATTATGGATTACATTGTTAAAAAAGGAAAATCAGCCTACAGTTAGAATGAAGGTTGCACAAATTTATCACCTATACCAAAGAGATCAATTGCAGAAACAGTTATTTCTGATGATGAAAGTGATTTGGAACCTGTTCACAAATGGTGCATACTCTTATCAGATAGTGATAGTGATTAAAAACATGTAAATTTATATTACTTTCTTATAAAATAAAACGAGTTGTATTTGAATGCAATTGTTTAAAGAATTTATATAAATTATTTTCAGCTTCTCAAAAGAATTTATTAAGTGACCCGTTTTTTTAACGTCAACAAATTTTTTTTTATGCGGTTTTATGTTAATTTTAATTCATAATTTCGGAGTTACGCGAATTTTAAAAATTATGGAACGTATCCCCAATTTTTCAATAGACTTATAGTCTTTTTTCAATGCGAATTCTTTTCACGCGATTTTCTGAGGAACCCCCGCGTAAAAGGAGACCTGACTGTACTGAATATGGTGCTCGATAAGCACCAGTGAAATTAGGGACGGTAGCTCGTCCTTATCGGGGTAACTAGGATTTAATTTAGGGTACATATAGGGACACATAGCTTTACTTTCCATCACGAAGGCGTCTGCCTCGTTAGCTAAATGGCAACATGCATCACTCGCGAGTCCATGGTTGCAAGTTCAATCTTGGCCGAGGCAGATATCTTCTTTCGGGTAGGAAGATGATCAATTGCACTTAAAAGAATCCTTTCTACATGGAGTTAAATACATGTGTAAATCTGTAAAATTCCCAGGTGGCAACCACTCCTGGCACTCCTAAAAAACTTGTTAAGTGGATAGGCTCAGTTAAATAACCAACCCAGCTAAATGACATTCATCAGGGTTCACGAACAAAATTTGTCAAACGTTATTTCTCCAGTACTTAATTTCCCCGGTGCATTATTTCTCATGGCCATGATTCCTGCATGACGAATATATTGATTCCAGACAGTATTTGCCATTTGTAATGTTCTTTCTTCAACCAATCTGCCCAGCACAGTAGTTTGTTATTCTTCAACAACCCATATCTGCCCTTACCGACGCTTGAACGCCCAGTCTGGTATTACCAGGATTTATTAATGAATGAATGTATTGTATGTAGAATATTTTTTATTTGGCAGTAATGAACCATGAGAACACAAAAGCAAGAGAACTACAGACGCTGCTACCCACTGCGTCACCGAGGCGGGTGTAAAATAAACCCCTGAGAAGAACTCTCAAAAATCCGGAGTGTTTAAGACAATTTCACCATGAAACAGTCATAAGCCTTCTCCAAATCCATGAAGATTTCACGCAGATCTTTCTTTGCTCCCCTATGCAGTTTTCTATCATCTGCCTGAGAATGCAAATTGGTTCCATTGTGGACCTACTTGGTATGACCCCAAATTGATTTCCCTTGACACTAGTTCTGTTCCGAAGGCGACATTCCGTTACTCGCTCCCAGAGCTTCATACAGTGGCTCATAAGCTTGATACCTCTATAGTTACCATAGTCTTGGACATCAACTTTTCCCTTGAAGAGTGGTACTATCCAGCTCTAACGACATGCAGAAAGCATTCTATCTCCGCTAGCTATCCCATTGAAAGTCGTAACCTAGAATAGTGGTCATTATATCTTCTAACTTTTTTCCTGGTTATGGACGAACTGTTGACGGGAGTACGAGAATGGGCCCCTCAGTGCCTGGCATTCGCCGACGATATCGGAAAACTTAGTGACCGTAGAGAAGGGACTAAACGATATTAGAGGAGCGATAGAAATGGGTGGGCTAAAGATAAACATGAAGAAAACAGAGTATTTAGCTTTCATTTGGGAAGGACAGGGAAATAATGGTGACGTACGTTCGAGGGGCGAACTGGTTAAAAAGGTGCAAGAGGTAAAGTACTTAGGATCAACGTTCCAAAGCACTGAGGAGATAGACTCTAATGGGACCCATAGAATCAATGGGGGTGGCTGAATTGGAGACAGACAAGTGGAGTCCTCAGTGATAGGAGATTCCCAATCAAGTTGAAAGGGAAGTTCTACAGGACAGGGGTTAGGCCAGCTATGCTATATGGATCAGAGTGTTGGGCAGGGAGGAAAAGCCATGTCAGTCGAATGCAAGTGGCTGAGATGCGAAAGCTATGGTACATGAGTGGCGTGTCGAGAGGTGATAGAATTAGGAATGCGTATATTAGACGTAGCCTGGGGGTTGTGGACATTGCCGAAAAAATGAGGGAGAATAGGCTGAGGTGGTATGGACACTTCATGAGGAGAGGGGAAGAGCAGCCGAAGCAAACGTGGGAACAGTTTATCCGTAAGGACATGGCAGTGTGTGGGGTGGATTGGGACCTGGTGGGAGATAAACAGTAGTGGAGGGCTAAAGCTCGCAGACCCGACCCCGCCACAGGCGGGATAAGGGTATGATGATGATGATGATTGACCTTTCGTCAACTTTTTCAGTTTTGTCCATCTCACTTGAAATGCTGTGTGCCAGGCAAGAGAGTTCAAGATTGATTCCAGATTGGTGGTCATCATACTAGCTCCACTGACATCCATAGTGCTCTTGGTAAAGGCAAACGCTATAGTGAAGACAATAGCCATCCTTTCAATGATTGGATCATTCTTGATGGGATCGTGGATGAAGTCAATTCCGGCAATGAAAAGAATGATAACGTATGCCTTGAATACCTGTTGAAATTTTGAATTTTGCTTTCGTTGAAATGCCAGTCCGGCATTCATAGTGACTAATATTTATGGTGCATTTCAGGATTTATGAATACCGTGCTGTTGTAATTGCTCTACGATAATCTATGTTCAATTAACCGACTGTTTCAGAAGTCGAAACATATCGATTGCATAATGAGTGTGTAAATATTAGTGTTTCAGACAACCATTTCTCACTTCACTTAGAATGGGAATCATGACCAAAATCATAATTTCTTGAGTGTTGTGTTTTGTTTGGGTGAGTTTTGGGTCCATACGGTTGTCCTACATTTTTTTTGATAGGTAAAATTGGTTTGCGCACTGATTATCGGGCTCTTGTCTCCGGAATACTGATTGAAACACCTATTATACTATCCCTTCCTGGGCTCTTGCCCGAAATCATTTGACTTTACTTCAGTTTACTCATTTTTATGCCTTTAGGGTTTCACTGGTTATTGGCGTGAGCCAGAGACCTCCTCGGTTCTGCTCACTGTCGTTTTCCTTTAGTGTGCCCTCTATTTAATGGGAGACCATGTCCCAGGTGTCGTTTCCCCAGCATAGTGTGATGATGATGTCAGGGGCCAATTGACTCAGCTCCGCCTCCTGCGTTGTGCGATCGAGTTGCCCATCTTCTGCAGGCAAAGAACGTGTGATGGAACCTCATGTTATGGAATTATTAGCAGGTTTTGAGATTTAAAAAATTGCATAGAAACTAATTGACATAAAGCTTGGCCACGTTTGAGAAGAACACCTACTAGATGCTGTGGCCCCAGAAGGCGTTTCTGATAGCAGTGATAATTCTGGATGTCCCACACAATTGCTTAGTCAGTTCTAATCACATATAAGGAGAATGCGGTGGCTCCTGGTTTAGTTCTTGAATGTCCTTCAATCCCTATAGCTGACGTAGAACTTATCAGTGACATGTTTGTACCCTGGTTGTGCAGCGGACAGCAAGAAATGTTCTTAGAACACAATTACAGTAAGATATTTGGTATATTTATTTCAAATCTTGATCAGTATTTAGAAAGCATGGTATCTACATCAAGCCTTGCAGTTTTTCTAAGTCTCTCTGTCTAGGTTAACGCCAGTATCGTAGACGTCAAAGGTGGATCGCCGCGTACTAGCTTATTTAAACGCTACAAGATTTTGATAGTATCTAATTTCGGTGTAAAGAACCTCTTCCCTGCAATAGATGTCATGCGCACCCGAAAGTCTTACATCTTTCCCGGCAGGAGGCAAAGTTGGGAGTTTCCTTTCTTGGCGTAAAGATGCAATCGATTTCAAATTGTGACGAACCTATATGCTGCCACCCACGATGCCTCCTACTGTGTGCATTATTCATTTCTCTCATTTACGTATTGGTCGTCTTCGCTATCAAATAGCGTGTGGTAGTAATAATCCTATATGGTTACCTGGCGTGAGGATGTTCAAATGGATACTTTGATCGGGTACAGTCAGTGCCGGATTTACCAATAGGCTAATTAGGCTGAAGCCTAGGGCCTCAACATTTAGCGGGCTTCAAAACTTAAGAAAAGAGGTTCAAAAGGGCTTGAAAGGGGCCTCAAAATTGAGATAGCCTAGGGTCTCTCAATATCTAAATCCGGCACTGGGTACAGTATTATATAAATTATTATATCCATAGGCCTATAATTTGAAGTTACTTCAAACATTCAGAAGTGCTAGTACGCTGACCTGCTGTATCAGGCCCGGCATAAACTACCTATTGGAAATAGGTAATATTGATATTCACACTGACCAGGGTCGGCCAAAAAATCTGAACACTCAGAATTTGATATTGACTGAATTTGTTGTACGTAGAATCTCTTCATATATGAAGCTATATACTCTCAACAGACTTCAGATGTACTTGGCATCGACTTGGCACTGATGAACCGCGAGAATGTGAAATCCAAATTAAATCTTAGACAATGAGCTGTTTATTCCACGGATCCATAATAAAACATGACCACCGTCGGGCGTAATCATAGAGGTAGGATGTTCCTTGATTAAATGTCAGTTATGGTGATTTACCTTTCAGTTGTTGTCACACCTGTGTGCCATTTCTCACGGCGAAATATTGCCAGCAGCACGTAATTTGAACAACTTGAGGATTTTATTTTTCTTTTATGATGAGTAATACATCAAAATTATAGATCAGGTCTTTGAAGTCGAACCTTCAACAAAAAGTCCTTTACTGTGCTCTTACTAGCTCCTGAGCTTTATGGATTTCACTTAATCGCGATATTAATTAAAGATATTGTGGTGCGGCTAGTTTCTAACGTTAGACCGCGAAGGGTTAGCTGTGTTGTTGAATCTGATGAGCACAAGTTACTTTCTTTAATAAATGTTCTTCTTCTTAATTGTTAGTTTGTTACGCCAGCGGGCGGGGAAGTCGGCCAAGCAGCCATAACGGGCCGGACCCTGTGGAACAGTGTTTTTCAACCTTTTCAACCTGTGTTTTAGACTTCTCGCGGAACCCTTTGGAACATTTAGAGCTTTCGCGGAACCCCATACAGTGACAGAAAAAAAATCAATTGATACAGGTGTGTGTTTTAGCATAAGGAGTTAAATTCGTGGCCTAATGTTTGAGAGACGCCCGAAGTTCATCTTCGACAGACAAAAGTCGTTCTCGTTTCTTGTGTTTTCATTGTTATTTTTATATTTTAACTTGCCATTGGCGGAACCCTTGGGTGGACCTCAAGGAACCCTGGGTGACAAACACTGCTGTGGAGGCTGCTCGCGGATGAGGGGGAGGTAGGAGTGGGGAAATTAGCAGTTTCCATTATTCCTAACCAACCACCCATGTTGGTACTAACTTGGGTTGCGTTGCTTAACTTAGTGAGCTGGCGAGAACTGGTGTGTCCAACACAATTGCAATTCTAGTGATACTGGTGAGAGATAAACATAAGATTCAGTCGGGCTGTGTTGAGTAGACCACTGGCTGAGTAGCAATCAAACCATTTTTGTCACAGTTCTTCAGATGGCAGCAGTCGATCACCTTATGTGGTATAATACCAGAACGTAAGTTAGTACATTTCCAGCTGCCTGTAAATAAGTGGAAACGAAAGTTAGAGTTGGGAGACATTTGTTGGGCCATCGGTGTTACAAAACTGACCAACAGAATGAGCTTTTTCTTCATAACATACAGTCTCCATCCAGTGAAAAAGGGAGGGTCTATGGAGATGTACTGTACGTAGAGTTGACTCTTGATTTCAGCCTGTTTAATTAATTAATTGATACCGTAGTAGATAAGTTAACCTCTAATATGAATGCGGCAACAATTTGTAACAGTTTAGTCAAAGTTTAGCCAAAAACGCTTACCACTGAGGAGTACGTAAGGTGAAAGTTATTGGTGGGTCGGTCGTCTGGGTAATTATCTCCGATCTCTGAGAATATTTCCAAAGATTTCAGAATCTGAAATAAACCAATGAGCAGACCTTTAAAATTCAGAATGATTACGACATTTTCGTGAAATTTGAATGTGGGTCAACGACTATCCATTTGCCCTATCAGTACAAAGAAAATTTTGTCTTCACATACATGCTGAAGAATTATTTCAGGAGGTAGGAGATGGCTTAAAGGTGCCGCTCAAGGTCCTAGGCGATTGAATATTACGATGTGCTTTAACTGTTGACACCCCAAACCCGTGGGACTTTTCCTCTCCCTTCATCCAGGCGCAGAAATAAAGGCTCAAAATCAGAGGGCCACGCGTAAATGGAATAAGACGAAAATTTCAATGTATTTTATGCTGACCGTGGATGTGCATCTCCACCCATCGCTACTCCGTAAAATTTTCCTTGATTTTACAGATTTATGGAATTAATGACGTCACTGGCTGATGCGAGTCCTTACCCTTAACAAAAGTAGCGGACCAAATAACGTACCCACCTGGTCGTTGACCGCCCCCGCACGCAATGACCTGCTCGTGAACACCAGCATAAACACGAAAATGCATCCCAAAATTTCTGTGTAGTTATCATTAGAAGCCCCACCGACGTCCAAAGCTCGGAACATGAAGATAAGAATGGTCAATTCAGATATACTCCAGAAAATCATCGCTTCCCGGAAAACGTCGTCCATTAATTCAATTAATTGACACAACGCTTGGTGACGTCTAAGAAGCACCCAGACTGGATGCTTCGAGCCTTGAAATTGCTGTGGATTTTTCTTTGCAACCTTCTTGATGTCCCACACCCTGGTTCCGTCAACACTCCTAACCACACGTGGAGAGGAGGATGATAATGTCTTCCGGTTAAGCTCTTGAATACCATGCATGCAATCTTGCCTTAAACACTCGAAATTGGCTTGAATGTAAAAGACTAGGAGAACATAGAAACCAACAAACACCAAATGGGATACGAAACTCAACATTTCAACTCCTGTATAGATAATATTCATGTAGACCGGCCTTGAATTGTATCCATTATGGGAAGAGGACCCGTTGTTAAAAATCCAACTATCCATTTGCGGCAGCATATCTTTTTGAGAATTCATGATAGCTCCTGATATGTAACATACTAAAATAAATGTGATAGAATATCGTTGTGCCCTGAGAATCTTTTGGTGGAATGGAGAGTCGTGACCTAGGATATCGGTCGTTATATCTTCTAACTCTTTCATCAACTTTTTCAGTTTTGTCCATTTCAAGTGAAATACTGTGTGTCCGACAAGAGAGTTCAAGATTGATACCAGAATGGTGGTCATCATACTAGCAACACTGAGATCCATAGTGCTCTTGGTAAAGGCAAGCAGTATAATGAAGATAGCAGCCGTCCTTTCAATGTATCCAATGACGTTGGCCATCAACAAGAAAATTCTGACATACCATGGAAGTTGCTTGATAGAATCGTGGATGAAGTCAATTCCGGCAATGAAAAACATGATAAAGTATGCCTTGAATACCTGTTGAAATTTTGAATTTCGTTTTCGTTGAGGTGTTTGTCCGGCCTTCATAGTGGCTGGATGGTTTTGCTGCATGTCAGGCTTTCTGAATATCCGAGCTGTTGTAACTGCCACCAACACTAATCTATCGTCAATTGAATAACCATTTTAGAAGTCGAAACATATCGATTGAAGAATGTGTAAATATTAGTGTTCCACACAACCAATTCTGCATTGCACTTAGAACGGGAACCGTGACCCACGATCTTAATTTCTTGAGTGTTTTTTATGGGAGGTTATTGAGGTTGACATGATCACCCTCCAATGGAATTATCGGCAGGTTTGTGAGATGGGATCTATCACCCTGGCACTTAAAAACCGCATTGATTCTTCCAAGTGCCTGTTCACTCTTTTTATTATTCATCATTTATAGTTGGTAAGTAAAAGTTTGACCCTATTGCCCGCCCCTTTTATCTCGTTTTGTGTTTTCTTTATGTAACCCATTTGTTATCATTGACAGGGGTTTGAAACGAAACTTGTAAACTATACTGAGGAGTTAGAATGGACGGGATGAAAGGAAGAAATGGCAGAAGAACGGAAGGAACTTTTGACCGGTCGCTGTGGACCTAATGTCTCGTACAACATGAATGGATTTGATTTATGTCCGTTTTGTTTTTAATTATGAATCCTCTAATGCAGTTCTTTTCAACCAGGGTTCCGTGAGACCCGCCCAAGGGTTCCGTGAGACCCGCCCAAGGGTTCCGCGAGACCCGCCCAAGGGTTCCGCCAAAGGCAAGGTAAAATATAAAAATAACAAAACACAAGAAGCGAAAACGACTTTTGTCTGTCGAAGATGAACTTCTGGTGTCTCTCTCAAACATTAGGCCACGAATTCAGCTCCTTTGACTAACACACACACACGCCTGTATCAATTAATGTTTTCTTTTCTGTCACTGTATGGGGTTCCACGAGAAGTCTAAATGCTCCAAAGGGTTCCATTCCAATAAATAGGTTGAAAAACACTGCTCTAATGTCAAGAAGATTGCATTGCAGGACAATGCAGACACCGATCCACCACCTGACATCTTAAAGAATCTGTGAACCTAACAACTTAAAGGGCGAGTAAATCCGTGGTCCCATATGATGGATACTACATAATCCACACCATCCTCTAGTATTGGAACTCGCCTACTGGTGTCAGTAAATTACCTTATTGCCCAACAGGCCACCATACCCTTATCATACCCTTATCACACCTGTGGCAGGATCGGGTCTGCGTGTTCTAGCCCTCCATTCCCGTCCACCCCACGCACTATTCTTACGTACAACCTGCTCCGTCATGTGATTTGGTCTTCTTCGGCCCCGGGTGCTTCCAATGGACCTAACGAACTCCTCCTCCCCTCTTTTATCCCTTGTCCATACCACACCATATTTCCCGGCAGGCCATTCCTTTAAATATCGCTCATATAATAGCAGTCAGTAGCGTTGAATCCATATTTTTTTCAGATGAATGAATTGTTTTTATTGGTATCCAGGGCTTAGAAACATGGAGATAGCATTCAAAGAAGGAAATTTTAATAACATTCAACGGTCAGTGTCAAAAACATAACGGTTTAATTCAAGTTTAATACTGTATTTAATGATTCAAAAATTCACCAGTGTTTCTATAAGAAGTTGTAGGCCTTGAGTCACTTGATGTTGTAAAGTACTAGAACGTAAGTCAATATATTTCCGGCTGCCTGCAAAATAGGTAACAGGAAATGTGGAGGACCGTGATATATCCATGATATCACGAAGAAGATTGTTTAATTAAGTGACATACTGACCGCAAGTATGAGTCCTTTTCTCACCACGTATAGTCCCCATCCGGTTAGGTATGGAGGATCGACTGTGACGTATTGCATGTAGAGTTGACATTTGATTTCAGCCTAATGAATAGGCGTTCAGTACATTAGTGCACTAGTTTAGACTTGAAAACCTATCCCGAAGAGTGATAGCCATTTAAAACTGACATTACCGTAGGAGAAAATAATAAGTTAAAGTTGTTTGTGGGATGGTCCTCTGGATAGTTCTCTCCAACCTCAGTGAATATCTCCAAGGATTTCAACATCTGGAATAACCAAAGTTTGGATCATTTAAGAAAAGTGAGCATCAAATGTGCCTACCCTCTGAAATGCTGTTTACGTGTTCCAGGGAGGGATCCAGAGGCGGATCAAGGGGGGGAGCACTTCAAAAATGTGCACTCCAAATATTTTTAAATATTCAGAATCCCTTAGTATAAATCTCGCTAGCAATTACAATAGGTCCTCTACTGCCATTGAGACAATGCCCTATCTTTAGTGGTTTAGCCACATGCAGAATGCACTGGCACTGGCAGAATAGAAATGGGAATTGTGTATTAGTTTAAATATGCACCCCATTGAGGCACTGAGGGGGGAGCAATTGCTGCATTGCTCCCCCCTCTGGATCCGCCCCTGACGTGTTCCGACTGTGGGCAGTCGAATGTAAGGTTGGGGAGGGAGGAAAATGCAACGGTACTGTATAGTATGTGCTATATTTCTTTGAGCATAAAAGTGATTTGAGCTGTTTATACTCTTTGATGTCTGTATATCATCATCATCATCCCGCTTATCCCCCCCGTTCACCCCACACACTACCATATCCTTATGGACAACCTGCTCCCACGTCTGCTTCGGTCTCTCCCTGCCTCGGGAGCTTCCAACCACCTGCATTCCTGAAATGGACCTAACGAGCTCCTCCTCTCCTCTTCTCCTTACGCGTCCATACCACCTCAACCTACTCTCCCTCATATTTCCGTGATGTCCACCATCCCCAGGCTGCCCTTAATATACTCATTCCTAACTCTATCTACTCTCGACACCCCGCTCATATACCGCAGCATTCGCATCTCGGCTACTTGCATTCTATTGACGTGTCTCCTGCTCACTGCCCAGTACTGTGATCCATATAGCATAGCGGGCCTAACCACTGCCCTGTAAAACTTCCCTTTCGACTTGATTGGGACCCTCCTATCACACAGCACTCCACTTGCTGGTCTCCACTTCAACCATCCCTCATTGATTCTATGGGTCACATCCGAAAAAACCCTCCGATGCAGTGGGTCAAATAACGTACCCACCCCGTTGTTTTAGCGAAAAGCCGTGGTATGTGAGAGAGCTGTGCCGTATGCACATGTAGAGAAGCTGCGTGTGAAGAAGGATGAATAGAGAGACTACGCTGAGGCCCTATTACAGCCATAGGCGAAACGAAATCCGCTGAGGCTCACATGTGCTCCTCCACTAGGTTTTAAACAGTCTTGCGAGAAAACCCCTATAACGAAATCTAGTTAAAATAATTTGAGTTTGGGGATACAAAAAATGGTTGAAAAGCATTTAGTGAAATAATAACACATGGCCTCAGATAGTTGTGCAGATAGGTAACTGGTCGCGAGATAAAATCATTGCTCACCCGTGTTTCTCAACTTGGGAACTCATTTGTAGTTGTCCTTCTCCATTCCCCGCCATGGCATCAATCATGTTTGCCCGAGCTATATTAATTTATTCTACAATACACGTTCAGCAGCAGCAAACTCGCACTCTGAAGTTGAGATTTGGTATATGAGAAACCTACCTGGTCATTTAAGGCCCCTGTGTAAACTAATTTAATCAAGAATATAAATGTGAAAGTGGCAATGCCAAATGCCATCCCCAAGCTGTATTCAGTTTTACTATCACTGATACTCAAAGCCCGTGTCATGAAGACGATACAGGTCACTTCTGAGAAACTCCAAATAATCATAGCTTCACCAAAGGTGTCATTCATCAATGAGACTAATTGACATAACATTTGGTGACGACTAATGAGAGTCCAGACTGGATGTTGAGATGTTTGCTGTCGTCGATTTTTAATTTCAGAACTTTCTGTGTGCCACACAATAGCATTGCCAACTGTTATCACACGAGGACTAGAATCTGATGATTCAGCCGCGAGTTGTTGAACGCCACTGAAGTACTTCTGTCTTAAGCATTCAAAGTTGATGTGGATGCAAAAGGTCACGAGCACGAAAAAACCAACATTAAACAAAAGAAACAAAATATTCATAAGTTGACAAATGACCGATATGATGTCCACGAATCGTGGTCTGGAACTGTTCTCTTTATGGTTTTCGTTGAAATCTGACTCATTGAGAAACATCCACATGTCTACGTCGGGCATTTCATTCGCCCCACAAGCAGCAAAAACCATTATAAACAATGTACCAAATATGTAGGCCAGAAACCACCTCTGATAGGTAAGAGCTTTTTTGTGAAATATCGAGTCGTGATCTATAAGATCGACCGATATGTCATCTAACTCATGGAGCACCCTCCTCACTCCTGACCACTTCAAGCAGAGCATTAAGTGACCAACAAGGGAGTTTAAGATAGCTACCAAAATACCTGTCAACAGGCTTACAGTACCAAAGTCCACAGTCATGTGGACGAAAGATGTAAGAATAGTGATGACACTCGCTATCCTTTGAAGCACTACAATGATATTTGCCATTAACAAATATATCTTGAGGTACAGTGGAACTTCCTCAACCGAATCGTGAATGAAGTCAATTCCAAAAATGAAGAAACAAACAAGGTATGGTCGTAATACACTTTGAATTTTCGAATTTCTTCGATGTGTTTCGTGCCTGGTACCCATGTCCACCACGTCGTCTACACAAAGTCCATTCTAATCGACTTCCATGCTGCCAGTAGCCTTATAGTAGGTGATGATTATCGATTGACAGGTGTGCAAATATTTTGGATTTCAAACTGTTGTTTTTTATAAGCCATGGGAACGGTGACCTATGAACTTATGTGAGGGAAAGGAAGGTAAGAACCATGTACTTATTTTCCTTACCTTAACTCCCTACCACGGTGGTTCTTTTAGTCCATGGTTGAAGATTGAATACTTCCTCACCAATGTTTTGCTCCAGTCGGGAAAGGGAAAGAAGCATCCTTTTAAGTCGCATATGGGCAACCGCCGACCCTCTACATGCTAGGATCCGGCTCCCGACTTGCCATAGCCAGTGATAGGAGCGACGTCGCTACATATTCTATGTACTATAAAGTCACTATTCACAATTCTTTTTTTACTAAGTCACAATTTTTGACTTGACAGAGAAGCAGAAACACAGGAAAGGAAAAGCTTCACACAGTGTCGGTTGTTATGTTCAGAGCCGGATTTACCACTTGGCTAAGTAGGCTGAAGCCTAGGGCCTCAACATTTAGCGGGCTTCAAAATTTAAGACAATGTATTTGTTATATACAGTAGAGTTCGGTTCTAGCGAACCTGTTAATAACGAACTCTTGGTTATAACGTACTGCATTTCAAAAATGAAAGTTTCCCAGTGAAATCTTTCACCCGTTATAACGAATCGTTTTTAGTACATTTTCCTGGTTCATTTCAACCAGACTTCACTGTATTTCCCGAAAGTATGTTATTGGTAAGTTGGTCAATACGATTTTTGTATGTTTGTACATTTTACTGCAATCATATCATCATCATACCCTTATTCCGTCTGTAGCAGGGTCGGGTTTGCGGGTCCACTGAACATGCTCTGACTGGGGGCACCCCAGCCAAGCGTCTGGAAACCCGCATGTCTGTAGGGGGATGCCGTTATGTTGATTATAATATTGCGTGGTGTCTGACCTATGGCGGTGTGAGGCCCCTACCATGCAGACCTCTGCTGTCTGAAAGGCTCCTACCATGTAGGGGCTTAGAAACCCTACTGTAAAAACAGTTGCATCGCTAAGGTCGGTGGTACCCAGTGTGGTAAACTCATGGTGTCACCCCTCCACTGCCCTCATTTTTTTATTTTGTTTGTACACAACTAAGTATGTAGAGGTAGAATTCAGTAAAGATTTAAGTCCATCAGTTAAAAGTGCCACAGTCGACTAGACCGAACTCCGTCTGCTCTGTAAAATTTTAGTGTCACCTCCCCCTTTCCACGCTCCTGGTGACACCTCTGCATAAAATACTTTCAAAACAACTTGCTCATGTGTTTCTGGGTCCCCGACCCTGCTGTACCTGCTTAATGAACATGACAATGTTTAACGACTTGTGCCAAAGTAGAGCGTGACTGATCTTCACTGTTTTACTGGAACAGTTGTATTCTGGTCGAGGTAAGTACCTCGTTGGGAGTCGAGGTGTACCTATCTGTTAATTCAAATATTTCTAGTTTGAAATTGTATATTTTTAACGGTGTAAAGTCACAACACTTTATTCATTTCTGTATTTGCAGTGTGCGAAGAAATTTAATAAATTATCAATCAGATGTCAACTCAGTTATCTAATGTTGTATAATACCAGGATGTAGGTCAATATATTACCAACAGCCTGAAAATAAAAGCAGTAATGACTGTTAGTAACACGTGATCCTGCCGAGAATGACCATTCTTCTAGAAAAACTGACCAGGAGTACGAATCCTTTCCTCATAATGTACAGTCCTCCTCCTGTCAGAAGTGGAGGGTCGATGGCGATGTACTGTAAGTAGAGTTGACTTTTGATTTCGGCCTAAGAAACCAGTAATTAGAAATACACTTTCAGATACCGGATATGAACATTTGATATTCAATTGCAGTCAGAAAATCAGTCTAAATAGCTGCAGATATTGTTTTAGTTATTCATGGTAGGTGGTCGTAATCAAATTCAAGAACACCAAGATGAACTTACCGCCGAGGAATACATAAGATGAAAGTTGTTGGTGGGACGGTCATCCGGATAGTTGTCTCCAATCTCAGTGAATAAGTCTAAAGATTTGAAGACCTGAAACGACGAGGTTATTGAAGAAATTACTTTTAAAGGATCATCAACTGAAGGATGGCAAATTGAAAATCGATAACTCGTGGTAAAATTGACGATTTTACATTCTTTTGACTTGTACTTCATTAACATTGCCAAAATACCACAAAAACAACAGATAGCAGACAGGAAGTGGTCCTTAGCAACTCAAGATTGATATTAGGCCATTAGTTATTATGTGACTGACGGTCAGCATGAGACTACAAGCTCACTCACTAATCTACTCATGCCTTGGTTTAAGGACGCAGAGTGCCGGATTTGGATATTGAGAGGCCCTAGGCCATTTCAATTTTAAGGCCCCATTTAAAGCCCTTTTGAACCCCTTTTCTTACGTTTTGAAGCCCGCTAAATGTTGAGGCCCTACGCTTCAGCCTAATTAGCCTATTGGTAAATCCTTCACTGTCTGGAACTCAAAGCAGCAAGTGGTGTGCAAACACCGGAAGAAGCAGTGTGAAATTTAACAATACCAAACAGTCGAATATTAACCCACCTGGTCGTTGATGCCTCCAGCTCGAATTGTTTTACCGAGAAACGCAGCAATAAAGAGCATACTGGTTACTAACATCCCGTAATAGTGATCATCAGAATTCGTGCCTATGTTCATGGCTCGGATGGTGAAGATGAACATAGTCAATTCAGTGAAGCTCCATATAATCATGGCTTCCCGAAACGTGTTATCCAACAAAGAGACCACCTGACATAAAGCTTGGTGACGTCTGAGAAGAACCCATACTGGGTGCTGTGGCACCCGAAGGGGTTGCCCATGGTGATGGGAATTCTGGGTGTCCCATACAGTTGTTTGGTCAGCAGTTCTGATTACACAAGGAGAAGTCGATGACTCTTCGTTCAGTGCTCGAATGTCCCTCAAGCTTTTCTGCCTTAAACATTGGAAATTGGCCTGGACGTAAAAAGCCATAATGCTGAAAAAGCAAACAAATAGGAAGTGGGGCATCCCACAACAGGCAGGAGTTATCGCATAGAAGAATTCCATGAAATATGGTCTGGAACTATATCCGGTATAAAACGCAGATGCATTGTTGAAAATCCAAATGTCAATTTCTGGTATTGCACCATTCTGTATACAAGCCACAGTTAGTACCGCAAAAACGACAAAAATGAAAAACAAATAACATATCTGAGTTATTAAAATAATCTTGTGAAATTTCGAATCGTCGTCTATGATATCGTTTGTAATATTATCCAACTCGTTGATCATCTTTCTCACTTGTTTCCACTTCAGAGAGAAGACCATATGCGCTACTAAAAAGTTTAATATGCCAACCAAAGTGCTAGTTAATAAGCTAACGGAACTAATGTCCATGGTGACAGTAGCTAAACTGAAAATAATCATTGTGGCGAGTACTGCTTTTTGAAAGTAACCGAAGGCGTTGACCAACAACAAGTACATTTTAAGATATTTTGGAAGTGTCGCAAAGGAATCTTGAAAAAGATTAATTCCAGCAATGACGAACAAGACGACAAAGAATGGTCTCAGGATACTCTGGACTTTTGAATTTTTTTTGTGGTTAATCACCTTTTTGACATCCATAGTAACGAATTTTTTTACGCGAGTCTTGGGTTTCGCCATCATCACAGGCCGACAAGCAACTGAACCTCTGATGTAAGAATGTTGTAATCGACTGAGAGATTCATTGTAGGACGTCGTTTAAACTTGCAATATAGACTCAAACTATGGAAACAGTGGTCTTAAACATGAGTGACAGTTGACGGTATGTAAACAGCCCCAATTGCTGACCTACAGTTTATGAGTGACATGTTTTTCCCCAGGTTGTACATTGGACAGTAAAGAAAGCTTTTAGAACGAAATTGGTTAAGACATTACCAGAAACACATTCATTGTCAGTTTACATCGTAAGATCGTGATTGTGCCCGATTTTGGAAATGAAAATCCTGTTACCTGCAAAAGACATGCACCCACAAAGTCTTACATCCCTTCAGTTGGGCTTTGCTCGGGAGCGGCGAATTACGTTGGACACACTAGTTTGCGTCTGATTGCTGAAGTTAAGCAGCGCAACCGCTTGGGAAAACTGGTTACTGCTTATACCCAAAAATCGTCGCATAAGTGTAGTGTCTGTGCAGTCTCTGCATAAGAACTATGCTGTGGACGGGGCTCTAATGACCTTGTAGTTGAAGGGCCCTAAAACACCAACAAACAACAACAAGGGTTTGCTTTTTGTCATAATGGTGCAGTCAACTTAGCCAGTGTAGCCTTGCAAAACAGATAGGCCCTATGTCATTATTCAAGATACTTCCTTCTACAGTGTGCATTATTTATTTCTCTCAGGCTTTCTTCATTCATCGGATGTCTGGATACTTGCACAACCATAAGAAGAGAAGTCGTTTGCAAACGTATTAGCGCCCTTGTTTATTTTTATTATGTCACCTGTACAATTTTTTAATGACTAGCCGATTGCACTTGGGCACTGACGGCCAATCCGACCTGATGTTTACTATAATGATGGCCTGGGATGAAACATACCGGTAGTTTAATGACTTTAATCTACACCTGAAACATTTAGGAAGCTCAAACGCTTTCTTTCACTATAACCATGGACCTGTGGACTACAGTCATCTGCTCGTAAATAACCTTTTCACAAACAGATTTTCAAAATTTCTAGATGTAAGCATGTGAACTGACGGCTAATAGTGACATAGCTCATATTGATTTTTATTCCAGGGTGGTGTTGGTGACAGAGGCTTTACCCCCTTGTCCGCCGCCCGTCTTCAGTTCCTAGATGAATTTTGAGGTTATGTGTACGGGTGGAGTGAATTCATGTGGTCAATATCAATTAACCAATTAACTGATATTGTACAATACCAAGACGTAAGTCAATACGTTGCCAGCGGCCTGAAAGCGGAAAACAGGCTTTTAGTACGTCTTTTGCCTACAAGCAATGTGAGGATCACGTCCATTCTACTAGAGAAAATACTGACCACCAGGACGAGCCCTTTTCTCATAATATAGAGTCCACCGCCGGTCAGAAATGGAGGGTCTGTTATGATGTATTGTATGTAGAGTTGACTTTTAATTTCAGCCTAATTAATTACCAAAGATAAAATTAGTATTGTGGTGTGTGTTTCTGTGATGCACCCTCTCTTGTAGCTTGTCCTGAGCAGACATGCTACACGTATGTAGGCACATTTTATTTGCCATAAAATCGTCGTACAGACGTTGTGTAGCAGCGGCTGATTTCCAGAAGGCGGACCAGGCAGGCGCCCCCAAGGTGGCGCTTTGTCCATCGCCCGAGGTAATTTGACCCCATTGCCCCCTACAAGTTACGCCACTGCTGGTGTCCCGATGGTTCATAGATATTTAGTAGCTTAGGGACATAAGCTGTGCTTATTGTCATCTAGAAAGGAGTTTTTGCCTCCAAATACTGTATACACGGTCATTTTACTCCCGCTGACTCTTTTCATGTAGGTGAACGTGCAAACCCATGGGACCACAGCGACTAAAGTTCCTGCCTCGAACAGCTTCAAGCCTGCAGCCACCGAATCGCAAGTCAGGCACACAACCACTGATGTACTGAAGCAGTCTTACGCATATGTCGATCTGATGAATCCTCAGGTAAGTGCAAGAACTCACATGAGCATAGGTGGGTTGTCGGTATAAAGGGTACTTCTTGAAGCAGGTGATGTCAAACTCGTACAGAAACTGTTTTTAACTCGCTTACATGTTAACTTTTTTTAACATGTCCAGCAATTTAATCCTGAGTGAATGTGATTTATATCACATTATCTTTTTAAATTTTTTCTCTTAATCTAAAGTCATCTTTCACAGGAAGTTGCACTTCTTTTAAAATACTTACCGTCGAAAGGAACGTTAAGTGAAAATTGTTGGTGGGTCGGTCATCTGGATAGTTGTCTCCAATCTCGGTGAATATTTCTAACGATTTCAGGATCTGAAATTTTGGCGTCAATAATGAAATCTTAATTTATGAAACAATCAACTAACCAAAAGGAAGGTTAAAGATGCCTATAACCAATGGAAGCATTCTAATTGTCCTAAACAATAATGGGTTGGGGAGTAAGCCATGCAGCCATAACAGGCCGAAACCCCTAGGAGGCTGCTCGCAGGTGGGAATGAGGTAGGTGTGAAAGATGAAGGAGAGGGGAAATTTACAGCACCCAACGTTCCCTACCAACCACCCAAGTAGATAGTAACGTGGGATTGCATTGCTCATCTTCAGTGATCTTAAGAGAACTGGTGTGTCCAATGCAACTTGGCCGTTAAGGTCAAGGTTACTACCGAGAAACTGCTGAAAAGTCTATTGTTCAAAATAGTAAACCAGCTTACCTGATCATTAATGGAACCCCCATTCACTACTTTGCCTGCAAAAATGAGCATGAAAATACAGCTTGATAGTAGAATATCATAGTAGTGATCACTGTGTGTACGACCAATGTTCATAGCTCGGATCATTAAGATGAACATAACCATTTCAGCGAAGCTCCAAATGAGCAGAGCTTCACGAAACGTGTCATTCATCAAAGAGACCAATTCACATAATGATTGATGACGCCTGAGAAACACCCACACTGGATGTTCCGATCCCCGCAAGGGCTGTGGTTTTCTTTTTCCATAATTCTGAATGTCCAATGTAATGGCCCTGCCAATATCTTTGATGGGAAGACAAGCCAACAATGGTTGCTGAAGAAATTCTTGAATGCTACTCAAACTTTTCTGCCTTAAGCAGATAAAATTACCCTCGACATAAATTGCCAAAACACTGAAGAAGCCGGCAAACAGAAAATGAGTCAAGATACTAAAGAGAGACATCATCAAGTAGACGAGTTTCATGTAAGATGGTCTGATGAAATTGAAGTCAAAGTTCGAACTAGATGCATTGTTGAAAGCCCAACTGTCACGTTCTGGTACTGCATCTTTCTGAATAGCCGTTACTGTTACTGCTGTAAAAATGCCAAAAATGAACAACAAGGAGCACCTCTGAGCCAGCAGAGCTTTCTTGTGAAATCTTGAATCGTCGTTCATGATATCATTTGTGATATAGTCCAACTTCTTAATTATCTTCCTCATCTCTGTCCATTTAAGGCAGAAGAGCATATGTGCTATTAGAGATTTCAAAGTACCAACCAGAATACTTGCTGCTAAACTGACCAAGCCGAGATCCATGGTGGTGGTAATGAAGCCGAATATGATCGTTGTGATGATTACTAGTTTTTGGATGAGTCCAACAATGTTGACGACCGTTAAGTACATCTTGAGATACTGTGAAAGATGCTTGGTGGAGTCATGAATAATATCAATTCCAGTAAATACCAACCAGAGGATGAAGTATGGTCTTAGTGATCGCTGGAGGTATGGATTGCCCTTGTGATGGACCTTTTGTGGGACATCCATCTCAGCGAAATGTTCCAACTTTAGTCTATTCTTTAATTCACTGAAGGCCAACCTCTAACTTAAAGGCGCATAGAATTGATTGGTAAATGTATTAATAAGTAATGTTTCATATTTCTATTTCAGGTACATACGCCTGTCATCCTAATTTCATGAATTGTTTTTGAGCTTGTAATTGAAGTATGATTGGCACATGACACCATGTCAACATATCATAACGGTCTGTGTAAATGTTCATTATGTGATCAGTTATTATGCAACAGATATTTACATTCTTCACTTCTAATAGAAAAATTAATGTTTCGTGAAAGGAGTGTCTGCACCCTATTACGCACTGGAACATAATAGCGAGTACATCTTTCTTGGTGACTCATTCTGAAAACTGATGTTTTACAAGTCAGAGGTATCAATTTGATCTCAGATAAATGTACTGTTGAACGTGTATATTCTATCCTTAAGCTGGTAATCTTACGTATTTGCTGTTATTTCGTCTCAGTGTCAAGAATGTTGTTTTGCAGCCTGGATATCTCTTGTCTCCTCATTACGACGAGAGAAGATGGAGAAACACAAGTTGACACTTTAGTGAGTAACGATTATTATTTTTTGGTAAAGTGCAAATTCCGTAAAGCAAATCATACTGTAGTGGTCCTATATATCTATAAGTTATTTAACCCTCCATCAGGCGCATAGGCAGTTGCAACACAGAAGGGTACAATTCATCCATGAGATGATTTTGTTATTTGGGCAATACATTCACTACATAAATATTTTGGAAACTTGAAACGCAATAAGAAAACATGTTAAGACATTAATAAACTGCTAAAACGAGAAAGTGTACCAAAAATAATAAACGCTATTTGAAGGAAAATTTCAAAAGTGTACATAAAAGGAGTATCTCACTCTTTTTCCAACATGGCATTTTTCACATATTTTAGTTGTTGGTGGTGTTGATAGATCTGATGGCATATCTATCGGTTTTGGTTGTAAAAAAATTAATTTCAAAGTAAAAAATTAATTTTCACATCAAATTAATTCACTTGTGTCACCCTAAGATGGAACAATTAAATAGTTTTTAAAAAATGCAGCAAACGAACGTCATAAGGCACAATTCATCTAACAGATTACATGTGCTCCTTGGTGAGGGGGCAATTCATGAAACTACCCTGAAGCATAAGTCTGTGAAAAAATAGCGACACGTGCAAATGAAAAACTGGGCTCTTCATCTATCAGATTAAATGTGCTTGATGGAGGGTTAAATTAAATGTCATAAGATCACAGGCAGCTCATGGGGCAGGCAAACGTAGGCGCCAAATTTCAGAGGTAGGTACCTTCTTGTTATGCAGTTTATGGTCATTTAAAATGTTCATATTCCTGGGGGTTTCCAAACTTTGCTGATTGGTAGGGTCTTTTCTAAAAGTTGGCTTTCTCGAGGCGCCTTTTCGCAGTGCAATGCACTAGCAATGGGACAAACGCCAAGGGCATGATGGACGCTGGGACAATTTAAACTGCATTAAATTTAGTAGGGGGGACGTGGCGGCGATGGACTGACTTGCCTAGGGCGCCTGAAACCCACCAGCTGGGCCTGCATAAGATAGTTGATAGGTTATTGTTTTAGGAGGTACTAATGGGTTCCTCTCATGAACAACTAATTTTCAGTTTGCTCTTGAATTGTCTTATATTTTATTTTAGATCTTTGGTGCAGTGTGGATGGATTGTGTGGTCATATGTATTAAGTTTATTCGTTCACTTCTGATATCTGCCTTTCATATTTCAGTGTTCTGTTTTGTGCAGGTAAATTCTTACACCCATCAGTGCTGGCCTTACGAAGTGGGAGGTTCAGTCACTGACCGTCCTGGGTAAGGCGTAGCATAATGTATTGAGAGTTGTTCTGTCGATATCTTAGGCCTATTACAAGTTAGCCAGAAATGAATTATGCAATGCAGTGAGTGTACATTTTTTGGATGCCAAGGGTGCATATGATAACGTTGATAGAGTGAAACTATGGGCAGTTCTTCCTCAGTTTGGGCTAGTAAGGGACTACTCCAGCTGCTCAAGGAGCCATATATGGGCACTAGGTATGATTTACATTGAGAAGGAATAAACACAGGACAGATAGGTGTGGACAAGGGGCTGCGACAGGGTTGTCCATTATCACCAATGCTGTTCCTAGTGTATATCAGTGAACTAGGGATTAGTCTCCAAGATAGAGGGCTCTGGAGGATGGTATCAAATTGCCTGCCATCTTCGAATGTGCTGATATAGTGCTGCTGGCAGAGACAGAGGGAGAGCTCCAAGAAGAACTGGATATCTGTGAACAGTTCAGTAGGGATTTTCAGTTAGAATTTGGTCAAGACAAAACAAAGCTGATGATCATAGGAGAGGATAACGTGCTGTCTAGCAATAAGATACCAATCAAGCTTGGAGAGAGGGAGATAAACGTACTATCAGAGGTTACATACCTGGGGGTTAAACTCACAAATGATGGGGATACCTAAAAGCAGTGGAGGAAAACACCTTTGTAAGCTAAAAACCAGGGAAGGATAAATAAGGAAACTGGCATTTGATTCATTCTCAAAGTTTGAAATGGTTATGGGCTTGTGGAAATCAATAGCAGTTCCAGGGTTATTGTATGGAAACGAGGTTCTGTGCACTAATAAAAAGGTAATGGACTGTATGGAGGTAGCCCAAAGAAGGTTAGGTAGGATGGCCTTAGGGGGAAAAGAGGTTTACAACAGTTGAAGCAATACAGGGGGACATAGGGTTGTCCACATTTGAAAAGAGAGAAATGATTAGTAAGTTAGTATACCTATGCAGGATATGGGGACTACAGAAGAAAAATCCAGCATGGTAGGTCAATGTATGGATAAACAACATGAGCTTGTCTACCAACTGGGAGAGGAGGGTAAACAGGATAATAAATAAGATACGCATAACACTGCGCCTTGGGGAGGGCGAGGAAGGGGCAACAACAATGCAAAGACAAAGTTAATGAATGGGGATTAGGACAGTGGTGACAGATTATGGAGGGAAGGGTGGTAAAGAAAGTGCTGAGGGTGTATGAGAACAAGCTTAAGATAGAGATGGTGGTAATCTATGACAATACGTGTAAGAGCTTACTTCTGTTTTGGGCAAGAGCTAGATGATAGCAAGGATCACAGGTGGAGAGGAGGACTGTAGATTATGTGGGGATCAAGTGGAGTAGGTCAGGCATATGATACTGACATGTCCAGCGCTGGATCACTGCAGGATGCGGTGGGGAACACCCAAATTGGAAGAGGTTCTGGGGTGGTAGTGTTGTGATGGAGCGGCTGAAATGGATGCGAAAGGCAAAGGTGTTGTTAGGGTACTGGTGGAAGTCTACACATATGGGTCTAGTGTGCATGAAAAATCTTGGTATATTTGTATATCTCGTGTATATTTTGGTAAGTTAGTAAGTAACGTAGTCTCTCCACTGCCAAATTGGCCTAATAGAGATGCTTGCAGTGTAGTCAATTAGAATTAAAAACACACATTTCTGAAGTGCCCCCATACTAGGTAGGGAACACCACTTAATCCAAAGCGATACTTCATTAGTTTCGTCGTACAACTGTCAATTATTTGTGCATGTTACTAAAAATTTTTTTTGTATTAAAAGTGGGAGACCCTGGGTGGCTGTTCGTACTGCCCGCCCCGACCCCCCCCCCCGGTCGACGGACCCCCTACTCGCAGTATTGCGTAAAATGCGATTTATAATGGGAAACCTTCCGCCGTTTAACTTTCAAAATTCTTCTTTCTCTACAGTTACTACTTTATCTGGATGGCAAGAAATACCTCTCGACGCTCCTAATCCACCAGCCCTGACAATTTAGTGTCATTTGGTACCAGCTTTGTGCACCAAGCTATCGACGTTCCTCTGGGATTCGAGTCGAGGTGAGGCATTCTAATGAAGGAGAGGAAAAAGTCATATTCGCCATCCGATTGAGTTATGTGTACTACTGTATCACTGCCACACTTAAAAGTATCTTTTCTATATAGAGAAAAATATATCTGAAGATCGATAAAATTGTTGAGTGAAACAGCTCGCCCTCTCTCCCAGACGTAGGTGCATGGTTTACAAGGCAGACTGGTCCATGGTAAGTAACCAGACTGAGAAAACCAATTTAACTCAGTTAATGTTGTATAATACAAGAACGTAAGTGATGACATTACCAGCTGCCTGAAAAAGGAAAATATGTCATAATTTAAGCATCTGTCGTTTTAATGGGGGGGGGGGGGCCCACATTTCTAGAAATACAGTACTTACCACCAGTAAGATTCCTTTCTTTTCTGCATATAGTCCCCCTCCAGTCAACAGCGGAGGGTCAATATTGACATATTGCATGTAAAGTTGACTTTTGATTTCGGCCTAAGTGATCAAATATTAAAGAACCACATCGATACTTCAGAGACAGGGGTTAAAACTTGGTGCGACTTGGTAAAACGTGGTTTTATGACTGTCTGTAGTGATAATTAGTTTCCGACGTGTACTCATAAATAATGGTTGGACCCTGCAAATTCCGGTGACAGAGAATTCGGAACAAATATCTAGCTTTAGCCCTATCATTGCGATGTGTCTTCTGCTAAGACAGAATATTCCTTTGCAATAATGATGGTTAAATGTCGGAACCCCACATGAAATGTTTTTCTGGTTACTCCTGAATGCAAGAGACACACAAGACCAGGATGGAAGTTCAGTTCGTAGCGTTTAAAACTGAATGGCCAATGTATTTGGCCTCAACCGAAAATATTAGTCATACCAGTTTAGTTATAGGGCGTATAATTTAGTTGATTTCATTTGTTGGGGGTTTTAAGGCCCCTCAACTACAGTGGTCATTAGAGCCCCGTCAACTCCATAGTTCTAATGCAGAGTCTCCATTTTTGGGTATTATCGATATCCAGTGTTCCTAAGTGGCTACTGGTTAGTACTAACTTGGGTTGCGTTGCTTAACTTCAGTGATCAGACAACGAGGACCAGTGTGCCCATCGTAATACAGCCGCTCCCACACTGTCTAATGATAGGGCTTATGGGGAGAGCTTTTAATAGGTATATTTTTTGGTTAGAAAAATATTTTTACAGACCCACCAGACACTATGTGCAATTGTGACCCATTGATGAATCTCGAGGCAACACACCACCACCTCAAAAGAGAAGTACCAAACCTGGTATGGTATAAGTCTCAATTATCTTTAATTTGAAAGATAGTGGGCTTTCTCTCTTGACCTAAATCCATTTTGTTGCTTAACGCAGCGTCAAGTACTCATGAATCCGGAATGTCAAAGTGGAAACAGAGGAATAGGTTTTGGAAAAGAGTTAGGATGATGAAAGCTAACGGAAGATGCAAAGAACGAACGATTGTGCTGCTGCTGTACAGAAGTTTTAAACATACATACCGCCGAAGAGTATGTTAGATTAAAGTTGTCAGTGGGACGGTCATCCGGATAGTTGTCTCCAATCTTCGTGAATATTTTTAAAGATTTCAGGACCTGAAGAGATGTGATCATGAGATGAAAATTTCGATTTAAAAGCAATCAACAAAGGAAAAGCATAATGGTAGATCATACAACCACAGTTGTCACCTGAGGTGTACAGAGAGCCAAAAATTCTTCAACAGAAAAATTCCTTTACCTAAAATTTAGAGATTTAACAATCAGTCAACTAACCTGGTCGTTAATGGAACCAGCCTGTAGTGACTTGCTGGCAAAACTGATTAAGAATACTAGACTGCTCGATATAATATCAATTAAATAGTCATTTTGCCCAAAGCTGACATTCAAACCCCTTATCATGAAGATCGTAATGGTCAGTTCAAAGAAACTTGAAATAATTATGACTTCACGGAACGTCTCATCCATCATAGAAACTATTCGGCATAATTCTTGATGACCTCTGAGAAGAAACCAAACTGGATGCTGAGAAATCTGCCATCGCTGGCGATTTTGTCTTGCATTTTTATTCTTCATCGTGTCCCATGCAAATGTTTTGTCAGTAATTCTTATCACACGTGGAGAAGAGGACAAATGTTGGTGATTTAATTCTTGTATACCTTTCAAACTTCTCTGTCGTAGGCATTCAAAGTTGACCTGGACATACGTTGCCAGGACGTAGAAGAAGCCGACAAACAGGAAATGAGATACATTACAACATACGGGTATTATAACGTATAAAAAGTTCAAGTAAGATGGTCTAGAGTTCGTATTTCCACAGTTAGAGGCTGATGCATTGTTATTGAACATCCAACCATCCACCTCTGGTGGTGGTGTCTTATTGAGTGCCAGAACAGTCGTGATGATGTGCGTGACAAAAATGAAGACCAAAGAGCATCTTTGAACCTTTATAACCTTATTATGAATAGACGAATCATCGTCTATGATATCAGTGGTTATACTATCCAGATCCTTGATTATCCTCCTTACTTGCGTCCTTTTAATGCTGAAAACCATAGATGCTACCATCGAATTCAAAGCGCCCACCAGAACGCTGGCTAACAAACTGGTGTATGCGAGGTTTATGGTGTTGTTAATGAAACCCAAAATAATCGAAATAATGGTTGCTACTTTTATGAAGTACGTAACGGTGTTGATTATCATTAGATAAATCTTGAGATATATTGGAATTTTGGCAATGGATTCGTGAATGAAATCGATGCCAACAAATGCCAAAATAATGATCAAATATGGCCTTAGTGCTCGCTGCACATTTGAATTTTTGTCTCTGGTGCCCATGATGACCAAAAGCTTAACCACAATCACACTTGGTCGGCTAAGGTGATAATAAGGTACCAATATGAAGAGTCGCATAAAATAATGGGTATTTTCAAACAGAGATGCACCATGGAAACGGTGACGTGTGATCTCATTTTCTACCATTTTTTAGAGTAGTGTATACAACTTGGGATTGTGTAAGTCTTTTGTCAGGTATGTAAACACATTAATTCTCATAGGTTTGATGCTTTAAATTTCGAAAAAGAAAATAATTGATGATGTTTCTGTATAGTATTGTGCTGACCTCAGTGTCCTTTGAAGACCTAGGCCAATTTAATTGGCGTTCAGAAATGCAGCAGTCTAAATTTGACTCTAACCATTTCATGTAAGCACTACTTTTTTCATTTAGACAATACCAGTATTGGACACCGTTAATCAGGCAATGCATATTTGGCTATTGATGTCCAGTGCAGCCAAGTTGCGTTGGACGCACCAGCTCTCGTAACATCACTGAAGTTAAGCAGCGCAGGCCCACGTTAGTAACAGCATTGGTGGTTGGTAAAGAACGTTGGGTGTTGCAAATTTCCCCTCTCCTATCTCCACTTCCTACCTCCTCATCTCCCGCAAGAAGCCTCCTAAGGGTCCGTCCTGCTATGACTGCTTGGCTAACTCCCCAACCCATTAAATGAATCCAGTAATCCAGAACGAGTGAGCTTTTCATCACATCAGTGATGGCTGTTGCTCTCTTTTATGAGTGGATCTCAGGAGGATTACCTTCCAATCGTAGAAGTGGTAGTAGAATGAAGAAGTTGAGGCAGCTATCAGCTAACAGAATATAGCATGTTGCAGGTAGCAGGCGGTAGGGATCATGAGTGCAATATATAATAGCCATAGGCAGAAGGGTTTATGCTGGCATGCAAAGTACCACTTCTGGCGGGGTGAAAAAGTTGCCAGAAATAATTAGGACTCTGAGGAAGATGAAGCCAAAAAGTTGAAGACCCAAATGGAATCCTGATTGTTGCAAAGCCCGTGTTTCCTGAGAATTGCGTGTCTAAAGAAGCAAATGGGGACATCCATACTATTTTCTTTGATCTAGAGACCGCTTATGTTAGTGCCCAATGGCCTAATAGAGTGTGGTCACTGCTATATACAGTCGAAATCGTTTATAACAACACCGGATATAATGTACAATCGGATTTAACGAACAAAATATTCAGAAACATGAAAAGCAATACAAAAAGAGCTTTAATGTTGCCTACAACGAACACATTGGTTAGAACGTACAAATCGACTAGAGAAAACACAATCGACATCTTCCCGGTAAAACATCGTAAGTGATGTTTTTTGAGATTTTCACTTTTTAATTTAATCAAATTCTGCACATTATGTCTTTATTAATACTGTAATCAGTTTTACCTTACGTTAAATAGTTATTTTATTTTTTAATATCCAAAAGTATCGTAAGCATAAGAATGAATGAGGAAATCAGAACGTTTTTCTCATTTCCTGTAAAATTTATGAAATGGCGCTTACGATGTTTTACCGGGAAGGTGTCGACATTTCTGGGGACAGTTTTTCAGCTGAGTTCTGTCTTTGTCCATGACGGAATGCAATGACAATAATTCTCCATCAATAGGACATTAGAACAGCAATGGCGAGGGGAGAGCTGAGGTGAACATGAAGAAAACAGAGAATTTAGCTTTCAGTTGGAGCGGTCAGGACCAAGGGGGTGTAGTTCGTTGTGTCAATGAGGTGATACCAGCAGTGCAAGAGTTTACGTATCCCAGGGTCAGTGTTCCAGAGCAATGGGGAAATAACTCTGACGTTACCCATAGAATCAATGTGGGATTGCTGAAGTGGAGACAGGCAAGCGGTGTTCTGTGTGACCACCAAGTCACACAGCCAAAACACACTGTACTGTAGTTAGGCCCACTATGCTATATGGAATGGAATTTTGGGCAGTAAGGAAAATTCGCAAGAGGATGCAAGTGGCCGAGATGCGAATGCTGGATTACATGAGCAGGGTGTCACGTGCTGACATACCATCAAATCTCACGTAGTGCCCGTGGATTATACGCGAAACATAGGGTCATTTAGTGTGGACTATATGCGAGGGCGGACTACATATGGATGCGGACTATAAATGAAACCCAGGGTTCTCAATGAAAACTGCTCTTCATTTTCTGAGCATTTTATTACACTTAACAACACGATTTTACACAGTACGTTCTTATTTATATGTTAATGCAATATAAAATCTTTCACATTTCTATTTCATCGTCAGGGCAATCTGACATTTTATGTTCCAATTCATTTGATCCCATTCCCCCTACAAGTTGCACCACTGGCTAAAGTAGGAATTTGAAAGTGCGGACTATATTTGAAACATACCCATCGCTAATGCGGACTATAGACGGGTGCGGACTATATTTGAGGTGCAGACTTTACGTGAGATTTTACGGTAGTCTGCAACGTGTACATTAGAGGTAGCTGGGGGTTGGGAAACATCACAGAGAATATGTGAGAAAACAGGTTGAGATGGTATGGGCATGTGATGCAAAAGAGGGCGGAGGAGCTTACACGGTATATTATGGGACAACTGGTGGCATCAGGTGTAGGAGAGACCAAAGCGAATGTGGTAGCTGGTTGTACAGAGGGACATGATTGTGTGTGGGGTAGGTGAAAGCCTGGTGGAAATAGGCGGGAGTGGAGAATTGGAACCCACATATCCGACCCTGCCATAGGCGGGATAAGGGTGTGATGATGATGATGATGATGAATACATGCAGTATGTATTTTACAATAGTTATATCAATATAACACCGTTAACATGGATCCCTTCATTATAAACAGTAGTATCGCCTTTAGCGAACACCGGCTACAACGTACAAAAACCGTCTGTCCCTTGAAGTTCGTTATAAACGATTTCTATTGTATTTTAATCTAACGGCATGTTCAGTACATTGAGTTTACTTTCGACCATTGTGACGTTTAGTCCATAGCATTAGTGCAGCTTTGGTAGATAATTTCGTCTCAAATGTTTCAAATTAGTTTAGTGTTTCGTAATTCATTCGTGACTATAACTTCCTTTTACATTTCAGTTTTCTTTTCCATGTAGGGGACAGACAACTAACTTTATTAGTTTATAATTTTTGTGAATTATATTCATTGATGTTTTATCGCTCCGCTTGATAAAGAGACTCCTTACAATATGTAAGGAGTCTATAAACCGGACCAATATTGGCCATCTTGATTCAGTTCGTTAACTGGAAGCCTGCTTAAGTCTTCAACTGATGGCTCATAGGTTCAACCTTGGGGTCCTAGCTGACCTTAGTGGCCTTTACTCGGCACAAAAGAAAGTCCTGCGTTCAACAAGAACAGCTATGGCTTACGTATAATGTACTATAGTGTCAATGCTGTGTGTGAAAGAAGTGCTTCTAATTGGATAAAAATATGCGTGAAGATCGTCAAAAATTGCCAAGTGCACGAGATCGTGTCCTCGGATGCCGACATTAAATTGCCAAATAAATCTAACGAGTCGTCATCATCATCCCCTTATCCCGCTTGTGGCAGGGTCGGGTCTGCGGGTGTGGTCTGGTGGGGGCACCCCAGCCAGACATCTTGAACCCACAGGAATATTGGTTGGGTTGTCTGCGGGGGAATGCCGGCCTACCTCACTTGTTCCAACATGGCATACATGGTATACAATCAAAACAGAAACTTTGGCAGGTAAATTGTTGGTTATAATATTGCAAGTTCCAGACGCCTGGTTCAGTGGACCCGAAGGCCCGACCTTGCCACAGGCGCGATGAGGGTGTGATGGTGATGATGATGATCAACAGGCAATGTGAAGCGAACAACTGGATTTCTAGAAAATACCTACTACAAGTTAGACCCCTTTCTTCACTGAATATAGCCCCATGCAGTCAACAGCTGGGGTCAATAGTTACATACTGCATGTAAAGTTGACTTTTAATTTCGGCTTAAGTGGTCAAATATTGAAGAACGATTAAATACTTCAGCCACCCTGAATAAAGTGATGGTGCAGATGATGTGAGGTGGAGGGTAGCGTGACTTAATTCAGTGATTAGAAACAGCGGACCAAGGTAAAGGCTACGATTAGTGATCTCGATTTTCGATGATCTCTGAGAAGAAACCAAACCAAATGTTTTGAAATCTGTGATTTTTCGCGGTTTTCACTTGTATTTGCAGTTTTCATCGTGTCCCGTACAAGAGTTTTGTCGACCGTCCTTATCGAACGTGGAGAGGGAGACATATTTTGTCGCTTCAATTCTCGAATTTCTTGAAAACCACTAAAACATTTCTGTCGCGAGCATTGGAATGTGTCCGAATATATAGTCAGGATCCCATAAACAGGAAATGAAAAAAGACGCAGAAGACCATTATGATAATGGGTACGATATTCATAAACCATACTCTGGTGTGCCTATATCCTAAGTAAGATCCGAATGTACTATAAATTATCTATCTATCCATTTCTGCTGTTGGCCCCTTATAGAATGTACTAGCGCCCATCATTGTGTACATACCAAAAATAAAGAACAGCGACTACACCTGGGTCTTCAGGACTTTGTTGTGAAACATCGAATCCATGATATTGATGGTGATTTGATACAACTCCATGATCATCTTTCTTACTTCTACCCCCTTTACCAAGGTGCTTTTTCTCAAGATCCACTCCTTGATCCCAACACCCTAGCTACTTGCCATTTACCCTTCCCAGCCTCTAATTTCTGTTTTGCTTCTTCAATTGCTTTTTCAGTGACCAAGGCTCTTTCAGCTTTCTGCTTATATAGTGACATTTTGCAACAATGGATTACTGGAAACAGAAATAAGTATACCGTCGAGCCTCGTTATAATGCACCCCATTATAGTGGACGATATGCCTATAGTGAACGATGTCCTCAGTCGTTTCCAAAGTTCCTATACCACCCACACTGAAAGAATCCATTATAGTGGATCTCCGTTATTGTGTATAGTGGACGATTCATGTGTCCCCATCAAACATTTTGTATGTTAAACAATGCCCATTATAGTGGACGGACACTTTCATTGTTTGATGGCTGTTTGAATCAGTGACTTTGCAATCTGAATAATGAAGAAATTGCAGTGTTAAACATCGTTAAAGTTGCTGTTGCACCCTTAAACCCCTGACTTCCAATAAATGCCTCTTACAGTATCTTTTTCCCAATATGGGACACCTTAAGTCACAATATTTTAGGGTTGTAGTGTACAGTACATATGCCTATTGTTTTCACAGTCTTGTGGCCTTTGGTTGATAGGACTAAAAATACAGTAGGTATTGTGCAGCCAAGTTGTGTTGGATGCAGTCAAGTTACGTTGGACACACCCAGTTCCTGTGAGATCACTGAAGTTAAGTAGTGCAAGCCCACGTTAGTACCAAGATGGGTGGTTGGTAAAGAACGTTGGGTGCTGCAAATTTTTCCTCTCCTATACCCCTTACACCTACCTCCTCATCTCCTGCAAGCAGCCTCCTAAGGGTTCATCCTGTTATGGCTGCTTGGCTTACTCCCCAACCCATGAGATTAATCCAGCAATCCAGTAATTAATTTTCACTCTGTTATGCATTTGATTGTTGAGCCTATAAATACAGTACTGTATGTTGATGGTAAGGAAATACAATTATGGTATCCACAGCTAAACTTCTCACCATCTATTGCCACCAGTTTCATCAACCCCCAACTGCAGCAGTCATGAATCAGTACTGTATATTGCTGAGGAGTTCTGGATTTTTGGAATTTCTAATATTGTTGACTGTACTACTGTATAATACAGTAGTGTACTTACAGCATTTTGAGTAATGGCCACTGGAATAATGTAGTTTTTCAAAAACCCCATTATAGTGGACAATTGCGTATAGTGGACGACTGCTCATGGTCCCGTGGCGTCCACTATAATGAGGTCCGACTGTACATGTAAAGATAAAAAAAATTGCTCATTCATTGAGTGATTTTATGGTCTTCAAAGAAAAGCCAAAAATATTGATAAGAGATAGCAATGTATTAGGAGGCTAAGCAAGAATATGTAGAGAAAAGTTGTTGCTTACATACTCTTGGCCTCAATGGTGTTTCACAGTATGAGCTGTAGGCGCCAACACGTTATAGACAGAGAAAGGTTAATCATTACATTTTGTTGCAGGTGAAATGTACTTTATTATGATGTAGGTGTAAACAATATTTCTGTATATTATATTATCAAAGCACCTGAAGTTATTCATCACAAAAATATCATAGAAAAGTATTTTACCTAGTAGTTTGAAAACAAACAGGAGCAGATTGATGACAATATGATGTCTTCTTCTACTGTTATGCACACACTATAGCGTCACAAAAGAAGTCCCTTGCAATGCTGCCCAGCGGCGGATTTAGCACTTCAGAGGCCCCCTTCTAAAAATTGTCACCAGTCCTGTAGGATACAATGTACATCCTACACCAACGGTTTTTATTCTGGCTGGCTTTATTCACTTGTCAATTTATTTTAGGCAAATTAATTTTCATTTAGAGAGTTGAATTTTGTAGCTCCAGGCGCGCGCCTCATGCGCCTGTGTGGAAATCCGCCTCTGCAGTGCCAACATCATGAAATTTCCCTGCGTACTCTTACCCCCCTTTCTCCTACCCCATGGAAACGGTGGCGTGAGATCTTATTTGTTGCATGTTAAGGAAAAGCATTAGTCAAAGGTGCAACTTTATTGGAGTAGTTTGGGACTTTGGTATTGAGGTGGTTTGGGTGTGTTGCAAGAATAGAGTAGGAGCTGATTAGATCAATGATGGGGATACAGGTTGTTAATAACAGGCATCACTCGCAACAATCTTAGGACCCCATTTAACACTTTAATCTATTCCTTTCCCAGGATAAAATCACATCAAGCAACTACGCGTCTACATGAAATATAAATTGGCTTATTATTTTACGACTGTAATCATTTCAACTTCGTAACCTGCCTCGGTGATTCAGAGGTATCGTTCTGGCCTCGTACGTCAGATGGATCCCAGATGGGGTCGCAATATTTTAATAAATGTGTTTTCATTGTGGCAGGGCACTAAGATATGCTTCTTCGTAAATTATTATACATTTGGCAGGCAGAGATTGCTCTAGATCGCTACTATGTCTTTGGCTCAAGATAAATTTATTACATAGTTACTTATATCATACCGACAATGGCTCTGTCTGGTTATCTTTATCATTAGATCATTAAGTTCGTTGTTATGAACCTGGCCGATGGACCTTGTTGTTGTTTGTTGGTGTTTAAGGTCCCGTCAACTACAAGGTCATTAGAGACCCGTCCACTGCATAGTTCTAATGCACAGACTGCACAGACACTACACTAATGCGACGATTATTGGGTATTAGCAGTACCCAGCTTTCCCGAGCAACCACCCATGTCAGTACTAACTAGGCTTGCGTTGCTTAACTTCAGTGATCAGACGAGAACTGGTGTGTCCAACGCAACTCGCCGCTCCCGCCGATGGACCTTCTTATGCACCTTCCATAGGATGGGAAGTGGAACTGTGGTGTCACTCCTGGACGTAAAAGATCTGTTTCTGCATAGTTAAAAATATACGTGAAGATCAACAAAACAGTGACGTGTAGAAGGTGGCATTGTACGGGGAGAAAAGTGTAAGATTAAATTGCTAATATTTAAGCAGTCTACCGGACGCCACCTTTGTCATCTGATGTTATATAACACGAGAACGTAAGTTAGGATATTACCAGCTGCCTGATAACGGAAAACAAGCAAAGATTATAGCATCATATATCTCAACAGGTAATATGAACACTAACATTTCTAGAAAATACTTACTACAAGTAAAAATCCTTTCTTCATTGCATATAGTCCGCCGCCAGTCAGCAATGGAGGGTCGATACTGACACATTGAATATAAAGTTGGCTTTTGATTTCGGCCTAAGCAATCAAATATTCAAGCAAGAGTTCAATATTTTAGTGACACTGGATAATTTTCTGGTGTTGATGATGGAGTGTGGGGGCTATAGTTTCTTTAATAAAGTCGTCAATGGGAGACAACGGGCAAACATTTCAGTCCTTTACTCTGTTACTGTGATTTCGGGATTTGGACTCAGAACCATTACAATGGATATTGTGGCATTTAAACCGCAAGATGGAAGATAAGAAGAGTCAACAAGCACAAGAGGATTGTTGCTTGTTTGTTGGTGTTTTAGGTCCCCTTCAACTACAAGGTCATTACAGCCCCGTCCACTGCGTAGTTCTAATGCAGACTCTCCACGGACACTACACTATTGCGACGATTTTTGGGTATTAGCGGTACCCAGTGTTGCCAAGCGTCCACCCATGTCGATACTAGCTGGGGCTGCATTCAGACGAGAACTGATGTAAAGCAACTCCGCCTATGGCAGGGTCGGGTACCCATTTGTCCCTCTGAATGGACACAGGGCGATATAATGATCATAGTTTTTTCTGCAGCCGGTTGCCGGCCAAAGCTGCACCCCTACGCTTATTTATCGTTGGTCTAGTGTTCGTTGGGGAATGCTACCGACGCCAGAGGGCGAGCTCCTACACCTGGAAATTTTGCCTCATCTACCCGTTGCGTAGTAGAGAGGGTTCTTTTACGTGCAAGTGTCATCGTACAGCCACACGGGACCTCGGTTTTACTTCTCATCCGAAAGAAGGCACACCTCGGCCCAGTATCAAACCTAGAACTACTGGCGCAGTTGCCGAGCGTGCTAACCACTACGCGACCGCGGCGGGTAGATGAGAACTGGTGTGTCCAACGCAATTTGCTGCTCGAGCACCAGAAGAGAAACTTACCGCCGAAGAATACATTAGATGAAAGTTGTCGGTGGATCGATCATCTGGATAATTGTCTCCAATTTCGGTAAATATTTCTAAAGATTTCAGAACCTGAAAAGAAGCAATCGTTAAAAAAATTTTGTTTCATTTTAAGGAATAAGAGAATACAGTGCTTTGGATACTTTACAGTAAACAAAAAAAACATTTATTATTTCCCCTATGACAGTGGAGTACATTTAAGTCCAGGGGCTTGAACCCGGCCCGGTAGAAATAACCATGGATTCTCTGAGAAGTAAATGCAAATGTTGACTGAGAGTTTAGAGCTTAACACCTGGGTAACTTACCTGATCGTTAATGGCTCCAGCTTGCAAAGATTTACTTGCGAAACTGATCGAGAATAACATGGTACTTATTAAGAGATCGCATAAGAAGTCGTTACTTGTCGCACCGACATTCAAAGCCCTTATCATGAAAATCAAAATAGTCAATTCAGAGAAACTCCACACAAGTACGACTTCCCGAAAAGTGTGATCCATCAAAGACACCAGTTGGCATAAGTCCTGATGACCTTTGAGAAGAAACCAGACGGGGTGTTTAGAAATCTGCGGTCTTTGGCGATTTTGACTAGAATTTGCGGTTTTCGACGTATCCCAAGCAAGTGTTTCGTCGACAGCTCTTATCACGCGTGGAGAGGACGATAAATGTTGTTGATTTAATTCTCGAATAGCATTCAAACTTTTCTGCCGTAGGCATTCGAAATTCACTCGGACATAAACAGCTAGGATGATGAAGAAGCCCACAAACAGAAAATGAGAAATGGTACTGGCTACCGTCATGATAACGGAACAAAAGTTCATGTACAAAGGTCTGCCGTCATTATATCCTAAGTAAGAGGCTAATGTAGTGTTAAGGAGCCAACTATCCACCTCTGGTGGTGGCCCTTTATAGAGAGACATAGCACCTACCAATGTGTGCACACCAAAAATGAAGAGTAAAGACAACCGCTGAGTCTTCATGGCCTTCTTATGAAACATGGAATCGTCATCCATGATATATGTGGTTATACGGTGCAGCTCCATGATCATTTTTCTTACTTGTGTACCCTTTATGCTGAAAAGCATGCGTGCTGCCAGAGAATTTAAAATGCCTACCATGAAACCAGTAAGCATACTGACCAATGCCAGGTCTATGGTGATATTGATAAACGTTAAAGTCATACTAATGACGAATAGTACTGTTAGTGTATGGATGCAAATGTTGGTCCAAATTAAGTAATATTTGAGATATTTTGGAGTTTTGGCAATGGACTCGTGAATGAAATCGACTGCAGAGAAGGCGAAAATAATGATTAAGTAAGGCCTTAGCACTCGCTGAACTTTTGGATTTTCTTTTCTAATTATCACTTGTTGAATATCCATGATCTCCACTTGCCAAAACCGCTAACTGCAATTACTAATAGACTGGCTCTTGAATGACTAACGTGAATGCAATAAATTCGTAATAAATGTGACATAAATATAGTTACTTAAATATGTTGTTTTTCAGAGTTTTGTATGCCATGGAAACGGTGGCGTATAATCTTATTTTTTTTCTCTCTCTCCGTGTTGTTTTTACAACATTTGATAGGCATGCAAATACATCATGTCCTTCATTTTTGACATATCAGGAAGCCAGCAAGAAAATATTAATTGACATTCACTCTAATTTTTATGCTGACATTCAGGCCCATTGAAAGTATACTGTAATTTATTTGGTGACGCATTCCATGAATATTATGCTACAGTAGGTAGGGTAGATCTTTTCCCGCATGCGTACATTGGATTGCTTATTGTTATTGTGTAGTAGGTCAAACATCATCATCATCCTCTCACCCTTCTCCCGCCTGAGGCAGGGTCGGGTCTGCGGGTTCTAATCCTCCACTCCTGCCTATCCCCCACCAAGTCCCTCTCCACCCCGCACGCCACCATGTTCCTTTGCACCACTTGCTCCCACGTCCTTTTTGGTTTTCTTCGACCTCTGGTGCCCCAAATCAACTGCAGTTCCACCATGGACCTAATAAGCTCCTCCTTTCCCCTCCTCATCACATGCCCATACCACCTCAGACGATTCTCTCTCATCTTTTCCGCAATGTCCCCACTCCCAAGCTACCTCCAACGTAGTCGTTTCTAACGTAGTAGGTCAGACTTCATACAATATAATAACCAACAAAGCATTAATTTACCTGCCAAAGTTTCTATTTTGGTTGTAAAATACGATGTTGGAACAAGTGGGGTAGGCCGGCATCCCTCTACAGACAACGCAGCCAATATTCCTGCGGGTTCCAGACGCCTGGCTGGGGTACCCCAGCCAGAGTATGTTCAGCAGACCCGACCGTGCCATAGGCAGGATAAGGGTTTGATGATGAGTAAGTAGGGTAGAGCTTTTCTCATTTAATCTGTCGTTGGTCTCCAGTTTGGAAATTAGACTACTCGGTCCTGCCGCAAATATCATGGATGCCATACACTGCCATAGGTAGGAAATGGGTTTGTAAAAGTAGATGAACTGGGAAGCAAGTCACTAAATTAAAATGTGTTTACAGGTCTCACCGCTATGTATCGATGTCTGGAGAATAAACTCGGGTCATTTGTACAAGAGTGGAAGGAATCAGAGATGAAGTGGGAGAAGAGGACAAAGACAAGTGGAACTTGTGAGGGAACTGTTACCCTGTGCGGGCTTTCGCCAAAGCCAGAGAAGAAGTTGCTACATCTCCCAATACGGACGTACAGTATGTATTTTCCGTTTAGCAAGGATTCATTTGAGAGCTTGAGTGATCTGTTAGAGAACAACGTATGTTACTCGAAGCACACGAATTACGTCCTGCACATGTGCGACATTCCTAATGGGGACATGTGCACCCATTATTATTATTATGTAGATAACATAATACGCATCACAGCAGACTACGTGGCAGGGCAAATTATTGACTACGCAGTGCTACTTCGTTGAAATAATGACCGCAGTGTAATTTGAAATCGACAAAAGGAATTTCCTGATGTTACCCCTGTCTTCCTGGAGCTTATCGTAAATCAAGGTTTAGTGAAAGAGAAAGGATTTTTTTGTTGTTTGTTGGTGTTTTAGGGCCCTTCAACTACAAAGGTCATTACAGCCCCGTCCACAGCATAGTTCTTATGCAGAGACTGCACAGACGCTACACTAATGGGACGATTTTTGGGTCATAGCGGTACCCAGTTTTCCCAAGCGGCCACCCATGTCAGTACTAGCTGGGGTTGCGCTGCTTAACTTCAGTGATCAGATGAGAACTGGTGTGTCCAACGCAATTTGCCGCTCCCAAAAGAGAAAGGAGAAATGCATCGTTGTTAATTGGCAGTCTTGATAAACTAAGTATACATACTGTATTACTGCATATTACAATTGCAATGTCATTGTGTTTCTTTTGTCAGTGTGATAATCTAATATGTAGCCAAAAATCCACATGGCTCTCACTTAACTGATAGTACCCATCTTGGACATGCAGAAGCCCTTAATGCTGAAGCTTTGGCATCGAGGGTAGGTAAAGCGTTGGTTGCAAGTCTAGGCTAGCATCTTTTAAAAAAGTAGAGCACTGGCAGAGTGAATAGGTTCATGGGGCCCTAGGAAAGGTTCAATGAGTCTATTATGGCTGGGGTGCCAGCATGGCCATTACTTTTCAGGACTGAATCCAGTCACTAGTGAGAAGTTAGAGAGTATATCAGCGGATCTCACGGCTTGTTGCAGGGCTACAAGCAGGTCCGGCCATATGGTTTGCGGGACCCAAGGCAGCAGGTGATAGCGGGGCCCCAGTGCCAAGATTCATGAAGTTGATTGCTTGCCAACGCAGTACTCTAATGTCTTTAAACTCACATGAAATCAAAATACTGTAATGCCACAATCCGTAGACCTATACAAATTTGGCAAAATAAACATTTTACTTTTTTTTCGATACACCAGCGCGGGGCCCAAGGCGGTTGCCTCGGTCGCCTTGCCCTAAGGCCAGCCCTGGCTACAAGGCACCTTTGGGTTGCACTATGTGGCAAAATGAAGCACTGGCGGAGGGTTGGGTTCATGGGGCACAATCGGATTATCCAGTTATAATGTTAAGGCTGACTAACAACATGCCCTTTATTTTTGGAAAGTCAAAATTTCAATTTGTGCCATTTATTAACCATTTTCATGAGTGAAAAACCAAAGATCCTGGATATCGCCCTGTATAAAGCTTCCTTTAATGCTGTATGACTAGAATCTCAATAAAGCTATGATATATGGATTAGTGTCGGACTGTGCGGGAAAGCCATGATAATACAAGTAGAGTAGCAGAAGTGTGCCTGTTTCGTTTAATGTGCGGGGCTGTAAAGGCAGATGGGAATAACTAAGTGCAAGCAAATTGTGTGGTAGAAAACAGTGGAGACCCTGCCTAAAGCGGGCTTCACAACCGCAACGGGAACGGGAACGTAAAACGGATTTTGTGCAGAGGGGAGGGACGACGGGTACGTCATGTGGTGGAGGTGCGCTCCTATTGGTCAAACGGCTTACGTTTAACGGAAAAGTTGAATTTTTTTCAACTTTCCCGGCCGTTGCCGTTCTCGTTCCCGATGTTATTAGGGAGCTTGAGTTACACGTCGGCGTTCAACTTACACTGACGTAAAGCAGACGAATTGCATACTGCGCAGGTGCACATGCCCCTATTAGGAATGTTGCATCTGCGCAGTATGGAATTCGTCTGCTTTGCGTCGGTGTACGTTGTACGCAACGTGTAACTCAAGCTCCCTATTGTGAAGCGGGCTATAGGCGTAGCAAAACTATGATGACCGCCTGTCGACCCCTAATCTGACATCTTTCAGTCCTAATATGAAGGTAGTTTCCACAACGCAAATAATTGAAGACTCCAAATAACACTTTATTCAGATTTTGTGCACGTGGAGATTCACCAATATTAATATGCAATGTTACAACACTGTTGTACGGAGACACATATAAAGAAGTGTACCGGTAAGTTGACTAATTCTTTTAAGAGTGTGGTCACTCGCCCGGTGTTATCTGATGTTATATAGCACAAGAACGTAGGTTAAGATGTTCCCAACTGCCTGATATCAAAAAAAAAAAAAATCAGTAATTTAGTACCTTGTATGTCAGCAGGTAATATGAAGAGAATATCAATGCTATTAGAAAATACTTACTACAAGTAAGACCCCTTTCGTCACTGCATATAGCCCCCATCCAGTCAACAGCGGCGGGTCAATGTTCACATATTGCACATAAAGTAGACTTTTGATTTCGGCCTAAGTGATCAAATTAATATTGAAGCGTAGTTGAATACTCAGTGACACTGAATAAAATGCTGGTGTTGACAATGGAAGGTGTAGAGCAGTTGGCAATTTGTTTAGTGACTTCAGTACAAGTACGAGTTCATGGCAAGTACTGGACTGCTGTGGATGATCTCTGTGTTGTGTATTCTGATTTGCCCAGGATTTCGACACAGAACCATTGGAACGGAAAGAAGTATGTTGGTGTTTTAGGGCCCTTCAACTACAAGGTCATTAGAGCCCCGTCCAATGTGTATTTCTGATGCAGAGACTGCCAAGACACTACACTAAAGTGACGATTTCCCAAGCGGCCACCCATGCGACGATTTTCCCAAACGGCCACCCATGTCAGTACTAACTGGGATTGCGTTGCTTTACTTCAGTGATCAGACGAGAACACAAAAACAACGTGGTGCAAGTGAAGAAGGAAGAACTACTTACTGCAGAAGAATACATTAGATGAAAGTTGTCAGAGGGTAGGACACCTGGATAATTGTCTCCAATCTCGGTGAATATGTCTAATGACTTTAGGACCTGAAATGAAGGAACCACTAAAAACGTTTTCTTAAACACAATCACCTATGAGGTCTCACGATCCGACAGAATCCGAAACAATTACGTTGTAGCTTGGGGGAGGGAGACATTGCAGAGAAGATGAGAGAAAATCGTTTATTAGGTCCATTGTGGGACTGCAGGTAATTGGGGGCAGCAGGGGTAGAGGACGACCAAAACGGACGTGGGAACAGGTGGTGGAAAGAGACATGTAGGCGTGTGGGGTGGAGGGGGACTTGGTGGGGGATAGGCGGGAGTGGAGGATTAGAACCCGCAGGCGGCAGAAGGGTGAGATGATAATGATGATGATGAAACACAATTAACCCCGAGAAACATTTATGATAATTATAAACCAACGGCTCGAACCCCGCCAAAGCATGTTTTATATTCATATCTAAGATGGAGAGAAAGAGAGAAGAGGGAGGGAATGAGTGTGTCATGGAATTGCCGAGTTTAACACTTGTCACCTTACCTGTTCATTTATGGCTCCAGCTTGTAGAGATTTGCTAGTAAAACTGAGGAAGACTATTATACTTCCCATTAAGAGGTCGGATAAATAGTCACTTCTTTCCGTATCGACATTTAAAGCCCTAATCATAAAGATCACAATAATCATTTCAGAGAAACTCCAAATAAGTGTGACTTCCCCGAAAGTGCCATTCATCAAAGACATTAATCGGCATAATTGTTGATGACCTCTGAGAAGAAACCAAGCCCGGTGTTTTGAAATCTGCGGTCTTTCACGGTTTTCACTTGTATTTGCAGTTTTCATGGTACCCCGTGCAAGTGTATTGTCGACCGTCCTTATCACACGTGGAGACGAAGACAGATATTGAAGACCATTGAAATTTTTTTGTCGTAAGCATTCGAAATTGGACCGGATATATATAGTAAGGACGATGAAGAATCCCACAAACAAAAAGTGTGACGTGATGCAGGAGACCACTATGATAAGGAAAACGACATTCAGGAAACATGGTCTTTTGGGGCTATACCATATATATGAGGCAAATGTACTGTTGGCGATCCAACTCTCCATCTCTGCTGGTGGTCCCTTAGAGAACGCACCAACACCCATCATTGTGCTCATCCCAAAAATGAAGAGCAAAGACAACATCTGGGTGTTAAGGACTTTCTTGTGAAAAATCGAATCATCGTCTATGATGTCGTTGGTGATTCGTTGCAACTGCATGATTATCTGCCTTACGTGTGTCCCCTTTATGCAGAAAACGATGCGTGCTACCAGAGAATTCAAAATGTTTACCAGGAACCCAGTTTGCATACTGGCCAATGCCAGGTCTGTGGTGATGTAGAAGAAATGTAAAATCGTCATAATGATAGCAACTACTGCTACTGTGACAATACAAATGTTGATTATAAATAAGTAGCATTTGAGATATATTGGAGTTTTGGAGATGGACTCATGAATGAAATCTATTCCACTTAAAGCGAATAACGTGATTAAGTATGGCCTTAGCACTCGTTGCTTTTCTTTTTGAGGGATAATACCCTGGATATCCATGGTGGCCAAAACTACTGACTGCAATTACAAATTGACCAGCAGCGGAGCGACTAACGTGAATGCAATAAATTGAATTAAATTCGATATACATACAGCTGTCATGGAAACGTTAGTGTGTTATTTTTTTTTCGTTGCTTATGCATCATCTGATAAGTATGTAAATACACATCATGTTCCTCATATTTGACATATCGAAGAAACAAAACACCTACAAGAAATTTTAAATTGACGTTTCTTCTTAATTTGATGTTGACATCCAGGTCATTTGAAGACTTGCTCCAATTTATTTGGCGTGAATTTATCCTGCTGAAGATGGGGCTCCAGTAGTTTGATAAATGCAATTTACCACTTTCATAAGATAGTAAAGCATGCAACCCCAGCCCCGCAGCTTAGTTTACATTTGTCGGTCAAGAATTACTCTTAGGGGCTACTCTCCCTTTGCCTCAAGACGAATTTATTTGCCGTTATTCATATGGTTACAAAATGAATCACTTCATACCTGTAATGGATCTGTGTATCGTTATCATTAGTTCATTCAGTTTGATCTTGGGGACCTGGCCGATGTACATGGTGCTTTTAGGGCTGTGCTCCGCAACCGGTGTGCCTTGAGCCGATACAGGTGTGCCACAGTCAAATAAGATCATTTTCTAACTAAATAACGTTTCAATAGATTCGATATATCAAACACAATAACGAGGCTACTTGCAATGAAATGTTCGCGTTTTAGCCTTCTAAAATTTATTGTAAAATTTGTTTATTAAATTAATATCTATATATCAGTGGCATAGTTGGAGATCATGTTGCTCTGGGTGGTGAAAAATTTGAAGTCCTAAAGCGGAAAAATAAATTGCTGTTCATGTTGTCCAGGGCGGTGAAAAATGTGATGCTCCAAAGCTGAAAGAAATTTCTTTTTGCACCTCCTCAAGGAAAAAAGAAGGTAACTACCATAGTTTGGTCCCCCCTAAATACCTGGCGCTCGGAGTGGGACGCGACCCCACCCTAGCTATGCCATTGCTATATATTTTAGCTTTTGATGTGCCATGGAATTCTAGGAAGAACATTGGTGGGCCATAGGTGTGAAAAGGTTGCGGAGCACTGTTTTAGGGGAGAAGAAACCTCCATGTACAATCACACCTTTCAAAGGTTGGGAGGTAAATTTGTGGTGTCGTATAATGTACTACAGTGTCACTGCTGCACGTGAAAAACTTTCTTCATGAATAAAAATATGCGTGTAGATCAACAAAATTGTCATGTGCATGAGGTTGTGTCCTCTGGCATCGGAAAATGTATTACAATGCAAAGTCTGACGTTAAATTAGTAAATGAACAGTCCCAGACGCCACCTTTGTTATCTGATGTTGTATAACACAAGAACGTAGGTGAGAATATTCCCAGCTGCCTGATAACAGAAAACAATGCAAAACGATTTATTATTATTATTATAAACAAAAGTTTATACCTTGTATCTGAACAGGCAATATGAAATGGATACCAAATTTCTAGAAAATACATACTACAAGTAAGATCCTTTTCTTCGCTGCATATAACCCCCACCCAGTCAGCAGTGGAGGGTCGATATTGACACATTGAATATAAAGTTGGCTTTTGATTTCGGCCTAAACGACGAAATATAAAAACAGGATTTCTATACTTTAGCGACATTGGATAATATTTTGGTGTCGATTATGGAACGTGTAGGGTAGTTGGGAATTAACATCTTTCATAACATCATCGATGAGAGCAGGGCCGACCTTAGGGCAAGTAGACCGAAGCAGCCGCCTTAGGGCCCCGCGCTGGTGTATTGAAAAAAAATTTTTTTTAATAAATACTATATGGAATATGAATTGAGTAAAATCGAAATCTTATTTTTGCGTTTGCGTTTCATCTTCCATATGGAATTAACTGTTACTTACTTTCCATAGATTTTGGAGTATTCTGGAATATTTATTTTGTTAAATTTGCGTAGGGCCACGGGTTATGGCATTATTTTGATTTCATGTGTTGAAAGACGTTAAAGTACTGTATTGATAAATCAATCAACATCATTAATCTTGGCACAGGAGCCCGCTAACGCCTTCTGCCTTGGGCCCCGCAAACTCTAGGGCCGGCCCAGGATGAGAGACAGTGGGCGAAAATATCAAGTCTCCACTCTCCTTTTGTAACGTAGACTAGGGCTAGATATGCCATGGATTTAATGATATTCAACTTTGTGGATTGCATGTTAAAAGTTTTCGGAATTCTTCTCTCTGCATTGAAATTTTCAGTGCAGCTGATGATATCAACGCTGAGTGCCCGGTACCATTGAAATGGAAAGCGGGAGACATAAAACAGCCGGTCAAAAACCAACGAGGCACAAGAGAATGAAGAAGACATGCTTACCGCTGAAGAATACATCAGATGAAAGTTGTCAGTGGGCCTATCATCTGGATAATTGTCTCCAATCTCGGTAAATATTTCTAAAGATTTCAGGACCTGAAGTGAAATAAACGTCAACTTTATAGCATGAAGAGACTCAAGACAGTTCAACCAAGATAAACAAATTTTGCATGTAGGCAGGGGCGGATCTACGTTGCTCGGGGCATAGGGCTTATTAAAGCTCAATAATGTCACATTGATTTAAATTCAATGAATAATAGTATAAATAATCATTATTATTTTATTATTAATGTTAATTATTTTTATTATATGATAAGTGCTCATTGTGTATCCGAAAGTATTAAAAGTTTATGATAATTCAATTTTTGTGGGGCCCTTGACACTTGGGGGCCCAGGGTTTAAGCCCTATTAGTCCCTATGTAGATCCGCCCCTGCATGTAGGCCTACTGTATTTGATCTAGGTTTGAGAGAGATTGGGGGAGTGAAAGAAGGGAACAGAGAGGGAGCATAACGGATTCTCAAAGAGATATATGGTAAAACGGGGTAATACGCCCCACATGTCGAAAAAATCGCTGTAACTAGAAATAATGAAATGTGAATCTCAAAGTTATTTTATAAATTTAATAAGGTGATATTAGTCATTCATAACACCTATAAATGAAATGTTACAATTTAACTACAACACAATTACCCCCAGTACTGGGGGTAAAACGCCCCACCTCCAAATATTACTTAATTATGCCTCTCTTATGTGGCACATTCATTGCAAATGTCTTTGTGGCTGCTGCATGTCTAATGAAGTCAACCAAAACATTCACTGCATTGTATCCAGTCAACTTTTGACTTAGTGGAATAGTAATACTCGTGACATTCATAACAAAAATTTTAATTTTCCATCTAACAAGCTTCTGCTAAAGCATAGCTCTCCAACATTTGTGATTGGTGGGCTGGATTAGGAATTTTTTCAAAGGCTGGTTGGCCACAACCCGATTTATGGTGTTATTTAAAAAAAAATCCACAAATTGTAAAAATTGTAAATCATAAATCACATGCAGGCTTCTCCATCCTTTATTCAATTAAAATGGAATACAGAGTTAATTCTGTATTGTGTGTGCTTAATTCTGTATTCCATTTTATTGGAAGAAGTTATGGCAAACTGTATACTTTCCTTGATAAGAAAAATATTTATAGAAAAATATTTTATTGTTCTTTCTCTATGGCTCAGCACTGTTTTATGGAATACTTCCACAGGCCAGAAAAAATCGACTGGCAGGCCACATCCGGCCACTGGCTATATGTTGGAGACCGCTGTGCTAAAGCGTTATGACTGAAACTAGCTCTAGTTTATTTTAATATATAGGTTTTACCCATTTTCTGAAGCAAAACACATAAATGTTAGTGGGGCGTATTACCCCAAATGTTGTGGGGCGTTTTTCCCCAAAACAGGTGCAATGTGCTCCACCATCATAACATATTTTATGGACATGGTACAGAGTTGAAAACTTGGCCAAATTTTAGATTAAGGATGTTAACTTAATACACCATTTTCAAATTTAAAATATCTCAGTACGTTTATGAGCATTTACTTTTACCAGATGCATTCCAATAAATTGTGGAGATTTACTTTTACAGCTGACTGCAGTATTTATTTATTTTCACCAAACCAAATGACAACAATTCTTCTAGAAACGCATGCACGATGTGCCATACACATAATCTATTGTTTTGTAGTGCTTTTAACACCGTCTCGTCAAAGATGGCTGTCCTGTTACAACTGGGGCGTATTACCCCGTTTTACCATATAGGCCTATACTCGTTGACCAAAGTGTCTAAAAATATGTCAAACTTACCTGCTCGTTAATGGCTCCAGCTTGCAGAGATTTGCTAATAAAACTCAGCAAGTATAGTGTACTTGTTATTAAGATATCGCATAGGAATTCGTTTTTTGTCCCACCGACATTTAATGCTCTGGTCATGAAGATCACAATCGTCATTTCAGAGAAACTCCAAATAAGTATGGCTTCTCGGAATGTGTAATCCATTAAAGACACCAGTCGACATAATTCTTGATGACCTCTGAGGAGAAACCAAACCGGGTGCTGAGAAATCTGCTTTCTTTTGTGGTCTTCACATGTTTTTTCAGTTATCATCGTGTCGGGTGCGAGTGTTTTATCCACAGGCCGTATCACACGTGGAGAGGACGAAAAATAATGCTGATTTAATTCTCGAATACCACTTAAACTTTTCTGTCGTAGACATTCAAAATTCATTCGGACATAAGCTGTCAGGACAATGAAGAAGCCCACAAAGAGAAAGTGAGAAATGACAGTGGACACCACTGTGGCAACGGAGAAGACGCTCATGAACGAATGTCTGCTGGGACTATATCCTAAGTATGAGGCGAATGTACTGTTGGCCATCCAATTATCCATCTCCTCTGGTGCTCCCTTATAGAGTGCCATGGACGCTACCAATGCTTGCATGCCAAAAATGAAGAACAAAGACAATCGCTGAGTCTTCAGGGCTTTTCTATGAAATATCGAATCGTTATCCATGATGTCTGTGGTTATGCGGTGCAGCTCCATGATCATCTTTCTTACTTGTGCTCCCTTTCTGCAGAAAAGCATGCGTGCTACCAGAGAATTTAAAATGCCTACCAGGAAACCAGTTAACACACTGACAAATGCCAGGTGTAAGGTGGTGTTGATCAAAGTCAAAAGAACCCTAATGATGGCTACTAGGGTGAGGGATAGGATCCAAATGTTTATCACAAATAAGTAATTCTTGAGACATTTTGAAGTTTTGGCAATGGACTCGTGAATGAAATCGATTCCGCATAAGGTGAATAAAATGACTAAGAAAGGCTTGAGTACTCGCTGAACGTTTGGATTTTCTTTCCGAATTATCCCTTGTTGAATATCCATGATCACCAGAATCGCTAACTGCAACTACGGATAGACCAGCTCTTGAACGTTGTATATCGCTTTTAAAAGTTTGGGACGCCATGGAAACCATGGCGTGTTGCCTGCTTTTTTTTCAGAGCTGTTTATGCACCGTCTGATAGGTATGTAAATACACATAATGTCCTTATTGTTTGGCATGTCAAGGAACAAAAACCTACAGGACAGTTTTAACGGCAGCCACGGTGGCGCAGGAGGTAGCGCGCTCAATTACTGCGCCCGTTTATTCTAAGTTTACTACTGGATCGTGTTGGATTGGCTTTTTTTTTAATGGCTACAGCTTGCAGAGATTTGCTTGTAAAACTGAGGAAGTCGGTTTTGTCGTGCGGACATCTGAAGCCCTGTTCATGAAATTCACAATCATTATTTTAGAGAAACTCCAAATAAGTAGGGAACGGCCAGTTGTCGTCTGATCACTGAAGTTAAGCAACGCAACCGTCGCAACCCCAGTTAGTACTAACATGGGTGGCCGCTTGGCAAAATTTAGTGCTGTTAATACCCAAAAATCGTCGCATTGGTGTAGTGTCTGTGCAGTCGCTGCGTTAAAAGTACGTAGTGGAAGGGGATCAAATCACCTTGTAGTTGAAGGGCCCTTAAACACCAATGAAACAAAAATTCAAATAAGTATGGCTTACCGGAAGGTGGCATTCATCAAAGACATTAGCCGGCATACTGTAATTGGTGATGACCTCTGAGAAGAAACCAAACCGGGTGTTCAGAAATCTGGGGTCTTTGGCGATTTTAACTTATATTTCCACTCTGAATCCTGACGAATGCATGTATTGTATAGACAGGCCATATCACACGTGGAGAGGACGAAGAGTATTGTTGATTTAATTCTCGAGTACCAATCAAACATTGCGGGCATACCAAAAATGAAGAGTAAATACCATTTTTCAGTATTAAGAACTTTCTTTAAATACATTGAATCATCGTCATGATATCGGTGGTGACTTGTTGCAGTTCCTTCATCATTCTCCTAACTTGCGTCCCCTTTATGCAGAAAACCATGCGTTCTACCAGGGAATTCAAAATGCCTACCAGGGAACAAATAAGCATGCTGACCAATGTCAGGTTCATGGTGGTGGTGATAATGGTCAAACGGATCATAATGTTAGAGCGACGATCCAAATGTTAACTAAAATTGAGCAGATCTTGATGTAATTTGAGAGTTTTGGAAGTAGACTCGACTCCTGTAAAGACGAGAAAAGGATTAAATATGGTCTTAGTATTTTTTGAACCTTCGGATTTTCTTTTCGAAGGATCACTTGCTGAATATCCATGATGTCGATATGCTCTAATCGCAATTGCAAACAGACCAGCCGCTGGACGGCTAACGTGAAAATAAAAAAATCAATATTAAAAGTTACATAGTTGTAATCATTTTCCAACCTTTGGTATTCCCTGGAAACGGTGTCATGTGATTTTAATTTATAGCATGAAACTGTATATGAAATATCTGGCAGGTATGCAAATACATGTCCTTCAGGTCTAACACGTCAGGAGTCCAACAAGAAAATTATCGTTGACGATTCTTTTTACTGTTGTACTGACGTTCAGCTAATTGAAGGGCTATTCCAGATTATTTGGCGAGAGGTAGCCTCAGTAACATTTTTTAAGTAGGCTGAACTTTTGTCTCTCGGTTTGTTCCTGATCTCAATTAGGCATTGACCGATTCTGTCCTGCCGAAAAATTCTTGGAAATACGTTTGAAAAAGAAGAAGGACTGGCGTGAAAGGCAAGTGCAATCCTAGTTATTCTGTAAGATGTCAGATTAGGGGTTAACATCTTACAGTCCTGATATGAAGGTATTTTCCACAACGCCAAAAAAAATAAGACTCCAATTGACACTTTATTCAGATTTTGTACACGTGGAAATGCACCAATATTAATATGCAATGTTACAACCAATGGCAGATCTAGGATTTTCGCCAGGGTAGGGGGGGGGGGGGGGGGGGTGAGCTAAAGCTCGCATATATTATGTGACTAAGTTTATATGTGTATGGTGGGGAGTTGCAACCCCAAAACCCCATCCTGGATCCGCGCGTGGTTACAACACCGTTGTACGGAGACGCATATAAAGAAGTGTACCGGTAAGTTGACTAATTCTTTTAAGAGTGTGGTCACTCGCCCGGTGTTATCTGATGTTATATAGCACAAGAACGTAGGTTAAGATGTTCCCAACTACCTGATAGCAAAAAGCAATCAGTATTTTAGTACTTTGTATGTCAGCAGGTAATATGAAGAGAACATCAATGTTATTAGAAAATACTTACTACAAGTAAGACCTTTTTTCGTCACTGCATATAGCCCCCATCCAGTCAACAGCGGCGGGTCAATAGAGAGATAGTGGTGAACGTCGACGATGACGATACGAACGATACGAGGTCAAATGAGGCAACTGTGCATGCTTACGAAAAAGAGACCAGCATTTGAGCTTGCGCATTTGCCTCAATTGACCTCGTATCGTCATCGTCGACGTTCACCACTAACTCTCTAATATTAACATATTGCACATAAAGTAGACTTTTGATTTCGGCCTAAGTGATCAAATTAATATTGAAGCGTAGTTGAATACTCAGTGACACTTAATAAAATGCTGGTGTCGAAAATGGAAGGTGTAGAGCAGTTGGCAATTTGTTTAGTGACTTCAGTACAAGTACGAGTTCGTGGCAAGTACTGGACTGCTGTGGATGATCTCTGTGTTGTGTGTACTGATTTTCCCAGGATTTCGACACAGAACCATTGGGACGGAAAGAGGAAGACCCAAAAGCAACGATGTGCAAGTGAAGAAGGAAGACCTACTCACTGCAGAAGAATATGGTAAAGTACCCAAAATCCGTCCCCTGCCCTAAATCCGTCCCCCCTTTAACTTTCAAGGGGAGGGCTGTAGCCTTCAGAACAGCACATGGAAGCCTTCAGAACCCATCAGTTTACTACTGGCTCTGATTTAGTTGCTTTGTTCTGTTTTTAACTATTAAATTTTTCAAAAAATAGGTTTTGTGTAAATTTACTAAATTGTGAAATCGAACCTTAAACAGTTATATTGACACTTCCGAGTAATTTTTTTCATCAGTTGGCAATTGATAATTAAAGATTGCTCCTTAAATATTGTGTTCCAGTTGTCAGAACCATGTAGTTGTGGTTGTTTGTTCAAGAGATGGCCAACTGTGTTTTAACGAAAGTTTCCATAAAAATAATTCAGTACATGTTAGCTGGAAAGGGGGGACGGAATTAGGACACCTTTTTAGAAAAATCAAAATCTGCGTTGTGATGAGTTTTTAATTTTTTATGGTTTAGAAAGTTTTATTTAATAGTATCACACTAGCCATACACGTAGATAAGGAGTTGAGAAACTTAAATCAATTTTTAAATTCTTTTTCCTGTAAATAATTTTCTCAGAATTCAAGATTTTGCTTAGGGGGACAATATTTGGGCACTTTACCATACATTACATGAAAGTTGTCAGAGGGTAGGACACCCGGATAATTGTCTCCAATCTTGGTGAATATGTCTAATGACTTTAGCACCTGAAATGAAGGAATCACAAAAATGTTTTCTTAAACACAATCACCGATGAGGTGTCACGATCCGACAGAATCCAAAACAATTACGTTAGAGGTAGCTTGGGGTTGGAGACATTGCAGAGAAGATGAGAGAAATCGTTTGAGGTGTTATGGGCATGTGATGAGGGTAGAGGAGGAAGTTATTAGGTCCATTGTGGGACTGCAGGTAATTGGGGGCAGCAGGGGTAGAGGACGACCAAAACGGACGTGGGAACAGGGAGTGCAAATGGACATGGAAGTGTGTGGGGTGGAGGGGGACTTGGTGGGGGATAGGCGGGAGTGGAGGATTAGAACCCGCAGACCCGACCCTGCCTCAGGCGGTAGAAGGGTGAGATGATAATGATGACGACTAAACACAATTACCCCCGAGAAACATTTATGATAATTGTAAAGCAATGGCTCAAACCCCGCCAAAGCATGTTTTATATGCATATCTAAGATGGAGAGAAAGAGAGAAGAGGGAGGGAATGAGTGTGTCATGGAATTGCCGAGTTTAACACTTGTCACCTTACCTGTTCATTTATGGCTCCAGCTTGTAGAGATTTGCTAGTAAAACTGAGGAAGACTATTATACTTCCTATTAAGAGGTCGGATAAATAGTCACTTTTTTCCGTATCAACATTTAAAGCCCTAATCATAAAGATCACAATAATCATTTCAGAGAAACTCCAAATAAGTGTGACTTCCCCGAACGTGCCATTCATCAAAGACCTTTCTGCTCTGTGATTTGTTTCAGATTCATGTAAAAAAAACAATAGAAAATTACCTCTTTGCTTTTTGAGTTTGATTTCTTGCTTGAAATGTCTTCTGGGATATTGTACTAATAAACTAGGGGAATCCCCTTTGTTGCACTTCAACCAGATACATCTCTATTTCAATTTTAAAACTAGTTATCCAAAATGTGGCTGCTTGACTTTCAAATAAGTAAAACAATGTAATAAAGAAAACATTTTGGCGATTAAAAATTCAGTTTGTGTTGGATATTCTTTGATTCCCAATCTAGCATCATCAGAAACTTAAAATTAATAGAAACTTTTGCAACAGATAGGATTTTCTACATGACTTAACAACAGATCATTGGTACTTAATGGGAAATTTTTATTATACATTGTGAATGTGGTTGATCTTCATAAATAATGCATCTCTCACTTTGATCAGTTGTCAGGTAGTGTGATCTTCTAAAAGTGTTTGTCTGAAATTTGGCAGTGATTTATTTTTCAAAAAATGGCATTAGAAAAGGACTTAACATCTCAACACATTTTTCTGATTATAGAAGGTGATGTGTCTGAAGCTGAGATTGACTCCTCAGATGATGATGATGAACCAAGCTTTACAAATGAAAAGGATGTTTCTAAAATTCTTGATGATGCTTCAATGATAAAGAACAATTAGGTGTCAATGATAACTACTCCACAACCAAGCACATCAAGGAAGTTTACAGAACTGACTAATTATGACATTGGAACTGTACCACTTGCTGCTAATACAGAAATTATATTGCAAGTGCAGATATCAACATTGGTCTCAATGTGGAAGCCACCTGTGAAAATGTAACTGAAGATGAGTTATTACTCCCTTCAACAAATATAAGATGGAGAGTGGTAAATCTTGATCAGATTAGTGCCTCATTTGTTCATGTTTATCAAGACATCCAATGTGTCATGACTCCTATTGAATACTTCAGAAAATTCATTGATGACAGCATTATTGAGAATTTTTCAACTCAAACAAACCTCTATTCTTTACAGTAAACAGGGATGTGCATAAACACTTCAAAAACAGAAATTCTTCAATTTATTGGAATGCATTTCATGATGGCAATGATTAAAATGACGTCATATAAAATGTACTGGGGACATAATACTCACCTAAGTGTCATTGCAGATTGCATGCCAAGAAGTCACTTTTACAAACTAAGACGTTATTTTCATATCAGCGACAATTCAAAAATGTTACCAAGAGACCATCCAAATTATGACAAGTTTAATATTTGACCCTTTATTGATGCTCTCTGAAGCAACTACATACAACTGGTTGAAGAGGAATTTCACTCTGTAGATGAAATGATGAGCCCATTTAAAGGCAGGTCATCAAGAAAGCAATACATGAATGACAAGCCAACAAAGTGGAGTATTAAAGTATTCGTTTGTGGATTTTCATCAGGATTAGTAAAAGATTTTGAAATATATGTTGGAAAAGGTACCACAGAGAACAAATCCAGCCTTGGACTCAGTGGGGACATTGTTCTATGACTAACTAAAGACTTGCCAAAATTCCAAAATTATAAGGTTGCTTTTGATAACTGGTATTCCTCCTTCAAACTTGTCAGAGAACTTAAAAGAATTGGGCTGCATTCAATAGGTACTGTTCATTCTAATTGTTTAAATGGGTGCACATTTAAATCAGACAAAGAACTGAAAGCTTCTGGTAGAGGTGCCTATGGTTCCAAAATTGAAAAGCCATCTGACATTGTTGCAGTAAAATTGCATGACAATAAGTGTCCACACTTCATCTCCAGTTATGTAAGGGTAGAACCAGTTGGCAGTGTTCAACACTGGTCATCTTCATTAAAATCTCATGTTAATGTACAACATCCTGCAATTGTTGAAGAATATAATCCTCTAGGTGGTGGTGGAAACTACCTGACAAAACTGAGTAATTTACACAAGAAGTGCACAGGCAGGTAAACTGGGATTGGGATGGGACAGCTGATGCCATGTGGGACAGGGTCGCCAGAAAAATTAGAACTTCTGGGAAAGCCATTTTAGGACAGGGCCGAGCAGGAGGCACATTCCAGGGAAACAGGCAGACATGGTGGTGGAATGAGGAGGTAGAAGCAGCCATCAAGCAAAAGAAGGCTGCTTTCCACAGGTGGCAGGAGACATGGGACCAGGAGTCAAAGACCCAATATAGGCATGCCAAGACCACTGCTAGGAGGATCATTGCCCTGGCCAAGCACCAGAAATATGAGGCCCTCTATGAGTGGTTAGGGACAAAGGAAGCAGTGAGAGAAGTTTTCAAACTGGCCAAGGCTAGAGACAAGGCAGCTGAAGATACACCACAAGCCATAACAGTGAAGGATAGTGAGGGTAGGATCCTGCTCTCCTCTCTGGGGGTAAGGAGCAGGTGGGAAGAGTACTTCAAGAACCATTTGAGTGCAGCGGGGGAGTGGTGGGTCCCTCCACCCATGCTGCATCAGCAGGGGTTGTAGACAGTGTTATGGAGGAGGAAGTAGTCAGGTCACTCAGGAAGATGAAAGGCCATAAAGCAGTAGGCCCAGACAGAATTCCCATCCAAGCATGGCATAGCCTAGGGAAGACAGGCACTAGGTGGTTAGGGAAACTTTTCAATAAAATAGCAAGTGGAGATAAAATTCCATCTGCATGGTGGGAGAGCTGGATAGTATCACTCTTCAAAGACAAAGGGGATGTCCAGAATTGCAGTAATTATAGGGGTATAAAGCTAATGAGCCATTCCATGAAACTGGGAGAGAGTAATGGAACGTCGCCTTCAGGATAGAACTAGTGTCCATGGAAATCAGTTTGGGTTTATGCCAGTTAGGTCCACAATGGAGCCAATCTTCATTCTGAGGCAGATGGTAGAAAAGTATAGGGCAGCAAAGAAAGACCTCCATGCCATCTTTATCGATCTGGAGAAGGCCTTTGACAGTGTCCAGCAACAGGTAGTTTGGGAAGTATTACAAAAAAGGGGGGTTGAAGAGGGTTTCATTAGAATAATCCAGGATATGTATGGTGGCTCCACAGCCAGGGTAAGGACACCTTGGGGGAATACAGGGGGCTTCCCAATGAAAGCTGGTGTGCATCAAGGTTATTCACTTATTCCATACTTTTTCACCCTGGTTTTGGATGAACTGCTTACAGGGGTCGGAGATTGGGCCCCTCAGTGCCTGGCATTTGCCGACGATATCGGAAAAGTTAGTGACTGCAGAGAACAGATAGAGAAGGGACTAAACGATGTTAGACAAGTGATAGAAAAGGGAGGGCTAAAGATTAACATGAAGACAGAGTATTTAGCTTTCAATTTGGAAGGACAGGGAAATAACGGTGATGTACGCTCAAGGGGTGAACTGGTGAAAAAGGTGCAAGAGGTAAAGAACTTAGGATCCACATTCCAAAGCAATGGGGAGTTAGACTCGGATGTGACTCATAGAATCAATGCAGGGTGGCTGAATTGGAGACAGGCAAGTGGCGTTGTGTGTTATAGGGAAGTTCTGAAAGGGAAGTTCTACAGAACAGTGGTTAGGCCAGCTATGCTCTATGGTTCAGAGTGCTGGGCAGTGAAGAAGAGCCATGTGAATAGAATGCAAGTAGCTGAGATGCGTATGCTGCGATATATGAGTGGCGTGTCTAGAGCTGATAGAATCAGGAATACGCATATTAGAGGTAGTTTGGGGATTGTGGACATCGCCAAAAAAGTGAGGGAGAATAGGCTGAGGTGGTATGGACACGTCATGACTGGATTTTACTGGATTAGTTTCATGGGTTGGGGAGTAAGCCAGGCAGCCATAACAGGTTGAACCCTTAGGAGGCTGCCCGCGGGAGATGAGGAGGTAGGTGAAAGGACGAAAGGGAGGGGAACTAGTCAGGTGTATCTCAGGAATGCAGGTGGTTGGTAGCACCCGAGGTAGGGGGAGACTAAAGCAGACCTGGGAGCATGTGGTCCGCAAGGACATGGCGGTGCGCGGGGTGGACGGGGACATGGTGGGAAGTAGACGGGAGTGGAGGGCTGGAACCCGCAGACCCGACCCCGCCACAGGCCGGATAAGGGTATGATGATGATAATGATGATGTTTCTTCTTAATTTGATGTTGACATCCAGGTCATTTGAAGGCTTGCACCAATTTATTTGGCGACGCGTTTCATGAATTTATCTTGCTGAAGATGGGGTTCCAGTAGTTTGATAAATGCAATTTACCACTTTCATAAGATAGTAAGGGAGCGGCGAATTGCGTTGGACACACCAGTTCTCGTCCAATCACTGAAGTTAAAGCAACGCAACCCCAGTTAGTACTGAAATGTTACCTTGGTACTGACATGGGTGGTCGCTTGGGAAAACTGGGTACTGCTAATACCCAAAAATCGTCACATTAGTGTAGTGTCTGTGAAGTGTCTGCATTAGAACTATGCAGTGGACGGGGTTCTAATGACCTCGTAGTTGAAGGGCCCTAAAACACCAACAGACAAACAATAAGATAGTAAAGCATGCAACCCCAACCCCGCAGGTTAGTTTACATTTGTCGGTCAAGAATTACTCTTAGGGGCTACTTTCCGTTTGCCTCAAGAAGAATTTATTTGCCGTTATTCATCTGGTTATAAAACTAATCACTCCATACCTGTAATGGGGCTGTGTATCGTTATCATTAGTTCATTCAGTTTGATCTCAGGGACCTGGCTGTTGTACATGGTGCTTTTAGGGGAGAAGAAACCTCCATGTACAATTGGACCTTTCAAAGGTTGGGAAGTGAAGAACTGCACGTGAAAAACCGTTTCTTCATGAATAAAAATATGCGTGTAGATCAACAAAATTGTCAAGTGCATGAGGTTGTATCCCATTTGTTTTGGAAAATGTATTACAATGCAATGTCTGACGTTAAATTAGTAAATGAAGAATCCCTGACGCCACCTTTGTCACCTGATGCTGTATAACACAAGAACGTAGGTGAGAACATTTCCAGCTGCCTGATAAAAGAAAAAAATGCAAAACGATTTATTATTGTTATTATTATCAATAAAAGTTTATACAGTTGGCTCTCTTTTTATGCGGGCTCTTTATATGCGATTTCCAAGTTACACGGTTTGCATTTGGTTAAAAAAAATTTCGCCAAATATGCATATTGTATGCTTGTTCAGGAAGTATAGTCAGTCTAAGGCCCATGACACTGATAAAATCCACCGACCATTGTATTAGCCAGTCAAAAAAGTTTTAGTCTGTCAGAAATTAGTTATCCTGACTGCGGCAGGGTCGGGTCTGCAGTTCCACTGAACATGCTCTAAAATTAAAACTTATTTTGAAGGATTTGAACATTTTTAACCATGATGATATAGAAGAACTGCTGGTGGATGTCTTAAATGACGATGTATTATTAAACTAACTTTAGGCGCAAGCTGGTGTCAAAGTGTCCCCGGACACATCATCATCATCATCACACCCTTATCCCGCCTATGGCAGGGTCGGGTCTGCGGGTTCCAATCCTCCACTCCCGTCTATCCCCGACCAGGCTTTCATCCACCCGCATGCAATCATGTCCCTTTGTATAACCTGCTCCCACGTCTGTTTGGATCTCCCCCTGTTCCTGATGCCACCCACCACCTGCTGCCCCATAATATACCGCATGAGCTCCTCCTCCCCCTTCGCATCACATGCCCATACCACCTCAGCCTACCCTCCCTCATCTTCTCCGCAATGTTTCCCACCCCCCCTAAGCTGCCTCTGACATACTCGTTGCGGACTCTGTCAGCACGAGACACCCCACTCATGTAACGCAGCATTCGCATCTCTGCCACTTGCATTCTCCTCTCGTGGTTCTTCCTCACTGCCCAGCACTCTGATCCATATAGCATAGCGGCCTAACTACAGTGTCTGTCTCCACTTTAGCCATCCTGCATTGATTCTGTTTGTAACGTCAGAGTCGATTTCCCCATTGCTCTGAATAACTGATCCTAGATACCTAAGTACTCTGTTTTCTTCATGTTCACCTTCAGGCCCCCTTTTTCCATTGCTGTTGTAATGTCCTGTAAGCCTTGTTGAGCCTCCTCTTGGGACTCCTCTAACCTTCCTACATCGTCCGCAAATACCAAGCACTGGGGGGCCCATTCCCCTACTCCTGTCAGCAGGTCATCCATTGCCAAAGCAAATAGGTAGGGACTGAGAGCTGATCCTTGATGAATCCCTACCTCCACCTTGAAGCCACCAGTATTTCCCCATGCAGTCCTCACCCTAGTAGTGGAACCGTCATACATATATGCCCTTCATCCACTCCCTTTTTCCTTAGAACATCCCATACAACCTGTCGTAGGACACAATCATAGGCCTTCTCTAGGTCAACAAAGATTGCATGCAGGTCCTTCTTTACTGCTCTATGTTTCTCAACCATCTGTCATAGATAAAAATGGGTTCCAATGTTGACCTACCACGCATAACCCCAAACTGGTTTCCTCAGACATTAGTACAATTTCTGAGGCGACATTCTATGACCCTCTCCCACAGCTTCATAGAATGTCTCATTAGCTTAATGCCTCTATAGTTCCCACAGTCCTGGGCGTCACCCTTGCCCTTGAATAGAGGGACAATCCAGCTCTCCCGCCATGCAGATGGCATTCGGTCCCCACTGGTTATCTTATTGAAAAGCTTCCCCAGTCATGTAATTCCTGTGGTCCCCAAGCTATGCCAAACATCAATGGGAATCTTATCAGGACCTATGGCTTTGTGACCTTTGATCTTGCAGAGAGCCCTACTATTTCCACCCCACTCACAAGTCCACAGCTACTAAGGTGGCAGGAGTATTGTCCCTGACCCTTTCACTGGTATCTGTGTTTAAGAGATTATTGTAATATTCCTCCCACCTCTTCGTTACCTCTTCTGGCTGGAATAGGACCCCACCATTCCTATCCTTGATCATTATGGCCCTAGTGAAATCCTTACTACTCCTATCTTGGGTCTTGGCTAGTTGAAAAACTTCACGCTCACCTTCCTTAGTCTCTAAGCTCTCATATAAAGCCTTATACTTTTGGCGTTTGGCCTAAGCGATGGTCCTCCTAGCATGTTTCTTTGCCTGTATATACTCTGTCTTTGAACCCTGGTCCCCCATCTCCTTCCACCTATGAAATGCTGCCTTCTTCTGATGGATGGCTGCTTCCACCTCCTCATTCCACCACCAAGTCTGTCTACCCTGGTATGAGCCTCCTACTCTAGCTGTGCCAAACATTGCCTTTCCACATTGTGTAATCTTCCTGGCCACCCTGTCCCACATGGCAGCAGCTGACCCATCCCAATCCCTGTCCACCTGGCTAATAATATCCTGCTGGAATTCCTGTGCATTTGATGGTAACTTCCACCATCTAATGACTGGTTCACCTTTCCATGGGTGGTTCCTAACTGCACCCCTCATCAGTACCTCCATCATTAGCAACTTATGCCCTCTCTCTTTCTGAAAATCCTCACTGGGGAGCACCCAGAAATCAAAAATCTCAGGCCTATGCTGCATCTTGACCATAAAGAAATCAATCTGGGACCTCCCCTGGGGTGACTGAAAGGTGATGAGGTGCTTTTCTCTCTTCTGAAACCACATGTTGGCCAATGCAAGGCCATGTGCTTGTGCTGTATCAAGGACTTTTTGCCCCTCTGCTGAGAGTTGGCCATACCCCCATCCACCATGGACAGCCTGATGTCCTTGTCCCTCCTTGCCCACATGGCCATTAAGGTCCCCCCAATAATCAGATGATGAGATCCATTCCCCTGTCTTATTCAGTTATCTACTGACTGTACCACCTCATCAAATTCCCCCCAAAAATCCCTTTTGGTGGCCTCATCACAGCCTGTTGGGGAGCATATATGCTGATGAGGTGGAGCCCAATACCCTGCCATACAGTTAGGGATACAGCAGTAAAGGATGGGTCAGGAAATTTATGATTGAAAAACGTTTTTAATAATACATTTGCAAAATGCTTTGTAACCAGTAGAAACAACTCCCAGCCAGAATTTGTTAGGGATTTGCCAGGAGGAATGGATGAGGTTATTGGCTAGGGTGGGAATTGAGCAGCTACTGAGTAAATTACCAGAATATAAGGCCATGGGCCCTGATGGTGTTTTGCCATTTATTCTTCAATGGCTTTCTGGGATTATTAGCTTTTACTTGGTGGAAATTTTTAAAAAGTCATTAGCCACAAGCATTGTTCCAGCATCATGGAAACTGGCAAATGTGGTGCCCATTTTCAAGTCTGGGGACATGACAGAACCTAAGTGCTATAGACCAGTTTCATTAACAAGTGCTGTATCCAAGATATTTGAGCACATCTTATTCTCATCTATAATGGGATATCTGGAAAGGAAGGGCATCCTTAGAAATAACCAACATGGGTTTCGGAAAGGCAGGTAATGTGACACCCAAATGGCTTGCTTGATGAATCATATTCAAAAGGCTTTAGATAGCAGAAAGCAGGTTGATGTTGTATTCTTGGACTTTGAACAGGCTTTTGTCATGGTGCCCCATGATAAGCTGGTCTCAAAAATGTCCTACTTAGGGATACATAGAAATGTTGTTCAATGGGTAAGGTCCTATCTGTTTGATAGAAAACAGAGGGTCATTTTCAAGGGTTGTGCATCTTAGTGGAAACCAGTCACATCAGGGGTCCCTCAGGGAAGTGTATTGGGTCCTTTGTTGTACATTCTCTATGTGAACGACATGGGGCTTGATATTAATTCCTTCCTTGAACTATTTGCAGATGACACATGTGCTGCTTGGGTATTAGATGATGGGTTATCATCCTGTGTGCAATTACAACAGGATCTAGATAGGATTTACAATTGGTGTGTAAAATGAGAATTGCCATTAAACCTGAGGAAGTGTAGGATCCTTACAATATCCAGATCTAGAAAGCTACTTGATTTTGATTATCACATAGGTGGAGTTAGGGTTGATAGGGCTGTAACCCATAAACATCTGGGAATTGTCTTAAATAGTCAGGGTAATTGGAAGGATCACATTGGTAAAGTGATTGGGAGGGCTGGTCAATTCCTCCGTCTGATTAATAGGGTTTTTCGAGATAGCACAAAGGAGGTAAAGGAAGCAGCATATATTTCTATGGTATGCCCAATTTTGGAGTATGGCAGTCCAATTTGGTTCCCCTTCAGGCAGAACTTATCTTGGGAGGTTGAAAGGATCCAAAGGAGGGCAGCAAGAATTGTACTTAATAGGTTTTCTCACACAGAGAGTGTATCTGCCATGATTAAGGAACTAGGGTGGGATACATTAAGCCAGAGGCATATATCTCACAGCATCAGCCTTTTTATAAGACTGCTGTTGCTGCTAGGATGTAATGGACCTTTGGCTGGAAGTGTGTCCCCAGCTGAGTATAAAGGTAGAAAGGATCATCCATATAAATTGAAAGAGGTTAGGGCACAGACAGACTCATACTACTGGTCATTTTTGCCAAGAGTCATTCTACAATGGAATAGCCTTCGTGAGTATAAGGTGGAGGGCTTCATCCAAGGAAAACCAACCATAGCCAGTATTGTATTAGGGGAGGCTCCTGAATTATAGCTTAGGGTTTTAGGAGTATTGTATTATCATAAGTAGGATTGAGAGTTAGTCTCTCCACTGCCATAATAGGGATGTTGAAATGAGGAACGAATTGAGCATTCTGACTACAAATATGAGTGTGTTGAGCATAGTTGTGCCTCCCACTCAACCCCCCCTGACTTTGGCAACGGTTAGAGGCCTCCAGAATCGTAACTTTTCCCCAGTTATGATTCAGATGGCACTAAACAGGCCACACCCTCACACATGTGCAATGAAGCTCCAACATCAGCATGAGGCAGCCATCTTTAAAAACGAAGATGTCTGGTCTATAACGATGTTGCACATGGGAAAATCATCACTAATACCAAATCCAGAAATAATTCAAGGGAGTAAAAATAAAGTTTAAAAGTAAAATTATTAAATTACAATTATGAAACAATTAAAATTTTTAAATTGGATGAAAAAATCATCTCCCAACAATGTGCCAGGGGATTAGCACACCGTGCTAGCAAAATCCCACTGCACTGTAGCACATAGTCTTTTCCAATGAGTGTTAGATGCTTTTCCCTAGGTGGTGACATTCGCTTTGGACATTGCATTTCAACGTCCCTTCACAATTACAAATACGAATTAGTTCATCATTCGTATTGGCGATTCTTAGTGCTAATTACAACTATTTTGCAACTTCCCTATTGGCCAAAAAAGGATGCTTGCAGTGTATTAAATTAGAATTAGAATCCTAAAATAACTAACATAATCCTGCTGCTAATTCTATGGACATCTGTGATCCCCTGCTGCAATTCCCTACTCAATACAATTCCCACCCCATTTCGCCCCTCCTCACTACCTATGTACAGTAATTTATATCCCTCACCCAGAGCCCGTGATAGATTCCCCTTCCATCATGTAACGTGTCCCCAGACACATTGAGGTAATTTAACACATACCTTGAAGTGTCCACTTCCACGTCAAAGTGTCTCAGCAGTTTTCCATTACCTGGGGTAAGTTATTTTGATAGAAATTTCATGTTGATTCACGTTACACATGTGCTCTGCAGACAAGGGACAAATTCGGGCATCTGCATTCGGACCTAGGTGGTGGGCACCTTGAGGTACTCAAAAATTGTCTGAAAGTGTCCTGGCAGACACCTTCAAGTGGACCCTGGACACTTTGACGTGTGACACCGGCATTCTCCCAAAGACAACCCAGCTAATATCCCTCCATGCTCCAGACGCCTGACTGGAGTGTCCCCAATCAGGACATGTTCAGGAAACCTGCAGACCCGATCCTGCCACAAGGGGGATATGGGTATGACGATGATGAGGATTATGATGGTCAAAACAAAAGTCTGCAGAGAGTGATAAGAAAATATGGTTGTGAAAATGTATCGTCTATACAAAGATATCTATTGCAAAGACAGTTAATTCTGATGATGAAAGTGATTTACAAACAGTTTGCAGACGGTGTATACCCTTACCAGATAGACAATTGAATTGAAATACAATTTTATTTAAGGTTCATATAAATCTTTTTTCAGCTTCCCAAAGAAATTGATTAAGAAACCTATTTTGTTTACCATCAACAAACTTTTTTTATGCGGTTGTACATTCATTTTAATTCGTTATTTCGGAGTTATGCGAATTTTAAAAATTATGGAACGCATCCCTCATTTTTCCATAGACTTATAGTCTCATTTTATGCGATTTTCTGAGGAACGTATCCCCCACATAAAAAGAGACCTGACTGTACCTTTTATCTCAACAAGCAATATGAAGTGGACACCAAATTTCTAGAAAATACATACAACAAGTAAGATCCTTTTCTTCGCTGCATATAACCCCCACCCAGTCAGCAGTGGAGGGTCGATATTGACACATTGAATATAAAGTTGGCTTTTGATTTCCGCCTAAACAACAAAATTAGGTTAGGTTAGGGTGTATTGAAAATTTTTTTTAATAAATAATATCAAGAATGTGAATTGAGTAAAATCGTCTTATTATTTGGGTTTGCGTTTCATCTTCCATTTGGAATTAATTGTTACTTACTTTCCTTGGATTTAGCTGCCGTGGCATAACTAAGGGGGGACGGGAAAGATGCTTCCGGGCGTAGAAGACAGGGGGAGCAAAAAATGCAGTTCACATTAAGTTTAGCGGGTGCCAGAGATTGCAGATTCCAGTCTTTGTCCCCGGGTGCAGAATACCCTCGGCACGCCATTGCTTTGCTGTATGTCCCCCTCTTCCGGAGTATTCTGGAATATTTATTTTGCTAAATTTGCGTAGGGCCAGGGCGTTATGGCATTATTTTGATTTCATGTGTGTTTAAAGACATTAAAGTACTGCATTGGTAAAGCAATCAACATCGTTAATCTTGGCACAGGAGCCCCGCTATCGCCTTCTGCCTTGGGCCCTGCAAACTCTAGAGCCGGCCCAGGATGAGAGACCGTAGGCGAAAATATCAAGTCTCCACTCTGCCTTTGTGATGTAGCCTACTAGGGCTAGATATTCCATGGTGTTAATGATATTCAACTTTGTGGATGGCATGTTCAGGGGCGGATCTACATAGGGATTATCAGGGCTTAAGCCCTGGCTTAAGCAGGGCTTAATGCCTTTTGATTAACAATAAGCACATCATATAGTAAAAATAGTTAATATTAATAATATAATAATAATGATTATTTATACTATTATTCATTGAATTTTAATCAATGTGACATTATTGAACTTCAATAAGCCCTAGGCCCCGATCAACCTAGATTCGCCCCTGGGCATGTTAAAGGTTTTCGCAATTCTTATCTCTGCATTGAAATTTTCAGTGCTGCTGATGATATCAACGTTGAGTACGAATGAAACCATTGAAATGGAAAGCGGAAGACAAAACAGCCGGTCAAAAACCAACGAGACACAAGAGAATGAGGAAGACATGCTTACCGCTGAAGAATACATCAGATGAAAGTTGTCAGTGGGCCTATCATCTGGATAATTGTCTCCAATCTCGGTAAATATTTCTAAAGATTTCCGGACCTGAAGTGAAATAATCGTCAACTTTATAGCATGAAGAGACTCAAGACAGTTCGACCAAGATAACCAAATTTTGCATGTACTGTATTAATTTTTTTATCTAGGTTTGAGAGAGATTGGCAGAGTGAAAGAAGAGGCGAGAAGAGAGAGGGGACATAATTTATTCTCGAAGAAATAAATATAGTCGTTGACCAAATTGTTTAACGATATGTCAACTTACCTGCTCGTTAATGGCTCCAGCTTGCAGAGATTTGCTAATAAAACTAAGCAAGAATAGTGTGCTTATTATTAAGATATCGTATGAGAAGTCGTTTTTTGTCCCACCGACATTTAATGCTCTGATCATGAAGATCACAATCGTCATTTCAGAGAAACTCCAAATAAGTATGGCTTCTCGGAATGTGTAATCCATTAAAGACACCAGTCGGCATAATTCTTGATGACCTCTGAGGAGAAACCAAACCGGGTGCTGAGAAATCTGCTTTCTTTTGTGGTCTTCACGTGTTTCTGCAGTTATTACCGTGTCCGGTGCAAGTGTTTTATCCACAGGCCGTATTACACGTGGAGAGGACGAAAAATAATGCTGATTTAATTCTCGAATACCACTTAAACTTTTCTGTCGTAGACATTCAAAATTCATTCGGACATAAACTGTCAGGACAATGAAGAAGCCCACAAAGAGAAAGTGAGAACTGACAGTGGACACCACTGTGGCAACGGTGAAGACCCTCATGAACGAATGTTTGCTGGGACTACATCCTAAGTATGAGGCGAATGTACTGTTGGCCATCCAATTATCAATCTCTTCTCGTGGTCCCTTATAGAGTGCCATCGAACCTACCAATGTTTGCATGCCAAAAATGAAGAACAAAGACAATCGCTGAGTCTTCAGGGCTTTTCTATGAAATATCGAATCGTTATCCATGATGTCTGTGGTTATGCGGTGCAGCTCCATGATCATTTTTCTTACTTGGGTCCCCTTTCTGCAGAAAAGCATGCGTGCTACCAGAGAATTTAAAATGACTACCAGGAAACCAGTTAACACACTGACAAATGCCAGGTGTAAGGTGGTGTTGATGAAAGTCAAAAGAACCCTAATGATGGCTATTAGGGTGAGGGATAGGATCCAAATGTTGATCACAAATAAGTAATTCTTGAGACATTTTGAAGTTTTGGCAATGGACTCGTGAATGAAATCGATTCCGCATAAGGTGAATAAAATGACTAAGAAAGGCCTAAGTACTCGCTGAACGTTTGGATTTTCTTTTCGAATTATCACTTGTTTAATATCCATGATCACCAGAATCTCTAACTACAACTACGGATAGACCAGCTCTTGAACATTGTATATTGCTTTTCAAAGTTTGGAACACCATGGAAACCATGGCGTGTAACCTGTTTTTTTTTTCAGAGCTGTTTATGCACCATCTGATAGGTAGGTAAATACACATAATGTCCTTATTGTTTGACATGTCAAGGAACAGAAACCTACTGGACAGTTTTAACGGCCGCCTCGGTGGTGCAGGAGGTAGCGCGCTCGATTACTGTGCCCGTTTATACTGTGGCTGTGTTCGTGTGTTTGGTGTGAAATTAAAATATTCTGACTCCAAGTATTTATGTGCAAACAGTAACGACTTTTACTTAATAATTAATTAATAATAATAACGTAATTAAATGAAAGCCCTTGGCAGAGCCTAATGGCGAAACGTATAGTTTTGAGGCTTGACCAATGATCAATTGCTTTTTGATCTAAAAGTTTGAATTCCAAAACGAACTAAAATTGGAACATTATTCAAACTCTGCAATTCTTGACAGCACTTTTAAGAATTGCAGAACCTCAATCTGCAAACATCATGGGAGAACTCATGACGTGGCAGAAAAGATGATCCACTACAATACATTGAATCATCGTCCATGATATCGGTGGTGCAGTTCCTTCATCATTCACCTAACTTGCGTCCCCTTTATGCAGAAAACCATGCGTTCTACCAGGGAACTCAAAATACCTACCAGGGAACAAGTAAGCAAGTTGACCAATGCCGGGTTCATGGTGGTGTTGAGAATAGTCAAAAGGATCATAATGTTAGAGTGACGATCCAAATGTTAACTAAAATTGAGTAGATGGATTGGAGATTTGGCAGTAGACTCATGAATTTAATCGACCCATGTAAAGACGAGTAAAACGATTTAATATTGTCTTAGTATTTTCTGAACCTTCGGATTTTCTTTTCCAAGGATCACTTGCTGAATATCCATGATGTCGATGCTCTAATCGCAATTGCAAACAGACTAGTCGCTGGCTGGCTAACGTGAAAATAAAAAATCAATATTAAAAGTTGCATAGTTGTATCATTTTCCAAACTTTGGTATTCCCTGGAAACGGTGTCATGTGATCTGAATTTATAGCATTAAACTGTATATGAATCATCTGGCAGGTATGTAAATACAACATGTCTAACATGTCAGGAGTCCAACAAGAAAATTATCGTTGACTTTTCTTCTACGTTTCGTTGACGTTGACGTTCAGCTAATTTGAAGGGCTATTCCAGCTTATTTGGCGATAGGTTGCCTCAGTAACATGTTTTAAGTAGGCTGAACTTTTGTCTCTCGGTTTGTTCCTGATCTCAATTAGGCATTGACCCATTCTGTCCTGCCGAAAAATTCTTGGAAATACGTTTGAAAAAGAAGAAGAACTGGCGTGAAATGTAAGTACAATCCTAGTTATTCTTTGTTTCCTGCCTGCAGAAAGTTTCGGTGCTAACTAGTTATTACCATTTTGCAGGCGCCCACTGTCTTTGAAATAAAATGCCAATAGTTCTCATCGCCATGTCTCGCCGTACGGAGAATGAATTCATGTCAACTGTACATAAGGGGGAAATGTTCTCTCCTTTCTTAAACTAGTTATCTTCACTTATTCCAGGTGAATTTCGAGGCAGATGCAGAAGAGTGGAAGGAAGGACAGAAGCGTCCAAGAACAAGGGTGGGAGGACAAAGAAGTCACAAGGGACTTGTGAGCCATTACCTTATGCGGTCGCTCACCAATGGGAAGGAAGTTCCTACATCTAGGAATTTCTCAATCCATATGTATGAACAGGGCTGGCCCTAGAGTTTGCGGGGCCCAAGGCAGCAGACGATAGAGAGGTCCAAAGCAGCAGGCGATAGTGGGGCCCTATTACCAAGTTTTTTTTAATTCACCAACGCGGGGCCCAAGGCGGCCGCCTCGGCCGCCTTGCCCTAAAGCCAGCCCTATGTATGAATTTTCCTTGTAGAGAGGATTGCTTATGATGCAGTCCAGCCAAGTAGGTCCAATTTAAAAAGCAAGGTGCATCATTATTTTTATTAATTCTATCCTCCAGGAAACAGGACGTAATTCATAAACCTTTTTAATGTGGATTACAAGTATCGTCTCAAACAATGGCGGATACAGGGGTGGATCGGAGGGGAGGGGAGGAGAGAAGCACTTCAAAAAAGTACGCTCCAGATAATGTTAAATGTTCAGTATCTTGTAGCATAAATCTAGCTAGCAATTACAATAGGTCCTCTACTGCCCCTTAGACAATGCCTTATCTTCAGTGGTTTAGCCAATTACAGATTTGACTGACAGTATGGAAATGGGGACAGCAATGCAAAAATGCCTCATCAGTTGCGCCCCATTGAGGCACTACGTGGGGAGTAATTGCTTCATTGCTCCCCCCCACCTGGATCCACCGCTGGTCTCCAATAACCAATCTGTTCCTAATTTTCTTAAAAATTGTTAATATTTTTTAGAGTAATAGTGAAAGACGCCCACGTAGATACATTCAGCGAATGCTATAGAGCACTAGCACATACATCAGTATATTACCAGCAGCCTGAAAAAAGAAAATCAAGTCATAAACGGCTTCTGTTAAGGTGTCTTACAGATAGTGTGATAAATACGTGATAATACTTACAACAATTGTAAATCCTTTTTTCAGGGCATATAGCCCCCATCCTGTCAGACGTGGAGGGTCAATTAAGATGTACTGTACATAAAGTTGGGTCTTGATTTCAGCCTGCACAATAAGCAATGCCTTAATTTGTTGAAATACGTTATTTACAAAAAAAAAAAGCAAATCCTAACCCTTTTCCCGCCTATGGCAGAGTCGGGTACCTATCTTGTCCCTCTGAATGGACACAAGGGCGATATATTGGTCGTAGTTTTTTTTTTCTGCAGCCGGTTGCCGACCAAAGCTGCAACCCACTATGCTTATTTATCGTCGGTCTACTGTTCATTTTTGGGGGGGGGAATTTCACCGACGCCAGGGAGCGAGCTCCTACATCTGGAAATTTTGCCTCATCTGCCCGTTGCGTAGTAGAGAGGGTTCTTTTACGTGCAAGTGACAGCGTGCATCAACACGGGACATCGGTTTTACTTCTCATCCGAAAGAAGGCGCACTCGCGGCCTCTCTCTCACCCGAAAGAAGCCAACCCACCTTGGTCCAGTATCGAACCTAAAACTACTGACACAGTTGCCGGCGTTGAAATACGTTATTTATCAATTTAAATATTGACTTACTACTGAGAAGTAGTTTAGATGAAAATTGTAGGCTGCACATCTGTTGCCAATCTCTGCAAATATATTCAAGGATTTCAGCACCTGAAATGACAACGATTTGGACTGTTGAAAGCTTGACGTTTTCGAAGATGTTGTCAGCGCTTCTAGCACCCCAAGATAAGGTGTTCCAAGATCTATTGCTCACTAGTAAGCGATATTAAAAGGCATGATAATATTGGATGTTCCTACAAGCGACTCCTTCTGGAAAAATTGTTCTATCTACACGTATCCATGTAGAAAGGGTTGTTTTACATTCAGGTAACATCATGCACACCACATGGGGCCACGGCCTTTCTTACCATCCGACCAAAGGCGCACTTCAGATCTCTCTTTCTCCCCAAAAAAGACCCCACCAGTCTCGGTCAGCAGCTGAATTCGGTCCAGAGAGGTGAGTTTAACAAAATAAGCAATGACTGGCTAATATGAAAGCATTAACTTACCTGTTCGTTGATAATTCCAGTTCGACAAGATTTAGATATGAAAACACCTGCGAAACTCGCGATCAGCCATATGAATTCCATGTAACGGTCGCTAAGATCCACACCGATGTTCACAGCCCGAATCATAAAAATGAGAATGGCTAACTCTGACAAGCTCCAAATTGCAACGGCTTCACGGAATATTCCATCCATCGAAAGGACAAGTTGACTTAACGCTTGGTGACGTCTAAGAATGGCCCAAACAGGATTGTTGCAACCTGGCCTATTTATGTCCCAAGCAGTGGCCTTGTCAACAGTCCTTATCACACGAGGAGATTGCGATGACAATTCTTGATTAAATTTCCTGATATCTTTCAGAGAGTTCTGAATGAGACATTCAAAATTGGTCTGAATATAAACGGTCAGTAGGGCAAAGAAACCGGTAAAGAGGAAGTGTGACAAAAGATATGAAAGTTGGATGATAGGGTAGACATACTCCATAACTAGTGGCCTAGAACTGTATCCAATGTAAAGAGCAGTTGCATTGTTGAAAATCCAACTATCGAGTTCCTCGGGTTTCTTATTCTGAATATTAGCAATGGACACAACAATGAAAGTTGAGAATATGAGACACAAAGAACGTCGTTGACATTTTAAGACTTTTTGGTGAAATGTCGGATTATGATCCAAGATGTCGGTTGTGATGTCATCTAACTCGTCAAGCATCTTTCTCACTTGAGGCCATTTGAATAAGAACACTAAGTATCCAACGAGAGAGTTCAACGTGGCATCTAGAAAAGTGACCAACATGCAGATCAAATCCGTTTTCATGTTATATTTTCCTAAAGTTACAATCATTACGATGCTTCCAAATATCCGTTGGATAAAAACCATTGCTTGGGCGGCCAACAAGTAAATTTTGACGAATAGCGGAATTTTCTTCTTGGAATTATGGATCAAATCAATTCCAGTAATGAAGAATAAGACATAGTAAGGTCTAAATACTCGCTGAACGTACAGGTTTATTCTTTGGACAACCATCATAATCGAAGTACTACTGAAAGTTAATCTTGCAGGATGTGCACACTCTAGTCGCCAATAATAACCTACCCGCAACTGGGCGTCTGGTGGGAGATTCGATTATATTGATTGGCCGGCATACAAATATTTGGAAATTTCGCACCATGCAGACTGACACCATGGGAACTGTGAAATGCTGCATTTTCCTTACTAGGACTTTAGTACGGGCTGTAGACTTTAATTACCTAGAAATCTAAAATCATCATCAGGGTCGGGTATTTATTTTTGTCCCACTGGGACGCATGGACGATCTGTTAGGCAGCATTTTTGAGCAGCCGGCTGCCAACTTAATGCGGCAATCCCTATGCTTATTTATCATTATCATCATACCCTTATCCCGGCTGTGGCAGGGTCGGACCCCCGTCGGACCAAGCGTGTGGAACCCGCAGGAATATTGGCTGGGTTGTCTGTGGGGGATGCCGGCCTACCCCACTTGTTCCAACCTCGGATTATACAACCAAAATAGAAACTTTGGCAGGTAAATTAATGCTTTGTTGGTTATAATATCTTATTGCGTGGTTTCTGACCTATTTTACAATAAAAATAAACAATCCAATGCACACACATGCGGCCCTATACTTATTTTTCGTCAGCTTAATTTACATCATTGAAGCACTTTTCCTCTTTCCTCTACCGATGCCAGGAGGAGAACCTCCTTAAGTGTTGGGCGTCAAAATAGGTCTGAAATAACACCAGGTTTCCTTGGAATCTTAGTTTATGGCAGTGGTGACGAGCCTGTGACCCGCGCGTCACCAAGTGACTCACCGTGCAATTTTAGTGACCCACCCCAACGTGAATAATATCTAGTTTATTGTATCATAGTGTGTGAATTGAACGGGGACCTGGCGGTTAGAACCCATAGATCCAACCCTGCCACAGGCGGGATAAGGGCATTATGATGATGTTCTCTATTTGCTACTTTAATAAACTAATATATTCATTATTAATAATAATTTTTTATTCACAAAATTAAATAGTGACTGCAGCTGACCCGCGGACAGTTTTTTTTGCTCTTTTTTCATGTTATTGTGACCCGTCTTCAAAGAAAGGTTCGTCACTACTGGTCTATGGTCTCCTTGACCTACAGTATTTGTAAAACTGGTACTGTAGCTAACAATGAATGATGACATACAGTATTACTGAATTGACAACCATTCACTCCTATATCAAACACAGGTTGAAATTTCATACACGGCCGACCCTCTCTTGGATAAGCAGATTTGTCCCTTTGCTTTTTCTGATTATAGGGCCTAGCAAGTAATTAAGCCTTCTGTTGTCGGACAGGACGCGTTACTATGAACTTCTTCGGATGTACAATATCATCCTGAATACTTAGATAATCAGTCAGATGATGTGAAGCCATAATAAATTGTTTTTTATCAAGATAGTTTTATTATTTCAGCTTAAAGTGAAAACGGTTGCATATGATGCTAACCCAAATTGCGAAGAGACTTTAATCGGTCTGAAACTGTTCTTTATGAAATGTCTAAAAAGTGCATTTATTATTTTTACTTTTAGATGTCATTATACGTTCGCATGAGGCGTTTTCCACTTCATTCGAAGATTTTTCTCAAGTATTAGTCAGAATGATACAGAAAATGTCAGCGGATGTTGCAAAGTACTAATACATATGTTATTACGTTTCCAAATGCCTACAAAAACAATAGTGTTCACTTAGTGAACCTAATTGGGTACGAGAAATGTTAAAAAGCAGATACTGACCACAAGTATTATTCCTTTCTTCAAGGTGTACAGCCCCCATCCGGTTAAATGTGGAGGATCAATGGTAATGTACTGCAGGTAGAGCGAACACTTTATTTCGGCCTGTTGAAACAAAACTTTATTTGTTGAAGTCATTGTGGACCAAACAAAATATTTCAGCTTGAAGCACATCCTGCAACTGCTTGAGACGAAGACACCCCTCATTAGGCACCTAGCGTTATCAGGTGCCTTCCTCTGTGCCCTATGAAGCCGTCGCATTATGCTTCAAGTAACCACTGGTTAAAATTCAAAGAATGGGCCACTTACCGCTGAGGAATACGTCAAATGAAAGTCGTTTGTGGGACGATCATCTGGATAGTTGTCACTAATCTTAGTGAAACACTTCAACGATCTCGTGACCTGAAATGATTATCGACAGGTATTTTAACTTTTTAAAGAGGACATGCTTGGCACTCAATCTTAAAAATTAATCATCTCATAATATCTTAATATTTCATAATATTTTTATCTCATAATATTAATCTCATAATATTTTTATCCCGCCTGTGGCAGGGTCGGGTCTGTGGGTTCTGGTCCTCCAATATCGCCTGCTTTAGAAATAGCACATAGTGTGACTGAGTTAAAGAGAGGTACTCTCGCCAAAAATTCCCGCTCCTCTTGGTTATACGCTAATCTCACATCACAGGGCAATCGACTTTTCAGTAAGATACTATCTGGTGGTATTGCTTTCTGCAACCAAGCACGACAGATAACATACCCAACTCACCTGATCATTAACGCACCCGGCATGCAAATATTTGGTCACATAAGAACCCAGGAAGATAACAATGAACCATATTACTTCAGCGTGTCGATAGTCGTAAAATACTGGGTTCATAGCACGCATAATGAAGATAACAGACGTCAACTCTGATAAGGCCCAGAACATCATAACCTCACGAAACGTTTCATCCATTTCAATGACCAAATGACTTAATGCTTGATGTCTTCTAAGGAGGGTCCAAACTGGATGATGACGAGACCGTCTAACTAGTTGATTTTTGGCTTGAGAGCTCACAGTGTCCCTGACAACATCGACGATGTTTGAAGTCTTGAGCGTTACTCCATTGTTCAGTTCTTGAATATTTTTCGAGAAGTTCTGCCTTACGCATTTCAAGTTGGCCTGGATATAAAAAGCTAGTACGATGTAAAAACCACTAAAGAGAAACTGAGACAGCAAACACGTATGTTGGAGTGACACGTAGAAGTAATCCATGAATTGCGGTCTGGAATAGTTAAAAATCCAGCTGTCCATTTCAGAGCAAAAACTACTAGTAGTTTCGTTTCTGCAGTTAGAAATGACTGTTAGGACCAAAGTGGTAAAGATAATAATTAGGGAACGCCGTTGGAGTCCGAAGGCTTTCTTGTGAAATTCGGAATTGTGATCCATTACGTCAGTGGAGATGATGTCCAACTGATCGAGAATCAGTTTCACTTTCGTCCATTTGAAAAAGAAGACAGAATAGCCAGCAAGAGAATGTAACGTGGAAACCAAGATGACGAATAGCATGCTGGCCATATCGAGGTTCATGGATTGCTTTATAAAAGCCACGATGATCAAAGTGCTCACAAATATTCTTTGGATGAAGACAAATATTTGGATGAACCATAAATAAATCTTGATGTAGAGTGGTAAGTTTTCAGTGGAATCGTGAATCAAGTCAATTCCACCTATGAATAACAATATAAAGTATGGTCTAAATACTCGTTGAAGCTGCTGATTTCGTTTTCTTTGGGACGGTTGTCCAGTTGCCATGATCGCTAGTCAATGTAGTCGTCAACATCCACTCGATGACCATTACTTTTGTCCACTCTGCCACTCAAGACCTTGAGTAAATGTCCACTATATCGATTAAGGCTTATACAAATATTATCTGAATAGTGACGTGCTCACACTGATGAAATTACTGTACTTTAATTTGACTCTTTATTGTAAGTGAACTTGTAGGGCCATGTCGAATAATTTTGGCACCTGAGGCATGTCATGCTGTTGATGCCCACCTTATGGAGCCCTATTAATATCTATCGATAATATTTGTTCAAGGACATGCATTATGTATTGCAAGTAATTTCCATTTATTCGAAAACAAAAATATTCAATTAGACGTATTTTTTCAATTAGCACCTTTTGATTCTCGAGCCGTCACACGGTCCAATCAAGACCTCCTAGATAACATAGATACCTAGATCTTGGTCCAATCGACCCCTCAAAGTCGATTCTCTCCATGCCTTCCCACAAATGATGCCTCCTGCGGATATCCAACACTCAACTACTGCATGTCAAATTGACGTGTACTGCAAATTGAGTCATTTCAAAAGATCTATGAACTGGCCAAGGTGTGCCATTTTATTGCAAGTTTTCCGGCATATCATCATACCCATATCCCGCCAGTGGCGGATTCGGGTCTACAGGTTCTGGTCATCCATTCCCACTTTTCCCAATCAGGTTCCCATCCATGCCACATACTATCATATCCCTTCATACAACCAGTTCCCACGCACCTTGCCCGGGTGCCTCCAATAATCGGCATCCCCGTAATGGACCAAACACGCTCCTCTTTCCCTCTTCTTATCACATGCCCATGCCTCCTCAATCTATTCTCAATACCACCTCAATCCCACCCCCACATTGCGTCAGCTACTTTTCATGGCTCTTTCGCACTGCCCAAAACTGGTCCGCATTGCGTAGCCAGCCTAACCACTGCCGTATTGAAGCAGCAGCAGCAACACACTTGTTGCACGCAGGGCGACGTCAAGTTATCGTCAACTTCCTGGGCTCATTTATTATTAGCAATTATCAATTAATTGAGATTGCGTCAGGGAATATCGTCGTGCGCCAACGTTAAATGGACGTGGTAGAATGGCGGCTTCAAGCTGCTTCATGTCGTCGCATCACTTTATCATTGACCCTTTCATTGTGCCACTCAGATTTTAATTTTTACCGCGACCATCCCTAACAATGGTCAACTAACCGGTAGACATATCCAGATTTAGACTAGGTGGGGCATCGCGGTCGATGTTGATAATCTTTTTGACTCCAAAACGGAAGTTGAGAAGGGCCTATTAGAATAGAGATAGAAAAGGGCGGTCTGAAAGTGAAATAGGGGTCGTATTATATGAGAAGTGCTCGGGGCAGAGGGAGACCACAGCAGACGTGGGAGCAAGTTGTACGAAGAGAAGTTAGTGTGTTGGGGGATGGGGACCTGGTGGGAAATTGGCGGGAGTAGAGGGCCGGAACCCGCAAGAAGTAATCATATCTGCGCTTAATTAAAAGAACCTTCAGCATCTCGCCCTGGAACAATCGTCTGCATACATTCCCGCCTATGGCAGGGTCGGGTACCCATCTTGTCCCTCTGAATGGACATAGGGCGATATATTTATTGGTCATAAGTTTTTCTGCAGCCGGCTGCCGGCCAAAGCTGCACCCTACGCTTATTTATTGTCGGTCTAGTGTTCGTTGGGGAATGCTACCGATGACAGGGGCGAGCTGCTACACCTGGAAATTTTTCCCTCATTTACCCGTTGCGTAGTAGAGAGGGTTCTTTTACGTGCAAATGCCATCGTACACCCACACGGGACCTCGGTTTTACTTCTCATCCGAAAGAAGGCACACTCGTGGCAGAGGCGTACCGAGGGGGGTGCGGACCACACCGGGTGACACTATAGGCAAAGTTTCTGATCCAACCTTTTCCTACAACACTACACCTACAGTATTTGAATTTTAGTTTCAATGAATGCGAATTTTGTTTGGGAGACAGTCCAGCTAGTGGATTCACATAAACTCGTTTGGTTCGTTGGTATTTTAGGGCTTTTTGACTGCAACGTCATTAGAGCCCCGTCCACTGCATATTTCTAAGACAGAGACTGCACAGCCACTAAACTAATGTGACTATTTTGGGGTATTAGCACACTGTAATAAGCTTTCTCCAGGTCAATGAAGAAGGGTAATAGCCAGGGTATGAACATCTTGGGGAAATACTGGGCCTTCCCAGTAGAGTCCAACTCGTGAGGGAGCGGCAAGTTGCGTTGGACACACCAGTTCTCGTCTGATCACTGAAGTTAAGCAACGCAAGCCCAGTTAGTACTGACATGGGTGGTCGCTCGGGAAAGCTGGGTACTGCTAATACCCAATAATCGTCGCATTGGTGTAGTGTCTGTGCAGCATATGCATTAGAACTACGCAGTGGACGGGTCTCTAATGACCTTGTAGTTGACGGGACCTTAAACACCAACAAACAACAACAACTCCAACTAGTGAAAAGGTGCAAGACTAGTATTTTGAGTAGGAGTATGTTATGCCTGGTTCCGTATACCCACGCGCTAATGCTATTACCGTTGAATCAGACGACACAGCACAAAAAATGGTGACGTCACACTGCTACTTGGGGTGCCGCAGAGCAGCTATGCGTGACGGTAGTTGAGTTGACCAGTGGTCAACTCACATAGCGTCCCGCACGTCATGCTGCGTTCTGATTGGCTGGCGGTTGAGCTGTCTGCTTGAAAAACGGCGGAGGATAATGTAAGACATGACGACGGCGTGCCGTGACTCCACATAAAGCACTGCACTTAAGAAATTGCGCTGCCGGTCCTTCATAATGCACTAGCATAAAATATCAGCGTGATTAGCGTTGAAGTGTGGTGATGCGGAACTAGCAATTACACTATCGGGTTGGGGAGTAAGCCAAGCAGCCAGGTGAAACCCTAAGGAGGCTGCTCGCAGGTGAGGAGGGACTAGGTTTAGGGGGCGTAGGAAAGGGGAAATTAGCAGCACCCAAGGTTCACTACCAACTACCCATGTTGTTACTAACATGGATTTGTGTTGCTTAACTGGTGTGTCCAACGCAACTTGGCTACACCATGGAGGTAAACCACATAGGATCAACGTTCCAAAGCAATGGGGAGATAACTCTGATGTGACCAAAAGACTCAATGGGGGATGATTGAAGTGGAGACAGGCAAGCGGAGTCTTACATGATAGGAGGGTCCCATTCACGTTGAAAGGGAAGTTTTGCAGGGCAGTGGTTAGACCAGCTATGCTTTTTGGTGGGTAGTTTCTGCCATCTGATGGCCTGCTCTTCTTTCCAAAAATGTGCCTTGCCTGCCACTTTCACTAGGATTTGGCCTATAGTGACATTCTTTTTGGAAATTTTCACTTGGGACTACCCAGCAATAAACGAACCTCCACTCTATGCCACCCTCTAACCATAAAGAAATCTATCTGTGATATCCCTTTTGGCGACTGGAATGTGATTAGGAGATGCTTGTCCCTCTTACTAAACCACGTATTTGCCAATGCAAGGCCACTGGTTTTTTTGTTTTGTTGGTGTTTTAGGGCCCTTCAACTACCAGGATGCACTGTCCTTCTATGCTAACTGTTTCATACCCCATCCCAACCCCTGTGACTGCGGACTGTTGATGACGGCGGCCTGGGGCCTGCTTGCAAACCCCGGATGGCCGCCGGTGGTGCCTGAAACATTAATCTAAATACATTTGAAATGTTGGTGACTCAGGTGGAGCACATTGAATAATAAAGTGTTTATGTGGGGGGGGGGGGTCAGTGGTGGGGGTGACACCAAGCCTAGGTACGCCTCTGACTCGCGGCCTCTTTCTCGCCCGAAAGAAGCCAACCCATGCACCTCGGTCCAGTATCGAACCTAGAACTACTAACGCAGTTGCCGAGCGTGCTAACCACTAGTCAGTATAGTCAATCTAGTCATGAATTGAAAAGGAAAACCGCACAACCCTTCAATGAAATTGGACTTCACCGAAGTACTGTAGTTTGTTGTAGTTTGCACTTTCGTCTAGCCGCATAACCTTGAAAAGCATTTCGTCAGTCCACTTGAAGGTCCACTATGTCGCGTATTTCATCACAGAAGTGTATGGCTGGTAGTTTACGTTCTTGTTGCTAACAAAATTGAAACTATGGCAAAATTTTTATTTACACCAAAAATGGTAACTGTTACAATAAAAATGTTTTGGAGAGATTGCCAACGATAGGCTGGTACTGTGTTAGTTGGTTACCTTCAAATGTGCGTTCGCAACTGAGAAACCATGGTAAGTAGGTTTGTTGAATGTCTTCCTCACAGAGCACTCTGCACCATTCCGAAAACTTGAATTATATTTTAGATTTCAGCACTTAGAAAACTCGGTTACGTTTCTCTTTCTCCACTCAAAAGTGATAATAAACAACATGGTGGTGGAGATCATGCTGTAGTCGCAGGTCGACGATGCCCAAGTTGACAAGGTATTTTGGACATTCCTAGTTCCTATCAAAAAAGAACAACTACTAACCGTTTTGCTGCCTATGGCAGGGTCGGGTACCCGTTTTTGTACCTCTGAGACACATGCAGTGGCGTCACTAGGGGAGTGCGGGGGGTGCGGACCGCACCGGGTGACACCACTCACACCATGAGAAATGGGGTGACACCAAAGCAGAAGTAGCGACTTTTATCGGGAGGGGGTGACACCAACCCTAGCGACGCCACTGGACACATGGGTGATCTGTTGGACGGCTTTTTTACGCAGCAGGCTACCGACCAGAGCTACTACTACATCTGGATGATTTACCTGATCTACTCATTGCATATTAGAGATAATTCATTAATAAGTGACGTCCACGGGGCCTCGGCTAATACTTTTCATCCAACGGAAGGTGCACTAGGGGCCCCTTTCTCTCGCCCGAAAGCGGCCTACCCACCTCGATCCAGTATCGAACGTGAAACCACTGACTCACTAGCTCCACCGAGGAGCACCACTCACTAGCTCCACTGCGCCACCGAGGAGGCTTTTAATATTCATGAATACTTTAAATTATTTTATGAAAGATATGAGTCCTGGTGCTCTAAGTTAATACTTAATTGGGATATATTAAAAAGAAAGCTTTAAATGCTTTTTAACAGCAGCTATTGATGATATTTTAATTATATTTAATTATTGATGATATTAAATTCTGTTTTTTTTTCATTGAGTATTAAAATTTCCAAAAGCCTCATAATGATCAATTCATCTCTCGCTGATCCCAAAACGACCCGTTCATTCTCATCGACTATTCTGAGGATCGCTACCGACCCCATTGAAGTTATCTGGGGTAGGCCTACTTGCGTTGGGTTCACATGTCTTCAGATTTATACCCACTTGGAGATATCGTTTTCGAGTGATGCTCGTCACCAAAATGTGCAGTCTTTCCTGGGCCCATTACACGATAAAATTAAAACTCCCATGAACTATTTGATTACAGAATTTGACTGTCTCTGTTTATTTTCTAATTCTAGGAAATGGAGTGCGAAGATATTTTTTTTTTAAAGAAGCTGCTAGTCAGTCTAAGGTGGATGATTTATTTGCATTCATCAAAGTGTGTGTGAGTTTTTGACACCAGTGTGTGTTTTTCACCATATTATTAGCCAAGAATGTGTTATAGCGGTCATATGTTGTGGGCCGTAACTAACGATTTTGGTGCAAACGATCTAAAGATGTTATCCAATTTTATATATTTTGTTACTCATGTGTGCCACTTTCTATGATGGCACTCAGGGCTAGTGCACCGGTTTGTCCTGCATGAATTATGTGCTAAACATGTACAATTTTAGCTTTATCGTTTACCGTGTCCCAAACTTGAGAAAAAGTCATTTTTTTTCTGATTTCTCGTCTACATTCTAATCAGAACTAGTGACAAAATGAAATACGTGGAAATATCGAGCTGACAACTCTTGAGAGAATCTTGAGGACAGACGGTTTATGAGAAAGTGCTTCTTAACTCTTGTCATAGGAACGCAAATATGGTTATTATAACATCCTTTTCAATGCACATCTTGATTAGCACATTTTAAGGACATTGAAACTTTGCCATTTACGAATGTCTTAAATTGTATCGTAATTTAATTTTAAAATGGCGTTACAACTTGCAACTCTTAATGTGCAAAGCATCAAAGATAAGGAACCAAGCTTAATACGTGAATTGAACAGATTCAAGATCGACATTATTGGTCTTACAGAAACTAAGATGAAAACACATCTCAAGTTAGACCTAACTGAAAAGCCATCATCTTATAGCCTGATATACTCAGGTCATAATACACGAGGAAAGGAAGGAGTGGCAATAGTTTTTCATAAAAATTTGTCATTGATAGATTGGCAGCCTGTGTCAAGTAGAATCATTTGGGCGAAATTTCGACTAAAGAAGTGGATTTTAAAGTTTGTTTGTGCATATGGCCCTTGCGGAAATGCCAAAAAGGATGACGTGGATTGTTTCTTTCGGCTCTTAGACTTAGCTACAGAATGTAAATCCACCGAAAAGTTGGTAGTTGTTGGTGATATGAATGGACGAGTTGGAAACGAAAAATTAGATATCTATGGTGATGTTATGGGTGCCTTTGGAGAAACCTGCAGTCTCAATTCAAATGGACGAAAATTGATTGATTTCTGTGCTGGACACGGATTAATCATTACTAATACCATGTTTGAACATAGGGTGACTCGGCGGCACACCAGGACAGAACAAAGCAGAAATAGAAGGTCTCTTATTGATTACATTTTGATAGAAAAAGATAATTTTAATTCTGTGCTGGATACAAGGGTTTATAAGACGTCTCATATTAAGACGGATCATAATCTAGTGTTGTGTCGATTGAAAACAGACACGGTAGAAGAAAAAATCATGTTAAAGACTTTGTTAAGAAGAGTGAAAATTGAAAAACTTAAGCAAGTACATTGTAGAGATATTTATACCAAAATCATCTCTGAAAAATTTAATCAGTTATGTTCAGAGAGGACATCGGTGGAGCAGGAGTGGGAAATGTTTCGAGAAACTGTCAAGAAAGCTGCTAAGGAAGCATGTGGAGAAGTCATCTGTAAAGGTAGAAAAATCAGTCCATGGTGGGACAGTGAAGTTGAAGAAGCAGTCAAAGCAAAGAAAAGAAGTTTTAAAGCTTACAAAGCTAATAAAAATCTAGAAACACTACAGATATACAAGAAAAAGTGCAGGTATGCCAAATATTGCGTCAGGCGAGCAAAGTTAGATTCATGGGAAGAGTTGGCAACCAATCTTGAAAATAATTTTCAGCAATGTCGACAACGATTCTGGCAGTCGCAGAAATCTATCAATGATGGTTTCAAGACTTGCACAAAGGCCATTATAGATAAGTCGGGGAAAATGATTTCTAACGATAGGGAAAAAATGTTAGAGGTGTGGACGAAACATTTTAAAGGCTTGTTGCACCCTAAAGAAAGGCGAGTGTCTAATTTGGCCAGTGAAATTGATGATAAAGTTGAAACTTCCGATATATCCGTTGAGGATGTGGCTGAAGTTGTTAAGCAACTAAAAGATGGCAAAGCCTCCGGAATAGATGAAATCAGAGCAGAAATGTTGAAATATGGTGGCAGTGATGTAATTAAATGGTTACATAGAGTAATTCGACAAGCGCATGAGGAAGGGAAATCACCAGATGACTGGAGTAAGGCTGTCATTATTCCTGTTTACAAGAAAGGAAACAGATTACATTGCCATAGCTATACTGGAATTTCGATTCTAAGTATGCCTGCCAAAGTCTATGCTGCACTTCTCAAGAAAAAAATACAGGAAGTTACTCGAGATCAAATTGGAGATGAACAGTTGGGTTTAAGACTCTACACGAACCCAAAGGTTCAATTATTTATTCTAAGACAAATCTTTGAGAAAGCTTGGGAATATAACAGGCATTTATATTTTGCTTTTGTTGACTTGAAGACTTTATCAGAAACGCTGTCTAGGAGGGACTTATTTGAGATTTTACAATTCTATGGTATCAAAGAGCAGTTGTTTAGGGCTGTTGTCAACTTGTACACTAAGTATAAGGCCTGTGTTAGGTTAGAAGGTGGCATTGGAACCTTGTTTGATGTCACTAAGGGATTGAGACAGGGATGCCCGCTCTCTTCATTGCTGTTGACTCTGTTTATGGATTATTTAATGAAGGTGGCCAACATTGCACCCAGTTTGCAAATCCAGGACCTTATTATATCATCATTAGTATGTGGACAATCCGTTGTAATGTTGCAGGATAGTAGGGATAGTCTCCAGACATCCTTAGACAATCTCTATGAATCATTGAATGGTAAGGGAATTAGAATTGATGAGAAGGAGACCAAAGTTCTGAAGGTTGGAAGAGGAAATGAGCATCTTAACTGTAGGTTAAATAAGAAACCCATTGAACAGGTTCAGCATTTGAATTACTTTGGCAGCATATTCACGCAGGATGGAAACTTTGCCTTAGAAATAGACCATGCAGTAGTCAGAACGAGTCGAATATGTGGAAAGCTCAACAAGATAATTTGGAATAAGAAAGGCCTTAGAATGATTACGAAATTGGCAATATACTGCACAGTATTCAGGCCATTCCTACTAAATGGTGCTGAGTGCTGGGTTATAAACAAGGATTTAGCTGCATGCCTCAATCGTAGCGAAATGCGAGTATTAAGAAAAATATTCGCAGTGCATGGACATCTAACATCTGATACTGGCATTCGAAAACTGTTAGGAATTACAACAATTGAAGAAAAAGTTGCTGAAATGAATCTGAACTGGTATGGTCACCTCGTCAGAATGGGTGGCAATCATTTTGTTAATAAATTACTGGTAGAGTCGTTTGAAGGCACCAGATGTAGGGGAAGACCAAGAAAAAAATGGTTAAATGTTGTATGCGCTTCCTTAAAACGTCAAAATTTGCCTTTAAAAGATGCTTATAATCAGGCTAAAAATAAAGTTAAGCGGAGGATTATTGTAAAATCCACCCCCTGAAAATTAAAATTATAAAATGTTTTTGCTTTGCATCTAGTATGAAATTACTGCATATGTGTGCAGCATTGCTTATTTTTATTGCATAGTAGGTCGTTTTGCCAATTGCTTGGATATACATCCAGGACAATAAAACTAATTAGCCCAGCTCTGCAGGCATTTGATAAGGTACTTGGTTTCATATGTTGTCGTCCTGGCCATTTCAGCTGGACCTTCTCTGATGAATTTTTCTTCCTTTTTTGTTGCCGCCACAAGTTACGTTCGCCAATGTGGGCATAATATTAAAGTTTGCGTTTCTTTATTTCTCGCATTTGGTTCTAGTCGCGCTTCTCAATACTTGTGATGAATGTTCCTGTTAAAATAAAAAAGAATTTTTAAACTTATATAAGCAGTGTTGAAATTGTCCTTCGATCTAGAATCCATTCGTTCAGCAAACGTAGTGGTTCCAGTTATTTATTTTGAAATAATTTTTTGATGAGGGATGAGTCGTACAATTTTTGGTGAGGGAGTCAAGGCGATATTTAACTTTCGAGCGGGCACATCAAAGACAGTTACACTAGCAGGCACGTGGTTAAATTTTGTTCACCATTTGATATATAGCATGTTATACCTCCATTCACCCAACAGAATTGCTTCAAAATGACTTTTTGTGGTACATAAATGTTTGACAAATATTGAAATGCCATTAATATGTGAAAATTATGTGAAATATATGATGTACAGAACAGAATTATTGATGCTGAAAAATGTAATTTTTGGACTACTCTGATTGTTCTTTGCCACACGCAATGGTGAACTCCATTTACAATCTATGACCCGATTGATTTTGAACCCCAAAAACAAAAAGATGGCTGAAGGTAGAAACTTGAAATTAAGCTGGGACCTAGAAAATGAATCTAAAGGTACCTAGAAGGGCACTAGATTTGATTCAGGTTTAATAGGTTTATTTTTTGAAAATTTGTGCATGGTGAACTAAGTTCACTGGTGCACCTGCTTGAGGGTTAAGAGACCTTTGGGAGATTAGAGAGGTACAGACGAGATGGCGATATTCACCATTGGAGATGCTTTCATTTGAAGATCTTGTTTTCTTTAGTATATGGCATGTCATATGGTGTCATCTCCAGTGTATTGCTTGATGTCCTCCCAGGAGCGTTCCTTCTGCTGTCCTCTGGAGTGGCATCTTCGGTCCTCTCCTTCTCTCCTTTCTGTCTCTCTTTCTCTCTCCTCTCCTCCGTATTTATACAATTTTATAAAGTGGAATTTATACAAGAGGTTCAAAATACAAATTAACAATTCTCAATTACAGGGTTTTCTGATTGGTTTCTCGAATTGGATGATGTGGTCATCCAACATGATTGGTCATCGATAAGAGTATTAAGCTGTTGTTTTTGTACATATCATATTTTTAAACATATTAATTTTCAAGTGTTTTTGGCACAGAGCATCAAACTTTTTGGAGGTCAGCCAAGGAGATGATTTTTTGTTGTTAGGGCCCTTGGCCAAAAATTTGGGACCCTTAGCAACCATGTCAAAAACAAAGTTTGGGCCCATAGTAACCATATAACACATAGATAAAGCAACTCCTAACCCTTTTTCCACCTATGGCAGGGTCAGGTACCCATTTGTCCCTCTGAAGGGACACAGGGTGATATATTGGTCATAGTTTTTTCTGCAGCCAGTTGCCGGCCAAAGCCGCACCCCTATGCTTCAAAAGGATTCTTAAGATTGTGCATGCAATGGCATTGATAAACAATGAGATATAATAAAAAGTACACTGATACACCTGACAATATGATAAAAAACAAAATTAGCAGAAAAGTGGAAGAGTGATCAAAATGGATTTGAAAACACTAACCAAAAGCTATTTCCAGGGGCAGACAGAGAACAGGAAATCTTTGTACTGCTTCTATCTTACTTTGCTGGGTACTAATAGTTCCTTTAGAAATTATATGTCCTAAATAATTTATTCTCCTCTTAGTAAAACATTTTTTGGGTTTCACTTTAAGGTGAGCCTGGCACATGCATTGCAATACTCTTTCTAGGTGTTGGAGGTGTTCATGGATAGTTTTGCTGTTTACCAATAAATCATCAATAAAAACTATGCACATTTTTCCTAGCAAACCTTGAAAATCAGTATTTGCAATGCATTGAAATATGTTTGGGGAGGTTTTTAATCCCATTGGAGATCTCTTAAATTCTTACTGCCTATTGTAGGTGGAGAAAGCCATCTTATATCTGTCTTCCTTTCTTAGTTCTACTTGATAAAAGTTAACTATAGAAATCAGATAGTGAAAATACTTCTGAGTCTGCTGTATTTTCAAGTATGGCTTCAATATTTGGTAAAGGATATCCATCTCCAACTACAGCAGCATTAAGAGCTTTAAATTCTATTACTAAACAGGGTGGTTACTAAACAGGCTAGAATAAGGGCTTGTTGAAGGTTGTATTATATCTGATTCTAATAATTCATCTATAATTTGCTCTAAAATTGGTTGATGGACTTTTGGTACCTTATACAGATGTTTGTAATTTGGGGTTGGATCAGTTAATTCAATGGTATGAGTCAGAACTGGAGTTGGGAAATGACGTTGGCTACTTCCTGGTATATATGGAGGTTTAGGTGTTCCAAAGAAAGGGATTCTATAACTTCCTTTTCATGTCTTTCAGGGGGAATTCAGGGGGAATTTCTTTCCTGACATTTGTTGTTGTAGCCATTTTGGCTATGAATATTTTTTCAAATGCACCTTCTGGTTTGAGGTCACCCCATCATAGTCTTCTTTGCCAATGTGGGCTTGGGAGTTTATTTCTTGGATTTTATTGTTTGTTTCCAAAAGAATAAAAAGTTTTTCCACTTACATATGGCTCTTCTGCTTGTCTTTCCTTGTGATGGTGTTTTTGTTCATTAAAGCATCTTTTAGTCCTCTAAAAGTTTTGGAGTCTTCTATATTTTGAAGTGGGGCTTCAATATTTGGTAAGGGATATCTATCTCCAACTACAATGGCATTAAGGGTTCTAAAATTGATTACTAAATGGAGTGGTTTTGTTTCTGTAAACGCCAATACACAAGGACTAGAATAAGGGCTATTTGAAGGTTAAATTATATCTGCTTGCAACAATTCATCTATGATTTGCTCTAGAATGGGTTGATGGGCCTTTGGTACCTTATAGGGACATTTGTAAATAGGGGTTGGATCACTTAATTCAATAGTGTGTCATTACTGGAGTTGATTGAAACTCCTTTAACCCTTGTGTTACTACCCGGGTACACATGTACCCATTTTTGACTTTGCATTGATGCCAAAACATTTCTTGCAGAAGGATCATTTTGTCCAACCAGATCCCCATTATTTGGGATGTTTAAAATGAATTTGTGTATTTATGTTTGATTTTAACAAAAGAATATTAATTGATATGACATTTAACTGATATACCCCTCTTGTTACTACCATGGTACACGTGTACCCATAGGAATATTACAGATGGTACAAATTCATTAAATGGATGAAACAAGGTAATGCTATGTTTTAATTGTAGCAGTTTATTGTATCCTTAAAAAATGTCAAAGGATGTCATGTTACTTAAGATTGTGGACAATTTTTACAAACTGAGAATGTCAAAGAATGTTCATTGCATTTTACACCTGATTTTCAAGTCTTTCTTCTCTATTTATTAGTTGTTGCATGATGAACCAACAATGATTATATGTCCATGTATATCACGTTGACAGGGCTGGATCCAGAGGCAGATCAAGGGGAGCACTTTAAAAAAGTGTGGCCCAACTATTTTCAAATATTTAAGATCCCTTAGTATAAATCCATCTAGTAATTATAATAGGTCTTCTACTGCCCCTTTGACAATGTCCCAGGGGCAGACCCAGAGGTGGAGGAATGCAGCAATTGCTCCACCTCAGTACCTCAATGGGGCACAACTGATGGCACATTTTTGCATTGTCATCATCATTTCTATACTGCCAGCCCAACAGTTGCAGTCCAATCTGTAGTTGGCTAAACCACTGAAGATAGGACATTATCTAAGGGGCAGGAGAGGACCTATTGGAATTGCTAGCTAGATTTATAATAATTGGATTCTGAATATTTAAAACTATGCTCCCTCCCCCCTGATCTGCCACTGCTGAATGACCTATCTTCAGAGGTTTAGCCAACTGCAGATTGGACTGGCAGTATACTGTAGATGTGGGAATAGGAAACACTAAAATATGTCATCAGTTGCAAAGTTGAATCAGTTGAAATATGTGTCCCATTGAAGCACTGAGGGGAGGGGGAGCAATTGCTGCATTGATCCCCTATGGATCCACTCCTGCATGTTGAGCAGTAGTAATAGTAGTTGTTGGTGCAGTCATTGCGGAAATGGATGCAGTTTGTATGCCAGAGGTGGACTGCATTAGCATGCTCTCAATTGGCAACTTTGACAAACTACCAATGCAGCCTTCACAGATGAAAAGGTACCCCTAAGGGTACCTGTAGGTCATCCTGATATTTCTGCTGGCTCCTCCCCACCCCCTCTTCAAAAGGTAAAGCAATAGAGTTTGCCACTAATGCATCTTCAGGGTCAGAGTAATGCCATTTTGCAATGGGGTACACATGTACCCAGGTAGTAACTTGTGTGGAAAATTTTGGGTACTAACACAAGGGTTAAAGATAAGGCAAAACAATCATGATACCTCACAATGATGTTGACTACTTCTTCATATATGTAGGGGCTTAGGTGTTCCAATGAAAGAGATTCTATAACTTCCTTTTGATGTCTTTCATGTGGGATTGACTTTCCTGACATCCATCACAATTAGTGGTTGAAGATCTGGCCCAGTTGATAAATTTAGACATTACTGAGTGTACTATGAATTTGAATTTTTTCTTAAACAATTTTCCCTTTCTTATGCCTATAGGTAAAATCTAAAATAGTGGAAAGATCATTGACTATGATGATTCCACAAACATCAGGCAAAGGTTCAGAATTCACATAACCATTCACAATAAATTCACAAGGTCCTAGAGTAAGTATTAGATGCTTCTTGTCCCTTAAAATCCTGTTTTCTTTAAAAATGGAACAGATTCTATGTTCACCAAATTCTGCTCCAAGAATTTCATTCTTTTCTTCTAAATGCCTATGTTAGGACATAAAATAGTATTTGTAGCTCCAGTATCAATGATAGTCTAGGATTGCACAGAACCTAACTTAATTGGGAAGTTCAGTGAATTATAATCCAATAATTCTTGTTGCTCTGTCAAATCAAAAGTTATTGGCTGAATGGTGCTTTCTTTGGCTCCCTGAGGCAGACCCTCTGCTGGACTCAGTTGCCCAAATTGTTTAAAGGCATCCCAGAGGTTGGGTTTCCTTGAATGGGTTTCCTTTGTTAAAAATATCTAGTTGGGTTTCTCAAGGGGCTTCTACAATCCCTTTGAATATGATTTATTCTATTACAATTAAAGCATCTTTGAGGGTTAGGGCTTATGTGGGTTGTATTACCTTTAAATGGTAATGCACCTTTCTGGGTAGGTCCCATAGATGAATATTGCCTGGAAGAAGGGAAATTAGAAACTCCTCTGAAAGATTTTGCATTTACATTCATCTCTTTAACAGCATTTTCCAATGTTAAAATTTTATCTGTTAAAACCCTTAAAAAAGCTTCTACAGTTCCCTGAGATGAAATGGCAAGGTATGACGTTTTTGATAATCATCCTGGATTGGTTAGAGCCTCATTTATCTCCTCCAATTCAGCATAACTGATTGCCTCTTCTAGAGATTTTGGGTCCTTTGAAAGTGCTGTTTTTATATATTTGGGAGATAAGCCTTTCACAAACTGTGCCTGTATGATGGCCTTCTCAGTCAAACTTGTGGGCACTCCAAAAATCTGAAGGGCTTCCTTTTCACCCTATTTGCATATTGGGTGACTCTTTCAGTCATCTGCTGGCAAAGTTCTCCAAATTTGGCCATTAATATAGCTGTGCACTTTTGGCTTAAAGTAATGGAGAATTTGTTCCCTTAGCTCATTGTATTTTTTGATGTTTCTAAAATCTGGGGACTCCTGCCAGGCTTGTGAAGCCAAACCTCTAAGTTTGGTTTTCAGAATGGCAATAGTAAATTCGTCTGACCAAATTCTCAAGGATCATACCAAGTCTATAATTTCCAAAAAGGATTTGATCGACACTTTATCACCCTTTGAAAATATTGGGATCAGTGTACTATATGCCACATTTGGTTGGGATTGGGCCATATCCCCCGAGGGTACATAATCATGGTCATTTTGGGAGGTAGCCATCGCTCTTTCACTTTTCCTTAGGAGTGAAAAAATGTGTGTTTCAAACCGATGCTATCTTTATGTGTTTCAAACCAATACTTATCTAATCAAAATTACCACACAATGTTAACATCAACATAACAAGGTGTAATTTCTCAAAGGTTGAAAAGGAATGAAATGTAATTAAATTATCACTGCCTTGCAGCTATATTACTCAAAACACAATCTAAAAAATAATGTGCAAAATTTTGCCAAATAATCCTCAACATGTATTCACAATAACCTTCAACAATCTGCAAATAATCCAAAAAGATTTGCAAGCACACACAAAACATGTCTACTGAAATTGTCTACAACAATCCACAGAACAAATTGCAAAACAATATACTAAAATTTACTGCAATATCCTTCAGTGTCCCACAATTTGCAGGACAACTTGCAAATTGCAAATTAATTACTAAAAAGAGTTTGCAACCACTTGCAATGCACCAATCTACAGAATAATTGGTTACAAAACAACACTTCTAATATCTTACTTCTAGGAAACTAATAAAACTATCCTGTTTGCAGTGCCATTGTTGTCATGGTCATTTTGGCTATAACTATTTCTTCAAAGGCATCTTCTGGTTCGAAGTTGCCCCAGTGCAATCTTCTTTGCTAATGTGGGCTTGGGAGTTTACATCTTGGATTGATTGTTGCCAAAAGAATAAAAAGTTTTTTTCACTTACATACTGCTGCACTTGCTCTTCCTTGTAATGCTGTTTAGATCATTGAAGCATCTTGTGGTCCTCTAGCAGTTTTGGTTCTCTCAGTAGAATTATAATGGTGGTTTTGGTTGTTCAAACATCCTGTAGTCCTTTAGAAGGTTTTGGCTCTCAGTAGAATGTTATATATGTATATATTGTCCAATGTGGGTTAATACAGGTGATTTTATTTTGCATTGAAGGCATACAATGATGTAGGGGTTATGTTGCTGCTTGTAGTTGGAGACTAGAAAGATCAGAAACAAGGCAGAGATGCTCACATTGTCAGTGCTCAGTTTCCCTTGGAGGACTTCTCTTATGCTGTCATCTGCATCTGCAGTAGTCTTATTCAGCTGTCCTCCAGTATGTGCTGTCATCTGTAATGTGAGTGTGCTTCTTTTGCTGTCCTGTATTTATGCTGTCATGTGAGGAGCATTTCTTCTGTCTTCCTTAGGTTTCTTTGTTGTCCTTTGGAGGGCCATTGGTCATGCTGATCTCTGGAGAGCATATGTGGTCCTCTCACTCTCTCCTCCTGTGTTGAGGTCGTCCTGGCCGATTCAGCTGGACCTTTGATGAATTTTCCTCCTTTTCGTCACTGCTACAAGTTACGTTTGCCAATGCGGGCATAATATGAAAGTTCGTATTTATTCCTCGCGTTATGATTCTATTTGCGTTCACGATTTTCGGATGAATGCTCCCATAAAAGAATAAAAAGAATTTGTTAACTTACATCGGCAGAGTTGCGTTTTTTCTTGATCTGGTATCCATTAGTCAACAACGTAGTTGTTTAACTTATTTATTTCTAAATAATATTTTTTTGTTGAGATATGTTGAACAATCTTTGGTGAGGGAGTTGAGGTGTTATTCAAGAGATGAGACCTTTGGGAGACTAGAGAGGTGTAGACGAGGAGCAGATATTCACCATTGGAGATGTGTCCATTTGATGATCCTGTAGCAGTTGGTGTCATCTCTGGTGTGTTGGTTGAGGTCCTCCTTGGAGCATTCTTACTGTCCTCTGGAGTGGTGTCGTTTGATGTCGTCTCCGGTGTATTTTGAAGTCTTCCCAGAAGTGTTCTTCCGGATGTCTTCTCTGTCTTGCCTCTCCTCTCTGTCTCCTTTTCTCTCTCCTCTCCTCCATATTTATACAATTTTTCCAGAGTGTAGTATTTACAAGAGGTTCAAAATTCAATGGGTCCAAAATTAAAGTTCATAATTACTATTTCTTTCATTGGTTTTCTGAAATTGGATGATGCGGTCATCCAACATGATTGGTCATCGATAAGAGTTGTTTTTGTACATATCATATTTTTAAAACATATTAATTTCAAGTGTTTTTGGCACAGAACATCAAACTTTTGGGGGGTCAGCCAAGGAGGTGATTTTTGTTGTTAGGGCCCTTGGCTGAAAATTTGGGACCTTTAGCAACCATTTCAAGAACATATATTTGGGGCCCATAGTAACCATACAACAGCTGTAGGGCAATTCATAAATAGAGGGAATCAGATAATTTCCATGTAACACCATACTATCATCTATCAAATGTGTTAAATCAGAAGCTGGACAATTCATATAGAGAGAATTTGGAGAAATTTCTATTTAGCAAACATTTGTAGCTGAACACCTGTAATGGGTAACATCAGCATGTGATAATGAAAAAAATATTTTTCCCACTTATTTTGTTGCATGCATTGTTTGTATAGATTCTCAATTTAGTTTGTAGCTGAACACCTGTAGTAGGTAGCCCCAGCAAGTGAGGATGCTACATTTATAACTTCCTTTGTTTTATTGAAGAGCAGTTATTGTGAATTTTGTATATCACATGAGCCTATTTTACTGACTGGTTTTGAACTCATCTAGTTGATGTTGACTGTATAGCTTTTTCTGCGTAGTATTGCCTGAACACCTGAAATGGGTAAAATCAGGAAGTGATGATGAACATATTTTATTAGAAATTTTTCAATGAATATATTGAATATCTTTGTGAGTTTTTGGAATATCTACCTATTATCTAGGATGGTTTGAGACTTTGGGGCCTTAAATCTGTGATGCTACTTCTATTGATCCATTTATTGAAAATATTGATTTAGAAAAAAAACATCAATACTTTGCAGCAAAGTGAGTTAAAGCTCCATCTTGTTTGTGCCAAACTCTTTTAACCTGTATTTTTCTGCAACATATTGTGTTGATGCTTGGTTTTTATTCCTCTTCTTGTTGTTGTTAACCTGCTGCTAAAAAATCAACATCTAGGTAAAGCTGTCATCAAAAGGCCTTGTTGTCCATAAATAGCTGTCTTCCCAAGAGCAGGATTGCTTGGGTCCATCTGCTGGTCTGTCACCAATGTGGGCTTGATATGAAATAACACCTCTGGGATCCTTCTAATTCTGACTGTCTATTCTTTGTTTTTGCCCTTCCACTTTTCTTCAGAGTTTTAAGGAGAACTTTATATAGAGCATATTAAATTTATCTTTTACTTACTTAGTCATTGTCTTCATGGCTTTGGTCCTTTGGGTTTCTGGAACTTCCTTTTCTGGAGAGATTTTGGTTTAGTAAGGATACTTTTTTGTGTTTAACAGTTATAGTTTTAATTTTCCATCTAAGTACATCAATAGCTGATTTTCAAAAAATAATTTTAGCATAAAATATCTCTTCTTGAGTTACTTCACAATTTCATAACACATCGATTCACATATATCCTTCTGATAGTATTGTAGTTGAAGTCCACAGGTTTACATTCACAAAATAGTTATATCCATTTCAATAATGATTTTGAATGTTTTACAAGCAATAATATCCATGGTATTAATCTATTTCTCCTTTTAATTTAAATTTTCAAAGTAACAGATTGAACATGAAGAATTCTCATTAGTATCAAAATCCCCACACTTTCATAGAAATCTTTTCTGACTCCACTACAGTTCTCAATAGTCTCTCTTTGTAAAGCTGAACTTTACTTAATTTTCAGTGTATCCTCTTTCTCTCAGTAATATTCTCCACCAAAAATATCTCTGCTTGTCATTCTTTAAAATGGGTTATTAGTTCAGGGTTAGTTTTAAGATTTTTATTTTCAATTTCTTTTATATAATTGGAGCATCAGCTCAGGGTTAAGAGTCAAGTGTTTTATTTTTCTAACTCTTGCTAGGAATTGGGGCAACAGCTCAGGGTTACATTTCAAGTGTTTTGTTTTTTTAATAGAGTGGTTTGTGGTCCTAATCAGTTGTTGCTAGACCCTTTTTAAGAATGGACCTCCATCTAACATTGGATAACTGTTGTTACTTTGTATTGCAGCAAATGGATGTGAAGTTCTCCTCATTATTTGCAGTTAATGTCCTGACCCAAACATTCACCTAATAAATTGCAACAAAAATGTTTATAACTTTGATATTATCATGATTATGAATACATGCTGGTTATTTTAGAAATTTGATGTGGAAAGCTTTTCATTGTAATTTTGAACAGTATTTATATATTTTTTGTAAATTGTGAATTTTTTTATTATATTTATAAAGCCATTTGTTATTTCTTGCAACTGTAACTTATTGTTTGAAACTCACGTGCATTAAGATATCACATGAATACTTACTGGAAATCCAAGATCTTTTTATAAAAGGCTGAACAGGAATGAAGGAGGACAGAGGTAAGTCATTCTAACAAGTGCCACCTACATACTACTTCAGCATTACATTACTTTACATTTTTTCTACTGCTCACAGTGTAGGAATGTTGAATTCACAAAGATGAAAAGTGAATGCAGAACGACATTACACACAAAGTAACAAAAATCCAACACAATGTAAACAACTTACCTGTTCATTGATTCCTCCTGAATGCTATGACTTTGATGCAAAGGTGAACAAAGAATCACTGACATAATATAGGCTTGATGGTACTGTATCTGAGCAGTGACAGTTCTGTGGCAGAAACTAAAACTGGATGTTGCAGTCGTTTATCTATGTGTCCCACTAGTAACGTTGTCCACAGTCTTAATCATCTTCTGCTCAATGATCTTCCAACTTACATGTGATAGTGTGCACTCCCACACAGAAGTTATTAAATTCTTTTCATGGCGTCCAAAACGTCTCTGTAATCAGTGGATCTAAAATTTATTCATTTTTGGTAAATCGAAAATAAAAATGTGCACGTTCTTTGATTCTCCCAAGAAAAATGCACCTGATTGAACCGTGATGAACAGGAACAATGTAAAACTGAAGCAGATTCCCAAAGTAGGACCACAGCTTTACTTCAAATTAAGAGCGTCTCACCAGAGAAAAGCCACTGGTGTTTGTAGGGAAGGAAAGCGCAGTAACAACTGACCTACCTACTGTAGATAAGCAAGCAAGGCTATATACTTTATACTTCAGCAATGCGATTCTTAGGCTCGACCCTCCGTGAGGTTGGTGCTTTGCTCTCAGATAAATGAGACGTCTTCTGCCATAAAAACAACAAAAAGTCGTGGTTCCATTTGTGGGTGTGCGATGTCACCTCCATTGCCAATATCTTTTACCATTGCAGAAGATAGATCTCAAAATCACCTGTCAGTAGAACTAATACAGCTTCCTGTTCATTAAACCACTGAAAGTTGAATTCAGTTATAGGCAGTTATAACATCCTTTATTCTAATTGTTAACAGGAAGTAAATGAAATCTTGATTTGGTAACAAGAATGTAAGTTCTAGTTGAATTTGAGCCAAAGACTAAGGGTTTAACTGTGCATGTTGCTGCTTTGGTTTCAGACGTCAGAAGAATGCTTGGGTTTTTGTGATAAACTAGTGCACTAATATTACTGTCCACCTAGTATGTAGCTCAGCTGATGTTGTACAAAACCAGAACGTAGGTCAAGACATTGCCTGCTGCCTGCATATAAAGGATTTGATATCAGTTGAAGACTTTCTTCCAGGAATGATGGAATTGCCTGAAACTCCTTGATAATACTCACTACAAGAATAAGTCCTTTCTTCAGAACATACAGCCCCCATCCAGTTAAACACGGAGGATCGACAGTGACATACTGCACGTAAAGCTGACTCTTGATTTCAGCCTAAAAATTAATAGTACGACAATAGTAAAAGATAAAATGACATCGATGAATTTGAAATTCTTCAATTGGTTACACTCTGAAAAATTACTTATACGTAAAGAAATTTACCACCGAAGAATGCATTAGATGAAAATTGTTGGTTGGATGATCATCCGGATAGTTGTCTCCAATCTCAGTGAATATTTCCAAGGATTTTAGAACCTGAAATTACGGGGGAGTTAATTGACGTCATTGTACTGTACTACCAATATGTGAAGTTTTACGCTTTATTCCTGGCAAGCCAGCAAATCAGAACGCCCCTGCCAAGAGGCTAATAACCTGTGACGCAGTAGGTTTTGATAACTCCAGGGTAGCACATTTCAGTGCTTGTTTTATATCGAATAACCATGAAAATACAGTACTTTCAAAGCGAATGTACAAGTTTCGGGTTATATTTGGTATCATATTTAAACATGTTAACCATGGTTATGTGATATATTAATAATATATTTTTGAAAATAACCCCCGTGAGAGTTCTGCAATGGAATGTTAATAAAAGGCATTGTCAAAATTTACACTCTTAAATAGTTAATGCCCCCCCCCTTGCTTATTCTCTTTAAACTCTGTCAATATCTGTCTTTCTCCTTCTTTGAGTTTGCATTTAACTTCTGTCACTTTTCTAATTCTCGACTACAGTAAAATATGTTTATTACGTTCAAATTTACAATTTGGCCCTCTATGAGCTGTTAGAAACAAAGGAAGGGGAGAGAGGAGTTTACAAACTGGCCAAGGCTAGAGATAGGACAGCTAAAGATATACCCAGAGCCATAACAGTGAAGAACAGCGAAGGTAGGGAGGGTCCTGCTTTCCCCGTCAGGGGTAAAGAGGAGGTGGGATTACTTCCAAAACCTCTTGAATGCATCTGGCAGGAGGGGAATTCGGACTTTGTGTCCCAGAGAAGGAAGTAGCCAGGGCGCTTAGGAAGATGAAAGGACCAAAAGCTGTAGACCTGGATGGAATCCCCATCGAAGTGTGACGCAGCATAGGGAAGACAGGAACCAGGTGGCTAGGGAAACTCCTCAGTAGGATATCTAGCGGAGGTAGATTGCAATCTGTATGGTGTGAGAGTTGGAAAAACTAGGTATGCCAAAGACTGGTAATTATAGAGGAATAAAGCTAATGAGCCACTCCATGAAGCTCTGGGAGAGAGTAATGGAATGTTGCCTCTGGGAGAGAACCAGTGTCTGTGGAAATCAGTTTGGGTTGATGCCAGGTAGATCCACAATGGAGCCAATCTTCATCCTGAGGCAGATAACAGAAAGGTATTGGGCAACAAAGAAAGATCTCCATGCCATCTTTATTGACCTGGAGAAGGCCTACGGCAGTGTCTCACAACAGGTAGTTTGGGGGTATTGCAAAAAGAGGGGGGGGGGAAGAAAGGTTCATTCGAATAGTCCATGATATGTATGAGGACATCTCCAAAGGACACCAACGGACCAAAGGACACCTTGGGGGAATACTGGGGCTTTCCAGTGAGAGTCGAGGTTCACCAAGGTTCAACACTTAGCCCCATACTTTTTCATCCTGGTATTTTACGAACTGCTGATGGGAGTGAGAGAATGGGCACCTCAGTGCTTGGCATTTGCCAACGATATAGGAAAACAGCAGAGATCAAATAGAGAAGGGACTAAACGATATTAGAGAAGCGATAGAAAAGGGAGGGCTAAAGATAAACGTGAAGAAGATAGAATATTTAGCTTTCAATTGGGAAGGACAAGAAAATAACGGTGATGTACGTGCAAGATGTACGGCAAAGGTGCAAGAGGTAAAGCACTTAGGATCAACGTTCCAAAGCAATGGGGAATAGACTCTGATGTGCCCCGCAGAATCAATGGGGTGGCTGAAGTGGAGGCAGGCAAGCGGACTCCTATGTGATAGGAGGGTCCCAATCAAGGTGAAAGGGAAGTTCTACGGGGCAATGGTTAGACCAGCTATGCTGTGTGGATCGGAGTGTTGGGCAGTAAGGAAGAGCCACGTCAACAGAATGCAAATGGCAAAGATGTGAATGCTGTGGTTCATGAGTGGTGTGTCGAGAGCTGATAGAATTAGGAATGCGTATATTAGAGGTGGCCTGGGTGTGGTGGACATCGCTGAGGTGGTATGGACACGTCATTAGAACAGGGGAGGAGGAGCTCGTTAGGTCCTTGCCAGGAATGCAGGTGGTCGGAAGCACCCGGGGCAGGGGGAGACCAAAGCAGACGTGGTAACAGGTTATCCGTAAGGTCATGGCAGTGTGTGGGGTGGACGGGGACCTGGTGGGAGACAGACGGGAGTGGAGGACTAGAACCGGCAGACCCGATCCTTCCACAGGCGAGATAAGGGTATGATGATGATGAACGTGTGGTACATTGTGAACACTTCGCAGGTACGCAGTATAAACTAAATCACAACTGTACTATTTCTAGAGTTGTGGTCTTCAAACTTTGTCGACTCACGGAACCCTTAGAACTATGAGATGTTTTGGGGGGAACCCCATCCCACCTTTAGAAAAGTATATCTTGCCGCTGCTAACGAATTTTCATTTTGACTCGAGGAACCCCCAGAGATGCGGAACACAGTTTGAAGACCGCTGTTCTAGAGGAATGAGAACTTGAAAGCTCTTGCTTGGCAGTATTGAAAGTTGACATGAAATACAAGATGACAATCAACCCACCTGATCGTTGACGCTCCCAGCCCCTACCGATTTCGAAATGAACATAACGGCAAAGATAACAGTGAACAGTGTAACTTCGAAGAAGTGCTCATTAAGAGTCAGTCCAATGTTCATGGCCCGAATCATGAAGATGAGAATGATTAACTCCAAAAAACTCCATATAGCCAAAGCTTCCCTGAATGTATCGTCTATCAAGTTGACTAATTGACTTAACTTTTGGTGGCTTCTAAGGAGAACCCAAACTGGATGTTGTGATCCTCGAAATCTTCGTCGATAACTGCGTTCGGTGTCCCAGACGATAGCTTTGTCAACAGTTCTGATCGTTTGAGGAGTTGAGAATGATGTGTCCTTATTTAATTCTTGAATTTCACGCATGCAATTTTGCCTTAAACATTCAAAATTAGCCTGGACATAAAATGCCAGAACGCCAAAGAAGCCCACAATTATAAAGTGGAAAATGAGACACGAATTCTGGATGATTGTGTAGACGACATCCAAGTAAGTGTATCCAGAATTGGAGGCTGTCGCATTAGCATTAAACATCCAACTGTCTAAATCGAGATCTGTACCATTTTCTAGACTATCCACCATCAACAGAATGATAATTACTAAAATTCCCAAAAAAATGCACCTCTGAAAATTAAGAGCTTTCCTATGAAATACTGAATTTTTCTCCATGATCTCAGTTGATATAGTATCCAATTCCGTCAGCATGTTCTTCACTTGAGACCACTTGAAAGTGAAAACCATTTGTGCCACAAATGAATTTAGAATAGCTACTAGAATGCTGGTTAGTAAGCTTACTATGCCAATATCGATAGTTGTTTTGGTGAAAGTTAAGATAATCATGATGGCAGTACCTATCTTGACGATGAAACCAATACTATTTGCTGCCAACAGGTAAATCTTGACGCAAACAGGAAGTTGACTGACGGAATCGTGAATGAAGTCAAATCCTGTAATAAAGAAGAAGACGAAGAATGGCATAAGTACCCGCTGTACTTTAGAATTTCGTTTTCCTTGAACTGCTTGTCCGGCGATCATGATTTGTAGATTTTTGAATTTTCTACAGCAGGTCAGTTCTATTTGCAGCCTGGTCTTCAACTAAACTCCCAGTATAAAAATTGGTATTATCGATTGATGAAAGGCAAATATTTATTGTTTTAAACTGATGTTCCTTGTGCAAATAACGGAAAAGGAGGTCGCCAGCCCTTAATTTCTTTGATTACATTCTGATGTGTTCGAACGTTTAGCTCCTGGCATTGAGTAATTGCCGATCGAACCCACCTTTAACTAAAAGGCAATTCCCCTTCGTCTTTTAATGCGTTTCTTCATCCTTATGACCTCTGCGATTAGTATGGCCTCAACATGTGTTCTGTAGATGTAATTGAAATTTGTAATTGAGACACATAGGAGCATGTGTCTCACAAGACGAATGTTATCACCATCATCATTCCTAACCCTTTTCCAACTTGTGAAGGATCGGTACTCACCACTCCCATTGGTACTAGAGTAGGGTGACCATTTTTTCCGCGGGCCAATCCGGGACATTGACCAAGAGAAATTTTCTTTTCTCTTTTCAAAATCTTTTTCTAAATCTCTTTTCAAAAGATTATTTAAAAAATAAATAAATGAAAACGAAACATACAAATACAGTTTAAAAATATTGAAAGTATGAATAATTCGCAAAAATAAATAGTTGCATTTTTCCGATGTGTCACTCCCCACACATAAAAATATGCTTCAAATGGTATATGCCCAATACCGCCAATGAAAGGCTCCAAAAATAATACGATTCATATGTGGAAATACTCATCATCACCTCACCCTTATCCTGCCTATGGCAGGGTTGGGTCTCTGAGTTCTTATCCCCCACCAGGCTCCCCTCCACCCCGGAAGTCTCCATGTCCCGTTGTACCACCTGCTCCCACTTATGTTTTGGTCTTCCCCTACTCCTGGTGCCACCAATCACCTGCAGTCCCATAATGGATAGAATAACTTCTTCCTCATCACATGCCTATACCACCTCAACCTATTTTCTCTAATCTTTTCTGCGGTGTTTCCCACCCCCAAACTGCCATTAATGTAGTCGTTTCGGATGCTGTCGGCTCGTGACACCCCACTGATGAAGCGCGCATTCGTATCTCAGCCACTTGCATTCTCCTTTCATTAGTGTAACACAGAGCCGTAACGGGAGTATGAAGCGCCTGTGGCAAGTGTCTAATTTTCGCTTGCCCGTAACCCAATAAGGACAAAAACTTAAACATTTTGTGCCCCAAGCCCAGTTGCCCCCGTGGCGGCCGCCTTCTTCGCCACGCCCTAGTTACGGCCCTGGTTTAACAAACTACTAACAATGAAATTCATGACTGCCCAACACTCTGAGCCGTACAGCATAGCTGGCCTCTCTACTTTAGCCATTTCTACGGGGAAATACTATAGAGGCTAGATTTATTTTGACAAATCACCAATCGAGTTGTTAATTCCGAGACGCATATCCATGATGGACGCAGAGCTGAAATCGGGGACGAATGGTCACCCTATAATAACTAGAGACACCAGGATGAACTATTGGGTGGAATTTTACATGGCTACCCAAGCCTTTATTTTAACGTCGGCTTATCTTTCCTTAAGGCTGCTTCACACTGGGCGAAGTAGCAAGTCAAGTAACACATGACTTACCTGCCACCAAGCGGGCAAGTAGCAAAAAAAAGTGATCACACGCAAGTCCATAAGTGAGTAGCTGTTAAGATGAACAGACTACAGGGTTACTATAGAGACTGCATTTGAAAAGTAATAAATTCTGCAGCAGTAACCCTATACTTTTGATTTTCTTTTTTAATCTTCTCATTGAATCCAGTAATCTTCACCAATTGTCTCATGTTTTTAACTTTATAATTTGGTGATTTGAAATTCCACACATTCGGGGTCTAAATACCATGAAACAAATTCTGCAGTTGTATCCTCTCTTTCCAACGCGACATTTTTATATTAAAAACAACGAAATTTGTCAGGTGCACTGCAAAATAATTTGCAGCTGTCGATAGCCACCAAAATGAACCAATAAAATGCCAAAATTTGAATCGAAAAAGCCCGATTCAAAGAAAAGCAATACCGAAAAACGCAACGGTGAATTAAAAATATTTGACGGAATTTTTATAAAGCTGGGTGCCGACCAAAAGTTTGAAAGTCCCGCTATCCTTGCTCGGCCCGGTTGCGTTCACAGCAGCAACCAATCAGAAGCAGCAATTTAGCAGTAAGGGATTATGGGAAGGTGTTACTTGCCAAAAAAAATTGGAAACGAATCTATTCATTTTACTTGCCGTTTTTACTTCGCGACTTGCCATTTTTAGCCTGATCACACGTGGCAGGTTGCAAGTTGCTACTTGCTACTTAGCCCAGTGTGAAGCAGCCTTTACAGGTGACATTAGAACCATACGACACAACGACTTTACATCCTATCCGAATGCAAGTGCACATTTAGGGCTTCTATCCCACCCGAAAGAAGACACTTGCCTCAACCACGATCGAATCTACATGTATGAACTCCTTTGAGACCAATTTTAATTAAGACAAGCAACGTTTTGAAAATTTACCTACTTTTCGTTTGGAAGGCGTTCTTTAGCGTACAGACCACTGAAGTACTTCCTACCTGACGACAGGTATTCTACGTATTCCACTGTGTTTGTCAGTATTCTTCACATATTTACGCGACAGCATTTCTACCAGTTGGAAAAGCAGTGGTATTCTGGTAAACGGCACATGGATAAATAAATTTACTAGGTGATTTGAGTACAGGTTTCCCACCCGAAGGGAAGGAAGGAAGGACTTGGGGCAGGGGGAGACGGAAACAGACGGGAAAGCAGGTTATCCGTAAGGATATGGTAGTGTGTAGGGTGGACGGGGACCAGATGGGGGATAGGCGGGAGTGGAGGGTTAGAACCCGCAGACCCGACCCTGCCACAGGCGGGATAAGGGTATGATGATGAAATTTGAGCATAGGCCTCTGAGGCGAAATATTTTTCTGATCGCAAAAAAAACCTATGATCCATACTATTGTAAAGGCCCCCATACACGTTCAGTTCTAACTGTTCAGTTAAAACTGCACAGTTAGATCGTTACGTGTGTGGAGAAATTTCATGGAATTTTCAATTGAAATTTTTAAACTGAAGATCTTTTGGAGTGGCAAAGAGATTTAACTGAAGATAAAACTGAGCGTGTATAGGGGGCCTTAAGAATTGAGGCCTTCGCCACGCGCTGCTAATTGCCAAGAAATAAAGTCCTTACCTCGTCATTTATGACTGCGGCGATAATGGACTTGCAAATGAAGCTGAATGTTAAAACTATAGCCGGCAAGATTAGATCATATCGCATATCTGGAAAGTCATTCAAGTTCATATTTCTGACCATGACAACGATATTAAACATCTCGGCAGCACCCCAAATAAGGGCTATTTCGCGAAACAGATCATCTGTGAGCTGAACAAGAGAACAAATAACTTCATGATTTTTCATTAGAATGGCTACCTGTTGTAACATTAGTTTGGAATTGCGAATGAATTTTTGGTTCCATTGTGTCCAAGGGTGATGAATGGTGCAGTAGGCATGATGAAAAGCGTAGAGATTTTCGAAGATTGTGAGGATAAAAAGACCTAACATAACGTAGAAATATACACTGAAAGCGTAAATAAAAATGGAAATCCCAATCGAAATCTCGAAAAGAATTTCTTTGACTTTTGAGGAATTGTACATAGGTTCTACTTGTAATGTCATTGTTAGGAGCGCTGCGAACAGACCGTATAGAGTTACTAATAGAAGCAAACATGCGATCATTTTTAACCTAAGTTTTCTGTAGTTGCCGTTAGGATCGCTATGGTTGCTAACAATTGTTTTGGCGGCATCATCCATATCTTCAAACAGTTTTCCAAAATCCTTTCTTTTCCACGTGAATGCCACGTAAATACCAATTCCTTTGAAGAATGTAAACAAGACACCCGTCAAATTGGAAAGATCATCTAATTTCAGTTCACCTTCAGTGCAAAAATGGTGTATAACAAGGCCAGAAGTCATCACTAAGGTGCCAACAGCAACAAACATGACAATTGCCGAAAACGCTCGTATGAATTGATATCGGCTAGGGTTTGAACTGGATTTGAAATCAATGCCCACCAAGGCATAACACCACAGAATTGGATTAAAAATATCAAAGAATTTCGCCATTTAAGTCACAAGTTGCTCCTCAAATGTTGGACTAATACTTCTATTCGTTCTGCTCTCGTTTCGAAGTTATTCCAAAATGTTTACAATTCGTGCATCAGGATCTTCATTGGAGTTTCGATTGAATCCAATGTCTTTCCGTCGTGAAGGTAAAATTAACTGCATTACTTGCGTAATTTGACATAAAATAAGAATGGAATAAATATATTTGGTCTTACAATGCGACCTTTAACATTGCAAATTATGGTAATTTAAATAATAGTACCGCCATTAAATATAAAATGATGTTTAATGTGAATCAATCTAATTTAAAGACAAAATTACAACTGTCCATAGTTTTAGATTGTGGAGCCTGTTGTACCTTCAATATTTCAATGGTCCCATTTTGAAGGTCAGTAGGAGAAGCAAGTCAGGGATGGAGGGGTGGGGGTTAACTTATGAAATGGCTCCCCACAAAAATGGCAGGAGTTTTAATCCGTGTTTCGCCTAAGTGAACTAAAGCGAGCATACGCAGGGTTTCGAACCGGGACGAAACCGAAAATCTAAATCTCGGAAACGAACCGAAAAAAATATCGCTCTTATCGGTTCCACAGATGTAAAAACCGGGATCACGTCAATTTGGCGCATGACAATTTGGCGTACGACAATTTGGCGTACATACACATTCGGCGTATGACAATTTGGCGTACGGAAAATTTGGCGTACATACCGATCTCTTGGGTGCACACATTTGTTCAAAATTGCAACTGTCAGGGGGGTTGAGCTAAACCTCACATATTATGCAAATATAAGTTTATATGTGCATGGGAGGGGTTGCAACCCCAAAAACCCCATCCTAGATCCACGCGTGGGCATAACAGTCATTGCAACGGTCCCGTATAACACAGTTGGGTTTGTTTGTGTTTTAAGGCCCATCGACTTCAAAGGTCATTAGGGCCCTATAACACAATTATGGTAGGCATTCATTGTTCTATTACCTTGCAATGACTGTTGTTATGACCGTTGCAATTTTGAACAAATTTGGGCACCCAAGAGATCGGTATGTACGCCAAGTTGACGTACGCCAAACTTGTATATACGCCAAATTGTCATGCGCCAAATTGACGTAGACCCGTAAAAACCTGCATAAACGCGTGTTGTTCGGTTATCATCGTGTAATATGTCGTTGTAGCCACTGGCCTTTTCCCTCCCCCACTGCCCTTTTCCTTCCCTCAGCCCATGCCTACTAACCCGCGAGTAGCCTCTGCTGGGCTTCTAGCCGAAAATGTACACGAAAGAAGAGACACTGCATCCCAACAGACTTTTTAACGACCCCAGTGTTTTATTCATGAACGTCTAAAATTCACGGAAAATTCAGATGTAGATCCATAAAAAGTGCAAGGTTCTATTTCACGAGTGTATTACTCTGGTTCATTATTTCATGCTAGGGAGCAGTTGTCGAAATTCTTTTATCCATCAAAACAACGTCTGAATCTTCGTGAATATTGTAGAGAACCAACAGATAAGTCAGTATGTTTCCAGCAGCCTGTAAAATACAAAAAAAAAAGACGTAAGTTATGTTCATTTTGAAACCACACATCGCAGGTACTCAATGGTAAATAAGTTTAACTGATGACTTACTGCTAATATCAGTCCTCTTCTAACTCTGTAAAGACCCCATCCTGTCAGGAAGGGCGGATTAACATACATGTAACTAGCATACAGCTGACACTTAATCTCTGCCTGTAAAAGAATCAGTGTTAATGAGATGCAGGCACTGCAGCATCTATAGAGTATGACCATCGGGAGAGATCCTAACATTATCTTTCCTCCATATTGGTTTCCTAACTGTGAGTACCCTAAATCAGGGGTGGCCAACACGACGTCCGCGGAGCTAGGTCATGTGAGCATAACATTATTGTAGATATTACCAAAACAGCATTATATACATCATGGGTCGGCATCAACCAGGCAAGCGTTTGACCGCGATCCCACATGATGGAAGCGGGGATGTGAAAGAAGCTGCAGCACGCTTTCTTCTTTCCTTGAATTCAACAACAAAAATTAGGGAGTGGCCCGGCAGGAAATATTATTTCTTAAATTTGGCGGTCCTGCTGAAAAGGTTGGCCACCTCTGCCCTAAATGAATCACTCTGGACCCGATTCTCGCATCCTGAAATTGTGTCTAGCTACTGTATACAGTAGCCTATACACAAAATTTGTGTCGATTTCGTCTTCGACTGATCAATTTGAAAGCCCCTCTGCGGGGAAGTTAACAAAAATGTTAAGGCTTTCTATTTTTATGAAGTTCAAATTTAAAGTCGTACAGAAGAAAATTTTCTTTAACGCGATAGCCATAGTCCATAGATAACTATAATTGTAAATATTTAATACTCAGAAAACGTACTATGGAGAGGTACACCATGTTAGTACTATCCGTTGAGCAATCCTGAGGAATATCGACATCTACGTCAGTAAATATCCTCAAAGAGCTTGTGATCTGTAAAAGTAAACGTAAAATCTTATAGTGCCTGGTTCGAAGCTAATATATTACTATGGGGCGAAATGGCAGCTTGCTGGGTTGCTTATCAAGACATCTCTAGACTTTCAGTTTGTCAGTGTTTTTACAATCACTAGACTCCTTACAGAGAGTTCGCACCCTAAGATGAGTCTCGTACTTCCTAAGAGTCAACCACTAACCTGTACCAGGCCAGCCTGCATCTAATCTGTCAACCTTGAAACCAAGGTGGAAATGCGTTATCGAAGCTTTTAAGTTGTTCATACACCGTACACCCTTAATTTTATTTCAACTGCTAGTTTTGCCCCTTACGTACCTGTTCGTTGATGAGAGAACCGCATATGATTTTGGTGAAGAGGCTGGAAAAGATTGATGCGAAGATAAACACAAGATTGTATCTGAGTTTGAAATCTGTATACTTATAGTTGATACTACGAATCAGAAAAATTAAATGGATAAATTCAGACAAGCTGGACAGAGCGATGACCTCACGAAATAGCGTCTCTAATGTTTCAACTAATTGACACAATTTCTGATGACGTTTCATGAGTCTCAGCTTATAATTACAGGGAAAGACTGATCGGATGTGCCAGCAATAATCTGCAGTTGTGACCAGGGTCGTTTGAGCATCTCTTCGGGTGTACTGTGTGGCCGACACCTGAAAATGCTTGAGCATTTGCCAGATGACATACGCTATCAATACGTAATAATAGACTGGAACAGGATAGATGTACGTAGTTAAGTTGAGAGTAATTTTGACGAAACAGTCTTCTTCGTAGGTGGAGTATATTGAAAACGAACGGTCATTTTGTGCTATCTTAATAATGTTGGTAATGCCCATCAAGAAATTGATAGTCAGTACCAAAAGCAGAACAATTTGGGTGATAATACATATCCAAGCACACTTCTTCCTCTCACTTTTTTCCAGCTCTTCAAAACATTCTTGGATTTGACGGTGAAAATCTGTCAAAGGTTTTCTTCGAATGATGAAATTACCATAGATTAAACTCGCCTTAGTTAGGTTAGCGATGATACCTGAAGAATGTGTAAATATTGCGTATTTAAAGCCGCTTTTAGCTAAATACCGAAAGATTAGCACATAAGAAATAATCAGAGCGCACACTGATATCAGTTTGACCAGTGTGCAGTATATAAGGCATAATTTTCGATATCGAGGACTTGGCTCTTTAACATGAATCCCAAGGAATAACAGGAATCCCAAAGTAGGTGCGAATGTCAGGTTGAACAACGAATTTGAATTATTCTTGCTAGTCATGTTCAGAACTGGCCTGTGGACAATTTAATGTATACAGGCGCATTATGGCCCTTATATATCCTGATGTTTGCTGCCTTTTTTTAAATTTGTGGCTATTTGTCCCATTTGCAGAAATGTTTTCTAATGTTTTTGTCAACATTTATTGCTTTGAAATTATGCATAATGGCCAACGAATTTGCATACCTGATGATCTCTGTTTCTTACCACATTTTCCCATTATTTAAAAAATATCAAGTTCAGGCAAAAAATACAAGTTCGACGTAAATTTTTTATTTAAGGTTCAACTGGAACTTATCTTACAACAGTGAAATTGTCTTTTTTTTTCATTTCATACATAATATTAAGTGTTTAGAAAGTATAATTCAAGCTGAAGTGCAATCGAAGTATATAACGTTCGCTGCGAACTGCAGTACACTTGAATGACCCGCTTTAGGGCGGCGCTGTATCATTTATCTTTGATGTTATACAACACCAGGACGTACGTCAAGACGTTACCGGCAGCCTGTTTGTTCAAAAGTGGAAGTGAGAAATAAACAAAGCCTATTCCATTGCACACGTAGATAACAAACGGCATTTACGGAGGGCGTTCTTGATACTCACCACCAGGATTAAGCCTTTTTTTAGCACGTACAGGCCCCAGCCTGTCAAACATGGTGGATCAATAATTACATACTGAACATACAACTGACTTTTGATTTCTGCCTGTGAGAAAACAACAATTAAGAGTGTTAAGAAAGTTGGAAGTACGTTTCCAACATAGTCATCCTGAGATCCTGAAAAGTAAGTCACTACAAGCTCGAATTTAATGAGGTTAATAATAATACTAATTCAAGGGGAGCAGGCACCCGAAGTGCATGATAGTTACCGAAGATGTGGGGAAGCTGGAAGACTGCAGAGAAGATGCACACGAGGGCCTAAACGATATTATAGCGGTAGAAAAGAAGGGCATAAAAGTAAACACGAAGAAGACAGAGTATCTAATTTCCCACTGGGAGGGTCAGGGACAAAGTGGAGACGTTCTCTCTGGAAACGTAGATGTACCAAAGGCACAGGAGGTAAAATACATAGGATCAGCAGCAGTACATAGCAACGGAGAAATACAGATTCGGATGTAACCCATAGGTGCAGGGTCATTACGGGGTGGTTGAAATGGATACAGGCAATCGGAGTTCTAAAGGATCAGAGGGTCCCAATAAAGTTGAAGGCAAGTTTTACCTCCCGCAGTTACTTACCACTGAGGAATACGTCAAGTGAAAGTTGTCCGTTTTACAGTCACGAGGGTAGTCGTCGTCCACTTCAGTAAACACTTTCAATGACTCCAAAATCTGCAATATGAAAGTAATAGTCATGAATTTCGTAAGGTTTATTCTTAAATTCCTGATTGCCCTCTGATTCAGGTAGTCGAGAGTTCCTTGTCGGATAGTTGTCGTGGAGCCGTGACACAGGCACAAGTCGATTCAAAAATATATAAAGGGAAGAATTTTACCGAAAAGTTTGTGCTCTTTTATTTCGACCACAGTTATGCAGCAATTAAGTTATACTGTGGTTATAACGCCTGTCAGCTACTTTGACTGTTTACCGACGCCGTGGTGGGCCCCGGAAACAGGGGTTTGAGTAAATATAATTATATTAAGAGTGGATGAGGTGATCAACTTATTTATTTATTAATACGGAAAATTAGATTTATATGCAGCAGTAGGAAATATTGTCAGAGGGCACTTCATGACTTATGAGCTTTTAGCACATGTGTGTTTATCTGTTAAGAAAAAAACTATTAAGACCCTATATCTTTTTGTATTTCCTACTTCCCATTCAGATGACCACTTTGTTGACCTTTCAACCTCGTCCCTGTAGATTCATATTTATTTGACAAGTATTTTTCAAATGCGTATTAATTTTGTTGAAGGAACGTATTACAGTAGTAACCCGTTATTTATTGAACACATCATCATCATCTTACCCTCCTCCCGCCTGCGGCGGGGTCGGGTCTGCGGGTTCTTTTCCTCCACTCTCGCCTATCCCCACCAAGTCCCTCTCCACCCCGCACGTCTTCATATCCCTCAGCACCACCTGCTCCCACGTCCGTTTTGGTCTTTCCCTACCCCTGGTGCCCCCAATCACATGCAGACCCATAATGGACCTAATAAGTTCCTCCTCCTCGTCTCTTTTCATCACATGCCCATACCACCTCAGCCGATGTTCTCTCATTTTCTCTGTGATGTTTCCCCACCCCCCAAGCTACCTCTAATGTAATCATTTTGGACTCTGTCGACTCGTTACACCTCAGTCATGTAGCGCAGCATTCGCATCTCAGCCACTTGCATTCTCCTTTCATGGTTCTTCCTAGCTGCCCAAACTCTCTGAGCCATACAGCATAGCGGACCTAACGACTGCTCTGTAAAGTTTGCCTTTTAACTTTATTGGGCCCCGGCGGTCACACAGGACTGCACTTGCCTGCCTCCGATTCAGCCATCCTGCATTAATCCTATGGGTTACGTCGGAATCTATCTCCCCATTGCTCTGGAAAACTGACCCTAAATAACGAAACTCTTGAACCACTGGTATACCCTCACCCCCCACAACGATCTCACCCTCTTGCCCCTGGCCGCTAAAATTGATAGCTAAGTACTCTGTCTTCTTCATATTTACTTTAAGACTCCCTCTTTCCATTGCTGTCGTAATGTCTTGTAGGCCCTTTTCTGCATACTCTTTGGATCCTTCAAGCCTTCCCACATCATCAGCAAATATCAGGCACTGAGGGGCCCATTCCCCTATTTATTGAACACATGCGATACAATTAGGCATGTAGTGTCTTCTTGTATAGTTTCCTGGATAGCTACTATTTTCACGTAAAAAGCAAAACGTTTTTTCTCCAAGGACCTGACCATTTGATGGTCGTATTTTGTCTTTCTAAGCTTCCACTTTCAAAGCTCACTTTTACTTCATATTTCACCTAAAACTCAACAGACTACACCTAATAGTGTCTCAAAGAGCCCAGAGGCATGACCACCCCTTTATACGTCACCAACTAGGAGCTATGGTATACCTCAAGTGCGACTTTTTTTCTCTAGTGAAAATTAAACTGGCCTTGTGGGGTGTGTACGATTGCCATACTCGAGCCTGACTGAAGTGGGTGAATTCTTTTAGACGACAGGGAACACATAGTGCCTCCATCAATCGGATGGAAAGTGAAGCCGTGGTCTGGCAAAATTCTCAGGTGTAAAATGTTGCTTTCTGGCATTTGTAAGTTACCTCAAGAATTAGATAGGTGGACATTGAAAACCAAACTCCCATCCCTAACGAAATATTGTGGGACACCAGCACACCATTTGGACCCGTCCTACCGTTCCAAATTCATGATTACATTATTTAATGATTCCTAAGAGAGACAAGAGACGGGATTTTTGTCTATTTATCTACAGCAGTTGTATCAACACAAGACTTTAAGTTGCGCACATCTATATTAGTAAAAAAAAATAAATCTTTTAAACTTCTCTGACTTAAAATTTTATGCTAACATTTGATAAAGATCTTTTTTTTGTTCCCATTACAGCGCATCTAGGAGATTTGGTGGCTCAAGCTCGAGTCAGACACTGCTTGGCGAAAAGCCTGTTAGTCCCCCTCCAATGGCTAAAAGGCGAACGTTAAACGTTTGCCAATACACAGGAATTAATAAATCTTGTGATAATGGTTAGCCTTGTGAACAGAAACAACACGATATCTAAATTTAATTGTTAACAAAGTTATCTCTAAGGCCAGGCGCACACTAAGTCATAACTTTCTCACGACAGTCCTATGTGCTCTGTGGCTGTCAATGAGTTTTGTCTGCTAGACGCCTTGTTTCAAGTGTGTGGCTACCCATTGACTTTCATTGCCCAAGCTGAGCACAAAGACTGTTGTGAGACAGTTTTGACTTAGTGTGCACCTGGCCTAAGATCTGAAACCGCAAAAACTGACCTGGCTATTAATGATGGCTCCACAAGTCAGTTTAGCAAAGAAGCAAATGACAACATAAACAAAGACGTTTGGTAGGTGAAACCTGCCGTGGGCAATGGGTTTAGTGAAATCTATACTCCTCAAGAGGAAAACGAGGTGAGAGATCTCTATCAAACCTGTAATGGCAATAACTTCACAGAACAATTCTTCCATAGTGGCTACTAACTGACATAAATTCTGATGATGTTTCAAGAAGTTGATTTTAAAGTTAGAATCGACTGTAGGTCTCATTTGCCACGCGTGAGAGCCGTTAGTGTTGACAACGTTGATAGTGTAAGTATAATTTCGTTTTCCGCTTAAAATGCGTAATTGTTTCCTAAAGTGCTGAACCAATTGGACGATGACAAAGCCGACAGAAAGATAAAAATACATTTCGAAGAGATAGAGAAAAGTAGTTGTTGATAATATGGCCTTGTTGAAGTGATCTTCTACAAGATCTGGGTACAACTGAGCTCGGCGATCATGAGTTATGACATTGATCAATACTGGACATACACTTGCGAATCCTAACAACCAAGTGAAAAAGATACCCAGGCGAGATCCAAAACGAAGTTGACGACACTTCGCTTCATCGTCAAGAATTTCTTTGAAAGTACGGTTAGTGTCTTGAAGAAATCGTTGGAATTTCTCCTTACGAAGAATGAAATTCAGGTAGAAAAACATGAATTTACTCATGTTAAATAACCCTCCACAGATTTGAGTCAGTTTGGCCACTTTCATGTCGTCACTGATTACATATGCAAATGTCATTAGGTAGCCGCTAATGACAGCTCCTAAAATCACCAATTTGGCCAGGTGTGCATAAAGGATGCCACCGCGATTTCCAACTTGTTTCAAATCTAAGCCGCATAAGAAAAGGAGTGACAAACTTGGAGCCATAATCCAATAAAATGCTTGATGACGGTCATTTTTTGAAGCACACATCGCCTTAGGACCTATATACAGATTATTCAAACTGAACAGGGACAAAAAGTCTTTTAGGTGACTAAAGTAGTTTTTTTCTTGGCTTTATATCATCTGAAAAGTGAATTGATTTGTGATAGTCGCAACCTAAATGAGGGAGGAGTTGTCAGTGCTATGATAAAAAGCTTTATTTTTAAGTTTTTTGCTTATTGGAAAAAACAATCGAACCGATAAAATGTTGTTACTCACTAGTATTTTGATTCTGCGCATATAAAAACCCGCCTATGACATCCCTATTGTCCCTATAAAACAAGCAGAAGAAAAAGACCTCCAATGACCAACATTATTTCACAGATGGTTTCCCCACCCATTCAGGAGGGAAATTTGCCACGAGTCAACCGCAGCATTCAATGGCGTGATCATATTGATATGCAATAAACTGCATCATTTTTATGTCATAGAATCCCTTGTGCACTGTAAAATAGTTGCATCTAGGAAGCAATGTGGCGTCTTTGTGTGGATGGCCCTAAACGGCATACCGGTATTACATCATCCACCACTGCTTATCGCTCATGTGTTCAATTTGAGATTGACATTATACAGTACCGGCAATGATAATTCATTTGGTCGCGTTGTTTTACTGGTTTGCTGGATTAATTTTATGGGTTGGGGAGTAAGCCAAGCAGCCATAACAGGACGAACCCTTAGGAGGTAAGTGTAGAGGACGTAAAAGAGGGGAAATTTGCTGCACCCAACGTTCTACACCAACCACCCATGTTAGTACTAACGTGGACTAGCGTTGCTTAACTTTAGTGATCTCACGAGAACTGGTGTGTCCAACGCAACTTTAGGTTAGGCAGTTTTTCAGCTCCCTTTTGAATTTTCGGCTTCTTTCTGCACAAAGATCTTCAGGTCAAGACATAGTGCAACCAGTGCAAGCAGTCTCTGTGTGCATTCAGAATATACAACTCACCATGGGCGTTTATCAGCCAGCCACTTTCCCTTAAAACCAATAAAGAAAATATCCCAGAAATGTGCAGAAAGTCCTTATATGGGATTCTCAGCTCCATAGATGGATTATGGTATGGAGCTTTTGTGGGAATCTCTGTCTGAAGGGCGGATTTTGACATTGTACTTCAGTAGGATCCTCCGCCTAATAGGCGGGGTAGGTTATAAGAAAACCAGGCTTATCTTGAACAGAAGTGATGTGGAAGTGGCAGGATCCTCCTCCAGTCAGGGGCATGAAGTGGCTGAAGCACATAATGGCGGGCACTCATATTCCAGGAAAAGTGTGATCCCTAGTGGCCCAGAGGAAAACCTACTCCGCCTGCCAGGCGGATGATCCCACTAGAGGGTTAAGCATACTTAAAAAGGCTGTACATTAGTACAGTATGTACGCGTAGCATACTGTAAATGAAAGTCATTGCTTGCCGAACATCTCGGTCAAAGTAAGCTGTCAGTATCCGTTTTCGGGCAGACAAGTCGCGCATTATTTTGAAAATCGCAGTACGTTCCCTCTTAATTTTTTTCTGAAATTCTGAAAGCGATTCGGATAGTCGGAGTTCGGAAAATTGGAGTTCTACTGTGCATATTTTGTATATAGCAAAGATCGCGCAGTAACTGCACTTCTAATTTCTTTTTCATTCTGTTTAATGGTTTGCACCATTGCCTAATTTAAATTGCAAAAAAATAGGATTTTTTCCCAATAATCTTTTAAAAAAAGTTTCTTCCAAAATCACAATTACAGTACATAATTGATGCAATCCGCCAACTGCCGCATGAGGTCTGGAATATACCTGTTGGTTGTTGTTATTGTGCAATCGGTCAGACGCCATGCAATATTATAACCAACAAAGCATTAATTTACCTGCCAAAGTTTCTATTTTGGTTGTATAATGCTGTTTTGGAACAAGTGGGGTAGGCCGGCATCCCCTCACAGACAACCCAGACAATATTCTTGAGGGTTCCAGAAGCCTGGCTGGGGTGACTGCAGTCGGAGCATATTGTGGAGCGTTGGCGGATTGCATCCCCAGTCAGAGCGTTGGTGGATTGCATCATCACCATACCCTTATCCCGCCTGTGGCAGGGCCGGGTTTGATCATGATGCAATCCACCAACTGAACACTTGGAGGACAAGATATATTCTTTGTAAATGATGGGCAAGACTCAATTTCAAAAGAATCTCCATGTGAAAAAATGCGGGTATGCCTTGCATTTTTTTGTGTTTATAAATACGTGGTTATTGTGACGTGCTAGAATGAAACCGTGTTACCGTGCTATACGAGGGTTTCCGCAATTTTATCGTGTAAGAGCAAATCCGGGCTTTAGGAAACCTTGTCATAGGACGTATACCTGTATACGGTTGTAGATTAGGCTGGCACTCAACCGTGTAAAACTACAGTCCAGCAATTCATCTTAGTTTCCTGGGTCTTCCTTACTCTATTTTTCGGTCTTTTTTTCACTCTTCTCTGTCTGCCCTCCAAAAATGAAACAAAATACTAATTCTTTTGATGATAATGTTAAATAACTTCTATAGATGTGATAAAAAACACGTTTGGGTAGACTTATTTATTGATGACCTGTTTTACACATTTGGATTCACCGTCTTCTCTCGCTTGCACTTGCACCAAAATATCACGGGTTATTTTAGACTGACATCCACTCCGTCTTTACCTAAGACATTCATTCCTGTTGGATATTTAATTCGTAGCGACCCACTAAAGTGCTGTGACCTGAAGCTTGAATGACTGTGGTTTAATTAAAAGATCCAATGCAGAAACGAATTTATGCAAAAGGCAAATAAAGGTTTTTCACAAATTTCTTACCTTATCATTAATAACTGCTCCACCAACGATCTTACCAAAGAAACTTACAAGAACTGACAACAAGACTACACCTAATGGAATTTTGGCCCCACTGTATTGTTGGGAAAAATCGATGCTTCTTATCAAGAAGATAATGTGAATCAGCTCAATAAGGCTAGATACCATGATGACTTCTTTAAAAATATCTTCAATGCTTTCGATCAGATGACAGATATCGCGATGCTGTCTTAAGAGAAGCAGTTTGTAATCTGAAAGCTGTCCAGTTTTAATGTCCCAGAAATGTCTGTGTTTGGAGTAAGAGGAAATCATAACAACTGCCAAATTTCGACGTTTGTACAAGTGATTTTTCGAGCTTTGAAATCGTTCCAATATTTCCTTAACGATAAAATTGATTAATAGGTAGAAATAAACGCCGAATAAGTAAATGTAAGTTGTCAACATGAGTGTTAGAACGACAAAAAAGTCATCAAACGGTGTGTCGAAGATTTTTGGCCAACGCTTGAAAATGATAACCTCAACAATGACTGGGAGCCCTATCGAGAAACTTAGAAGAAAGAAAACTATGAATGATAGGAAACCTATGATGGACAGTCGTCGGTATTGTAATGTGTCATCTGCCACGACGTCAGTAAATAATTTGCACGTGTTACTCAAGAGGCTGTCCAATTTCCTTTTACGGATGATGAAGCCAAGATAAACCATCACGGTTTTCGAGAAATTAAATATTATTCCTGCAATGTAGGTTACTTTGGCCACTTTCATGTTGCTGCCGGTTGCGAACTTGAAGACAATAATCGAGCTGAAAGCAATCATTGCAAGAATTCCAATTTTAGCAAGTAGCGCGTAAATTTTCAAGATAGTGAATTGAATTGCAGAAATATCAAGTTCAATTCCGAGTAACATAAGAAATCGATAGGTCATGGCAAAGATGCGACGAAAGCCTGAATTCTGGTCAACGGACCAATCAGTCATGATGAATATGTTGAATGCAGTTTTGCACTAAGTTTAGTAACGGTGCACAAATCTCCGAAAGAAGATCTTATCGTAATGTACGAGTTTTAAACATTCGTATCATAATGTACCAATGGTGAATATGCACAATAGGAAGTAGTATGATTGTCACGCCCCTTTACTTCCTACTTGGAACATCATATAAATAATAACTAGTCCATACTTCAATTTTGGACTCGACAAGAGGGCGTCGATGTGAATATTAATCTTTGGTAGTGAATTATAAATGAGAGCACTATAATGATCGTTAATTTAAGTTCTTTTTTTAATATGGCTATTTGAATGCGAATTTAAAGTCAATCCTCCCCCAACCCATGCAAATAACCGCTCAAGGTTGATCAATAAAAGAGGAAAATATTGCCTGCTTGGTGGCAACAATTACATTGCCTCGCAGAGAAACTATCACACCATGAAGGAATGTTCAAAATGTGATAGCAGTTGATATACATCAGTGCTTTCCAAACTTTTTGGAGGCACGACCCACTTCAGCCGTGGTTTTGAAACGTGCCGCGACCCTACAAACTTAAAATCTATTACAAATGTACTCGTGCTGCGACCCACAGGTTGGGAAACAGTGATATGCACATAAAAGTTAAGTCCCGAGAGACAGATCCTAAGTTCGGAAACATTGCAAGTACCCAGTGGCTTAACATCTAGGACGACATTGATACGATGTCCATCCAAAAGACATTCTCTGGTATCATCCTCAGTTCGTCATTTCAGAGATGGAAGAGAACATTCATTTGATGACCAATCGATTTAAGAGAGGTCTGGAGGTGGTGATAGTTAACGAAGAATCGGAGCACCTTGCAAAGCCTGCGTGTTGATGACATCTGTGCCTGTGTCCATGCGTTGTCCTGCTGAAAGCAGGATTTGGTAAGCTCTGGCGATATGGTAGCTTGTGGCGGGCTGTAGCACCTCAGCAATGTATTGCCGTGCAACCTTCGTACTCCTTATGCATACTAGAAGCGATCGACTGTTGGCACTCCAAACCATAATTTTATGATGAGGAATTTTGTACGGTTCAACAGTAGCTGCAAGATCACCTCAGTGTTCATCGATGCCGAAATTTGTCATTAAACACTGCATTATGCCAATCATAGTACCAGGTAGCGCTGGTTCAACACACTGCTATTGTTCACGCCGATGATTCAATTTTAGAGAGTGTTGCAAATTAATGACATGACTACCAGTTTATCTTAGCGGATTTTGGGAAATTCTTGGAATTGATATTCAGATTTTTGCAGAATGTCTCAAGTTCTGGATTGTGGGGTCGCTACCGTTTGCCATCGGGTTGCGTTCTGACGTTCGTCTAGTGCCCGATTCCCATTTTCTTCTACCCACTCGTTGGGACCGTCTAGCAAGGTATGAAGTAGAGACTAATTCGCTTTACGTAAGCCTATTGTAAACATATATGTCCTGTGGTTTGCATGTAAGGCGCTGAACGGCATCCTTGGGGCTTCTTTGGTCTCCCTTACTACTCTTATGATTTAACTGGAAACAGCAATCATTAGCAGGACCTCTGTACTTACATAATTTTCTGCAGCAAATATTCATGGTGCGGCATTTTACTTTGACGGGGTATTAAGGAGCAGAGCAAAAGCGTGATGCTTACCTCTCGATTGATTAAACTGCCACACATGGCTCGGCAAGTGAATGCCCATATCGCTTGAGTCATTGGGATTAGTGCTATGACATCTTGGTTCCATTCCATTGAAGGATTTATATCTACTGCCCTCAACACTAATGGTATGCTGGCAAACTCCACAATACTCCAGAAAAGATTCAATTCACGAAAGATTATTTCCATTAAAGAAACAGTTTCACAAAGTTTCTGGTGAATGGCTATTCGCTTGGGAATAGATGGGTCACCTCCAGTAAAACTTTGTCCGTTATCTTTCATTCCACTATCCCAGCAGTAGTAGTAGTTGCAGTCTTGTGTTCTGTGATAGAATGGCACAATACCACGGAATTTCCTCAGGATCACGACAATAACAAGACTGAGATTGATGTAAAAAAACATAGAGAAAGTATAAATCACCATAGATGTGAATCCAGTGATGTTCAAAAAAAGTAACCCTGGGAGAAAATCTTCTTGAAGATAATGTAAAAATTTGAACCACTGCATAAAGACTAAGAATCCAAAAGTAACATAAAAGGCGAGTGTGATGTTTGTAATCCAGCGAATACGACGCAAAATGGGTAATTCTACCGAGTGTCGCAAGACAGTTTTGCTAATGTCTTCAATGTTGTGGAGTAGTAGCTGAATGGCGGCTTTCTTGTGATGAAATACAAAATAGACGACTAAAGACAAGATCTTCAAACTGATTGTGCAGATCACGCCACTGAGATCCGACAATTTTCCCTTTAGGGATTTCAAATAATCACACTCTAAAGCTATAGCTACAATCTCAGATATTATAACCAGAGATGCAATAGTCAGATAGTAGGCAACTCGTCTGACATTTATTTTCATCTTGCAAGAATTTGCAGATGCATTTAACGAGATGTCTATTGGTTCAAAAAGAGGGAAAAGCACCTAATCACTTTTCAGTCACCACAGGGGAGCTCCCAGATAGACTTTTTCATGGTTAGGATGCAGCACAGGGCAGAGATCCAAGACTGCTGGGCTCTACCCAGTGAGGATTTCCAGAAGGAGAGTGGCCATAAGCTGCTCATGATAGAATTACTAATGAAGGGGACAGTTAGGCAACATACTTGGAAGGGAGAATCAGTTATTAGGTGGTGGAAGTTGCCCACCAAGGCAGATGAATTCCAGCAGGAGGTTCTCAGCCAGGTTGACTGGGAATGGGATGGGTCAGCCAATGCCATGTGGGACAGGGTTGCTAGGAAAATTAGGAGATGTGGTGAGGCTCTCTTAGGTAGGGGTAGAGTAGGAGGAGCTTATCAGGGTAGGCAGACATGGTGGTGGACTGAGGAGGTGGAAGCTGCAATCAAACTAAAGAAGGTAGCTTTCCATAGGTGGAGAGAAATAGGGGACCAGGTTTCAAAGATAGACTATGTTCAGGCAAAGAAAAATGCCAGAAGGACCATTGCCCTGGCCAAGTATCAGAAGTATGAGGCACTATATGAAAAATTGGGGACAAGGGAAGGAGAGAAAGCAGTTTTTAGACTGGCTAAAACCAGGGATAAAAGGAGTAAGGACGTTACCAGGGCTATGACAGTCAAGGATACCAATGGTAGGGTTCTGTTCCAACCAACAGAGGTGATCAAAAGGTGGGAGGAATACTACCACAGCCTCTTAAATACTGTCACCAGTGTAACAGCCACAGCAAGCAACCCAAGTATAATTCCTCAGGCAGTGGACAGGGTGAGTGCGGCTGAAATCGTCAGAGCCCTTCACAAAATGAAAGGTCACAAAGCAGTAGGCCCAGATAAGATCCCCATCGATGTTTGGCACACCTTGGGGACCACTGGCATTGCATGGCTTGTGAAGCTTTTTAATAAGTTAGCAAAAGGTGATAGGATGCCATCTGCATGGCGTGAGAGTTGGATAATTCCATTGTTCAAGGGCAAGGGGGATGCCCAGGACTGTGGAAACTATAGAGGCATTAAGCTAATGAGCCACTCTATGAAGCTGTGGGAGCGAGTCATAGAGTGTCGCCTCAGAGAGCAGACTAGGGTCCGGGGAAACCAATTTGGATTTATGCCTGGTAGGTCCACCATGGAACCAATCTTTATTCTAAGACAGATGATAGAGAAGCATAGAGTAGCAAAGAAGGACCTCCATGCAGTATTTGTTGACCTGGAGAAGGCCTATGATAGTGTCCCTAGACAGGTACTGTGGAGCGTTTTAAGGAAGAAAGGGGTTGATGAGGGCCTTATTAGGGTAGTGCAGGATATGTATGAAGGTTGCATCACTAGGGTGAGGACAGCATGGGGAAACACTGCAGGTTTCAACGTGCTGGTTGGGGTGCATCAAGGGTCAGCACTTAGCCCATATCTATTTACGCTAGTAATGGATGAGCTGCTGACGGGAGTAGGGGAATGGGCTCCTCAGTGCCTGGTATTTGCTGATGATGTGGGACGGCTAGAGGAGTCCAAAGAGGATGCACAAAAGGGCCTACAGGACATTAAGACAGCAGTGGAAAGTGGGGGTCTCAAGGTGAACATGAAGAAGACAGAGTACCTAGCTTTCAATTTTAGTGACCAGGGGCAAGGGGGTGAGCTTCACTGTGGGGGAGACAGGATTCCAGTGGTACAAAAGTTTAGGTATTTAGGATCAGTTTTCCAGAGCAATGGGGAAATAGATTCTGATGTGACCCATAGAATTAATGCAGGGTGGCTGAAATGGAGGCAGGCAAGTGGGGTCCTGTGTGACCGCCGGGTCCCAATAAAGTTGAAGGGTAAGGTCTACAGAACCGTCGTTAGGCCAGCTATGCTGTATGGGTCAGAGTGTTGGGCAGTTAGGAAGAACCATGAACGGCAAATGCAAGTGGCCGAGATGCGAATGCTGCGCTACATGAGTGGGGTGACGCGATTGGACAGAATTAAAAACGATTACATTAGAGGTAGCCTGGGGGTGGGAGATATTGCGGAGAAGATGAGAGGGAACCGGTTGAGGTGGTATGGGCATGTGATGCGAAGGGGAGAGGAGGAGCTTATTAGGTCCATTATGGGACTGCAGGTGGTTGGGGGCACCAGAGGTAGAGGAAGACCGAAGCGGACATGGGAGCAGGTGGTGCAAAGGGACATGGAGGTGTGCGGGGTGGAGGGGGACTTGGTGGGAAATAGGCGGGAATGGAGAATTAGAACCCACAGACCCGACCCTGCCTCAGGCGGGAGAAGGGTGAGATGATGATGATGATGATGATGATTTAACGAGATGTCTATTCCAAATGCCAAGAAAAACCAAACGAACACTCGAAAACATCTATTGGTACTAAAATCTTGAGTTTGAAGATGTCGTTTTGAAGTTGCATTCACTAGGTGTATTACTTTATTTGACAACATTATTATTGTGAGAGAACAAAAATGGTCAATTGTAAAAAAGTTACTGTTTCTGAAAAGCGCAACTTCTTTCTCTTTCTTTAGCGTAATGTTGCATTGTTTTTAGAAGCAAAATTGTCGATTTCGATCTGTTTATTTGACTGTTGACGCAAATGACCTGTTTTCTTTAATGTAGTGTTTACTATTAGGCCAAGTTTTTACCTGGGCCAAAAGGATCTCTGAAGCATATACACTTTCACGTATGCATCCAAATATTGATAAACTGACAACCTGTACAACAGCCTCGTTACTAAGAAATAATCAACACCACATGATTAAATTTGGGTCAAGACAGGACGTTTTCACCTGTAAAATTTTCCAGAAAACGTAAACAACATTAAAAATTAAGAAAATAAACAGGTAAGTGGCGAACTGCACATGACTCCGTGTCCACATTTTATTTCGTTCCACATCTTGTTTTTTAGTCCCCTTTACTTATGAATAACGCCCAACGACCATTCCTCCTCATTAGAGATCAGGGAAAAAACTGCAACACTGCCACATCCAGTTTCAACATCAGGATCGCAGATCTTACCATGTGGTGGTCGTCTTCTGCCTTTTTATCATCGTCAGTGTCTGTCTTTGTTTAATGCAGCTATTTTCCTTATAAGATATTTCCAGGTATTTTCATAATCTGGCCATATCTGATCTGGTATTTACTATGGCATAGCCATTTAATAGCCAAACTCTTTTTTATTCTCTATATTCCAGGGAGATCCGGAAAGTAAGGATGCCACCATGGATGTCAATGCATTCCGTGAGCCTAAGAACGACTTTTTTTTTAATCCTGCTTTGTAGAAATCTCCCACCTATTCTCGCAGTCTCTTGAATATCGTTGTCTTCCGTAAAAGTCTTTCCGCCCAGATGTTACCTTAATTTAAGAAGCAAACGGTAGCCACCGGAAGAAGCATCTGGACATGGTGTCCTGGATGCAAAAATCAACGAGAATGGACCCCTTTCTGATCCAGAAGACGGTTGCCATGGTTTGTTGGTCTGATGCAGTGATGCTGAAGTTTTGAGTGACAGTGAGTGTACATGGCGCCATTGAATTGATTGCCGTTTCTTCTCAGGTGTGTGGTGAGGTACCAAAATTTCATCACCCGTCAAAATGTAGTTCAGAAAGTCACGTGGCTGTGCTGTAGCCACTCGATTTTTCTTATCATCAGACATTTTTAGATCCCACCGTGCTCGAAGTTTTTGACAGCCTGATCTTTCTGTAATCGCTTCCTGACACTACTAGACATCATTTTATTACACTGAAAGAACATTAGGGTGGCTTAGATCTTTGCTATGTGATTCTACCCATGGCTAATTCAAAGCCTTATTGGCTCCCTTAGGCCACATTCATAAATGATCTCCTCCTCAGACGAAATCACGAGAAGAACTCTCTATTACCATGTTGGCACTCCTAGTTCTGTGCCAACTGTATCTAATCCTACATTACATCATAATATTACGTATTGAAGGGGCTGGTAGTGAGCCCGGGGTAATCTCACTTAGCAGTATTTTTAGAGGCCCATATATTTCTACAGTTTCCTCACATATGAAAATCGTTTCAAAGGCATTAAAGATAAGGATTTTTATTTTGCATATTTTTCGAAATACAGTGAAACCTCTCTATGGGTACACCCCTCATATCAGTACAGATTTTTCAGGCACCGATTTTTCGCCCATAGGGTTAATGCTATTACTACCCCTCTTAACGGTACACTCTCTAATGGGTACACCCCTCACCACTTTTCAGAAAACCACCTCTCTAATGGGTACACCCCTCCATTGGTACATCTAATACATGTCACCATTTTCAGAAAACCATCTCTGTATTGGCTACATCCCTCTATTGGTACACCTAATACATGTCACCATTTTCAGAAAACCCCCTCTGTAATGGGTACATCCTGCCTCGGTGACGCAGTGGACAGGGTGCTTGGTAACTGCAGCAGTGGTTCTAGGTTCGATACTGAACCAAGGCGGGTTGCCTTCTTTTCTGCAAGAGAGATGCCCCGAGTGTGCCTTCCTTAGTCCCGTGTGGTGTTCAGTGGCATTTATACATAAAAGAACTTTCTACTGTGCAACGGGTAGGTGAGGCAACATTTCCAGGTGTAGGAGTTTGCCACCTGGCATTGGTGGAATACCTCAAAGAACAGTAGGCCTACAATAAATATGCACAGGGGTTGCAGCTTTAGTCTGTATCTGGCTGTGGAAAAACGCAGTCCAAAAGATCACCCTTGCATCTATTCAGACGGGCAAAATGGGTACCCGACCCTGCCATAGCAGCAAATAAGAAGGTAGCTTGATTGTAGACAAACGTCCATTGATTGATTTGTTTGTAAAAATTAAATTTGTGTACTTCAATAATTTTGTGAAATATTATACAATGCATTTTTTGCAGTTAAAAAAAAAACACAATATAAAACAATATATTGTTTTGATTAATTTATATACCCATACCCCTCTGATGGGTACACTTTGGCTCGGTCCCACAGGTGTACCAATTAGAGAGGTTTCACTGTAGTTCGATAATCATCAAAGCTCCGCAACCGGAACTCCAATCAAGCACACTGAAAATAAAGTTCGCAAGGATTGTTGAACGACATGAAGATATCATGTCTGCCTTCGTCTCACTTTCCAGAAATGCTAATTGACTATAGCAACTGTATCGACAATTAAACCTCCAATCAGTCTATTTGAAAGTTTAGCAAATGAGAACTCTGACAGATATGGAGTATCATCTTCTGTCTTTCACCAAACATTTGGCTTACCTTATCATTGACTGTCGCTCCACTGGCTGTTTTACCAATGAAACATAGGATCAACATTCCTAAACATAAATTCAAACTTTGGTCCATATCTTGAAAGCTCACAGTACTCAATCTCTGTGCCCTAAACGCAAGCGATACAAGTGCGAGTTCACCAGCTGTCCAAATAGTAATCAATTCACGAAACGTATTATCCATGATATTCACTGTGGTACACATTCTCTGGTGGACAGTCATGTAAGTTAGCACGAAATGACTCGTGTGGCTGAATTTGACATCCCAAAAATAACGTTGGCTGTGTTTGTAGAGCTTCTGGGCGACAACCTGTGGGGAACTGACTTTGGTTGTTACTACCCTAGCCATTGTTTGAAGTCTTTCCGAGATCATGACGATGGCTATTTGAAGAATGATCAAGAATATGATGGACAGGATGTAGAGTGTTCCCGATAGAAAAGCAGATATTGCTAAATGGATCGCACGCCAATAAGCAGTGCCGAACAGGTATTTCATGGCCACATACCACTGAATTGTGGCAAATGCAACACTGATGACGGTGTATATCATTGCCCAAATGCTGAAACATCGAATTCGACTGAGCCAGGCTGTGCTGTTCCCAAATTCTGAAACATCAGTCATGACATTACTAATTTGTGACATTAGTTTCAGCAATGTTGCTCTCTTCCATTGGAGAATTATGATGACAAGAGTGGATATGATGATCACGGTAACGTTACAGGCATAGTAACTCATCCTTTCTATGGGCAAAATAGCTCTGTCAGAGGATGTCAAATAAAAAATAGTGTTGATAATAGACGATATTTGGATAAAGAGGATTGTGAGTCTTGCAGTAAGAGAATAAATTCTACCAACTGTCCAGCCGGATTCCAATGGCTTTTCATTTCTGGCGTTAATACCAAAAACTTCTAAGACCAAGATAAATGGCTGCATCGCCCAGTTGAAATCCATGTGCATGGCCAACAAAACTTCTGACAGTTAATTTGACAGAATGAACTCTTCAAAAAATTCACTGATGACTGTATGCTGTGGTCGGTAGGCATCGTAGATGTCAGATGAAAGCATCGATTCTAGTGCAGCCGGTGTTGATGACAGATGGTTTTTTTATTAGATAGATGTAATCATGGTTCAAAGATCAAGAAATACATTTTGGGCTAACTATAAATTGCTTTTTAAGTAAATACTGCACCTTTTTTTTAACCACACCCTGAGTGCCTTTCTGCATCTTAATAAGTTATTAGCACCAAGATATGCGATAAAGAATACTTCAAGACCTTATTTCATTGCTAGTTTTTTGTTTATGTAAACTTCAGGTTCTATCTAACAACCTTTCTATAAATTAAGGAAACAAGCAACGAGCTCCCCAAGCTCTTGGAATTAATTATTTATGGATAAATATTCTGTATACCCGACCAATTCTTGATCAATATCCTGAATGGCTTGTCTGCTTCTTCTAAGCCTGATACCTGCATACCGTGGAAAAATGAGAGCTTTTAGTGGGACCCGGCTCGGCGGTCACACAGGACTCCGCTTGCCTGTCTCCACTTGATCCTATGGGTCACGTCTGAGTCTATACTCCCTTGCTCTGGAACACTGATCCTAAATATCTGAAATGTTGCACCTTTGGTATCACCTCACTCCCAGAATGAGGAGATCCTCAGGGGAACCTCACCCTCTACTCCCTGACCCTTCCAATTGAAGGCTAAGTACTCTGTCTTCTTCATGTGTACCTTCAGGCCCCCCCCTCACCATTGCTAGTTGAGTGTCTTGTACGCCCTTTGTGCATCACCCTTGGACTCTGCAAGCCTGACCTCAGCATATACCATGCACCTGACCCACTCCCCTATTCCCTTCAGCAGCTCATTATGACTAGAGTGAAAGGGTATGGGCTAAGTGCCTACGCTGCACCCTGAAGCCTCCAATATTACTCCAAGCCGTCCTCACCCTAACGATGGAACCGTCGTACATATCCTTCACTATTCTAATATGGCCTTCATCTACCCCTCCCCTTCCTTCTTAAAACCTTGCATACTTCCTGTCCAGAGACACTATCGCAGGCCTTCTCACGATCCACGAGTATTGCATGGAGGTCCTTTGCTGCTGACAAACAGTTCGTAGTTACTATTTGGAGAAGACAGCGTAACAATTAAGGAATGTAGCTGCATAGTGTAATATCATTATCATCATAGTCTTATTTCGCCTGTGGTAGGGTCGGGTCTGCGGGTCCTGGTCCTCCATTTTCGCCTATCTCCCACTACGCGCCCATCCACCCACACGCTATCATAGTATGGCGGAATGTATAATATAATACTTACTTCATTGTTAATGTAAGCACCGCATGTGGCTCTGGACGCAAAAGCACACGTAAGTAAAGTTAGTGGACAAAAGACGAAGTAATCCATATAATGTTCTACTGGTATCTTGATGTCCATTCCCCTTAGTGCAAGTGGAAAGTTGGCAAATTCCATGATGCTCCATATAAGATTTAATTCACGAAAGATACTTTCCATTGATCTCACAGCGTTGCAGATTTTCTGATGGATATTCATCCATCTCGGAATTGATGGATCACCTGCAGGAGTGTGATCGTAGTGCTGTTTATTGTTCCAAACTTGTTTTTTGCACGGGACGGAAACTGACATCGAGTAACGAAATTTCTTTAGAATAGCAATAATAACTAAACTGAGGACGATATACAAATAGATAGACAAGATGTACATGGACAGTGCTGTGAAACCGGCACATTGAAGGTAAATTGATTCAAAAATTGAATCCGGAGGAATTGGTTGCAGGATTGAGAACCATTGCACATATCCAACTAAAGCAGTTGCTAAATAGAAAGTGACACTAATATTGGTAATCCAGCGAATGCAACGAAAAGTGGACAGTTCTACTGTGTGTCCGAAGACATCGATGCCAATGTCTCCGATCTCGTACAGTAAAGTCTGAATTTTGAATCTCTTTTGGCTCAGGACAACATACACTGCAATGGAATCAACCATCAAGCAGATGTTACAGATCGTGAAACTCGCTGTGGACAAGCGCCTTGATTGATTGTAATGCATATAAGCAAACTGATAAATGATGGTGGCACTTTGCGAGGCCACTAACAAAAATTTGATAGTTGAGCAGTATGCTACCCGAAAAATAACTTCAGCAGTCTTTATCTTTCGGATAGGGGTATTTAACAAGATATCCAATCCATATCCCATGAAGCACCCAAACAAAACTCTGAAACATCCAAAAATTCCTGGATTGTTAGATTTAAGAGAGGTGTCTAACATGGCCTGTACTTCACGTCCTGCAGTATTCGACACCATTATGGCCTACTTAATTCAACATGTAAACGAGTGGCGATTGCTATCCACTTTAGTACTACAAGCCGATCGCTTTGCTACTGCCAGTAATTAAACACCGATGTCGATCCATGACATGTGACGTCAGTCCATCTGTTTGCAACATTGTCACCAGCAAGCGCTATGCAACGAATGTCATTCATATGGCTTGCTGATGAATTTGTTTCGCTTATTTAACCATTTGACATTCACCTATATGTGCCTGAACATACTTTACTGACACCAAGGGCGCGAATTCTTTATCCGGAATTTTTGATGATCGAAATGTACATCTTTTTCTCCATATTGAAAGTGTTCTGATAAGTGCAGGAGACATCGTACGTGTATCATGAGACCAATGCTTTACTTTCCGTCCACTTCGCCTATCGGTGTAGGAAAAATAAATTTCCCCATTTTTGGAGCCCCATCGGCGGTGGTCAGGTTGACAGGACAAACCAAATTCCATCTGACAGAAGATCGCTTCGCCTTATTAAACTTGCAGTCTCTGAGGCAGGCTTGCTGATGCAAGAGCTTTCTTGGGATGTGGAAGTAACCCTCCTCGAGGCCCATATGACAGCGATGTCTCCCAATGAGAGGATGCACCCTCTAGAGAATGTTCCCAACCTAGAAACTCTGGATTTTTACCGCACATATTCTGGCATCATAGAGCTTTTTCACAGACAGCAATTTTTAGGGATTAATCCATCCCTTAAGAAATTTGCAGTCGTAAGCCTCGTTGGCCGAGAGGAAATCTCGGAGAACAAATTGTGCGACCATAAATCAGGGGAAAAAAATCAACGATGATAATGACCATCATTACATTCAAAAGACATCAACAGAAAGTCGCTTCCCAGATTATCATTATTTTTGTTTTTTTGCCTCATCTCAATTCGTGGAGTAGGCACGTATCCCCCCACAGACCACAGAGTCAATATTCTTGCGGGTTCCAGACGCCTGGTTAGGGTACCCCCAATTTGATATCCCTGCTCTAATATACTCATCATTAACTATCTGCTCTCGGCACCCTGCCATGTCCACCCCACCTTGGAACACTATCATGTTCCAACGTACGACCTGCTCCCACATCTGCTTTGGTCTTCCCCTGCCACAGGACTCTGGGTATCTCCAACAACCTGCATCCCCGTTATGGGCTGAAGGAGCCCGTCGTCCCCATAACATGCCCACACCACCTAAATCTAATTTGACGACTGAGGTATGTGACCAGCTGTTAGAGAGAAGGCGTGAGTGATGATACAGAATGTGAGGCACAGGTGACAGACAGTATGTGAATACAGACTGTATTTGTCTGAAGATGTCCAGGCACGTTCTTCCGAACTGTAAACCCGCGATTCACAATGTCCGAATCTGGATGTTTTCGTGCTGTCAGGAGACCAAGAGAGGAAGAGCTATATAGTTTCATCATCTGAGCAGCGAATTCTTGACTGATGACGAATGAGTCATGAACTTGTGACTATGAGTAAAAAACTAAGTAGGAACAGGTAGGTCCCTACACTATTTTCTCATCTTGCTTGTGATGTCCCCCACTCCCAGGCTACCTCCAATGCAGGGGGGAGGTCAAAATGGTGGCCTTTGCAGTCTAGAATTGCGACCCGCACAATTGACACAGTGTAGTATGCATATGTGGCCTGCCACTCAGAGGCATAACTAGAGGGGGACAGTATCCAACAGACGCAGTTGTAAGGGGGCGACATGGACACTGTATGGCCCTCATGACAACCCATATATTACCAATGTAGTCTTCGGGGTATCCCTAATTTGACATCCGTGCTCTAATATACTCGTTAATAACTACATCTGCTTTTGACACCCAAAAAATGAATCACAAAAAAAATTGGTAGAAGAAAATGTCTATGCTCTTCAGCAAGAAAAACCCATGCAAGAAGTTGGACGAAAAATACGTTCCGTTTCAAACTAAAACTAATCATTTGTACGAATTATTTATACTTTAAATAATTTTTTAATGGGGGGGTGGGTTGGGTTAATTTCCCGGATTGGCAGGGAGCAGCATAAAATGTTGTCTAGCATTACCTGCCATAGGCGGTAAAAGGGTCAGTCGAATGTGTGGGCGGACTGATTGAAAATAAGAAGCGTCTTTATGTGGAGGGCCCTCAACTGCATCTTACGTCACCACTGCGTTTAGGTCACGTGCGCATGTTATGAAACTGACTTCATGTCTGCACGTCATGTTATGTTTCTCTTTGCTTGCGTTTTAAAGTTGGTGATTCAGTTACGGTGAGTTTCTTGTTGAAATGATTATTTATCAATACATTTTGTAGTTGACATATTACTTAATTTTCAGAGATGGAATATATAGCCAAGGTATATAGAATTAGATTGGGAGTCAACCGTGTAAAACCACAGTCCGACCAGTTTTTAATGCTAGCCGCATATGCCTAGATCTCCACCAGCACCCTAGCCAGTGGCAGATCCAGGATTTTCGCCGAAGGGGGGGGGGGGGGGGGTTGAGCTAAAGCTCGCATATATTATGCGAATACGTTTATATGTGCATAGGCGGGAGGGAGGTTGCAACTCCAAAAACCCCATCCTGGATCCGCGCGTGACCCTAGCAACGCATTTACCTTTCGAACCCATTCCAGCCGCTCCACCTCAAAACCTACCACCCCCAGAACCTCATCCAGTGTGGGGGTTCCCCATCCCCTCCTGCAGTGATCCAGCGCTGGACATGCCAGCATCACATGCCTGACATCCTCCACTTGATCTCCGCATAAATCACAGCCCTCCTCTCCACCTGTGATCTCTGCCATCCTCTGTTTCGCCTCCAGTGACCCAGCTCTTGCCCGAAACAGAAGTGAGCTCTCCCACGTATTGTCATAGATTACCTCCCTCTCTATGTTAAACTTGTTCCCATACACCTTCAGCGTTTTCTTTGCCGTCCTTCCCTCCTAACCCCCATTCCTTAACTTTCTCCTGTACTAGTCTTTGCAGTGTTGTTGCCCCCTCCTTGCCCTCACTGGGGTACAGTGTTATGCTTATCTTCGTTGATATCCTGTTTATCCTTCTCTTCCAGTTGGTAGCCGCATGTTGTTTACCCATGCATTTACCTGCCATACTGGATTTTTCTTCTGTAGTCCCCATTTGTCTTTGTTCAAATGCAAACCACCCCATTTGTGAGTTTAACCCCCAGGTATGCAACCTCTGACGCTATATTTATATCCCTCTCCCCAATATATTCATTTCTGAATTTCTGATGTCTTTCTTACTCCCGTGCCTTGTTAATGCATGGGCCCGCTAGACACTTGCCCGGGGGCCCCATTCCTCTGTCTTTCAGCAAAGATTGGCCTTACCTTGGCATTGACTGTCGCTCCACAAGCTGTTTTGACTATGAAACATAGGGTCAAAATTGCTAAACATAAATTCACACCATGGTCCATATCTTCAAAGTTCACAGTAGTCAATTTCTGTGCTCTAAGTGCGAACGACAGAATTGCGAGTTCACCACCAGTCCAAATAGTAATCAGTTCACGAAACGTAGTATTCATGATGTTCACCGTGGTGCACATTCTCTGGTGGACGGTCATGTAAGTTGGCACGAAATGACTCGTGTGGCTCATTTTGACATCCCAAAAATACCGTTGATTGTGTTCGTAGAGCTTTTGGGCAACAATCTGTGGGGAATTGACTTTGATTGCTATGACCCTAGCCATTGTTTGAAGTCGTTCCGTGATCATTATGATGACGAGTTGAAGAATGATCAAAAATATGATTGACAGGAGGTAGAGTGTTCCCGACAGAAAAACGGATATTGCTAGGTGGATCGCACGCCAATAAGCATTGCCAAACAAATTCTTCATTTTCTCGTATAGCTGAGCGCACCCAAATGCAACACAAATAACGGTGTAAAGCACTGTCCAAATGCTGAAATATCGAATTCGACGGAGCCAGGTTGTGCAGTTTTCAAAATTTGAAACATCAGTCATGACTTCACCAATTTCTGACAATAGTTTCAGCAGTGTTGCTCTCTTCGTTTGCAGAATTATGATGATAAGTGTGGATATGATGACGGCGGTAATAGTAAAGACGTAGGAACACATGCTTGCCATGGACACAGCTCTGTTAGAGGATAATAAATAAACAACGCTGTTGATAATAGATGATATTTGAACAGAGATGATTATGAGTCTTGCTGTAAGAGTAGAAATTCTACCAGCTGTCAAGCGGTATCCCAATAGGTATTCATTTCTGACGTTAATACCAAAAATTCCTAAGATGCAGATAAATGGCTGCATGGCCCAGCGAAATTCCTTATGCATTGTCGACATAAATTCTCAACGTTACTCGAGAACCTTTCGGTTGGAGAACGGTTCAATCTCCGTGTTGTGCAAGTGGAATCCTCTTGGCAGGTGCTACATGAAAGTTATTAAACATGCTACGGTACTATCGTTTCTTTAAGGATCGGTTCTGGTGCTGCCAGTTGTTGACAGATGGTTTATTTTCTAATTGGTTATAGTCGTTTTGAAAAGGATCACATAATGCATTTTGAGGTAACTATAAACTGTTTATAAGTAAATATTATGACTTATCACACATTGATTACCTCTCTTCCTCTCAAGATTAGCAACAAGAAATGAAAGGAGGGGTACTTCAAGCCCAAATTTCATTAGTAGTTTTTTCCTTACTTTGGTAAACTCCGCGGTGTGAATTCAGTCTGACAATTTCTGTTGCACATTTGAGCAACCTTTCAGTAGATTAAAGAAATAATCAGGCGGTTTTTATTAACTAAACAGCTCCCTAATATCATGAAATTAATTATTTCTGAGTAAATATTCATTATCCCTGACCAATATCTGATCAAGGTAGCGTGCTTACTACTGCGTCAATACTGGATCAACATGGTTTGGCTTCTTTCGGGCGAAAGACAGGCTTCCGGTGCGCCATCCGTCGGATAGGGAGTAAAGCCGTTGCCCTGTATAGTTGTGTTCGATGTCACTTACACGTTTCTATATTCAACCAATTGATCGGCAAAGTTCCCGGGCGTTGGAGATCACTCACCGTTGCGTCGGTGGATTTGTTTGTTTGTTGGTGTTTAAGGTCCCGTCAACTACAAGGTCATTAGAGACCCGTCCACTGCATAGTTTTAATGCATACGCTGCACAGACACTACACTAATGCGACGATTATTGGGTATTAGCAGTACCCAGCTTTCCCGAGCGACCACCCATGTCAGTACTAACTTGGCTTGCGTTGCTTAACTTCAGTGATGAGACGAGAACTGGTGTGTCCAATGCAACTCGCCGCTCCCTGCGTCGGTGGAGGAAAAGTGCCCCAATGAAGGGAAATAGACCGACGACAAATAAATATAGGGCTTTAGGTCGGTAGCCAACTGTGTAAAAATATCGTTCAAAAGGTCGTCCATATGTACCAACGAGACAGAAATGGGTACTCGACCCTGCCTTTGTCGGAGAAAGTTTTAATAGCTGCTTTTCTATGAGCTAGAATGTCTGTTGTGTCCCAAGGAACACTGATAATACTTGTAAGACGCTGTAATACCGGTAAATAGCATTGTTCCGCCCATAGATTCTCGTATACTAGTTGCAGTACATTTACAGTCGGCTCTTGTTATAACTAACCTGAAGGGGATGACAAATTCGTTCGTTATATCGAGTGTTCCTTATACCACGAGGCAGAGCTTGCGCGAAGCGGGTTCAGCGCGTTTTTTCGAACCCGCCCCCGGTTTCGTTTATTTTGTTACTGTTTTAGGGCCTCAACTACAAGGTCATTAGAGCCCCGTCCATCTTATAGTTCTAATGCAGAGACTGCACAGACACTACACTAATGCGACGACTTTTGGGTATTAGCAGTACCCAGTCTTCCCAAGCGGCCACCCATGTCGGGAGAGGCGAATTGCGTTGGACACAACAGCGCAACCTCAGCTAGTACTGACATGGGTGGCTGCTTTGGAAAACTGGGTACTGCTAATACCCAAAAGTCGTCGCATTAGTGTAGTGTTTGTGCAGTCCCTGCATAAGAACTATGCTGTGGACGGGGCTCTAATGACCTTGTAGTTGAAGGGCCCTAAAATATCAACGAACATAGTCACCCATGTCAGTACTAACTGCGGTTGCGTTGCTTAACTGGCGTGTCCAATGCAATAAGTCGCTCTCCATTGGCTCAGGCTTGTGCCGAGGTGCAAGCCTGGTTCATCACTTTCGCCAGAACCCGGCCTCGCCTTTACAAAATGTAAAATGTATTTTCTTACAAAAGGCCCCGCAAAATATTTATTTTTTGAACCCGTTTCTGCAAAAGCTCGCACCAGCTCTGCCAAGGGGCCTTGTTTCACACAATGTTTTTGGTCCCAGGCAGTTTTCGTGGATTTCTGTGACTTCTAGTGGTTTTTACCTAAATTTGCTTGCAAAATTTTTTCCCAATGGCACAAAAGGATATTCTTTGTCTCTTATCTACGACATCCAATAGCAGTTCATTATAAATAGAGTCATTTAGCACTGTGGGATAATGAAGGGGCCAGCCAAACCGTTCTTTATATCGAGTGTTTCGTTATATCTTGCGTTCGTCATATCAAGCAGCTAATACATGGGGGGTATAGACACTTTGGCCGGGACCAGTTACCCTTTTCGTTATATTGAACAGTTCCTTATATTGAGATTCGTTATATAGAGAGTCGACTGTATATGCAATCTGCTAATCAATATTTAATCTGGTTACTATTTGTATACCTATTTGAACAACTAAGTACTGCTTACGAGCCTTAAGTTCTGTCACTCAGGAGCTTCATGCGGTATTCATTGACTCTGAGAAGGCGCACGATACTGTCCCGAGACAGGTAGTCAAGGAAGTATTGAGAAACAGAGGGGTGGAGGAAGGGTATATTGCGGACATGTATGACGATTTCTTTACCGGGGTACGAACCACATGGGGAAATACTGGGAGCTTCCGAGTGAGGGTCGGGTTACATCAGTGTTTTGCCGTTAGTCCTTACCTTTTTCTACATGGGCACCCCAATACATGGCTTTTGCCAACGACGTAGAAAGGCTTGGGGACTCCAAGTAGGAGGCACAGTAAGGCCTAAACAACATTAGGGCAGTGATAGTAAAAGGGGACTGAAGTTGAACTGAAGAAGACAGTAGCAAAGTGGCAAAGTTGTACCCGGGGTGAGGTGGTGCCTAAGGTTCAGGAGGTTAAGTATTTGGGATCAGTGCTCCAGAGCAGTGAGGAAATTGATTCAGATGTTATTCACAGTATCAATGCAGGATGGTTAAAGTGGAGACAGGCAAATGGTATCCTGTACGACCACACGGTTCCAATCAAGCTGAAGGGGAAGTTCTATAAAACTGTAGTAAGGCCAGCTATGATTTATGGCTCAGAATGTTGGGCAGTGAAGAAGAACCACAAAAAGAAAATGGAAGTGGCCGAAATGCGAATACCACTCCACATGAGCAAGTTGAGACACATAGTATGGACACGTAATAAGAACATGCCCTGGATAAGAAGAGGAGCTGCTTTGGAAGAGGCTGTATTGCGTTAGACACACCAGTTTTCGTCTGCTTACTGAAGTTAACAACGAAGTGCCCAGCTAGTACTAACGTGGGTGGCCGCTTGGGAAAACTAGGTACCGCTAATACCCAAAAGTCATCGCATCAGCTTAGTGTCCGTGCAGTCTCTGCATTAGAACTACGCAGGGGACGGGGATCTAAAACCAACAAAATAAAAGGAGCTGCTTCGGACAGTTATGGGGATGGAGAATGTAGGAAGCACCGGGGCGGCAGGACATTGTCCGGTGGGACATGGCCAAGTGCGGAGTGGATGGGTTAATTAGTGAGGGATGGAGTGGAGGGCTAGAACCGGCAGACGGCATAAGGGTATAATTATATTGATGATATAACTTATTATTTATTATATAATATATAGCTTAAATCTACAAATTTTTGAAATTGTGGTGACTGAGGTGAGGTACATTGCAATCTTAAGTGTGGATTTGGGAGAGTAGCACCAAGACTGGGTACGCCACTGCATGAACCTGCACCTGCTTGATTGAAGACCGAGGTTGCTGAGGTATTCAAAACCCACAAATTCCACTCTACCAATGACGGTAAGAACGTTTTTCATTAATTGTCACTCTTAAACCTGAACTGTACTGTAGTCGACATTGACATCTTGAAGAGTCTTTCTCTGTCATAATCATACCCTTATCCCGCCTATGGCATGGTCGGGTCAGCGGGTTCTAGGCCCCCGTCCACCCCAAACATTACCATATACAGTAGAACTTCGGTATATCGAAATCCTGCTTATTCCCGCTTATATCGAAGCTTGAGCACCGGTCCTGCCCGATGTAAATTTTTGCTTTACATATAATTCCAGATTTGGATATATCGAATCTCGGATATATCGAACTATTTTTCATGGTCCCCTGAGGTTCGATATAACGAGATTCTACTGTAGTGCAGCCAAGTTGTGGTGGACACACCAGTTCCCATGAGATCACTGAAGTTAAGCAGCTCAAGCCCACGTCAATACCAACAAGGGTGGTTGGTAAAGAACGTTGGGTGCTGCAAATTAACCCTCTCCTTCATCCTTTCGCCTACCTCCTCATCTCCCGTGGGCAGCCTCCTAAGAGTTCGTCCTGTTATGGCTGCCTGGCTTACTCCCCAACCCACGAAACTAATCCAGTAATCCTTACGGACAACTTGCTCCCACATACTAATTCCCCTATTTTGCCTGTAAGAGTCCTAATCTAATCTGAGATTAGCCCCTATTCTTGATGAACATGCTCTGACTGGGGGCACCCCAGCCAGGCGTCTCCGACCTGCAGGAATGCTGGCTGGGTTGTCTGTGGGGGATGCCGGCCTACCCCACAAAAGAGCCGTTCTCTATGTGCTGGAAAATATATTTGTAGATTCCAAAGTTGTTAGATACTTAGGAACTGCACCTGGTGTTGCATAATTTCTTCCGGAAGTAGCTGACGTTTAAAAACTCCAAATAAATCAATTCAAGGCATTTAATTTCCCCTTGACTCATACAGGGCATAGTCTCATTCTGCTTGCACCCTTCCGAAAGGAAGGCCATGTACTCCGCTTTGCTACTGACGAACAGTTCATAGTCAGTATTTCCTCTACTTTTTTTGCCATGAGTGTGCGCAGAAATTTGCTCAAGTGGAAATTTGAATAGTGGGACACCTGGGGCATTTTCCAGCCGGGTAACTGTTGTTGACCTTTTTTAAGTCGTATACTGTATTTCACTTTCGTCTGAAGAACTTTTTGTGCGCACATTTATTCCCTTTGTGAGCTAGGTGTTAAAGTTAAACGTTTGTGTGTGCGCACCTCCACACAAGTTAACTTTTTCGCTCCCATTGTGTGATAGATAACACAGGCCAACCAAAACAATTTTTGAAAAACTTTTTTAATATTCTTAAGTGATTGTTTTCATTTTGGAGGTGCTGAATCTAAATGTGTGATCATTTTTTGGCTATCACGTACCATATTTTTGCAATTTGCATGAATTTTAATCAATTATAGGCCTGGACAATGCTAAAACATAGTGCAGTAAAGTGAATTAAAATAGTAAAAAAGGTTTTTAAAAACATGTATTAAATGAGATGATTTAAGACTTTGTAGGTACAATCATTATGAATCAAAAGGCTTCATTTTTCTTAACCTTTTGCTAGTAAAAGAATGGGTGTAGCTCTTCCTCTTAAGTGATGTTTCTGGAGTAGATCAATGGAGGGACCAGCAGTAATCTCCCATCATATTTGCATCCCAATGACCTTGGTATCGTTTTTTCCATCTCTTTTATATGTTGGTGGAAGTGCTCACCTTGTTCTTCACTAACTGCTGCAAGATTTGCAGGAAAAAAATTGAGGGGCGAATGCAAAAAATGAACCTTCAAACTCATATTACATCTTAGGTCTTGAAATTTCTGCAGCATATTTTCAACTACATTTTCATAATTTGGATGTTTCTCATTCCCAAGGAACTTCAAAACAACTTCTATAAAAATGTTTTCCATGCATCTTTCTCTTTCCATGCATCTTTCAAAGTTAGGATCCTGCATAAGTTTTTGTATGTCAGGACCAACAAAGATGCCTTTTAACTTTGCTACTGATAAATGAGAGAATTTGCTGCACAGGTACTTAAAACATGGTTCATTTCATAAAAGTGTTTAACAAATTGTTTCATGAGACCTAATTTGATATGGACTGCACCTAATGTATGGGTTGTGTAAATTATAGCAAAAAAATGAGTTTTGAAAAAAAAAAATGGAATGTCCTGGTGAAAATAAGCAGCCATTTTGGGATTCAGCTTGTACAAATACATACAATAGAGCAAAAAATTATTAAAAAAGTTTTTTCATGGTTGGCCTGTGTAATTCACCGATGGTAGTTTCAAATTGCCCAGTAACATCCTTACTAGATGTCACCACCTTCCCGTCTCCATAAGTTGAATACACATGCAAAGCAAGCAACTCCTACCCCTTCTCCCGCCAATGGCAGGGTCGCGTACCCATCTTGTCCCTCTCAATGGACACAAGGGCGATATATTGGACAGTGTTTTTCCACAACCGGTTGCCAACCAAAGGTGCTACCCTATCTTTATTTATCGCCGGTCTCCTGTCCGTTGGGGCAATCCACCGACGCCAGGGGGCGAGCTCCCACACCTTGAGATTTTGCCACATCTACCCGTTGCATAGTAGAGAGGGTTCTTTTACGTGCAAATACCATCGTTCGCCCAACGGAACCCTGGTTTTACTTCTCATCCAAAAGAATGCGCACTGGGAGCCTCTCTCTCTTTACCCAAAAGAAGCCAACCCACCTCGGTCCAGTATCGAACCTAGAACCTACCCAGCGTGCTACCTACTGCGCTACTGAGGCCAGCGCCTGCTCTAGCACTTATGCCGCTCCGGACAAATGGACAAATTGCCCCCCCCCCACCTTAGAACGGGCCCTGCTGAGGCGATCAATTTGAATATACATGATATCGAAAATTTCATTTCTACGAAGTTCATTGACTTACTTATATTTCATTAATTTTAAATTTGTGCTAAAAAAATTGCCAAAAATCATAGTTATGACCGAAAGAGTTAAAGGGTGCAGTGTTCATAGCTGATATTTGAAGAAGCGTTACAATTCGAAATTGCAGTTCGTTAGAGGAAAATACAGTGTATTACTTACTTCTTTGTTGATGCAAGCACCACAAGTGGCTCTAAACACAAAAGCACATGCATGTAAAGTCAGTGGAGCGAACACAAGATAATCCATGTTACAATCCATGGGCATCTTTATGTCCATTCCCCTAAGTACAAGGGGAAGGTTGGCTAATTCCAGGATGCTCCATCCAAGATTTAATTCACGAAAGATGCTCTCCATTGATCTCACAGCGTTGCAGATTTTCTGGTGGATATTTATCCATTTCAGAATTGTTAGATTGCCTGCCGGAGTGTCATCCCAGTGTTCTTTATTGTCCCAACATTGTTTCTTGTACGGGGCGGAAACTGACATCGTGTAACGAAATTCCTTTAGAATTACGATAATAACTAGACTGAGGATGATATAAAAATAGACGGAGAATATGTACATTGACATTGATGTGTAACCGGCACATGTAAGGAAAATTGATTCTAAGATTGAATCTTGAGGAATTGGTTGCAAAATTGTGAACCACTGCCTATATCCAACTAAAGATGTCGCTAAAGTTAAAGTGATGGTGATATTGGTAACCCAGCGAATGCAGCGAAAACTTGGCAGTTCTGCTGTGTCTCGGAAGACACTAGTGCCAATGTCTCCAATCTCGTACAGCAAAAGTTGAATTTTGAACTGCTTTTGACTGAAGATACCATACGCACTTACCGACACACCTATCAAAAAGATATTACAGAGCGCGAAACTGACTGAAATCAAGCCTTTTGATTGATTGTTATGCACGTAAGCCAACTGATAAATAATAGCGGCTGTCTCGCAGGTCACTACCAGAAATTTGACACTTGTGCAGTATGCTACACGACAAATAACTTCTGCAGTCTTCATTTGTCGCGTAGCAGCATTCCACAAGATATCTAATCCATATCCCATGAAGCACCCAAACAAAACTCCGAAACATCCAAAAATTCCTGGATTGTTAGATTTTAAGCGGTCTGAAGTGGCCTCTGCGTTGAATCTGGCTGTATTCGACACCATTGTTGTTCGTATTTGAGTGAGCAACATGCAAACGTGTGACGATTTGCTGCTCACTTCTAGTTTTCCATTCTGATCACTGTAGTACTGCCAGTAATTAATCACCGATTTCGATCTGTTTGCCCTTTAGATGTTCACAAAATTGCTGTTTGTTATTATTAGGTCAGCCTGACGTCATTCCCTGTCTCTATTAACATTGCTAATTTTGTTAATTTTGCTGTATTTGTTTATTTAAAGTCGACCTGTGCCGACGCCTATGCGCGAGTTCCTCCGCCTGGACTTTTCTGCTGATGTTAATGCATAGCTCTCTCCACATACTGTATATAGTACCCCTTATACTTGAGGGAGACATGTTATATGTCCCATGAGACCACTGCATTACTACAGGGCGGAAGTGAATGACTTTTTTGCCCACAGCGAGAGGAACGTTGTGGAGGAACGTTGTGGTCCGTTTTGGTGTTTAACATGTCACGAAAATCATATGATGAGGGCATTTTATAAAAAGGGACTTTCCTATTTTCCAGTAGTTCACCAGAGGTCTCCTGTTCCTGACTATGGGTAAATGTTACATTAGATTAGCACATTCAGGTTAGGGATTTATTCATCGTAAAGTTTCTTTCTAGCATTTCAATACTCTTAAACAGGTTCAAAAGCATGAAACTTGAAGGATCCGTCATTCCGTGGCGAGATATATTTATTTTGAAAGTGGGCAGGTCCAACGATATGAACACGGGTTGCTGTAACCATTATACAACTCGGATTTTGGTTCGTTGGTGTTTTAAGGCCCTTCAACTACAAGGTCATTAGAGTCCCGTCCGCTCCATAGATCTAATGCAGACTGCACAGACACTATGCTAATGCGACGGTTTTTGGGTATTAGCGGTACCCAAATTTCCTAAGCGGCCACCCATGTTAGTACTAGCTGGGATTGTGTCGCTTAACCTCAGTAATCAGGAGAGAACTGGTATGTCCAATGAAAAAGCCTCATCCGAATGTAGGCCTATATAGGAAAAATGTCATTAGTAATTGAGCAATTATTTGCAACTGATGTGTTGTTGGCCTGTGTGTTTAAGATCTCCGTTGTCCCGGACAATATAATAGAAGTAGAGCTGATGTTCAAGTGGTCACTCGTTAATGAAAGATCGATCACAATTCTGCCTGTTATCTTAAAAAAATGCCGACATGCTAACTTGCAATTATGTTGACCTCCATTCATGTTTACTTTAATTAATGGGCAATTTTGAGTAAATATTTGTTCATAAATACAAATATTGGTAATTGCAGTCAGGAATGCCTTCACTACGTTGAAATGTCAATAATCCTTCAATTAAAGATGCTGGTCGAAATGTGTGGTTCGATGCCATTTGCCAAAATTACTTAATTTCCAAGGTGTGATACCAGTAAGGCCGATCTCCAAAGGAGTGATGCTACCGGTTTGAACTCCTAATGAAACTGAGTAGCATCAAGATAACATCTTCCTGATTGGGGACATTAGATACCTTTTAAAAGGTACAACGGTACTTAACCAAAACGTACATAACCTCTTTCCCTTATTTGTAGGTTTCATCCGCCCAGAAACCTGAGTTTTTTTAGATTCTGACATAAGGAAAACCGCGACCCTGTTACGTGTAAGGACTAGTCCGTCTTAACGCATGGGCCCGCTGGGCGTTTGCCAGAAGGGCCCCAAGTTAATCCGTGTGTTAAGTGACCATTTACATATTATTCCTGTGAGTGGTAGTCGTAGGGGCCCAAGCATACTGTTTTGCCCAGGTACAGTATTGGTAAGGGCACTTCCAACATGGCACCAAAAAGCGTTTAGAGTGGCAAAATTTCAAAGGTAAAGGACTTTACAGTGCATTTGTTTGTTGGTGTTTTAGGGCCCTTCAACTACAAGGTCATTAGAGCCCCGTCCACAGCATAGTTCTTATGCAGACTGCACAGACATTACACTAATGCGACGATTTTTGGGTATTAGCAGTACCCAGTTTTCCCAAGCGGCCACCCATGTCAGTACCAGCTGAGGTTGCGCTGCTCAACTTCAGTGATTAAACGAGAACTGGTGTGTCCAACGCAATTCACCACTCCCTTTACAGTGCAAACGTCCCACAATATGCACGACGTCACTTGCATGTAGTGGGTACCCGTTCTGCTCAAGTACCGCAGTTTACACTTCTTGATAAATCTATCATTTTCGTCGGAATGTGTCCTACTTTACTTTACCTAACTATTAAAAGGATTTTTGGATTCCATAGTGCAATTAGTGGCGCACTTGTTTCTGTAGTTTACAACTCCTTTTTGATGGGATAACCTCATAAATGGCTTCTGTTCCACAGAACGTATATTTGTCGCCTCACTGCGGTAGATTGTCGTTGCACTTAATGAAGCCTGAACATTCCATTCAAGTAATTATCGAGCTTGATGGTGAACCACGATAAATGTAGCTAGATTTCAACACAAGAAATGTAAAAAATGACCAATGTATTTACATGAGAGCACTTTTCATATACGCACTGTGCAACAGTGGCAACAAACACCACAAATTTAACAAGGATAACTTGATTTTTTAAAAAAACAAGTTCAATATAAATATATGTTCTGTGCTTCGATGTCTGAAACTATTAGTTCCACAATCCAATAGTCTAATAACCAAGTCAGCCGCTTCAATTGTCCGTTTGTAAAAATCGTTCAATAAGTTAAAAACCTTAATTTTTATAAGCTGCCGACTATTGTTGCTCACACACACACACAGCTAACGACCTATTATTTCTCTTTCCGCTTTTTTCGCCTGGATGCTTTGTAATGGGATCACAGTTGAAGAGGTTCTTCACAAAATGGATTTTCATCAAACATTCAACACTTGTTTAACATAGGATTCCTATTTGAAATGACTGGCACCATATCCAACTCCTGCACCAAAGTTAATACATCCGAAGTCTTGACATTATTCGATGAAGGCGCATACAAAATCGATTTGTATGTGCGTGTGTCAGAGACATCCTTTTTCGATGTGCTTTAATTCAAGTTCAACACTGTCCCTCCTTCACATGAGGGCTAAGATGTGTCTCACCTCTTGTCCACAGTGTTTGGTGCGCCACCAGTGTCTGCGGAAGCATGTGAATGCTGACCCTGTTCCTGACCCATTAGAGAGTTTTTGGGAACCTATATCATTCACCATCAAACAGATGTGAGATACAAACTCTAAATTCAGAATAGAATTTCTGTACTATTTACCTGTTGCTGGAGTTGTTGACTGGCAACACTTGTCACGACTGACACCTGTGGTGATACAGATGGTGACGTAGTTGGCCTTGCACGATTAGACACATTCCCCAATGAACCAAATGCTGGAGAAACTAACGGGTTGAAGAAGGTGTTTGTAGAAAAACCTATTTGATGCTGCTTCTGAAAAAGATCAGTCGTTAATTATAGGGATGTTCCACAATGTTGCCAGTCCTCTTTGTACCGGTTTGGTCTCACATGATGATTAATGGAAACTTCTTTCATACCAAACTCTGTTGTAAAATTGAGGTCCGATTGCCAAATTCCTGACTTGTAGTGACACTTCCTTGAGCAACGGGGAATGGCAGTTGACAAGTCGGAAGAGAGGTTGTAGGTTGCCCCGTTACCACTGGCATTACGGAAAATTTTGAATTCAAAGGTGGTGTCGCTGTAGGTAACTATCAAGCCAATAAACCAAAAAATGTGTGTTAAACATGGAACAATGTTAACATTAATATCCAACGCTTGCTAACCTGAGATGAAGCTCTGGAATGCCGGTCTAACGAAAGATTCGTGTTTGGAGACGTCAAAGACATTGTGGAAAGTTTAACAGCATTACCATCATGAAATTGAGATGGTGATGGAGTCTATCGAATAGCATTTTTATTATCATAGAATGAAACTTTCTCCAAAAACTCTTGAAAGGAGAGACATACTTGCGGGCTATGGACCAGCTTTGAATTCGCACTTCCCGGATTAGTGGTAAGCACTGATGTCGAAGGACTAGGACTATTAAATTGACCACCTGCTGCTGGCAGACCTCCTCCATTAGGCAACATGGAGGCCGACGCAGTGGCTTGTCCAGTCTGACCACGGTTCTGGAAGACTGCCTGAAGATCCTGAGGTTGTTCCATATGTGGACTCTCTGTACCAGGGAGATGGTTTTTGACTCTCTGATTTCGACTGGGGTCTATCTGTCCATTGATCAAGCTTCCACCAATATGTTGGTTGGATAATGGAATGGACAATCGAGCATTGATGGCTAACAGGTGATCTCGTCTGGCGATCAGACAGCTCACATGTTCCTCGAGGCGTTGGTTTTCCTGTCGTAACTGATGTAGACAGGACATAAGTGACGCGACTGAAACGGATAAAGCAGTTATATATATTGATGGTAGAAGGGAAATAATTTTTTTTACAACTTTGTTCTTCTCACTATCAAAATGTTGCGCTTGTTCCATCAAAAAACTGGATCCTTGTTCCCACTGTCTTTCTAAAAGCTGCTCTAAGCTTTGTGGAAACTGCTGCCTGTAAAGTGTCCAAATATGAGGATATTTATTATTTAACCTCTTGCATGCAGAATTGTTTAAAAAAAAGATTCCCGAGAAGGCTTACTGGGTATTGGTGCCACTAGATCCTTTTGTTGGGGACCCAACGTTCAACCTTGGCGCACCAAAAACCCCAGACGACGTTGGAATCGAATTGGATGGCATCTCTCGTTCAGTAACCTGAGGTTCTACTCGATCTCCAGAACTGTACTTTCCTAAAAATTAATTGCATTTCCGTCAATCCTCAGTATAATAATGTTCTAAGTGCTTCTGTATCGAGTTTCATAATTGTCACACGTGGTACACACCTAAGAACGTGGGAGGTTCCACGGGTGTTGCAGTGCCAAGGGTGGGCGATGTTCCAAGATGCTGCAAATGAGTCGAAGGAAGTCCAATAACCCCGTTGGTCAACTGCGGAAATGTGCTACATACCGAAAAAGACAAACGTTGAACAGACGTGGATGGAATTAAAGTCCCCTAGACCTCTTCCATCAGAAGAGAGGAGCCTACCCCAAGCAGGAAGGTTAAGGCTATTGTGACAGGATTTATTTCTCGCTACCGGGTAGAGTGCAAGGGCAGAAAATGCTTAAAAATACAGAGAAAAAAGGTGACTCACCGGAAGTAGGTGTGATCAACTCTTGAGAAATTTACTGGGTTGACATGGGACCCAAGCCTACCACAGAAACAACAGACTGTCTACACACCAACAACAATGCCATGCAAAAAATAATTAACAAATAAAAGGAAGACACCTCCCAAATTGAGGCTCTCAGGTGATGCGCGCCTTGAAAATAAAAAAAGATCTAGGAACTGATACAAGTAACGTGCACAAGTGACGTCCAGTCGGGCAGGAAGTGGCGTCGGCTGTCCTACATGCAACGTAGACACGACTAGCAAACACTCTTCAAGAACTGCATGCTACGTGCAAATGTGTCCAATGGTCGCTCTCTACTGTAAATTCTCATGTCCAGTCTTAAGGACGGACCATGCCAATTCCCCTCAACCTCCGTGCTCCTCAGTCACAAGAGACCAGAATGACAGGACAGGAGGGAGAAGGAAATACTGGTAGAAAAAGAAGACATAAAGACAACAACATGCCAGATAAGGGCTCACGAAGCACCCCCCATGTAATCTTATTGCCTTTTCTAGTATTCCGTCCTGTAAACGGTGTAGTAATGTTAGCAAAAGGAATACATTACTTACTTCCCGCTTGGACTTGTCACTTCTTTCTTGTGTTTGGCCTTTTTATTAGTGTCATTCGTTGAACTTGGACTACTTGTTGGCGACGAGGACGTGGGAACACCAGACACACTAGTTCCTGACCCTGATTGGTCTTTTCCACCAGATTTCGATTTCCTAATAACGATGATACGAAATCTTGTTTGGTAAGACGCCTTGAAAGAAAACTTGCAACCATCGCTTCTTTTGCTCATACCTTGAAGATCCATTCCTTTTGTGTTTCTTTCGTTCCTTGTCAGACGAACCTTGACACTTCTGTCTCTTGGCACCGCTGCCGTCAGCTTTACCAACACCAGCGGAGTAATTTCCACTTAGAAAACTCTCGTAAACGCTGGAATAGGATGCTGCGCCAGGCACCACAGCACCATTAGGAGCTACACCACTTTGCTGTCCTAATGGAATAGTGGAAGTGGCTAAGTTGCCACTACCACGTTGAACGAATCCACTAGCAGAATCCCCTTCAATAATTCCATCGCCTGAACCACCCTTACAGGATCCATCAGAGCCAGTGTCAGACGAGGCGTTTATATTAGCGTCCTCTCCACTCTCTGCCTCGGACTGTCCAGCAGTCGGTTGACCCATATTTTTTAAGGGCAACTTTTTAGCTTTTTTGCTTTTTTCACCGCCTCCAAACACCGAACTACCATGTGTAATCACAGTCTCCGTGAAATTAGCAGTTGTAAACTTGCCACCAGAACTCCCATTGCTTTCCCCTTTACTACTTCCACAATTTCCACCATCTGAAACTGTGGACGACGAACTACTTCCGAACTGTCCTCCACTTCCAGGGACACCAGTAGAAGCACTACTTCCTTTTCCTGATTTTCGATCTTTTTCCTTAGACTTCTTTTCTTTTTCACGGGGTGGTGATCCTTTCTCAGGTGTAGAATCTGGTGTAGCATTGTCAGCTGGAATGGGCTTGAAGGCAGGGATCGTCTTGATCGAATTACCCTTTTTCTGAATTCCAGACCACATACATGTCAACTTCTTGACTGGAAGATGCACTGCATTATACCTGGAAGCGACGTCACTCACCAACTTCTGGTAGTGATGCTCACAATATCCGCAATACTTGACATTGTCCATATAATTGCCAGCCTCTTCACATAGCAGACCAGCTGCTTGAGCACTGCAAGACAGAAATCATATTTTTAGGCCATAAAGAAAGAGAGCTAAGTAACAATACAGGAGACAAGATGCAAAAGTTACAAAGTTTTGCTACTTACCAAGTCACATGGAAGTACTGTCTGCAACCTGATTTGTTGCATTGCATACAAGCACCAATAGTTGCTTTACCGTCTCGGTTGGTTTTCTCGCACAAGTAGCAGTTCTGAAATGGGAGAGAATTCAAAGCTAAGAGTGTTTGCCACAAAAGCTTTCAACGTCAAAGATGGCTTGTGGTCGCATATGGATACTCACTTTATTGTATCTGTCTTGTGGAACCAACTGCAGCATGATAGGCTCCATTGTAGTAACGTTTTCGAAACGCACTTCAGGAATATAGAGTGCACAGACGACATGAGCCCATCCTATGGCATGGACAACAGGTAATGAGACTAACTGTATGGCGTCAAGGGGATCTGAGGGTACTTTTATGAAACATACCTCCATTGTCCGTTCTTTTGAGCGCACCGTCTTTCGAAGGGCAAAGTTCGCAACGCTGAGATCAAGAAATAACAGTCAGAACAGATGCACCAGTGTTCTCTAAGTTTTCGGGAAAAACAAAAACATCATGGGATGGGAGGAAGATGATGATTCTGCCAAAGATACTCACGATTCTGGCTGTTCGCTCCTGTGATTCGCATTTTCGGCAAAACCATGGTCCGGTAGGCACCATAACGATTCCATAACAAGCTTGTGAATAGCAAAAGGGTTGGATGAAGGAAGGAGAAAGGGTTATGGTGGGCAAGAATCAAAAAAATAATGAAACAGATCAATCGAATGCTTAATCTATCAAAGTCTAATAGCTATAAATCGTAATATGAGAACGACCCTTTTGTCTGTCACTCGAGGAAGGAGGAGGCCGAGCTTGGTTTTGCTCGACGACGTCACCGAGTGCACACTTGTTCGAAGGGTGCCGAATTCGACTCGCAATGAATGGAGGCCTACGGCACGCTTAGGCCTAACGCGTCCATCAACACCCTCAACTGAATGAATGCCAGCTCTCCTTCCTCCTCTCCCATAATCTTCATAAAATGAACCTATTAAAAATTGTGACAGAGTATCCTAGTCGAAGGTCTTACCTTGATGTACAGCAACGTTACAACCTTGTCCATCGCAATAAACCAGAGGGTTCTCTGCCCATCCGCGCTCGTCAGAGCACACACAACAACCTCCTACCATTTCCTTCATTCTGTGACCAAGACGGTAGTCGCGATCAACACCCTTACCGTACGTGGAGCGGCTTCTTACTCCTCATTTCTGTTTTTTTCTAATCACATTTCTCTGGAGATTGGTAAGTAATCAAAAAAATGCCCTGTGTGTGGTCGCCAAACGGTCGTCGTCTCCGTAGGTCGCTGCTGGAGTCTGTTTCTTGCTTTGGCTTTCTTCGGTCTAGTGATCATGCGCAGTCTCTTCTTGTTGTTGCCATGGAGTTATACTCCCGCCAGTCACTAAGGGGGTTGATGTGAAAGACAAAATCTCACTTAAAATAGTGTTATAATTTTCAAATGACGTTTTCGTTTACTCTGAATTTAATTTTAGTGTGCAGCTGGTAGTTTGGGGGTTGCATTGGAAGTATTTTGAAAGTACAACCGCAAAATAAAACAGCAGTGGGTGCTAGAAAGTGAAAGGTACTGTTAACCCAGCGAGTCGATAGATGGCATCACTAGATGTAATAAACGTCTATCAGATTTGAATTGACAAGGTCGAGGGTGTGTTGGAGTAGCTGCCGCGTAATTGAATTTAAGATGGACAGTGCGGCAGTTGTTAACGGCGATGGGCATCCCGACCATGCAACAAAAAATGTAAACTTACTTTATGGAAACAAGAAAGGAATGGCGCCTATTAAGCAGGAGTGAGTGAGACAGATGCATTGTATTGTCGAATAAGAAAATGGCGGTATGAAAGCATGGTCCCGATCATGCTGTCCCTGAAAATTTAAATCTGAATGGACACTAAGTAAACAATCTTGGCATCAGCGAAGGATTATACAGTACATACTATCCGACAATCTCCAATTCATGTAACACACCCATGTTTCTTTCATGTTGCCAAGCTTGCATATGTTACCTAATGTCTATGCCAGTGTTCTTCAACCTGGGTTCCCCAATGGGAAGGCAAAATATAAAAATAACAGTGAAAACACAAGAAACGAGAACGACTTTTGGCCTCTGTCGAAGATGAACTTCGGGCATCTCTCTCAAACATTAGGCCACGAATTCAACTGCTTATGCTAACACACAGCTGTATCAATTAATGTTTTTTTCGGCCCCTCTATGGTGCTCCTTGAAAGGTCTAAATGTTCCAAAGGGTTCCGCGAGAAGTCTAAATGCTCCAAAGGGTTCCGTTTCATTAAAAAGGTTGAAAAACACTGGTCTATGCACCCGGCTAACTTAGTGGAGCCTAACAAGTTGATTACTTTTTACAAATATTGGATTTTTTTTTATTTATTCGTTCACACATGTATGCCATTGTCATATCTTGCGTGTATTACTACTATTTGGTTTTTAAACTTTGCAGATTTTTAATTACGGATCGAGTTCGAACTGTGAATTTAGAATTTGTTTCAAAAGACGACCGAAAACGACTTGCTGACGATGAGGGTCAAAAAGATGGACAACACATATTTAAGAAGCTCAAGGGTTTGTCCATACCTTATTATGGCCGACCACATTAAAATAGCATTATTTAAAATATATTTTGGTCTGTAGGACAGAATAAGCATCGAGCTAAGGAAACTAGACAGCAGTCTACAGCAAGATTATGCCCATTTATCATTCATGAAGAAACTTGTCCGTTCGGTGTTGAATGTCGCCATCTGCACGATGTTAGCACGTTCACAACTAATAGAAATCCTGATATTGGACCCGAATGTTACATTTTTAGAACTTTTGGGAGATGTCCACAAGGGATTTCTTGCAGGTACAAATCTGTCATGAATTATCAACAAAGTTCTATCGTCAAAGAATGTATAGTTAATTATATATTTCAGATTTGGATCTGACCACATGACATCAGATTTTAAGAACCAAATAAACATCACTCTGTGGGCAGAACATGAAGGACATCGTACAGTTAGGAATATTCTTACGAAAGATTTGCAGATAGCATTACGAAAGCGATCCGTGGACTTTAAGAAGGCAGAGGAAGTGATTAAGTCACTGCCAAAACTTGTTGAAGCTCGAAAGGCGAAATCGGAAAACACAACTAAAACCACGGGTACCACCGGAAATACTGAACCCCATGACGAAAGCAACAATGACTCCAGCCTTCTTGAACATTCCAGCCAGGGGACAATAGAATTTCAGTGTCCTAAGACTATAGGAGCTATTACTGATGAAGATATTGTTCTAACTCGGTATAAAGAAATTAAGCAGGTGATTAATTATTCATTAATTGTTTCGGTAAGGAACTTGAAAGTAATTAATAAATTTTTCGTATCGCAGATCGACTTCAGGAATAAATTATATCTTGCACCCTTAACCACGGTGAGTCCAAACATTGAGGAATACTTTCTTTCTGAGAAGTTAGGATCATATTCTCGGTCATAAGGTTGGCAATTTACCATTCCGGAGGATATGTAAGCGATTCGGAGCGGACATCACATGTGGAGAGATGGCAATGGCGCAGAACCTACTTCAAGGATCGCCGTCTGAATGGGCGCTTCTTAAGAGACACCAATCAGAAGACATATTTGGAGTTCAGGTTGGGTGCCCTATGTTTTGAGTTATGTAGTTTTGATTGGCATTACAAGTAATTTGTTTGTCGACACTCCCTTGTTGTTGTCTGTTGTAGCTGTGTGGTGCTCATCCTGATCAGATGATCCGGTGCGCCCAGTTGTTGAATGACACCGTGGATGTCGACTTCGTGGATATCAATGTTGGTTGTCCCATCGACCTAGTTTACCGCAAAGGAGGTGGTTGCGGGCTAATGGGAAGAATGCGGAAGTTTGAGCAAATGGTGTATGGGATGAAGACAGTCCTGAATGTGCCGTTAACTGCAAAAATCAGAACTGGGATTTACGAGAGCAAGAGCACCGCTCACATTTTAGTTCCACAACTTCGGGATTGGGGAGTTTCAATGGTTACGGTGAGGATGACGCAACTCTAGTAGTAAGCCAAAAGAACAACTTTTGAATATCAAGAGTGTCTTATTGTCGCACATAGATGCATGGGCGATCTCGTGAACAGCGTTACACTAAATGTGCAGATTGGCAATACATTGATCGGTGTGCTAAGTTGGCTACACCGATGCCATTCTTTGGTAATTATGCTTGACGTTGTAAAAAAAACATCCTCCTTTCTGTAATCACAGAACGTACTATTTTCGTGTTTTATTTTTCTAATCATTTTTGAATAGGTTGTGGGGACATTCTTTCTTACGAAGATGTCAATCTGCACCTTCGTGAGACATCGGTGTCTGGAATGATGATAGCCAGAGGTGCTCTAATCAAGCCGTGGATTTTCACCGAGATTCGGGAACAACGTGATTGGGATATATCGTCTAGTGAACGACTGAATATATTACGAGATTATGTTCACTTTGGTCTAGAGCACTGGGGAAGTGACACTGAGGCAAGAACTCGAGCTTTTAGCTGGAGTTGCCATTTGTTAGCGATTCATTGTCATTATACATCGTTCTTTCTCTAGGGATTGGAGAAAACCAGGAAATTTCTCTTGGAATGGCTGTCATTCCTGTACAGGTTAGGATTTGCAGTTGAGATGATTGTATGGTAACCTGTGAGAGAAACAGTAGACTGATTGTGTGCTCATCAAAGGTATATACCAGTCGGAGTTCTGGAGAGACTCCCACAGAAAATTAATGAAAGACCACCTTATTATCGAGGACGAGATGAATTAGAAACACTCTTTGCTAGCCCTTCATGTAGTGACTGGATTAAAATCAGGTAATAGTGACATGATGCTTATAGTGTAAGAATTTCAGCATGGTGTTGATTTTTTTGTATTGCGTATTTCTAATAATAAAACTTGGGTTAATTTTTCAGTGAAATGTTACTCGGACCTGTGCCCGAAGGATTCTCCTTCCTCCCAAAGCACAAAGCCAATTCTTATTCTTGAGCATCCTGTGATTTATTTTCAAGAAAAAGACATTAGAAAATAAAAATTAACTGGCAGAGCTGCAAGATTAAAATTTATTTGAGTTCTGTTTTAAGACCGGTCATATTTACATAATTTGTCAAGATTTTCATTAAGTCTAAATGGTGAACTTGATGTATAACAGTTTTTCTTATGGTCAATCGATCTCATTAGAGTGATTAGATGGCCACTAGTATGCTGAATGTATGGTAGTCACCGTGATTCTACGAAAGACTGATGTAGACGTCGACGAAGAGAATGATTGCCCATGTTCGCTTCAGTGTCACTGGAGAAATCTCCAATCAACCATACCAGATGCTCAAAGATTTCTATTAAATTTATCCTGTTGAGGATTCATGCATTCACAACCATAGGGAACTACGATCTCAAAGTTAGCCGGCTGCCAGCAAGAATTTGGATCGTCCTTTCGCCGCTGCATGACTGTCATTAAGCGATACTGTTGGACACATTCCATTCCCAACTCTCCACACTTCTGAAAATAAAATAGTAAGTGACATTCTTAATTAACTAAATTTGATTTTCACTTTGGTCTGTTCTATCGATCAACCTTACCCCATTGGTGCGATCCACAAATACATTGATGTTATTTATAAGTCTGTTCTTGCACCGAATTTCTGAATAGACCCTGGGCATGTACTCGTTCTCATCGTCCTCTGGATTAAGAGTGACATCCATTTTTCTAGCTTCGCACAGGTGACGATGCGACAGGTGAATGGCAGGCATAGTGGCCGCGGAATCGTATTGTTGTTCTAATGTCCTCTTCGACCAACTTAGTGGAACTTCCAACCAGTCTCCCATAGTAGGCCTCTCATGGTACGGAATAGTGACCGTCAGCACCATGGTTAAGCACAGCCAATGTAGAATAACCTGAAGGATTCCAGGAAAAGAGGTATGCAAGGTGATTAAGAAAGAAAGATACTTCTATTATGTTAAGGGTGAGATGCTGCTCATGATTGATTCTAGAGTATAATATTTACACCTGCTGTTATCATTTAATGATCACGATAAGAGGGGTTGAAAGGTATATGACAACAGGTTATGCAGTCGGTCACCTGGAAAAGTACTAACGATTAGCGCGTGGATTCATAATGGCCACCTTCCTTTCACTTCTTTCTCTCTTAATAGCTGTCACTTTCTATCTTTTGAGTTTACTTTTATTACTTATTCCACTGAAGTAGTAATAACGTAGATGTAGTGCCCAATTTTAGTTGACCTCTGGAGAATTGTTTCACATTGAAATGTTCCAAGCATACCAGACGCCAGTTCATTAGGTCGATTAGTTAGTGAGCTCTTGACAATGTGCGTGAACCCACGTAAGACGTAGTGATTTATTTTGAATTGCAGGGAAATTCAACTATCACTCTGTGCTACTGCAGAGTAGAAAAGCAGGTGAGCCGTGGTCACGATTAGAGGTAAGGTGCCAGTATATTTTTCTAAGAAACTTTTCTGCTCTCACAGTTGCTTCCTTTGGTAACGGTACTAGATGTTTGAGGTACGTTCACTACCTCGTCTCGTGTTATCGCTATTTTGCAACCTGAACAGCAGGAAAGCCAAATAAATTGCAATTTAGACACAGATACCTAGATATAAATTTAGGAGTCAAGTTTCAGATTTGAGTGTGTATATCCTAGTTAATTATCTTCCATCTCTGCTAAGCTGAAAATGTTATGAGTTGCTAATAATCCCTGAGACAATGGTTGAGAGACTTGAAGTAGGAGGTCCCCTTTACGACAAGAATGGTCTACTACTAGGAGGTATGGAACGCGGAACAATAGAAACTCATCCTGGTTTAATGCGTTCCAATTTCCAAACAATGAATCGACCCAGCATGTATTCGCCCTGAAGGATGTAACTGTGGTAATGCGCACGCTGAGATGCGTCCTTGTGCGGGACTGATGCATGAAAGTAACAATGGCTTGTCACTATAACCTCCAACCCATTCCGGAGCCACTGCTGGTGCCAAGTGACCATTTTAGCACGAGGTTGTGGCCTCAGGAATTCTTTACTTTGTTCCTACATTAAATTATCTCGTTTGTTGCCTCATTACTATCTTCAAGTGGAAACTTCTTCTGAGCCCCTGACATGTGGTTCTGTTATTGAAGTTATCCGTCCACCACGACAGAGTAGATCAGGAATGTGTCTGTTCTACACTAAGAGGTTCGCCTCTGGCTCGGCAAATAGCCGCCTAACCAGAGCGGTAAATGGTGTCCTAAACAACCCCCCCCCCCTCCGCCATTTTCCCTACTTGTTTCTGTCCCCATGTTTCGTTCGCTAGGTTTGAAGATTACGTCAACACCGAGCCCACGCCTTTACATTCTAAGAATTATTCATTTAATAGTAATTAAAGCATCAGTGTCAACGTTTTGTAGAATCTGGGGGATGAGGGTCTCAGTTTACCCTTCATGGTTCATCAATGACTAAAGGCCTTCTTGCTGCCTGAATGAAAGAAGTTGGAATATCTCATGCTGGCGTTGGCGTCCACGAGTGTGGTTGTAAGCCACACCGCTTCCGGTAACCATTGTCAATATTTGATTGACTCATTGTGTTTTCCGAGGTCGTGTGACCTTTTCTGTCCGTTGCCAGGTTATCAATGGATTGTTATTGCGAGCAACCACATTCCAGTTTCTGTGAATTTAATATGTGTGTGTACTTTCTGCTTTGTTGCGGGTGTGTAGCTAACAATGTCGTTAAGAAGTCCATCCTTCGTTTTCAATAGGAAACCCTATAGGACCTTATCCCACCTTCAGCGAATGCTACCTAAAGGCCAGTTCGGGAAGCCCCACATGCCTACAACGTTCCATACCACCACCTCTGGAATTTAAAGTGCAATGCAAGTGGCGTGATTTGCAATGTTTACATGGATCGAATAAGTTGTTTTGATCTCACTTCCTGTCAGCTCATATGTGTGCAGCTGTGCGAGGTCATCCCATTCCTCCCATTTCCTTAAACTTTCATAGGTTCATTACGTAGATTTTGATGTTATTTTTGGTTAAGTGGAAATCCCCAACATGATCGATTTTTAATATACTAAACATATTTTCTGTTTCGTTATTGATTGATACTTAGTTTGATAGATTTTAAGCAAAGGGTTCAATTCGGGGCAGGGGAAGACCAAAGCAGACGTGGACGCAGGTTGTAAGTAAGGATATAAGTGTGTGTGTGTGGTGGACGGGGACCTGGTGGGAGATCGGCGGCAGTGGAGGGCTAGAATCTGCAAACCTGACCCTGCTACTGACGGGATAAAGGTATGATGATGATGAAAGGCAAGGGTTCAATTCCACCGAAGTTCGATTTCAACCGTTGCACGATTTGTCGTCAGGTGGCAGTGGAGAGCGAAATCTCGGAGGCCCTATGGACCATATTTGGGATAAGGTTATACAATCATTGGGAAACTCTTAAAATGTGGTAGCGATGATGGATACACCTTACTCGAACTCGTTTTGTTGGTGTTTTAGGGCCCCTCAACTACAATGGTCATTAGAGTCCTGTCCTCTGTGTAGTTTTAATGCAGAGTCTGCAGAGATACTACGCTGTTAGGACGATTTGGGTATTAGCGGTACCCAGTGTTCCCAAGCGGTCACCCATGTCACTACTATCTGGGGTTACGTTGCTTGACTTCATCGAACTCTTCTACATAAAAACTGTATCAAAGGGTCATTGTCATCCCTAATGTTCTTCCCATCTCTGATCACGCGCCCATTTGTCTCCTTGGTACCGGAAACACGATGGCGAACTGTTAAAAACTGTATTTTTACGCAGTCGGTTGTCCACCTAATGTTACAACCCCTTCCTTATTTAACGACGGCCGGGTAACTGTTCGCCGATACCAGGGCGAGCTCCTACACCAGTGGTGGCGAACCTTTTTTTAAAGACGGGTCACAATATCACGAAAAAAAAACCAAAAAGTTGTCCGCGGGTCAGGTGCAAGCTCTTTTTAATTTTATGAATCAAAAAATTATGATTAATAATGAATAAATTACTTCATTAAAGCAGAAAATAGAGTACATCATCATAATACCCTTATCCCGCCTGTGGGAGGGTCGGGTGTGCAGGTCTTAGCCCGCCAGGTCCCCGTCCACCTCACACACCATGAGACGATAAACTACATATGATTCTCGTTCGGGTCACTTAAAATTGCATAGTGGGTCACAGGTTCGCCACCACTGTCCTACACCTTGCTTTAGACAGAAAACGCACCTGTGACTCTCCACCAGTTTCGGAAATGAAAAAACGTACCTGTACTTCATGATTGAGTCGTATCGCACTCAAAGCATAAGTAAAGGATGCGTCCTCCTTGGTCTTCAGTCAACATCTTAATCGGCTCTATGGTAATTTTCATTTCAATTACTTGGCTCATTTTAGACCCGTATCGGTGGTGCAGGGTTCATGTGTGGCGCCGTGCAGTGACCCCGTGTGGTGCACGATGTCATTTGCACGTAAAAGAGCCCTCTCTACTTGGCGAACGAGACGAACGTACCTTGCCCCAACGAACTGGAGACCTAGTGGCGTGAATAGGGCGGGTGCGGGCCGCACCGTGTGACACCACTCGCACCATGACAAATGGGGTGACACCAAAACAGAAGAAGGAACAGAGCGGCTTTTTTTCGGGAGGGGGTCCCACCATGGTGTCACCGTACCGGGTGACACCAACTCTAGCGACACCTCTGAGGAGGCCGACGATCAATAAGCATAGAGGTTGCAACTTTGGTCAGGGAGCGGCGAATTGTGTTGGACACACCAGTTCTCGTCTGATCACTGAAGTTAAGCAGCGCAACCCCAGCAAGTACTGACATGGGTGGCCGCTAATAACCAAAAATCGTCGCATTAGTGTAGTTTCTATGCAGTCTCTGCATTTGAACTACGCAGTGGACGGGGCTCTAATGACCTTGTAGTTGAAGAGCCCTTAAAACATCAACAAACAACAACAAAAGCAACTTTGGTCGGCAGCGGGCTGCTTCAAAATAACCGTCCAACAGATCGCCACGTGGGTACCAAACCCTGTCATCAACGGGAAAAGGTTAGTAGTTTTTTTCTCGGCTTATTTTACTTGATTGGTATTACGACTTGCCGCATTTTGAAATGTGGTGTTGCGGGATATAATCCAGACATTAGTGATTTCAAAGTCACAAATAAGTTGGAAATCAAGAAGCAGTCAGAACACCCAATAGTGATGCAGATTGGGGTTCATCATCATACCCTTATCCCGCCTGTGGCAGGGTCGGGTCTGCGGGTTCTGGCTCTCCACTCCCGTCTATCTCCCACCAGGTCCCTGTCCACCCCACACACCGCCATATCCTTACGGGCAAATTATTCCCACGTCAGCTTCGGTTTACCCCTGCCCCGGGTGCTACCGACCACCTGCATTCCTGGTATGGCCCTAACGAGGTCCTCGTCCCCTCTTTGCATCACGTGTCCATACCACCTCAGCCTATTCTCCCTCATTTTTTCGGCGATGTCCACCACCCCCAGGCTACCTCTAACAGACTCATTCCTAATTCTATCAGCTCTTGACACGCCACTCATGTACCCCAGCATTCGCATCTCGGCGCCTTGTATTCTATTGACATGGCTCTTCCTCACTGCCCAACACTCGGACCCATATAGCATATCTGGCCCAACCACTGCTCTATAAAACTTCCCCTTCAACTTGATTGGGACCGACCTTTCACACAGGACTCCGCGTGCCTGTCTCCACTTCAGTGATGCAGACTGGGGTTCTGAACTATTTCCTTATGGTGGGAACGGTTGATAAATGCCATATAATTTCCGGTTTGAAGGAAATAGTTGAAAAAAATTTTAAAGGCTTTTAATGTCAGACGAAATGATGGTGGTTGGGAGGTTCCACGAAGTATTCAATTAAAATAATAAACTTATTAGTTGCAGGTGTGCAATCGCGTGATTAAATTATCACATTGGTGTCATTAATATGCTAATTACCGGTATCTCATATATTTTGTTTCTAGCAACTAACATAGCAGGCTTGCGTAGAAAATACATCAAATGTAACAATTTGTTACTATAGCTGTTCCCACAGGCCGGTTTATTGAAGATTTTGTAACAAGGCTTCTTTGCCTAGCAGGTAGCGTCAATTATATAAAGTTGTATGCAGCGCCGGTTTGTTTGTTTGTTGGAGTTTAAGGTCCCGTCAACTACAAGGTCATTAGAGACCCGTCCACTGCATAGTTCTATTGCATACACTGCACAGACACTACATTATTGGGTATTAGCAGAACCCAGCTTTCCCGAGCGACCACCCATGTCAGTACTAACTGGGCTTGCGTTGCTTAACTTCAGTGATCAGACGAGAACTGGTGTGTCCAACGCAACTCGCCGCTCGTGCAGCGCCGGCTGAAACGGGCTTTCAGAGCCTGCACTACAGGAGGACACCATGTAACAACAATTTCACTACAGGTGTACACAGTGCCGGCCCTAGAATTGGTGGGGCCGCAGTGCCAAGATTAATGAAGTTGACTGCTTTACCAATCATCATGATACCCTTATCCCTCCTGTGGTAGGGTCGGGTCTGCGGTTCCACTGAACATACTCTGACTGGAGTCACTTCAGCCAGGCGGGGAGCGGCGAATTGAGTTGGAAACACCAGTTCTCGTCTGATCACTGAAGTTAAGAAACGCAACCCCAGCTAGTACTGACATGGGTGACTGCTTGGGAGAACTGGGTACCGCTAGTATTCAAAAATCGTCGCATTAGCGTAGTGTCCTTGCAGTCTCTGCATCAGAACTACGCTGTGGACGGGGCTCTAATGACCTTGTAGTTGAAGGGCCGTAAAACACCAACAAACAAACAACAACCCAGCTAGTAGTGATATGGGTGGCCGCTTGGAAAAACTGGGTACTGCTAATACCCAAAAATCGTCGCATTAGTTTAGTGTCTGTGCAGTCTCTGCATAAGAACTATACGGTGGACGGGGCTCTAATGACCTTTGTAGTTGAAGGGCCCTAAAACAACAACAACCCCAGCCAGGCTTCTTTACACACATGAAATCAAAATAATGCAATAACCCGTAGCCCTATTGAAATTTAGCAAAATAAATATTCCAGAACAGGGAGGCATACAGTACAACAGAATCTATGGAAAGTAACAATTAATTCCATATGGCAGATGAAACGCAAACAATAAGATTTCTATTTTAATCAATTAATTCACATTTGGTATAGTATTTATAGTTTTTCCAATTCACCAGCTGGGGCCCAAGGCGGCTGCCTCGGTCACTTGCCCAAAGGCCGGCCCTGGTTACACTGTATTCAACAGTATTCAAAATAACGGGGATGGGCGCTTATTTGAGATTCGTAGGAGGGCGCTGAAGACCCTACCCCCGGTCCTGGGTATATCACAAAACTATATCCATCCCACCACTGAATGATATGGTCGTAGGCGTAAACCACAGTTATCACCTTTGAGCGGAATTCAATTGCAGTAAACTACTTAACAAGTGATCAAACCTGAACAAACTTTAGAGAAATCTATGCAAATTTTGAATGCTTCTTATGAATCAACATTTTGTTAATTTCCTTAGAATACTTTTGCCGACGACCTTCGCACTTCACACAAGAGGCAGGCTAGTTCCTGTATTTGGAAATGTTTGAAAAAGTTCTTCAGCGTTCACGTACCTGCCTAGCGTGCTCGACTACTGCACCAGTGGTTCCAAGTTCAATAGTGGATCGCTTGAATGGATACTAACGTAGTCTATACAGGCTCCACACTGATACGACGAATGGGTATCAGCAGTACCCAGTGTTCCCAAGCGGTCACCCATCCTAGTACTATCTGGGCTTGTGTTGTGTAACTTCGGTGAACCAAGGTGCCCAACGCAATGCGACTGCTTATAGTGGGTCGAGGTGAGTAGGCTTCTTTCCGGTGAGCCGTGACCCGTGTGGTGTGAGATGCCATTTGCACGTAAAATAACACGCTCTACTATGCAACAAGTAAATCGGCAAGATTCCCAGGTGTAGGACCTCACCCCCTGGCATCAATGTGTATCCAATGAACAGTAGCAGGCACGTAGCTGAGGGGGGGACTAGTCCCCCCCAAATTTGGTGAATAGAAACCTTTTTAGACTTATAACTGATCAGGAAGTACGTACATGCACGCTAATTAAATAAGAAACACTGATAGTGTTTTCCTAGGTAAGTACATTTTGATTTCTAAATACAATTTGTTTTTCATAATCTACAGTGTACTGATTAAAAAAAATATTAGTCCCCCCAAATTACTAGATCCAGCTACGTGCCTGAATAGTAGGCCAGCGATAAATAAGCATAGGGGTTTCAGTTTTCCCTGCTATAGGCAGGGAAAGGGCCTGGTTAGTGTTTACTGTTTTTGCTTGTCCTGCGTACAGATGGAATTGTACTCATCACACTTAGGTCTCAGCTTATATCCCCGGGAATGCCGGCGTGGTGATTTCATTGACCGCATATTTACTTCTTGAGCACATGATGCTCAGTTGAGCCCGGTGATACCCTTTTCGGTTCCTTGTATAAAGGTTCATTTACGTTTACCCGCCTCAGGAGCTCAGATTAATCTTAACTGAGGTGAGCGGTAATTGCCAATTCAATTCCTGTTGGATGAGTAATAAACTCTTGGTCTCGTTTCTTACATACCATCCTGCTTCTGCATGTAAAAGACCCCTTTCTACATTGAAGAAAATGACGAATAGATTGCCAAAATTTATAGGTGTACGAGATCGCCTCCAACTCACCCCATCGGGCATCGGTAATTCAGACCTGAGAAGCTGATACATAATAAGTTAATAAACTCGCAAACAAATTCATCCAAAGGAAGACAGGTGCACCGTGCTTGAGTAGCCCCCTTTCCATTTATTAAAATAAATGTAGACACCGGGTCTCGACCATGACCACAATTGAGTTTCAAAACATGGTGTCGACATTGGAGCACCGGCCTGTTTGACGATTAAATTTGGAAATGAAGGTGTTGGTGAATGAGCCTCATTTGAGTTGTTATTTTATTATTGTTGTTGTTGTTTGTTTGTTTTCCATCGTCTTTATTCGTCACTGTCCACGTCATCGATCTCTGATAATGCTAACTTATTCATTTACATTTCATAGTCGGGAAAGTTACCTGTCAGGTGAGGCAGATGTAGAGATAGGTGGTTGAGTCATGTGGAGGAATATTGCGTCTTTATTGGCCCGTCCCATTCGTATTTATCCCCCTTCTTTAGTACCGTTGGTCGTCTATAGGTCAGAAGAAGAAACCTTGGCTCGCTGCCCAAAGTTTTTGGAAGCTGCCAGCGCGGATGAGAGATCACCAACAAAACAACAAACAGACACCGTTGTCCACTCCGTCATGAGTACATCCACGGTGTCCACTCAGCATTTACTGGTGTGGGTAGATCAAAGTTTTGAATTGCAGAAGATAATTCCGTGATTGTGCAAATTACCTGTTGGACACCTGTTGCTGCATAGGGAGCTTCTTTAGAAGTTCGAAGGTCAAGAGTCAGTGATCGGCATGCGACTATTCAACAAGTAATTTATGTCGTCGAGTAAAATTCCACTCTGATACATTGAACTGAGTTGAGCCCTCTTTTGAACAATTCTGAATCTTTGCTTGTTATGACTGACCGACTGTCTGTCTGGGTAGGGCTTTTTTTGTTGCCTTCTTCCATCAAGTTCACTCTTGACCATCCAAAGTGAGCCATTGGACAAATGAAAATGGATTCGACAAAAGGAGGAATAGTGGTAGCCGTCAATCATCCGAACAACCAACTTGTCTTGTTGCCTTGCATCGTTCCCAACTCCTCACTTGCGCAGCCTGCGTGACCTCTTAAAAGCTCGACTTTTTCAGAAAGGAATTCGTGACCCTTTTTTTATTGTTGTTACCTCCATTAAAGACAGGAGGAGTAGAATAATAGTTAATTGACACTTTTGAACAACAAGTGCCGACCGCCGCTCTGCGTGTGCGCGCGCCCTCTTTCTTAAACCTCATCATCACTTTTCCGGTCTGTGAAAGGAAGATACTTGTCTGGAATCAGTCTGGAGAACATTGCTGTTATTGAACCAGGAACCATCATGAAACACGTGGAAAAAATAGCTACCAGGTGAGCTGATTTACTTTGCCTCTCCTCTTAATGTCCTTCCTTTATACTGCTGGTCTTCAATGTATCATACGTTACAGTTTATTGGACGGTCCTTTCACCTGTTGCTATTTTTCCCACCTCTCCCTCCTACTAACCTGTACTCTTCATTAGCAATCTACTGATGTGATGTAGGTTCGATCCCGTCTATCAACAGTAATTTCAGGTGAGAAAGAAGTTACTACCAAGTGGATAGTAAAGCCAGTGCCTACTGTGTGGAATGTACGATGTCACCTTTTTACACAAAAAAAAGGTGTGGGTAGGCCAAAATTCCACATTTGTGCCCCCCTCCCCTCTCTTCAGACGCGGAAACACCAACATCCTCAAACCTGTCAATGAAGATCAAGGAAGAGGGCCGTCATAACATCTTGCTCGGGACGGTAGTGTACAAGCACCTTGAAATTATGAACCTTACGTGGCTCATCATCATCATTCTTAACTCTGACACAAAACAACCAACGGGGGAAATTTTGGGCGGTATTTTTTATGCAGGTCGGCTGCATTGCCCCCCCCTCACCCGCCACAAGGTTGTCTAATTCAGAGATGTGCAGTCGGCGGTGGACCCGCCAGGGTCCTGGGAGCCTCTGCCCCCCCCCCCCTTGTACATTAGGCAGTGTTATGGTTTATAGTTGTGGGTGGGACCCCATTTATCTCCCGGAATCCAATATTTTTAGATGCAGTCTGCCGCTGAGTGCAGTAGATAGTTGTCAATAAGTTTATATTAGCATAGGGAAGGCTAGACAATTCCAAAACTACGTTCATCCACTCAGCAATGCAAACAATTCATTATATCACCTTGATGATGGCACTTAAATTTCTAGTGCAACGTGAATCTAAGTGCTATGTTGATAAGGAAAAACAATTAACGATCTAATGGTGAATAGATACTAATTACTAATAATGAGTTTTGCTTATTACGGTGTTAATGTTTCAGCCATTAAATGGCCAAGGGACGATCTTAAAATTTCGACCATGTGAATATGTGTTTGCCTGTCTCATGATGTTAGGTTGCAATGGTCGTGCTTCTCACGCCACTACTATAATACAATATATATTGGCATGTAGCTATGTTTTTTTTTTTTTGTGGCAAATATGACTTCCTTCGTCTGTGATTTATTTCTTTTAAACACAAAAGAGGGAAATGCCAAGAGTTGTTTCTGTCGAATGAAATGTAAAATTAATGCGTATTGCATCGCATGGCAATGTGTCACTATTCAGAGGAATGCTATAGGCGCAGCGCCTGCTCTAGCTCTTATGCCGCCCCGGACAAAAAGACAAAAGGACAAATTGACGCCCCTTGAAGCAGCGCTCTGTTTGCGTGCTCTGTTCTCACACGTACAGCCAAAATGGCGCCCCGGACAAATGTTCGAGTTGCCCCCCCCCCCTTAGAGCGGGTCCTGCTATAGGCCGGCTGTCACTTTAGCCTCACCACTTTTCGATAACTGTGTGACTAAAATGGACATCTTATGAATGTCATAGACGCCGGTTCGATCCTAATGAGAATTAATCACTTGTTGAATGATTTCAATGACAATTTAAAGCAGTGTTTTTCAACCAGGGTTCCGTGAGGTCCGCCCAAGGTAAGGTAAAATATAAAAATAACAATGAAAACACAAGAAACGAGAACGACTTTTGTCTGATGAAGATGAACTTCGGGCGTCTCAAACATTAGGCCACGAATTCAACTCCTTATGCGAACACACACACCTGTATCAATTAATGCTTTTTTTCCTGTCACTGTATGGGGTTCCGCGAAAGGTCTAAATGTTCCAAAGTGTTCCGCGAGAAGTGTAAATGCTCCAAAGGGTTCCGTTCCAATAAAAAGATTGAAAACCCCTGATTTAAACGTTAGGTGCACATCAGTCGAGCGCCCTCTACCAATTGTATTTAGTCTTAGAAACAGTAGCAGGTAGACGCTAACTAAATCAACCCCTCACATTGCGGTTTCTTGACCTTTTTTTCTCACATCATGTTCTCACTCGCCTACTACTGTTTATCTTGTTATTTTTCATTCAGGGTCATTGCCAAATATTGAAAGTCGAAGGGTGAGAAGAAGGGGCCCATGTATTCATAAAGGATTCGTCCATTTTTTATTGCCAAATATTTTCTTCAATTGCAATCCATGAAATTTAAATTTCTTTTTTTTTTTGGCCAGCATAGTAATAAGTAGTTCGAAACCCGCTTTGGTGGTGCAGGAGGTGGCTCGATACTGGATCGGGGTGGATTGACTTCTTTCGGGCGGGAAAGAAGTCCTGAGGACGCCTTCCGGCAAATGGGAAGTAAATCCGTGGCCCCGTGTGGTATGCGATGTCATTTGAACATTAATTAAAGAACCCTCTTTAGTATGCAATAGGTAACAAAAAAGCAACTCCTAACCCTTTTCCCACCTATGGCAGGGTCGGGAAGCCATCTTGTTCCTCTGAATGGACACTAGGGCGATATGATGGGCGGTGTTTTTACACAGCCGGTTGCCGACCAAAGCTGCAAACCCCTATGCTTATTTATCATCGGTCTCCCGTTCGTTGGGGAATTCCAGCGACGCCAGGGGCTAGCTCCTACACCTGGAAATTTTGCCCCATCTACCCGTTGCATAGTAGAGAGGGTTCTTTGACGTGCAAATGCCATCGTACACCACACGGGACCTTGGTTTTACTTCGTAACCGAAAGAAGGCGCACTCGGGGCATCCCTCTAATCCAGCTCGGTCCAATATCGAACCTAGAACTACTGACGCAGTTACTGAACGTGCTACCCACTGCGCCACCGAGGTGGATCTAGTATGCAATGGGTAGATGAGTTTAAATTCCAAGGTTCAGGTACTCATCCTCTGGCGTCCATGTGTTACTAAAATACCGGTAGCCATTGTCGCGGCCCTTTCGGCGCCATTCGCGGTAGGCGTGATTCACGGTCGGCGCCGGTCGCGGCCCATTGTTGGAGCCATTCCGGCCTTTGTCGCGGGTTGTTTTTCTTCGGACGAGGAGGCAAACCTGATTAATTCCGCTGCATGAACGGTGTTTACGGTCTTGTAATGAGAAGAGGAGAGGAGGAGCTGGTTAGGTCCATCGCAAGGATGCAGGTTATCGGAAGCGCCCGGGGCAGTGGGAACAGACATGGGGGCAGGTTGTACGTAGGGGTATGATAATGTATGGGTGGATGGGAACCTGGTGGGTGATAATTGGGAGTGGAGGGCCAAAACCCATAGACCCGACCCTGCCACAGGCGGGATAAGGGCATGATGATGATGATGAACGGTGTGCGCATGAACGGACTGCTTGTTTGACAAAAGCAGTCACCTGTCTGAGATGGTCGAGGTGCTACATACTCATTTAAATGTCCATGGTGTATCAGAGGCGGATCCAGGGGGAGCAATTGCTGCATTGCTCCCCCCTCAGTGTCTCAATGGGGCGCATATTTCATCTGATGCTTCATTAAACTTTGCAACTGATGAGTCATTTTTGAATTGCTGTTCCCATTTGTATACTGCTGGTCCAACAGTTGCAGTCCAATTTGCAGTTGGCTGAACCACTGAAGACAGGACATTGTTTAAAGGGCAGTAGAAGACCTATTGTAATTGCTAGCTAGAATTTAACAAGGGGATTTTGAATATTTAAAAATATTTGGGGTGCACTTTTTTGAAGTGCCCCCCCCCCCCTCGATCCGCCCCTGTGGTGTATACCCATCGACTCACTACCAATGGGTACCGGTCGTGCAGATGGCCTGGTGGTTCACATCACCTGTAGATGGGAGGGCAATGTGGTTCAGGTTACTATTTTTAGTCTCTAATTCGGGCACATTAGGGAGCGGCGAATTGCGTCGGACACACCAGTTCTCGTCTGATCACTGAAGTTAAGCAGCGCAACCCCAGCTAGTACTGACATGGGTGGCCGCTTGGGAAAACTGGGTACTGCTAATACCCGAAAATCGTCGCATTAGTGTAGTGTCTGTGCAGTCTCTGCATAAGAACTATGCTGTGGACGGGGCTCTAATGACCTTGTAGTTGAAGGGCCCTAAAACACAAACAAACAACAATCGGGCACATTCTGTAGTCGTTTATCTGTATTGGTCCTGACATGCTAAGTTATTTTGGTACTAGATTCAAGCCCACCTTCTTCTCCTCTCTTCCCTTCCGTAAATAGTATATCTCCTATGTCTATTTTATATCTGACGTCACAACTGTAATTTGATTCCTGACAGGTATTCAATTAAGGTATTGGTTATTTTCGAATTTGAACAATGAGTCTATTTCCCTCGCCTGCTTTTATTCTGAAGCATAGGCCTAGTTCAGGTCTCCCACCCTCTTTCCTCACTTTCCACCTTAACTTCCTTTAGATCCTGAAGGAATTCCAAAGGCATTCCGATAGATTAAAACGACTGGAAAATGAATTGAGGACTACAATGGTCCTACCATCACCCCCTCCTCCCAACCCACTAAAGTCATTTGAAAATTTCATTAAACTGGCCATCGATCGTTTCGTTGTTTAAATATATAGTAAGTTACTAAATCTCATTGACATTCACAACCTTTTTGAGGTGATCAGAAAACCACGCTTTCCTGGTCACACACCGCCCTCACCTCCCCGTTAGAGTTATGGCCGGTGGTCATTGAGCATAGTAAAGGTTATTTGTTTAGGTGTTCAATTGACTTCCATATTAACAAAAGGGTCAAGTGACCCCATTCGTTTCACTTCAGTGGTCAGACAAACCCGACTATAGTAGTTCACGCTCTGCACTAACTACGTCGGCGTGACGCCGACGTGGTTCGTGCATTTGCCAGACGAACTTATGGATGTGGGTTCAATCCCAGTAGGGACACAATAAAACATTTTAGACATTTGTTGACTTGTTACAAGAATTATGTTAGCACATACTTGTGACCTTAAGGCGCGTTCACACTATTCAACTGCCGTTGAACAACTACCGGATGTTGAAAGCCAGTTGATGATAAAGGCGCGTTCACACTATTCAACTGCCGTTGAACAATAGCTGTTGAACAACTATCGGATGTTGAAATCAAGTTGACGATAAGTCAGTCGTTCACACATTTCAACTAGTTGAAATCAACTGATGACTCAACATTGGTGACCCTAGTTGAACAACAAAAGTTAAACCCCTTTCAAATTTGGTTGCTTCAACCAGCCAGTTGTTCAACTATGTTGAATCAAAGTTCACATGATTCAATGTGTCCTCAATTGACCTCCAACTGGCAGTTGGTCAACGGTAGTTGAACAGTGTGAACGTGCCTTTACTTTCAAACAAAAAAAGCAACTCCTAACCCTTTTCCCGCCTATGGCAGGGTCGGGTACCCATTTGTCCCTCTGAATGGACACAGTGTGATATATTGGTCATAGTGTTTTTCTGCAGCCGGTTGCCGGCCAAAGCTGCACCCCTACGCTTATTTATCGTCGGTCAAGTTTTCGTTGGGGAATGCTACCGACGCCAGGGGGCGAGCTCCTACACCTGGAAATTTTGCCTCATCTACCCGTTGCGTAGTAGAGAGGGTTCTTTTACATGCAAGTGCCATCGTACACCCACACGGGACCTCGGTTTTACTTCTCGTCCGAAAGAAGGCACACTCGCGGCTTCTCTCTCGCCCGAAGGAAGCCGACCCACCACGGTCCAGTATCGAACCTAGAGCTACTGGCGTAGTTGCCGAGGGTGCTAACCACTACGCCACCGCAGCGGGTTTTACTTTCAAACAAGACTTTTTAAAATTTTTGAAAGAATCCCTTTTGTCGATAGCTGTATGATGGTAATATTGTCAGCCAAATACTCATCGAAAGTAGAAATGTTGACAAAATCTAAGGAAAACAGGATGTCAACTCCGCACCTCAATGACATTGGATAACATTTTAAGTAGGAGTGTCAAACTAGGGGCCCGCGACGTTTATCTTTGTGGCCCGCAAACAAATGCAACTACTATCTCCTTTCCTGCCTATTGCAGGATGGGGTACCCTTCTTTACCTCTCTGGATGGACCATGGGCGATCTGTTGGGCAATATTTTACTCAACCTACTGCCGACCTAAGCAATAACCCCTCCACTTATTTATCGTCGGCCTGTTTTTCTTTGTTGGTTAACCTTTCTTTCACCGATGCCAGGGGGCGTGCTCCTAAATCAGGAAATTTAGCCCAAACATACCACACTGACCATTATTCGACTTTCCATCCCACTGCAGACTCACTGGGGGGTTTCTCTCTTACCCGAAAGAAGTCAAGCCACTGCTGTTCGTCCTCCGTCTCTCTTCCTTTATCGTTGCACTTCTTTAGACTTATACATACCAAGCCAGAAAAAGAACTAGGAGGACCACCACCCTGACAAATCACCAAAAGTATGAGGCCCTATATGACCAGTGGGTGACCAAACGAAGGGAGAGAGATGTTTTCAAACTAGCCAAGGCTGGGGATAGGGCAATTAAAGATATAACCAGGTCATAGCAGTCGAGTATGATAAAGGCAGGGTTCTGTTCCTTCCTGAAAAGGTAACCAAGAGGTGGGAGAAGTATTTCTACAGCCTCCTAAACGCAGCAGTCGGCAAAGGGACACGGATACCCATTCAACCATCCACGAGGTGGTGGACAGGATGAAGGAGGAAGAAATAGGGCCTTTTGAAAGATGAAAAGCCCCATATCCATTGATATATGACATAGCCTAGGGATCACAGGAATTAGATGGCTAGGGAAGCTGTTTAATAAGATGGCCAATGGAAATAGGATGCTGGCTGCGTGGGGGAGAGTTGGCAGTCCCACTATTAAAGGGCAAAGGTGATGCCCAGGACTGTGGTACCTATAGGGGCCTTAAGGTGATGCCCAGGACTGTGGTACCTATAGGGGCCTTAAGCTGATGAGCCATTCTATGAAGCTATGTATCGTTTGATGAAACCAGTAAGTCCTCAATGGGTGCTCATCGAGCGACAAAAAGGATCTACATGCAATATGATTTGATTTTCGTGGATTTAGAGAAGGCATAAGATACAGCAATATCCCAAGAAATGGGAGCAGGTTCTACGAAGGGACATGTGTGTGCGTAGTATGAGGAGTGGACGGGGAACTGGTGGAGGATAGGCGAGTGGAGAATTAAAACCCGCAGACCCGACCCTGCTGTAAGCGGGAAAAGGGTATGATGATGCTCCCTAATTCTCCAACTTCTGTTTCTACTTAGCCCTCCCCAAATCCTGACCATGTTATTTTGCCATAGGCGGAAATACTCACAAGTGCCCCATCCATCGATTGGTGATTGTGTCACCAAGAGATATCAACAGACGCCAGGACTTTGCCTTACCTTTCGCTCATACTACTGTACATAGCCACCGTTGGTCCCGGTCAGGATGGAACCTGTTCAAGATCGACCTAATTTTAGAGCTGTAGTCGTTGGCCAGCGCACTCGTATCCAATGAATCCTACTGGAACGGTTGAAGTTAAGCAACGCAATCCTAGATAGTACTGACCGCTTGGGAAACCTGGGTACTGCTAATACCCAAGCGTCGTAACAGCGCAGTGTCTGTGCAGACTCTGCATGGACAGGGCTCTAATGACCATTGTAGTTGAAGGGCCCTAAAACACCAACGAAACGAAATGGAACGGTTGATTGATTGGCTGGTTTTCCATGACACTGGACCATGTTCTTGACTATCATTTTAATTAAATAGCCGTCCTATCAACCTTGAACGTCATCCTTTGGCTGGCTTTAGAAAGGAATTGGATATCTCTTGACAGCCAAAAAGTACGTTAGCCTGGGTCTTTTCTATTCAAGCCATTTCTGAATCAGAGGTCATGGCCTCCATTTTTTTTCACTTATTAGTAGTAAACAAGTTCTTGAAAGTCAATGGACCAGATCTTAGAAATGAAATTTGACCTTATCTGCTCCCCCTCTTATTAGGGTCATTCGTAAATGATTTTCTTCCCGCCTGTTGAAAGGAAGGAATGGTAATGGGAAATATGATAGGAACGTTGCAGGTGTGGATCACTGCAAGCAGAGGAAGGTAAACTATATGGCGGAACAAGGTCATTGTTGAGGTTAGACAGATATTTTAATATGACCCACTGATCCATTAGGTCAAAGAATCGGATGCGAACTATGAATTGGTGAATTTTTCATTTTTTTACGTGTCCACTTACAGCTTGAATCTTCACGCCAATGGGGGGAAAGGAGATACCAACACGAAACAAGACGTACTGCTAATTTGCGTCTGTTTTTCGTACAGGTGACATCATATACTTGACCCAGGATCACAATTTTAATTTCCATTTGGCGGAAGACACGCTCGAGGCCTTCCCGTCACTTTTAAGATTCCACAGACCTTGGTCAGAATCGATCGTAAGACACACGCATATCTTTCATATTAACTGCGAGAATTGGCAGTTACAACTTTCCTTGAACCAACTGAAAAAGTTGGACATGAGCCACTAATTGTTATCTGTAACCAGATTTATTTTGTTTCTGTTATAAACGTTAAAAATCACGTCACAGAGGTCGCTTTAGTCGCCACACCTGGGGAGGTCGCCAAGTGGCACCATTCTCTGAAGTAGGAAGCTAATGCTAGCCCGTCAATGAGATGAATTTAGTGTTTTTTGTCCTTCCTTGGCCCGTTGGTACCGGGAATAATTTCTGTGGGCCAACTTCTTTTATCGACGCCAAGGAGACAAGTTCACGGGGTTCTCTATTTCACTCTAAGTAGAAAAATTTCACGTGGAGGGGACACACTATACGTGGGGAACCACGACTTCCCTATTTTCCTACCCTGATTTTCCTCCATCTGCGCCTATATGCTTTATATGTTTTCTGGCAAGTGGGGTCTTGTGTGACCGCCGGGTCCCAATAAAGTTGAAAGACGAAGTTTACAGAACCGTCATTAGGCCCGCTATGCTGTATGGCTCAGAGTGTTGGGCAGTTGGAAGGACCATGAAAAGCAACTGCAAGTGGCTGAGATGCGAATGCTGCGCTACATGTGTGGGGTGTCACGATCTGACAGAATCAGAAACCATTATGTTGGAGGAAGCTTAGGGGTGGGTTGTTGTTTGTTGGTGTTTAAGGTCCCGTCAACTACGAGGTCATTAGAGACCCGTCCACTGCGTAATTCTAATGCATAGACTGCACCGACACTACACCAATGCGACGATTATTGGGTATTAGCAGTACCCAGCTTTCCCGAGCGACCACCCATGTCAGTACTAACTGGGCTTGCGTTGCTTAACTTCAGTGATCAGACGAGAGCAGGTGTGTCCAACGCAACTCGCCGCTCCCCTTAGGCGTGGGAGACATTGCGGAAAAGATGAGAGAGAATCGGTTGAGGTGGTATGGGCATGTGAGGAGGATGGTAGAGGAAGAGCTTATTAGGTCTATTGTGGGACTGCAGGTAGTTGGGGACACCAGAGGCAGAGGGCGACCAAAACGGACGTGGGGGCAGGTGGTGCAAAGGGACTTGGAGGCGTTAGGGGTGGAGGGGGACTTGGTGGGGGATAGGCGGGATTAGAACCCGCAGACCCGACCCTGCCTCAGGCGGGAGAAGGATGAGATGATGATGATGACTGCGCCTATATGTTTTCTCTATGTAGTGAGTTCTTTGAGTTCAGTTCAACGAAAGATGCATTTGGAGTTTTCCTCTTGCCTGTAGGAACTTTATACACCCTATCGAGTCATATCGCCCCCCTCCTCTCAGAAAATGCTGGTTCACCATATCTACAGTCATATCCCCCCCTTCAGAAAATCCTGGCTACGCCACTGGTGCTGAGATTTGGGCGTAAGACCGTACCTCAGTGACGTAGCTAGGATATTTTGCGCCCGGGGACGAATTATAAAATTGGCTCCCCAGTACCAATCCCCTTTAATCACATTTTTCTATTACAATTCTATTGCAGTGATTTTGCGACTGATTCATTACCCTCGTTCTCTTATTATAATGTAACGTTGTAAGCCTCATTTTGGTGCCCCTGTACCCTGGCGCCCGAGGACATATGTACCCCCTTCCCCCTTAGCTACGCCTCTGCTATACCATTCTAATAGTGATTACGTCACCTATTCCTTTTGCCCCACATTCGGTAAACATCTATTCCGTGATTTCTTTAACCGGTAGTCCTTTAGAGCAGTGCTCCGCAACCGGTATGAAGCACAGATGCGAAGCTTTTTTATGTGCCACGGAATTCTAAGAAGAACTTTGGTGTGCCGTAGGTGAGAAAAGGTTGCGGAGCACTGATTTAGAGTGTACCCACCTAGACCACCATGGCTTACTACAGTATTTGACTTAGACAATTCGTCGATGTATGCAGGTTCACCCCTGGTGAACGATTGTGCACCATTGTTTTTGGTTGAGAAGTAGATCTACTTCTTACTTCTGTTCATTTTTCGCTCAAGTTTACAGTCAACAAAAAAATTGTATTTGCACACCATAAAAATTTTCACCTCTGGCCAAATAAATTAAAATTTCTAGTAAGGAAAACATTTTCATAGTATTGCTTGAATTCAACAAACCTCCACCTCGGTGGTGCAGTGGGAAGCGTGCTCGGCAATTGAGTCAGTGGTCCTAGGCTCGATACTGGACCGAGGCGGGTTGGCTTCTTTCCGGCAAGATAGATACCCCGAGTGCACCTTCCTTCGGATAACAAGTAAAACAGAGGTCCCGTGCAAGAGAACGCTCTCTACTTTGCAACGAATAGATGAGGCAAAATTTCCAGATTTAGGACCTCTCCCCCTGGCGTCGGTGGAATTCCCCATAGGTGGGAACAGGGTTAGGAGTTGATATTTTACTGTATGCCTAATACAATTACCGTATTATCTCGCGTATAATACGCACTTTTTTTTCCCGATTTTCGTTTTTGTTGTTTGTTGGGTTTAAGGTCCCGTCAACTACAAGGTCATTAGAGACCCGTCCACTGCATAGTTCTAATGCATATGCTGCACAGACACTACACCAATGCGACGATTATTGGGTATTAGCAGTACCCAGCTTTCCCGAGCGACCACCCATGTCAGTACTAACTGGGCTTGCGTTGCTTAACTTCAGTGATCAGACGAGAACTGGTGTGTCCAACGCAACTCGCCGCTCCCTTTTTTTTTTACCCCGAAAAATTGGATGCAAAGTCTGGGTGCGTATTATACATAGGTGTAAAAATTTCAGCCATTATCAGAGAACACTAAACACGCGTAAAGAATACTGGATCATCCATCGAAAGCAAGAAGAGACATGATTGCTTATTAACCTCATTTACAGTACCTGGCCATATTAATGTAACCACTGGACATTTTCATAATTTGCAAAATTTTTGTAATACTTTTGAATACTTAGTAATTCAGTTGTTACACACCCTTTATGGCAGACATGCCATCATCCAGGGTGTGCACAAATTGTTTCTCGTGATTCATAAGCAGAGCAAGACAGTGCTCTTTATGTGGGTCCTGGGGCATGTTGGCATTATGTCCAACCAGAGGGCGGATTCCGATCCCCGTCAGGTGGCCTACCTGTCAGAAGACACTGGCATTGTTGTTCCCTCCTGATTCCTTTCTCATGGTGTGGCAGGCCGTCCATGATCACTGGTGGTCCCAGCAGTTTGCCACAGGACAGTACCTTAACTAAGGAAGTGTGGGCCACCCCAGGTAACACCACTCACACCATGACAAAAGAGGTGACACCAGAACAGAAGAAGGGACAGAGCAGGTAGAGAGGTTTTCTTAACTGAATGGGGGGGTGACACCATGGCATACCACACCGGGAGATGCCAACCCTAGCAACGCTTCTGCAGCTGGATATTAGCTGGTGGTCACATTAACATGGCCAGGTACTGTAACTTCTATTAGATGCTCTTTTGAGTTAGTTTTATAAATATAATATTTAGCTATAAAAGTCCTGTAATAAAAATGAATATCGTAAGTCCAGTTATGTCCAACAATACCGATTTTAAAAGCCTAAAAATTCTTCCCAATTGTCATCTGAAATAATTGGGAACTGGCAAACTTAGCCTGCGTATTATACATGAGTATTGAGATTTTTACATGAAGGTAAATCGTGGAACTTGGACTGCGTCTTATACGCGAGATAATACGGTATTTCAATATGTAAAAAATAAACTCAAAAGCAGTCAATAAACATTTTAAAATTTAAAAAAATGTCAAAACTTATGATAATGCAAAAAAATATTGGGGCACCTAAAAGCTCAATTGCTTAGCTCGTCATCATCATACCCTTATCCCGCCTGTGGCAGGGTCGGGTCTGCGGGTTCTAGTCCTCCACTCCCCTCTATTTCTCACTAGGTCCTCATCCACCCCACACAATGCCATGTCCTTACGGACAACCTGTTCCCACGTCTGCTTTGGTGTCCCCTTACCCCGGGTACTACCGACCATCGGCATTCCTGGGATACACCTAACGAGCTCCTCTTCCCCTCTTCTCATGACGTGACCATACCACCTCAGTCTATTCTCCCTCATCTTTTCGGCGATGTCCACTTCCCCAGACTGCCTCTAATATACAGTAGGCCTACGCATTCCTAATTCTATCAGCTCTCGACACGCCACTCATGTACCGCAGCATATGCCTCTCGGCTACTTGCATTCTATTTACATGGCTTTTCCTCACTGCCCAGCACTCTGATCCATACAGCATAGCTGTCCTAACCACTGTCCTGTAGATTTGTTGTTTTTGTTGTTTGTTGGTGTTTAAGATCCCGTCAACTACAAGCTCATTAGAGACCCGTCCACTGCATAGTTCTAATGCATAGACTGCACAGACACTACACCAATGCGACGATTATTGGGTATTAGCAGTACCCAGCTTTCCCGAGCGACCACCCATGTTAGTAGTAACTAGGCTTGCGTTGCTTAACTTCAGTGATCAGACGAGAACTGGTGTGTCCAACGCAAATCGCCGCTCCCCTGTCCTGTAGAACTTCCCCTTCAACTTGATAGGGACTTTCCTATCGCACAGGTCTCCGCTTGCCATGTCTCTATTTCAGCCACCCTCCATTGATTCTACGGGTCACATTCAAGTCTATCTCCCCATTGCTTTTGAACGGATGAAAAGATATGGACTAAGTGCTGAACCATGGTGCACCCCAATTTTCACTGGAAAGCCCCCAGTATTTTCCCAAGGTGTCCTTACCCTGGCTATGGAGTCATCATACATATCCTGGACTATTCGAATGAACCTTTCTTCTACCCGCCCCCCCCTTTTCCGTAATACTTCCCAAACAACCTTTCGTTGTACACTATCATAGGCCTTCTCAAGGTTGATGAAGATAGCATGGGGATCTTTCTTTGCTGCCCTATACTTTTCTACCATCTGCCTCAGAATGAAGATTGGCTCCATTGTGGACCTACCTGGCATAAACCCGAACTGATTTGCATGGACACTAGTACTATCCTGGAGGCAACGTTCCATTACTCTCTCCCAGAGCTTCATGGAGTGGCTCATTAGCTTTATACCTCTATAGTTGCCACAATCTTGGACATCCCCTTTACCCTTGTAGAGTGGTACTATCAAACTCTCACGCCATGTAGATGGCATTCTATCTCCACTAGATGTCTTATTGAAAAATTTCCCTAGCCACCTGGTACCTGTCCTCCCCAGACTATGCCATACTTGAATGGGGATTCCGTCTGGGCCTACAGCTTTTCGAAAAGGCCTTCACACCAAATAGACTTTAAAACTTTTTATTGATTACTTTTGTGCTCTGTTTCTTTTTTAAATATTGAAGCAAATGTATGATCCCGCCGCGGTGGCGTAGTGGTTAGCACGCTCGGCGTGCTAACTGGACCGAGGTGGGTCGGCTTCTTTCAGGCGAGAGAGAGGCCACGAGTGTGCCTTCTTTCGGATGTGAAGTAAAATCGAGGTCCCGTGTGGGTGTACGATGGCTCTTGCACATAAAAGAACCCTCTCTACTACGCAACGGGTAGATGAGGCAAAATTTCCAGGTGTAGGAGCTCGTCCCCTGGCGTCGGTAGCATTCCCCAACGAACACTAGACCGACGATAAATAAGCGTAGGGGTGCAGCTTTGGCCGGCAACCGGCTGCAGAAAAAAAACTATGATCAATATATCGCCCTGTGTCCATTTAGAGGGACAAGATGGGTACCCGACCCTGCCTTAGGAGGGAAAAGGGTTAGGAGTTTGTTTTTTTTAAGCAAATGTATTACTGGAAATTTTATTTGGCCACAATTGAAATTTTTTAGGGTGTACAAATACTTTTTACTGATTGTATTTGGATTCAACACGTAATTAAAATAGCTCGTTTTTAAAATAAAACTTCATTGTGAGTAAAGTAGTCATCAAGGGCATTTCACTATCTACGTGTAACAACAGATAGGATGTTGTAATTTTAATCCGTATGTGAATCTACGACTTCTTTAGAATCACAATTTGCTTTAATGACTTACAGGTCGACGTCAAATAAAATAAACTGCAACGTTTGCATTTATAACACGTCACATAATGTATGGTAAATCCATCCTTAAGAGAATCAACTACTGTAAATACAAGGCGGAGAGGGAGAGAGAGATCACGTTAAGTCACTGCTGTGTCCGTAGATTCGAACCGAAACCATAACACTGCCGATTAAGCAAGATTAGCGACAGGGTTATTGAAGTACACTAGAAGTCCATTGCAGAGAGAACCAACTGCAACATTTAGGTTCTCTAATGGGCAAAAAATAACACTTTTTTTGCATAAATTTTAAATGAATATCACAAAAGAGAAGAAAAATCTCGCCTCGGTGGCCCAGTTGTCGGTAACTGCGTCCGTGGTTCTAAGTTCGATACTAAACCGAGGTAGATTGGCTGATAGTTGCCCAAGTGCACCTTCCTTCGGATGACAAGTAAAACGGAGGTCCCTTGTGGTGTACGATGGCATTTGCAAGCCAAAGAACCCTCTCTACTATACAACGGGCAGATAAGGCAAAATTTTCCACTTTTTGTTTGTTTTGTTGGTGTTTTAGGGTCTTTTAACTACAAGGTTATTAGAGCCCCGTCCACTGCATAGTTTTAGTGCAGAGACTGCACAGACAATATTGACTACATTAATGCAACCCATGTTAGTGCTAGCTGGGGTTGCGTTGCTTAACTTCAGTGATCAGACGAGAACTGGTGTGGCCAACGCAATAAGCCATTTCCCAAAAATTTCCGGGTGCAGGAGCTCGCCCCCTGACGTCGGTGGAATTCCCCAACGAACGATAGACGACGATAAATAAGCATAGAAGTTGCAGCTTTGGTCGGCAACCGGCTGCGTAAAAGTACTGTCCAACATATCATCCTTGCAGTGGCGTAGCTAGAATATTTTGCGCCCAGGGACGAACTATAAAATTGGCGCCCCCGCCCCCTTTAATCAGATTTTTCTATTACAATGGATATGAACGTCTGTGCAGCCACGCTGCCACTGCAGTGATTTTGTGACCGATTTATTACCCTTTTTCACTTATTATAGTGTTTCTACTGCAGATGGTTGAGAAGCATAGAGTAGGTGGCTTCAAGGTGAAGGTAGGGCTTCATCAAGGATCAGCTGCCAGCCCATATCTATTTGCCTTGACAATGGATGACCTGCTGACAGGAATAGGGGAATGCCCCCAGTGCTTGGTATTTGCTGACGATATAGGAAGGTTAGAGGAGTCCCAAGAGGAGGTTCAACAGGGCTTACAGGACATTACAACAGCAATGGCAAAGGGGGGCCTGAAGGTGTACATGAAGAAAACAGAGTACAGTACTTAGCTTTCAGTTGGAGCGGCCAGGACCAAGATGGTGTAGTTCGTTGTGGAAATTAGGTGCTACCAGCAGTGAAAGAGTTTAGGTATCTAGGATCAGTGATTCAAAGCAACGCGGGAAATCGACTCCGACTTTACCCACAGAATCAATGCAGGATGGCTAAATTGGAGACAGGCAAGTGTTGTGCTGTGTGACCGCAGAGTCCCAATAAAGTTGAAAGGCATCGTTTACAAAACTGTAGTTAGGCCCGCTACGCTGTATGGATCGGAGTGCTGGGCAGTGAGGAAGAACCACGAGAGAAGAATGCAAGTGGCCGAGATGCGAATGCTGCATTACATGAGTGGGGTGCCACGTGCTGACAGAGTCCGCAAGGAGTATGTTAGAGGCAGCTTCGGGGTGGGAGACAATGCGGAGAAGATGAGAGAAAATAGGCTGAGGTGGTATGGGCATGTGATGCGAAGGGGGAGGAGGAGCTCACGCGGTATATTATGAGGCAGCAGATGATGGGTGGCATGAGGAGTACGGGGAGACCGAAGCGGACGTGGGAGCAGATTGTACAGAGGGATATTATTGCATGTGGGGTGGATGAAAGTCTGGTTGGGGATTGACGGGAATGGAGGATTAGAACCCGCAAACCCGACCCTGCCATAGGCGGGATAAGGGTGTGATGATGATGATTTCACTTATTATAGTGTAACGTTAAGCCTCATTTTAGCGCCCCTGTACCTATGTACCTGGACATATGTACCTCCTGCCCCTCTTAGCTAGTGGGAGCGGCGAGTTGCGTTGGACCAGTTCTCGTCTGATCACTGAAGTTAAGCAGCGCAACCCCATGTCGCTCGGGAAAACTGGGTACTGCTAATACCCAAAAGTCGTCGCATTAGTGTAGTGTCTGTGCAGTCTATGCATTAGAATTATGCAGTGGACGGGTCTCTAATGACCTTGTAGTTGATGGGACCTAAAACACCAACAAACAAACAACAAACCCTCTTAGCTATGCCTCTGCACCCTTGTGTCCATTCAGAGGGACAAGAGTTAAGAGTTGCTTGCATAAAAAGGAAGAAGAAAAGTCAACTGTTTAAAGAAGGTTGTATCGCCCCTGCGCTCTACCCGATTTTATCCGAAAGATCACATGACATATTTTGCACATGCCCGTGTGCGATTTCAATTGCACCCAGTACCAATACAAGCGCAGTTAAAACTGTACAGTTAGATCGCTACGTGTGTGGGGAAATCTCATCGAATCTTCAGTTACAATTTTTGAACTGAAGATCTTTTGGAATGGCAAAAGATTGAACTGTGCAGTTGAACTAAACTTCACGTGTGTGGAGTTATCTTCAGTCCACACTGTATAACACCCTCCCCCATAATGTGCGACGTCCTTTGTGGACGTCCCCGTAGTTCAGGACGTATAGTGTGTGTAGAGCAGTGGCAATCGAACTGTACGTGTGGCAAAATTCTGAGTTTGAACTGTGCGTGTGTGGCAAAATCTCTCTCAGTTTTAACTGAACAGTTAGAACTGACGATAAAACGGGGGGGGGGGGGGGGGGGGGGGGGGGGGGCCTTTAATTTTTTTTTATCACGTTCGCGTTCTATAAAAAATAAGAAGCGTGGTCAGATAATAGATACTGTACTATGATGTCGATTTTTATCTTCCGTCAGGCAGATTGTTTATTGTTTTTTTTTTCAGCGAATTGTTATGTGCGTGTGTTATCAGTGTCTTCAATTGAGGACGAATGAAAGAATAAAAATGAAACTAAAAGCAAAAACAGGGTCGGTGGCGATATTGTGTCATGATCGTTTGCTTTCGTATCCCAAATCGAACGTCAGCTCCATTTTGACGTTCTTCCTATCTAGCTAAAATGTTTTTAGATGTTAGTAAGCGGCAATTGAACAAGCAGAAAATATTAAGTTGTTTTAATATGATCCAACTAGAAGAATAGAGTGTCCATAAAATGGAATTAGAAAGTGATTAAGAGTTATTAATGAGGCGATAAAGTTGATGATGCGCCCTAATCGCATCAATGTGTCGACGGCGATGTGGTAATGGTGTCAGACACTCTCCAACGAGTTAAAACACGATTATCATTGATCAAAGTTCAGATTTGTGAAGTTGTTTGTTGGTTGGTACGACGTGTCGATAGTTGGGGATACATTCTGAGGACGAGCATTACTTGATGAACATCACGATGATGATGAATTAAAACGATGATGGCTGTGATTTGTTTTTCATATTTCGATCGTGCATCGTACTGCGGCAATAGTGTGTCTACGAAATAACTAACTTTCGAGTGTTTTCGAAAGAAAAAAAAGTTACACGTGGAAATCTTAAGAAATAATTGAATATCAGTAATCTTTTGTCGCCTATATTTGCGTTGAACATTTACTTCGAAATATATAGGCCTTACAATATATTATTTTACTGAAATCAAGATGCCAAGTTCTAACGAAAATCTGGATCATCCAGAAGCTGCTAATAGGCATAGTTTGCCTCCTCAGTCTAGGGTTTTCCATGAACTCGCTACTAGAACGACTTCTGTGCCTACCAAACTGAATCAGTTGTAAGTATGAATTAATGCGTAGATTATTTATTAGATGACTGTAAATATCGATCGTCAGAATGTCAGATCACCATCAAATTACGACCATCCGTACATAGATCCAATAACAGGGGTGGCAAACCTATTTCTGCTGGAGTACCAAAAACGTATCCCAGGGTACTTCCGATTTTTCTTACAGGAAATGAAAATTCCACCAATTAATTGATTTGGTTTTATATAGGTTTTGGTTATCAATATTTTTTTTATCGCAAACATCTAATATCATATTGTTTACGAGAAAATAGGCTGATACAGGTGGTGTGAAACACCCTGTATATATACATGCCACCTGCCACCAAAATTGTTCTGCGTGCCATAGGTTCGCCACCACTGTCCTATAATTGTTTAAGTTGATTATTAACAGAATTTTCAGCGGGTTTCACTTCAGCTTGCCTGTTCGTTTCTTGTCTTGAATGACTATTTGTATTTCTATTGAATACACTGCAAGCAGCCATGATAGGCCAAATTGGCAGTTGAGAGAATAACTCTCATTCCTGATAATTGACTCATTCAGGAACCCCAAGGAACCTGAAGCATAGCATCTATTTGATGCCGTTTAAGACAGATGCTTCTGGACGAGATCATGGTTCCTCTTAAGATGGTTACATCATGCTAATATCTTAACTCCCTGATCTATATTAGGCCTGATTTCGATCCTACCAGATTTTTTTTAAAAGCTAGCCAAATTCGGCTCATGCGGCAAGTCAGCTGAGATGGTATGGACACGTGATGAGAAGAGCTGATGAGGACCTAGTTAGGGCTATACCAGGCCTGCAGGTGGTCGGAAGTACCCGGGGCAGGGGGAGACCGAAGCTGACGTGGGAGCAGGTTGTCCGAAAGGATATGGCGGTGTGTGGGGTGGACGGTGACCTGGTGGGAATAGACGAGAGTGGAGGGCCAGAACCCGCAGATCCGACCTTGCCTCAGGCGGGATAAGGGTATGAGGATGATGATGATGATGATGATGATGATGAGGCAAGTCAGCTTCTCTAAGCGGACTCCAGCTACCTAGCAGTCAGGGGCGGATCCAGAGGGGGGAGCAATGCGGAAATTGCTTCCCCCTCTCCGTGGCTTAGTGGGGCACCACTGATGAGGCACTTTTGCATTGCTATCCTCATTTCTATACTGTCAGTCCAACAGTTGGCTACTGAAGCTAGGACATTGTTTAAGGGGCAGTAGAGGACCTATTGCAATTGCTAGCAAGATTTATACTAAGGGATTCTAAATATTTAAAAATATTTCAGGCGCACTTTTTTTAAAGTGCCCCCCCCCCCCCGATCCACCCCTGGATCCGCCACTACTAGCAGTTAATCTACAGGCATGGTTGGAGTCTTCTGGTCTTATAGAGGGTGATAAGTGTCAGCAGTCGGCCTACTTGAAATAAGCTGAGGTTAAATAAGGACATTTATATGAGATGGTCATCATATGGATGACCATGTTGAATTGTATCGTAATCGCACTACAAATTTCAAGAACCTCTGCTCTAGATCATAGATACAGCTACAGTGTAGATGTCTGCATTAACCACAGTTTACAGTCACATGTAAACTGACAAGTGACCTCTATAAAGGGACATGATCGCCGCAAGCCTCCAGGATAGCAAGTAGTATATATCCCAGGAGAACTGAAGTTAGTTTATCCACATTCGTGGTTTGAATATACTAATGATTGCGGAAGTCAACCAATTTGCGTAATAAAATTATGATCTGAAGAAGGGTCTCTGTCTATCTTGGTCGACAGGACCCACATTACCCCTGCCTTGAATTTCATTTCCAGTCGTTCCCATCCCACAGCCATTCTTGAGAATCGTGTCTGTGCATTTATATGCTTGTCGCATGTCACATCCTGGGAACTCTACCTACTATGCTGCTGACCTAGAATTAGATTAACCTGCGGTAGCCCCTAATTGATTTACAGGGATGTACTGTCCATCAGATGATGTACTGTACCTCCCTTTCCAAAGTGTGGGGAAACGCCAGACCTCAGTTACCGGTTTTCGACGGTGGTTATCGGGGTTTACGGAAGTTTCGCCCCTGAGTACTTTTCGCCTCCGACCTTTCGCCCCTTTAAGGGCAAATGACCGGTTTTTTTTTGTTATTCTGTTTTTATTTAGAAAAACAGCATTGTTCATTGGACCATTTGCTGAGTGATCATCATCATTATCATCACACCCTTATCCCGCCTGTGGCAGGGTGGGGTCTGCGGGTTGTAGCTCTCTACCGCCTATCTCCAACCAGGTCCTCGGACAACCTGTTCCCACATCTGCTTCGGTCTCCCCCTGTCCCGGGTGCTACCGACCACCTGCATTCCTGGAATGCACCTAACGAGCTCTCTTCCCCTCTTCTCATGACGTGTGCATAGCTCCTCAGCCTATTCTCCCAAGTTGCGTTGGACACACCAGTTCTCGTGAGATCACTGAAGTTAAGCAGCGCAAGCCCACGTCAATATCAACATGGGTGGTTGGTGAAAGAATGTTGGGTGCGGCAAATTAACCCTCTTCTTCATCCTTTCACCTACGTCCTTATCTCCCGCGGGCAGCCTCCTAAGGGTTCATCCTGTTATGGCTGCCTGGCTTACTCCCCAACCCACAAACTAATCAAGCATCAAGTTCTCATTTTTGGTGATGTCCACCACCCCAGACATTTATTTCTTTTCTCTGTTTAGTATAATAATAATTTTAAAAAATAAAAAAGACAAACATAAACTAAAATTCAAAGTTGTGTGCTATTCCTTACAGAAAGTCCATTAAATTTCTATTGTTGATGTCCTCCACAATATGTAGAATTCTTGCCGAAATTGCCGCATATTTCTTGAACGCCAACATAAACTAAAATTCCATAGCCCTCCCAGGGGCGAAAGCTCCGGGGGACGAAATGTCGGAGGCGAAACGTCGGTGGCGAATGTTCCAGATCCCGGTTATCGGTTTGATCCTAATCGAAGTTAGTTGAAGTCTTCCTTCAAGGGCGGGGGGACCAAATGGAAACAGAAGAAAATGAGAGATGAATACTGGTAATATTGAAATGGCCCGGAGAAAAATAGTGGTAGACTCAAGATTGAACTGTTGGACGAGTGTTTTACATGGCTAACTGGTGACCAAATGCTTCAACCCTTTTATTCATTTTTTATTAGATGTGTGGACAGGTTTATTCTAAAGAACAAATTAGGAGACCTGGATGTCATAGTTTAATTGATAGCTTGCTTTGGTCTTGAACTCATGCTACGCAAGTATGATCCTGATTGAGGTCGGTAGCAAGCTTTCAGGACGCGAGGGATGGAAACCACAAGTAGGCCTACTTCTTGCGTAGTTGATTAACCCAATTAAAGTAAACATGAAGAAGACAGAGTACCTAGCTTTCAATTTTAGTGGCCAGGGGCAAGGGGGGTGAGATACGTTGTAGCAAAGAGGGTGTATCAGTGAGGCAAGAGTCTTGTTACTTAGGATCAGTCTTCCAAAGCAATGGGGAGATAGATTCCGGCGTGACCCATAGAATTAATGCTGGGTGGTTGAAGAGGAGTCCTGTGTGATCGGCCGGGTGCCAGTAAAGTTAAAAGGCAAAGTTTACAGCACAGTCGTTAGGCCCGCTTTGTTGTACGGTTCAGAGTGCTGGGCAGTTAGGAAGAACCATGAAAGGAGAATGCAAGTGGCTGAGATGCGAATGCTACGCTACATGACTGGGATGTCACGAGCTGACAGAGTCAGGAATGATTATGTTAGAGGTAGCCTAGGGGTGGGAAACATCGCGGAAAAGATGAGGGAGAAGCGGTTGAGGTGGTATGGGCATATGATGAGGCGGGAGGAGGAGGAACTTATTAGGTCCATTATGGGTATGCACGTGATTGGAAGCACCAGGGGGAGGGGAAGACCAAAACGGACGTGGGAGCAGGTGGTGCAGAGGGATATGGAGACGTGCGGGGTGGAGAGGGACTTGGTGGGAGATAGGCGGGAGTGGAGGATAAGAACCCGTACACCCGACCCTGCCACAGGCGGGAGGAGGGTTTGATGATGATGATGATGATATGAGCGCCTCAATGCAGGAATGGTACTGATTGTGGCCTGGGTGAGAGACCTGAGGCCTGTCTCCTGTTGGATTAGTAATGAAGCTATGACCCGGGTATGATGTCGATTGCACCTGGACGACTTTCATTCACGGAAATAGTGGAGTTCGGTAAAAATGAGAGATTTCGTGTTGTAACGATGGCTGATAGATTTTATCAATAGATAAACAACGTCTAAATTTGGCACTTCTAATTAAAAGTCCAGGCAGGGAGGACAACTAGGAGAAATCTTGGTTTTCTCCGCGCTAAACGGGTTTTGGTCTCCTTCAAAAATTTAGATTGGAGTTAAGAGATAAAATGTAAATATTGCGTATGATCGTAAATTTGTCGTTAAGGGTGGTTCATTTATTACGTCGGCTCACTCAAAATTATAGGATTATTTTAGGTTTGAGGCTGTTTTGAAATGAAGGGGAGCGAGTACATACTGTACCTCTCACCAGCAAAAAAAATGTTTTGAATTTGTTCGACAAATTCGTAACATCAGGTGAGAGTCGACGTCACTTGCTGTTATGACATCATGGATTTCAAAGTGTCTATATTTTTTTTTTAAACGGAATTACTAGAATGAGAAAAATTAATAAGTCATCTAAATGTGGTAAACATTTGATATTCAAGGTGGAAATTAAATAATAAGTGGGAAGGAAAAGCTTTTCAACGAATCAGCTGACGTAATATAGGAACGATCCCTTTGCATTTTGTCGAATTTGTAGTATTTATTAATGAGCGTCCCTGAAAGTCGGTTTTTAGCACCTGTCTGTCCGCGAACGACACTTTTGATTGCATAACAACGCAATTTGTCGAAAACATCAACAGAAATACTTCTAGTAGTATACTTCCTCTTTCCCCGATACATTTAGCTGGTCCTCCTCCTGTCCCTCTCCCTCTCGTTGCCCTCCTCCGCAGGACGCTTTCAGGATCTTATTAATACTAGAAGAAATTCAAGATCGTAAGCCGGATCATCTTAATAATTTATTTTGGCAAAAGAGTAGACTGACTCATTTGGTATACACTGAGTCGTGGAACAAATTCAAAGACAATGAATGAAGTTGAAGGAGGGGCCTAAATTACACAATCATGCAAGGAGCTCCGCACTAGAAAAGAGTTCGTTTAAAACCGCAATTAGGTGCACAGGACCAGTAGCGTAGATTAGACTTTCAAGTTCTCTTCTTCAACAAGATATGAACCTAACCATTGTAAAACTCACATCAGGTCATACGAAGCTCTTTTTAGCCTCTTACGACTACTTATCAGTCAGGGATTGCTAGCTTAAGAACTTAAGGGTCCGGTTTGGGAATTTTGTCCATCTTCCTATAGCAGAAACGAAAGTGCTCCCTAATACCATTGAAGATCACAGCTTTATTACTCCCTCGACAGAGAGCTCATCTAGATACCATCTAGAATGGAGGCGTAGCTAAGGTTTTCAGTGCCCGGGGACAAAGTCAGTTTTCGCGCCCCCTCCTGGCCCCCTCATGACAAAGTGTGAACCATAGGGGGGGGGGGGTCCGTCATGCTTTCCCGGAAATTTTTGAGTTTTAGAACGTGAAAACCTGTTATTTCGTGGCATATTTTTTAGGGTATGAATAGGATGTGTAACATAACTTTGGGGCATCCGGGAACAGATGTTCCCCTTGCCCCCAAACTTGATGTAGTCCGTTTGGGATCCGGAACATTCGCCCCTGAGTACTTATCGCCCCCCGGAGCTTTCGCCCCCACACATTTCGCCCCTCGGATGTTTCGCCCCTGGGAGGGCAATGGAATTTTAGTTTATGTTTGCGTATAAGAAATATGCGGCAATTTCGGCAAGAATTCTATATATATTGTGGAGGACATCAACAATAGAAATTTAATAGACTTTCTGAAAGGCATAGCACACAATTTTGAATTTTAGTTTATATTTGTGTCTTTTTTATTTTTTAAAAATTATTATATTAAACAGAGAGAAAAAGAAATAATTGTCTGGGGTGGTGGACATCGCCTAAAATGAGGGAGAATAAGCTGAGGTTGTATGGACACGTCATGAGAAGAGGGGAAGAGGAGCTCATTTGGTCCATTCCAGGCGGGGTCGGCCATCCGGGGGGTGCAGAGGGTGCATTGCACCCGGGCCCCACGATTGAGGGGGGCCCCATCATCAGTACCCATCAGGGCCCAGATCATTGCGAATATTAAAAGTTTAATACGTCCTTGTAGGGGCAACGTCCCTCATTCGACCCTGCCAATGCAACATAAACCTAAACGTAACCTAACAACCCTGCCATTGAGCTACACCAGGGTTGTACAACCTTTCTGGTGTTGTGGGTCATTCGGTTGCTCCATGAACTGATTGCTAGCCACAGGCTGTCAAAACCAAAACGGGTGAAGATAACGTTAGGTGTTACATACTTGAGCAGGTAGGCTATAATGCATAATTAGAAATGATGCACCATGGGCCACATTACAAGCCTCAATGGGCCACAGGTTGGACAACCCAGAATTAGAGGTTAAGAGTCAATAATTTAATAATGCTATTATTTTGGGGTTGTTAAAACGAAAATGCCTTTAATAATCAGAAGTGTAATAAAAAAATATAATGATACAGGTCCAACTGAAAATGTTCCAAGGTGTGGACGTCCACATAAGCTTTCAGGCCAACTCATGAATGCAATGGCGACATATTAGGACACATGGCATCATCCAAAAATGTAATACCTTCCAATATTAGGAAGGATCTCAGAATGTGATAGGAGGGCATCTAAGAGCAGCCCATTTACTCTGAATCCTTTTATTTTTACTTTTGGAAAAATATTTTGGGCCCCCAAAAGGATTTTTGCACCCGGGCCTCTTTATAGAGAAGGCCGGCCCTGATTCCAGGAATGCAGGTGGTCGGTAGAACCCGGGGCAGGGGGAGACCGAAGCAGACTTGGAAACAGGTTGTCCGTAAGGACATGACAGTGTGTGGGGTGACGGGGATCTGGTTGGAGATAGACGGGAATGGAGGGCTAGAACCCACAGACCCCGCCCTGCCACAGGCGGGATAAGGGTGTGATGATAAATGGTGATGACTCAGAAAAAGGTCGGAATGAACAATGGTGTTTTTCTAAATAAAACAGAATAACTAAAAAAATGGTCATTTGCCCTCCCAGGGGCGAAACATCCGAGGGGCGAAATGTGTGGGGGCGAAACTTCCATAAACCATCCGTTTGCTTCCCCCTAAAGTTCGAACTCAAAAAATACCTCTTTTCGCAAACAGATGCATTACTGTATTAGCGCTGCTGAAGTACACTAGTCGGAAGGATTCTGCAAGTAATTGTTGGTTTCTTTGAAGTGACAGGGATCGAGACCTCAAACACACCTTCCACCAGATGCATTTTTTTGTTTCGTTGGTGTTTTAGTGCAGAGACTGCACAGACACTACACTAATGCGACGATTATTGTGTGTTAGCAGTACCCAGTTTTCCACAAGCGGTCATCCATATTAGTACTAGCTGGGGTTGCGTTGTGTAACTTCAGTGATCAGACGAGAACTGAGGTGTCCAACGCAATAAGAACGTAGAGCTGTGACTATGTACGATGTCATCTGAGTGAGCTGCACCTTTTCTACACGGAAAAGAAATGCCTAGCTCTACATTATTAACAGTTGACAGGCCGATGGGGACATCAACTTTCAGATGATAGTGACTGGGAACGCGTAACCCTTGCGAGAGTGATCTTCCTGGACATGTTTCTCGACGAGAAAAACAACTAATGAGCTAACTGGCTATTGTGTGACCCTCGTCAGATCCATTTAGTATCCAGAAATGAAACTTTAGCTTACCTTGAATGTCAACATCTTGAAAGATGGTACTGACTTTTTGGAGTTGACGTCTGAAAAAGATTGGAGTGTAGAGGGAACTACTCCTATGCACTTGGTGGTTTTGTTGATTGTAGAACCCTCACGACCTGTTGTAGTTAGGAGGTCAAAGGTGAAGTCCACCAGGTTCTGTTTTTCAATCGGAGATGAACTGGAGATGCGAATGGCTGCTGGTCACTTGATGATGGGCTGAAGTCCAACGCCGAGGAAGTAATAATGATACAGACGCGTGGACAACGAGCAACGACACGGGTACACGGGCACGTACACATAAACACATACACGCAGAGGGATAGGGCTTGGGCTCACAGAGCGTAAATAATTGCCTGTTGATGTGGTAACGAGAGTCCAGCTCCGTTCCTGGGAATCAGTGCAGGCCCTGATCTCGACTGCTGTGAGGCCATTTTAATATTAGTGTCACGCTGGTGCGCGTGGCTTTAAGATCACTGGAATCGACTTACGTCATCAGTTGACTCTTTAATGAATCGTGGGTGTCGCTCACTACATGGATCTCAAGATCCAGGTGTGGAACCAATGGGCAGAGCTGGTGAATGGTTGAATAGTAGGTGAGTGGGAAGTAGGGTGGGCAACACTAGATGTGGAGGGAATGTGTGCGTATGTACCTTAGAAAACACAAGAGCGATGTTCATTTTCAGATGCAAAAGGGCGAAGGAGGGAGGTAGGGGGTATAAAAGGAGGGCATCCAACATTGCCCTGTGTTGTTGATAGTGGTACGAGATAGGGATTCATCTCATATATTCTCCATTTGCATTCCCTGCATATTCTTGACCATATGCGCGTCCTGAAGACGATGGGGGAGGGGCTGAACTCCCGTTGTTCCGGATGTTGGGGATATGAGGTGCTTCGCCTGTCGCTTGGTAACCGCCTGTTTTGCTGTTTATATATCCCTTCAAATTTGGTCCTCCTCGTTCCCTAATTAGTTGCCATTATGATTGTTTAAACACACTTGAGTAACATCCGAGTGTTTAATTTCATTTCGAGAGTGTGAAGAGGGAGTAAGGACAAAGAAGCCACTGGGATAATCAGGATCAAGAGTGTGGTGGCTAGGGAAACCCATGATTTTTCTGTTTGTCTTTATATCACTGTTGCTATTATTAAGGGATTCATGCCCTCAGCTCCTACAATTGTGTGGACGTTCAAGTTCCGTTTGAGTGGATATTTCCCAAAGCATCGGTCTGAAATGATGTCAAGGAGGCAGGGCGGGAGTCTTATCTTCTAGTAGAAGGTGGATGACAGACCTGAAAGGAGAGGGGTAGATAGATGGTAGGGCCTAATTCATCATTATCACAAACCATGGGCGATTTATTGGCGTACTTTTACACAGCCAGCTGCTAGCCTAATGTTTCAACTCCTATGCTTATACATCGTCGGCCTGTCTTTCTTTATTGGGGCACTTTCCCTCCACCGATGCCCAGGCACCTGAAGGCGCACTGAGTGCCTCTCTGTCACCCGAAAAGAAGGTGAAAATTACGTCGGTCCAGGATAGTAACACTAAGCAGTAGTCCAGCACACTAACACTGCGCCACTGAGGCGGGTCAAACAGGACTATCCTAACCCTTGAGAGGTCAGGGCTAGTGATTTATTTCGAGAGAGGAAATTAGTTTTAGCGTCTTTCGAATGTAAAGTTTAATCTTTGTTTCACAGAGTATCCGAAGCCACGCGCGGATCCAGGATGGGGTTTTTGGGGTTGGAACCCCCCCCATGCACATATAAACTTATTCGCATAATAGCCTAGATCCGCCATTGTCCGAAGCCACCTACATGTAAAACCTTTCATAAACGGAAGGGACATGGACTGATTGACACAACTCCAGATATCTGACCTCTCCTTCTTTTGTCTGTGCTAAGACTTCAGAGCTAACCTATCGACGTAAACTAACCTGTGAAACAAGCAAGATATCGCAGTCCATCAATATCAGCTTCCTTTTTGCGAGGGAAGTTACTGATTATGATTTTCTGCCGGACTCGAACACCCAGTCCGTGGACAACAGACCAGTAGTAGTAGACGCTGCTACGATGGCTCGGAGACGAGGGATAGACTTTTACATATTAGAATCTGGAATTGACACTCGTTGTTCGTCTGAATGACCCCAAGCTGGCTGAAACGTTGCAAGTGCTAGACACACATAAAGATATCATACTTCGAATAATATGCTTGTGAGCATTATGTCATGAATGTTTGAGAGCATTGAAAGATGTCGTGACGCTTGCGAGCAATAGGTTGCTTAATCATCAGGTTATATAAAGTCAATTTTTCAGCTGACAAGGCTATTTATAAATTCTGGAAGGGGACGAAAGTAATATAAATTCCTACTCTTGAAAATCTTTCAAATCTCCATCCCTACCCCTTCTTCCATCGTGTCAATAGAGTCATTAAACATACAGGTGACATAACACACGCACACATACCACATTGGAGCCACAGCTTTACTCGAGGGAAGCCGCCCTTGACATGGCCGTTAGTCGAATGGGAAGTTAATTCCGTGGTTTCATTTGGGGTGTGTCAAAAACTCTCTACGTCAGTGTTTCCCAAAGTGGTTCTTACGGACCCCTTGAGGGGTCGACAGGTGCGTGGGTCAATGGTCAGGGTTTGTATTAGTAGGGGGTCCGTGGGCATAATACGTTTGGAAACCACTGCCCTACATGGAGAGAAATGTGTGAATGGATTATTGCGAGCAATCCCTTGCGTAGGCTGACGTTAAAAAGCCTACTAAATCATACAAAGTTATCCTCGTGGTGAAAAAGATGCACACTATGACGGGACGTGAACCCGTGAGAATGAGGAGGATTTGCAGATGATTGATAGTCACTAAAAATGATGATACTGTACTACTGTATGTTTGCTCTAACAATGAAAGACAGAGAGCGCAAAAATATATACACGTTAAAAATATTTAATATAATCAGTAGTATGGGTACCCACTAATGTTGATTGAAGATGATGATGAATCAGCTGTGTATTATGGTGAAAATAGTGATTGCATAGTAGACATGAAGCTTCCAGTGATTTGATATGTTCGGTTCTTTGGTGTTTTAAGAACTTTCAACTACAATGGTCAGTAGAGCCCCATCCACTGCATAGTTCTAATGCAGAGACTGCACAGATACTATGCTAATGTGATGATTTTTGGATGCTAGCGGTACTCAATTTTCCCAAGCGGTCACCCATTTTAGTATTAGCTGGGATTGCGTTACTTAACTTCAGTAACCAGAAAAGAACTGGTGTGGCCAACGCAATACAGGCGCTCCCATGCGCTTGGAAAAACTGGGTACTGTACTGCTAATACCCAATAATCGTCGTATTAGTGTAGTGTCTGTGCAGTCTCTGCTCTAGAACTATAAGAAAATACATTGGACGGAGCTCTATTGACCTGAAGGACACTAAAACACCAACGAAACAAAATTAAAATTGAATTAAATTTTCGCGGATTTGTGAATTCGCGAATCAGGAAGCGCGAATGCACGAGGGTTGACTGTACTTTTAAGTTGACCCCCTCTTTTGCTAGTCAAATCACGCGCGATTTGCATCAGCAGCCGTAACTCAATGACGTCAATGATTGTTTCACAAGAAAGTGAGCGGCTAAAGAGCACATTGCGATTTTGATCAATGAGTACTGAGTGTATGAGAAAGGAGCGCTTTCGTTCAACTTATCTCTTCTGCTCTCAGTTAGCTTGACTGGTCAATGACGGGAGCTCTGTTTGTCTGCTATGGCCGAGTTAAACAATCAGTTGCCCTTGATCTCATTTTTGTAGCCATTGATTTTACTTTTGTCAATTCTCAGGAAAGGCGCAGAAGAAAAGCTAACGAGCGGTGGCTACGGATCTCCTGGAACTTACCGTAAGATGAGTTCGTCCGCCTTTCTGCCCGCGGCACCCGTTGGCAGCCACGCCTACCTTCCTCGAGCTGCCGCCAGAGTGAGCCTGAGCATGAACAACTTTTTCGGTGGCAGCAAGATGGCAGACACCGGTGGCTGGGTTGATCGTGGTTGGCCCAACAACAAAGACGATTATGAATTGAAAGAGGTCATAGGTAAGAGGAGTCCTTTGTTATGTCATTACTGTTGATGTGAACTAATTAAGGACAACAACTGTATGAATTCGATAAACTGCAAGAGTCGATTTTTGCAATTGCCCGACTTGCTTGACGTAGTCGTCATTGGGTTGCTATCAACAGAAGCCAATATTTGCAGTGTTCCCGTCATTAATGTCATTGATACATGTAGTGAATTTCTTTTGCTATTGGTTTTGATCAGACTGCTAAAGACCCATAATTGTAATGGTAAATCTGTATATAATGCTGGTTACCAAAAAATGGCCGACAAATTAGGTATATTTGTTTGGGTTCCTTACCTTTCGAAATCTACCTATCGACAAGCCGTGACGTCACGATGCCGTTTCCCCCTTTCCCTCCTCGCCCTATCTTCCTATGACCCGCTGTTCACTCTGCGTACGTAGTACTATAGTTTCATTTTCTCTTGGCCGGCTATAAATAGATAAAATTTCGCCTTGAAAGATGAAGGGAGGGAGGGAAGGACAGAAAAATATGTGAGGATCAGTTTTGACTCTAGCGTGATACTTCACCTGAAACAAATGTCAGCAAATGATCGTATACGCCCAATGCCAAACCCATCCGGAAATCATGCACCATATCTAATTCTATAACATTGTTAGGAAGGGCTTTAGGGCAACAACCTTGTTAACGTCAGGGGTTTATATCCTTGTTTACGAATAAACCTTTACGGAAGTAAGAGAACTAACCCACATCCTTCATAGCCTTCGTCCGGCCATCTTTCTATTTCCTGTGGAGGTGGTCGAGAAGTCGGTTACTTTGACCCACTAAAGGTCTTTCACTGGGGCACTGCGTTATGTTAAATGAATCTAGGCAGTAGATGATTTTTCTATATCCAGTAATAGGAACTTTTTCTCTAGATGTTAATGCTGTACCACGTGTCTCCCGATAACAATGCAGAACCGGTTTATTCTCAGATAGAGGGATGTTCTGCCACTTAGTGGTGCTTATCAATGCACCTCAATACCCTTAAATCGCGGAATGTTGTTTAGAAGTAGATTAGTTGTAAGATTTGGATCCCTCTTTTTCTGTCTGATTTCGCCTTTTTCACCTTGAGCCATTGTGTCACTTAACTTGGTTTCAAGTGAAAATATGCGTTTCTTTCCTACAGTTTTGTACTCTTACTCCCTTTCCACCCATGAGCTCGGTGAGCGGTCCACCCATGAGTTGAGCGACGGTGGCTGTTGCTCCTCCAACTGAATCCCTGTTAAGGGTGACGACATTTGTTACCATGATACTGGTCTTGTACAGTATTCCAGAAACATGATAGGAAAGGGCAAAGCTGGTCGTCCTTTATTCATGTTTGGCATGGGACGTACTTAAAAAGGGACTTCTGCGTGACTCCTCTAAGCTTTTCACAGGACCTCCCGCCGCACTTGGGTCTGTTCTTAGTTTTCAAAGGATACCCATTGTGTATCTTGGCACTAAGCCACATGACGTACGCAAAACAGAAAACCTCGTTTATCAGGTTTGTGCATTTGGTGCTCGAATGTCAACCCTTTTACAGTTTACGCCAGTGGCGTCCAAACTGGCGTCATCCGGGTTGAGTAGATTAATAGTTAACGTTCTGAACGAGGGTTCGAGTCCTTAGTAGGACTTGTTGAGGATCTAAATTTTATATTTATGCTAATGGTCTAGTACTTGTTATCTGGAGAGGAAGGGCTCCTAAATGCCGTTTTTGCGACTTTTCAACTGTTCTAAATTTAATCCCTTTCTCCCACTGTATTCTTATCATGTTTAAGTGGCAACTTGACCAAGCCGGAAGTTTCTGCAATTTAATTGCAGGTTACCCTTTTATCATTACTGAGTTGCTAGGGCTTTCCACAGAAAATTATTATTGGCTGGTACGGGGGTGTAGTATTGCATCACCGCTATCTTTGTATCATCTCCAAGTTACATCGATTATTGAAAATCTTCCACTGTTCACCTTTGCGTGTATCGGAACCCGTTTCATCCCTCCCTACCACATCCCTGTCCTCAACTATGTTATTAAATAACATATAAACACCAGGCAATCTATTTGTTGTCAAAGGAAAGTGTGCTTGCTATCTTCCAATAACAAAGAAGACCTTTCCTATCAAGCTAGATTGCATCTTTTTATTTAAAATGTAATCTTGAAGTGGGTGAGTGTATTGCCTGAGCATGAAGATAACCTTGAAGGTTCACCCTGGTTCCCAAATCGCGATGTCGACTATTCTGACATTTCAGGTAGATTTTTGGGCTTTTCAGTCTTCCTCCCCTCAGATGTTCGTCGGGCCTTGCACTTCCTTTTCTTTTTCGGCCTTGAGCTACTGATAGGTCTGGTTTGTTTGATTGTGGACCTTGACACGCTTGGCGGTGTACACCACTTCGAACTTTTTTTGCCAAGCTTTAAAGGGGTCATTCTCCTTACTCTCTACGAATACTTCCGCCTCTTCATTGTCCCTCGATGCTACTACATATTTGCTTGATCTAGTAATACGATAAGGTTAGATTTTTGAAGAGCATATTAAACTTCAAAGTTAATGGTTGTATCTATCGAGAGATTACTGTCTTCTGAGTTACTTAAGTAGCCAACTACTTAAGCAACGCTTCTGTTCCTTCTCAGTGATTGATAATTTGCTTATCGCTTATGTTACAATTAACATTTTTTGGCAGGGGTGGGAGCAACAGCCATTGTCCATGCTGCCTTCTGTAAACCCAGAAATGAGAAATGTGCCATCAAGCGTATCAACTTGGAGAAATGGAACACGAGTATGGATGAATTATTGGTACGCTTTCTAGCGCTGTCTTTTGTGATCAGCACCTTCACTTGTCAATCCATAATTCCACCTAAAACGTCAAGGCTTACATAACTGTGGTTCCTTTAGATATTTCTTTTTTTAATTAACTAGAAAGAGATTCAGGCAATGAGTTCCTGCAATCACGAAAACGTGGTCACATATTACACCTCTTTTGTGGTTAAAGAAGAGCTGTGGCTTGTCATTAAATTGTTATCAGGAGGTGAGTCCATTTTGTTACGTCTTTAGGCACCACGTGAATGTCTCTGTTGACGCTTTCAATAAGTAATGCACAATACTCTCTCACAGGATCCCTTTTGGACATTATTAAGCATAAGATGAAGAATCAGGACTGTCGACATGGCGTATTTGATGAAGCCATTATCGCCACTGTTCTTAAGGAGGTACTCAAAGGCTTGGAATACTTCCATAATAATGGCCAAATTCACAGGTACCAATTTTACCGTCTAATGTTGCTTTCGACGATGTTTTTTATTCATATAAATGTAACGAGGATTGAGTTGCTTAATTTTGAAAATATTGTTTCTGATTATTATTGGCCACAATCCTCATTATTAATTGTACTGCCATTTTTTGCACAGGGATATTAAGGCTGGCAACATTCTACTCGGTGAAGATGGGACTGTTCAGATCGCTGATTTTGGTGTGAGTTCCTGGTTAGCCACTGGTGGCGATTTGTCAAGAGAGAAAGCTCGTCACACGTTTGTTGGTACACCATGTTGGATGGCTCCTGAAGTTATGGAACAGGCAAGTAGAATTTTGTAACATGTAAAAGTGGTTACTACGCTGTCTCATCAATTATTGGTTCTGGCGATTCTTACAACTGATAAGCATTGTTTTAGCACAAGAACTCACATGTATTCAATTGGAACATTGTGAAGTGAAGAATTTCCTGCTCCACAATTGGAGGCTACGTGGCCTTAAGAGTCTGCCTCTAAGGACATTGATTCTAAGGGAACTTGCAGTTAGATGTAGTGTGGGAGACAAATATGCGGGAAAGCTCTTTGGGAAGGTCAGGCCAACATAAACTCTTTCGACAAAGTCAAATTGCTGTCATGGAGAAATAGAAACAAATGTGTATACTTTGGATGCAATTTCCCTTAAATAATACCCCTTCATGTTTCGTATAATGACGTTATTGAATTGGCCTTCAACAAAACCATTATTATCATGTCCATTTTCATTCTTCAGGTAACGGGATACGATTTCAAGGCAGATATCTGGAGCTTTGGCATTACGGCCATTGAACTCGCTACTGGGACAGCACCCTATCATAAATACCCACCAATGAAGGTAAGTCCTAGACGAATTGAGTGACATTCAGGACGATGCCAATTGAAGATGTTTGACGTGTCATATTGTTGCGTAGGTGTTAATGTTAACGCTTCAGAACGACCCTCCCACGCTGGATACCAATGCTGAGGAGAAGGACCAGTATAAGAATTATGGAAAGACGCTCCGCAAGATGGTGTCGGATTGTCTTCAGAAGGAGCCCGTGAAGAGGTATGATGTAAAGCATTGTAAATTTCATCACGTGCAATAGGGGGATGATACAAGAATGACTGGCCAATAGCGTTATTGTTGATCATCTGTTTTGATGCAGACCTACTGCTACGGAATTGTTAAAACACCCGTTCTTCAAGAAATCAAAAGACAAGACGTATTTAATGAAGAATCTGGTAGCTTTCGGTCCTTCCATGGAGACTAGAGTACAGAAGGTTACGCTTGATGTGATTTACCAATCTATGCCGTAGTTTAATAGATATCGTAGTCGGAATGATGTTGGTTGCTTTCTGATCTTTAGGTGAAGACCCAGAAACGACCTCCGGGCACTAGTGGACGATTACATAGAACGGAGACTGGAGATTGGATTTGGTCGTCGGATGAGAGTTCGGATGATGAAGATGGTGAAGATGAAAATGATGGAGATGCCATTGTGGTGAGTAGGACGTCGAGCTCCTCAATAATACTATTTTCACAAATGATTATATTCTACGTTTTCATTTTTTCAGAATGATGTCACCAACAAGGAGTCTCCCAATTCCACAAAAACGAACAACGTAAGTAGACAAAGTTGCCATTGAAACAATATACGATGACTACTGTTTAGGGAACAAATAGGATTGATTAGTCCACGGTGGTCACCTGCTTTAACACGGGCCGTTTTGTTTTACGAAGTCCATTCATGTTTTTTTTTTTTTGTTTGCTGTTATTATGCGCTGTGGTTATCGTTTGTGCTTGTTTTTAAGTTTTGTTCTGGTGTTTCGTTTCTTTTTTCTTGATCCACTTGGGAACGCGTCTAGGCTTCAACAGGCGGTTCCCAACCGTATGTGAATACTGTAGTGAGTTCTACGAATTCAACATCGTCCAGTTCGAGTGTAGAGGTGCACCAACAGACACCTACCCCTCTTCCTCAGCAACAGCATCCGGCTGCAAACCAGTCGCAACCGGCACACACGACACCGCTGGTCGCTCCACAGCAAACGGTTCAAACGTTACAGCCTTCTCCGCCTCAGGTGCATTCACAACCGCACCAGCAAGTTAATCATACCCAACAAAACATTCAAATGGCAGCCCCAGCGATGCCACAACCCATGCAGGTAGTGTGGTCACAAAGTGTTCACAAGAGAATCCTCAACTCTCCGTGTCTTAATCTTGAAAATTTTTGATTCGCGACAAACTGTTTTTAGAATGCGAAAGACCACAATCTCAGTTACTAAATATTATTACACGCTTTGTTATCTTTTTATATATATATATTACTTTTATTTTATAGTGGAAATAACTCTAAGAATTGATTTATAAAAAGTGGTACTTTTTTCTTCAAGGTACCTCCAACGGCTGCAGTCCAACAGATTATGCAACCGCAATATGAGCCACCACCTATTAATTTAGTGCTGAGGATCAGGTAACTTTTTGACTAGTAGTGAAACTATCTGTGAGCAGGTAATAACGTCCTTAATTTTCAGGAACAACAACAGGGAACTGAATGATATCAGGTTCGAATTTGCGCCTGGAAAAGGTATAAATAAGTGGGAATCACTATTATTTTTTCCCCCGTCACCTTCAAATCTGATTTTATTTTGTAGACAGCGCTGATGGCATCGCAAGTGAACTGGTTGGAGCAGGATTGGTGGATGGCAAGGATGTCATTGTGGGTTAGTGGATGATTAAACTTTTTTTCCTTTAGTCTTTCCGTGATATAACCATATATTTACGGAATATTTTCCAGTGGCGGCTAACTTACAGAAGATCATTGATCATCCTCAGACTTCGAGGAACCTTACATTTGCCTTGGTAAGAAAGGATCGAAATTCTGGATTATTGCTGATTAGTACTTTAAAAGTTCCCAAAGTGTGTAAACCTTTGGAAGTCCGGAAAAATTTTGAATTCCCGCATTTACTCGGGCGGAGGAGATATGTTTACTGAATCTTAATGAACCATTTTTTGAAACTGATCAGAGATGTTGTACCACATAGACTCAACATTTTCCTAGCCTGCATCCTGGCTTATATTCGTAAGTTGTTCTGTTTCAGACGTCTGCCGCTGGCTACGACATTGCTCCCGATATGCAATCCCACATCGGGTTTGCCACGTTGTCAATCACCGATTGACCCTTCATGAAAGTCAGGTATCTAGAATTTCTGCGGAACGTCTGTAGGTCGTTTGCCAGCGCCACCGCACGTCTGTCGCTACCCTATCTGGTGTACCGTGTCTATATTTGCATGGTGCGTGCCATGTGTTCTTTGTGGTAGAATTTTGGCTGCTGAATTTGTGATGTTTTTGTAGTAATGTGAATTTCACCCTTCAACCTCTAGCGTTCTTAGATTCTAATGGCCCCTTGGGTGGTCAGGGTTATTTGGTTACTGCTTACTTACCCAATTATTTTTTTTTCTTGTTGCATCTCACCTGTCGCTGCCCATTTCAGGTTTCATTATACACTTTTCGTTTTTCTTTCGTTCAGTTTCCCGTGATCCTCACCGATTTCGTTCTCTGCCCCAGAATCTGCAGTTATGTTGATCTTATTTTTTGGTCATGGTCCTGCAGAGGATGATGGAATATTGTGTCGTAGTTGCAACGCTTGTCTTGCTATTTCTTTGTTGCTGCTGTTAATTCGGTACCAGGGTTAGTCTCCACACGAGTTCGTAAGAGGTCTGTAACATCTACAGTACTCAGTTCAACTCGTGAGTGCAGTTTCAAGAAGTTCTTTGTCCAAGACATTGTCGGTACAAAACTAATTGTCGATTTTGAACAAGGATTGCGTTTGATTTGTTTGGCAGGATGGTACCAAGGAATGATCTCCTCGTGTGGAACACCCTGCGTAGTCATCTTTCGTTGTGGTGTTGTCGTGCGTCTTGCTAGTTTTAATGAGCTTAATTTTTTGTTATTTCAGAATTCCTGTAACTTCCCTCAAGAAATCCCTGACGACCGGACGTTGGTTGGATTTGCGCAACTGACCCTGTTGGATTGATGCAACTTAAAGATTATAGCGCCTGGAGCACGTGACCATCTGTCCCAAGTTTTCGGATTCTTTAGTTTAACCACACCAGTGTGCGATCATGTGTCATCACTTACAATTCATTATCATGGGTTTTCCAGTCTCCTTTGAGCCCACTTGGCACGAGTCGTCGACCTATGTTAACTTCTTGGGGGTTCATGTTCCTCCGGACAGCCAGTTTACCAACTGTGTTATTTTCAGACCTGGCGGCAAGATGTGTCGTCTTCATGCTTGTCCAAGGTGTGACATTCTTAAGTGTGTGAGCATTAATCTCGTGTTACTATTTACATGGAAATGTGGAAAGTTCGTCCCTTGAGCGCAGTATTAAGGAAATTGGTCATTTATTGAAGAGATTTAATGAAAATACTACAAGCCTTCCATTAAGTGTTGATGTCAGAATTTCTTCCAATTTACAAGAATTCTGTATTTATAAATAGGCCCTCTTCAGTGTCTCCTCAACAAAATAGCCACTACTAGCTGGACACTGGTGGATTTGTGGGTAGTGGTTACAGTCTCACGCCTGTATAGAATTAACAAGGATTTATTTATTTTCTCGATGAATGCCACTACCCAACTAATATCGTCATTTGGAAGACCAATATCTTACAGTTCACCCCTCCTGCTGCTGTCCAGGAGTCAGTTTTCTGTCATACATTTGTGCCTCTTCATATTTCGGTGGACTGATGATCGCCATTCTGTTTGTGGGGGAAGTTGTATAGTGCCTATTTTTTATGATTAGTTGATGTAATTTTTGTTGTTTTACTTAAATGGGGCAGAGGTCAAGTGCGGACAGTTAATCATTATTCCCTCGATTTTTTTTTTAATTTATTATGTCTCAAGTGAGAGGTCATTGTGCATGACACCAATGCTGTCTTTTGGCAACGGTGGCCGATATGTCATATGTGTATATTTGATGAAAATACCCAATATGGGTGTAGGCTCAAATCCTCTACTTCTTTCCTGCAGCAACGTTAATTGTGCATTCAGCATGAAGCCTTGTCAGAGCCCTAATTTCAGTGGCGATCGTACGTACGATTTCATTTTGTTTGCACGAAATCCAATTTACATATTAAAAGTAATTTAAAATGTTACTGATGGTGTCTTAGAAAAGGGCCTAAACGATATTAGAGCAGCGATAGTAAAGGGGCCGTGAAGGTGAACATGAGGTAGACAGAGTATGTAGCCTTCAATTGGGAAGGACAGGAAAACAAAGGTGACGTACACTGGGGCAAGGTAGGGAAAAGGGTTCAGGAATTTAAGCACCTAGGATAAGCGGTTCAGAGTAATCAATAGGATCAATGATGAGGATGAGGTTGATGCAGGCAAAGAGAGTCCCTGTGTGATCGGAGGATCTCAATAAAGTTAAAGGGGAAATTCTGCAGGGCGGTGGTTAGGGCAGCTACGTTGTATGGATAAGAGTATTGGGCAGTGCGAAACAGCCATGACAATAGAATGAGGGTAGCTGAAATGGGAATGCTGCGGTACATGGGTGGGGTGTGGCGAGCAGACAGAATTATGAATGGGTACATTAGAGGTAGTTTGAGGGTGGGGACATCGCGGAAAAAATGAGATTGAGGTGGTATGGGTATGTAAAATGAGGAGGGGAGGAGAAGTTGGGTCCATCACAGGCATGCAGGTAATGGAACGCACCCGCGGCAGAGTAAGGTGAACAACGCACGGAACCGGTTGCCGCGGCGGGTGAGCGGCTTTCAATTTGCATTGCAACGAATGAATGACAACGCACTGCCTGCCGCTTAACCGCACGGCCACCGCAATAGGACACGGAAAACCCGACAACCGCGCGGTTTTATGGTTGTTGACGTGTTAATTCTAAAAACCGCCTGAGCAAACTGCAAAACCGCGTCCCGCCAACCGCAGCGGCAAACCGTCCGTGCGTTGTTGCTCTTAGACCTAAGCTGGCGTTGGAGCACGTTGTACGAAGGGGTATGATAGTATGTGGAGTGGATGGAAATTGGTGAATGATAGGCGGGAGCGGAGGGCCAGAACCCTCAGACCCGACCATGCTATAGCTGGGATAACGCTGTACAGCCTAAACATATACTTGTCTCTCCTTCCGCTTTCTATCCCTGCTTCCGTGTGTGCGAGTCATGGATACCCGATTCAGTCGTAAAGGGGCCGACCAGCGGAGGGGGATGATGTAAAATTCTCCGGGCCCGGGATTCACGGGAGTTCAGACAACATCTCACAAATTACTCCTGTTTACTACTAAAGGTTTTACTGCTACTGTATTTCACTTGGGGCACAACTGGCATCAGTCCTTTTATACAGTCCAAGAATTGAATCACCATAATGTACAGTATGTCTCCACAACTGGCGTATTTGAACATGGGATCACTTGTACGTCAGGAGGAAGCTCAGATCAGAGGCTAGTCGAGCTTGTTTTTGAACTATACTAGTCTTTCTTCAATTGTTCAGTCGTGAACGGTACGCTACTGTAGTGGTATTACGTCACTGCATGAATTTATTCTATTTTTATTTGAAATTCAAATTTGAACTTCACATAACAACATAGTTGGATAGAATGCGGGATTTTGAGAAATACCAGAAAAATAGAAAAGAAAGACAGTTGATTCTCAGTAGAGGTGTCATGAGGATGTGTTTATTTTCTGGAGCCACAAACGACTTGCATATTATCGTCTATTGTTATTACGTCATGTTTTGAGTTGATTGAAGTTATTTTGGTTGTTTTATTTGACCGTTATTTTCGATAGTCATACAGAACAGGTTTTTAGTTCACGAGCTAAACGAACACATACAGTAGTTTGCTTTATACAGTACCTATAGTCAGTCCTACGCGTTTAAATTAAGTGAGCGACCGTCATTATCATCTCACCCTTATCCCACCTGTGGCGCGGTCAGATCATCGGGCTCATCCTCCACTCCCGCCTATACCCCACCAAGTCCCCTCCCACCCCACACACCTCCATGTCCCTCTGCACCATCTGCTTCCACGTCCGTTTTGGTCGTCCCCTACTCCTGGAGCCCCCAACCACTTGCAGTCCCACAATGGGCCTGACAAGTTCCTCCTCCCCCTCCTCATCAAATGCCCATACTACCTCAGCCTATTTTCTCTCATCTTTTCTGTGATGTCCCCCACCCTCAAGCCACCTCTAATGTAATCGTTTCGAATTCTGTCAGCTCGTGACACCCCACCCATGTATCGCAGCATTCGCTTCTCAGCCATTTGCATTCTCCCTTCATGGTTCTTGCTAGCTGCCTAACACTGAGCCATACAGGATGGCGGGCCTGACGACCGTTCTGTAAACTTCGCCTTTCAGCTTTATTGTGACCCACCGGTCGCACAGGACTCCACTTCAGCCATCCTGCATTAATCCTATGGGTCACATCGGAGTCTATCTCGACATTGCTCTGGAAAGCGGATCCTAAATAACGGAACTCTTGCACCACTGGTATCACCTCACCCCCACAACGAATCTCACCCTCTTGCCCCTAGCCACTCCAATTGAAACCTAGATACTCTGTCTTCTTCATGTTCCTCTTTAGACTCCTCAAGCCTTCCCACATCATCAACGAATACCATGCGCTGAGGGGCCCATTCCCTAATTCCCGTCAGCAGGTCATCCATTACTAGAGTGAATAGATATGAGCTAAGTGCTGACTCTTAATGCACACTCACCTGCACATTGAAGCATGCAGTATTTCCCCATGCTGTCATCACTCTGGCGACGGAATCATCATACTGTACATATCCTTCATCAACTCCTTTCTTTCATAAAACGCTCCATGTTGCCTGTCTAGGGACACTATCACATGCCTTTTCTAGGTCCAAATATATTACATGAAGGTCCTTTTTTTGCTGCTCTATGCTTCTCTATTCCCGCCACCTTCTTTAGTTTGATGGCAGCTTCCACCTCCTCATTTCACCACCATGTCTTGATCACTGAAGTTAAGCAGTGCAACCCCAGCTAGTACTGACATGGGTGGCCGCTTGGGAAAACTGGGTACTGCTAATACCCAAAAAGTCATCGCATTGGTGCAGTGTCTGTGCAGTCTCTGCATAAGAACTATGCTGTGGACGGGGCTCTAATGACCTTTGTAGTTGAAGGGCCGTAAAACACTAACAAACAACAACAACCACCATGTCTGCCTACCCTGATAAGTGCCTCCTACTCTACCCATGCCTAACAGTGCCCGACTGTCGGTAAACTCCACACACCTTCATTACTCAGAGCGCCTTTGCCTCTTACGGAATTGGCGCGAAAAATTGTTCCTCGAGGTTGTCTTGCTATCAACAATTTTGTTAGTTGTGCGTGTTTTCCGATTTGGCAATTGCGGTGAGTTCAGTTTTTCCAATGAAAAGTACTTATTTTCATTAATAAATGCTTAATGTCATACTTCTGTTTTATTTTTTTCTGCATGTCATTACAATTATATTTAGTGCGTTGTAAGATGGTTTCTGAATATGAACAACATCGGAATAGCGCTATTGAAGAACGCTTCACTCAGGTATCACCCATTTGACGCTTTATTATATTCAGGTGTTTGCGTTAAAATTATTAAAAATTTCTAATTAATAAAAACATACCGTTGCAGTTAAAGGGCGTTTTCTCAGAATTACAGAATGCTACCGCCATACTGAACGCTTCCGTTGAAAAAGAGGTAACCCCAAGAGGCCACAATTTAAAGGGCCGTATTTGTCTCATTTGATGGTCACTGAATTAACTGGTACACAATCCCTCTTTGAAGCCTGTAACACCTCGAAGACGTCGTCGCTTGTCCAGCGATTCAGAAAGGTTCACTACAAATGTATTCAGCAGTGGTAGAAGTTCACCTCCAGTGACTCGAGCGAGATCTCGAGTCGGAAGTGCCGAATTATTTGATAGACCAAAGGTATATATTGTGCATTAAGGGGTACGCATTTTGTATCGTGTATTTGTCTTGATCGCTCTCTTGATAGAATAGTTATTTGTAGAAGTCATAGTTGGTAGGTTTGATTGTGGCTGATGAGGTTTGTTTCTAAAGGGAAATTTGCAGCCCCATGTGTGTATGATATCACTTGCACGTGTGTTGATCAGTAAAATTTCCAGATGTAGGAGCTCGTTTTCCAGCTCTTCGCAATTGGCGTCAGTAAATGGCATTCTAGACATACGAACTGCCGAAATAGGCATTTCAAGACCAAACTGAACATTTCAGAAATAAATAAATTCTAGTTAGGGTCTCACGTTCAAGAAATCGATCACCTAAAGATTTCTGGTTCCGTTCTTTGTCTCATTTTATCTTGTACCGGTTTCTAGACAAAGCTGCCACTTAGATTTAGATTTCAAGAGTCATCTCAAAATATTAAGGATGATAAAGTATTTCTTGATGAGGTAAACAATCTATTTAAGGAATAATATGGTTAAATAGTATTATAATAGTACTTGGATTTTGCTGTATCCAGGAAGATTATTCAAGTCCGAAATCTATGAAACGGAAAAGAATGCCATCTTTTCGACGTGCGTCTGAACGAGTTATTCTAATGCCAGATGAAATTACCGACTTCGATTTACAAAGTGTTGCAACTTCCTTGGCTAAAAAAGTTTACAATAGTTCTACTGTAAGCATCTGAAACTCCAGGACTATAGGAAAACCTTTTTAATAGGATTTATTTTGTTAATGCTTATTTTCGATTTATTACAGGGTACATGCTGTCACCAGTGCCGTCAAAAGACCGTGGATTTTAAGACGATTTGTCGTTCGAGTTCTTGTGTAGGAGTGCGGGGTCAGGTACATTTATAATTATGAAATACAAACGGGCCACAGTGTACTCCTTGGTACTGTTCTTTCGATGTCCAATCAGGAATTTTGGATGGGTGTTAAATGTACTCTTTGGCTTGCGTTTGACCTTGTCCTAGGTCCTTTTACTTTTTGACTCCGTGTCAGTAATTGAACAAGAATAATTTTTTATGTCCAGTATGTTCTAATTCTTAATTGATTGTTGTAGTTCTGTGGACCATGTCTTCGCATTCGATATGGAGAAGATATTACAGAAGCTCTGAAAAATCCCGTAAATTTCCCGAATTTCTAGAACGATTACATTATTTAATTTTAGTTCTACATGTAAAAGATTTGCCTGGCTTTTATTTTTATAGGATTGGACATGCCCACCTTGTCGAGGAATTTGCAATTGTAGCATTTGTCGCACCAACAAAGGTGTATGTTGTACGGGAATAATGATTCATATTGCTATGAAACACGGATTTACAAATGTCAAAGATTATCTGGAGAAGTGAGTGCAATAACAAATATCTTAGTTGTTTTTGACACCAACTTCAACTTGTCTTATCTCTTAATCCATAGTGTAACTGACGAATAATACTTTTTTGGATACCAAGTCCGTCATCGATTTTTAAGTATTGTATGGCACTTTGTGGCGGAATCTCACTTCTTGATGTTAATTGGACCAGAACCACTTGAAAAAATAGTTGTTATTCAGTTTTAAGTGATTGATTTTAATTTGATAACTGATAAAAAAGTACAAACTAAAAAATGGTGTTGTATTTTTCTAGTCAATTTAGAAATGCGGGACTTTTAGAACTGACATATTTTAATCGGTTTTTCGTTAAATCGTGACTGAGAAATTTATGTACTTGATTTCATTATTCGTAATTACTTAATGGCATTTAGCTGCTGGATCAGCATGTGATTACAACTTCCAAAATTAACGACCTTAGAAGTAATTTAATGATCCGAGGCTTAATTATCATTATTCATTTATTCTGATGGGGTCAATTAAGTTTGGTCATCCGAGCTCGATTTTGTCCCATGCAGTGAGCTTTGAAATATTCGAGCAGTTCTCATTCCAAACTCTCTTTTGAACTGTGCGGATCACTTCCAGAAGTTTCTCGAAAGGAACATAGTTCCCCAAATGATATCTTTCATCGATATGGTGAGTTGAATCCTGTTGAAATGAATAGGAAGTTCGGTGTCTTGATTACTTTTATTTAGATATTCCGAAATGGGCGGAAATTTGCAAAATGTTGTCCAGCGGTGTTATGTATCCTTTGGATCAGTGGCTGGAGCATGGCTCTTTCAACCCGTTCTATCACAATTGGGGAAAGTTCTTGTGAGATGTTACCTTCGACAATTCATATCAGCAAAGGTGTGTGCTGAAAAGTAGCTACTGATAATGAATGATAATAAGTGATTTCTTATGAATTTTTTTTTTATGACGTTCCAGAAGTGACGGATGACCATGGCCAATTGGTGCGAACCTGTGAAGGAGACCTTGCTGTTAACAAATGTGAAGGAACATGCACATCTCAACTACAACCAAGTGTAGTCAAAGCCTCAGGGTTTCTTAAGGTTAGACTCAGTTACTGATTTTCTCACTGTTTCTTACTCTTGAACACTCGTTTCGTTCTCGCCTTTCCCCATTCGTCCCTCCCTCTTTGATGTTGCACAGGATTGCCAGTGCTGTCGGGAGACTCATTTACGAGAACGAGAAGTGGTGCTTCAGAGATGTTATGATGCTGATGGACAATCTCTGACTGGTGAATTGGCTCGCTTGTCTATCCGTCTTAAGGAACCTGCCACCTGCAAGTGTTTCAAGTGTGGCGAAGAATAAATTCCAAATTACTTGTTCACTATCCATTTAGTTAATTTTGAAATGATTGTGCTTTATGATTTAGCAATGTAAAGAGTCATGTGTTGTACTTCAGTGAGGGAGAAGTTAACGAATAAATCTGGTGTCAAAGCATTGCTGAAGTCTTGGTCTCGTTCTGCTATTTCATTTAGTTGCCAGAATCAATTGCATGAGATACATCTCTTTCAAAATCCATCAGCAGATGATGGTAGTAGGGGGTAAAGATGACATGTTTTGATACTCAGAATTCATTTAAAATTAGGGGTGTGGAAGAATTCCTGTCGACAAATGCTATTAGTCAATTCTAGTGGTCATCATAATAAGATTTAATTGTCACTAGAACTATTTTTGTCCTGCATCTCGAGTCATTTTAAGCCCACCTGTTGTGTCGATCACACAAAGTGTGTCAAGTGGAGCTGAAAGTGGCTTCTCACAGAGTAGAGTTGTTTGGACCCCCTACAGGCAGGCAATTCACTAACAAGAGAATTGAAAGACGGGCATTAGAGTACAATAATAAAATTGGAAATGTGGTGGATGAGCTCGGATTCGTCCGTTTGGTCTTCGAGCACCGCCCCAACTTTCAATATGAAATGGTAGAAATAATGAGGTGACCTATGGTCATCAGTGGACTGCTCTGCCATTTAATTCAATTAACTGTTTTGACAACTCTGTGCATTGCTAGTCTATCTGATCTTGAATTTCCTGGAATTTCATTGAATTTCGGTAACTCAATTATAACTTTTTCTATTGTATTATCTGATGTCCATCTTATTTGGTTTAGAAAATAGACAGACTCCTAACCTATAAATTCGCATCTTGTCAATGAAAAGATAGCGAATCCCAATCGACGATTTCAATGGGGGCAGTTTCTACATATTTTAGAGTCAACCGTTTCGACAAGACTTGAAGAATTTCAGAATTTATCACGCTGCATTATAGACTAAACTCTGAAGTTTCTGAAGCGGGATCTATTCTTCATTCCTTTAAGTCCCTTAATCTGTGATTTTTTAGCCATGGCCACTTTGACTAAGTGTATGTCTCTATAACTTATTTTGTTTTCTAAATTGTACTAGTCTTGATGATGATTGTTGTCCTGCTCACATCTCTTACTATTTTCTTCTATCATCTAATTTCTTAATCCTTTCTTTCATGTACAGCAATAGTGAAGATGGAATATGGTTTAATGTGCCTTGCAGTGGCTCTAGCATTTGCGTTCGGAGCCCAGAAGTCGAAAGGTGACGAGTGTCACATAACTCCAGTCATCCATGTATTGCAGTATCCAGGTTGTATTCCAAAACCAATTCCTTCTTTCGCATGCCAAGGAAGATGTAATTCCTACGTTCAGGTAAGTTAGGGCTATCGCACGTTATCTAGCTAGGTAATTCAGCATGAAATAATATTAAAAATAATCTATAAATTCAGGTTTCCAGTTATAAGTTGTGGCAAACTGAGCGCTCTTGTATGTGTTGTCAAGAAATGGGCGTTCGTGAAGCCAGTGTCAATCTTTATTGCCCGAAAGCCAAATATGGTGAACCTAGGTTTCGTAAAGTAGTTACTAGGGCTCCTGTCGATTGCATGTGTCGCCCTTGCACAGCTGTTGATGACCATCTGGACAAACCTGAAGACGTTGCCAGTGTAGCCTCACAAGATATCGCTTACGATGACATCACTGCCTAAAAATTGCACCACATTTCTTACGCGAAAGACAAGGTTAAGTCTACCTAACTACTCCATTTGATATTATAGTTCTATTGACATTTGATGTGTTGAGGTTAGTATTTTCTCCCTTTTATTGGGTGCACTTCCATGACACATTCATCTGCTGTTAGATACATCAAAACCCTCAGTGGTGACAATTGTAAATCGCATTTGAGTAAACTTGTTACTTAATAAATATCCTCCACTATTAAAAGGCGCTGTGAAGCAAACCCTAAATTTACCAGATGGCATTCGAGTGCCTGACGTCACGAAGTAACAATTTTGAAAAGAGAACGCTCGCCTGCAGTATTTTCTTCAGCGTTTATTCTCAAGACTTCTGATTCGGATTCTGACTTGGTGTTTTGTGTTAAAATCGTCGTCAAAATGTTTAAGAAAGGTGCAGGAAACGAAATGGACGAGATGTTCAATTTTGAGAAAAATGACAACAACGCTACAACGTTGCCATTGATTCAAATGCGGTAAGTAGATTTGGGATTCGTTGACAATGTATAATTGTCGCATATTTAATAGTAAGATTTCTAAAGTAATATTATATATAGGTAACGTAATCAATCACCAACAATGAATTCCTTAACATTTCTATAATTGAATTCCTAGCATTGATACGTACAGTATATAAATAAATGCTAGAGGCAATGAAGGTCAATCAGCTGATCTTCGCATTCTATGAAATAACCGTTGCACATGAGGAACTGTTCCCAAATTATGATTATTAATTTATTGCATGACTTAAGATTACGCATGCTTTCCAAATTATTGAGCAGTCGTAGAAGTGATAGTTAGCACGACCAAATAACGATCACAGTGAATATTATAATAAATAATCCCGTCAGTCTGCATAGTCGAAGTAATCAATAGAAGGTCCCGACGTGTCGGATTTTGGATTCTGGTTAACTTTAAGATTTTCGGTAGTTTTGGAGACATCTGACGTAGCAACTGCGGCACTTTGTGTGGTATTTCTTTAAAAGATCAACACATCTTTTACTTTTCATTCTTAAACCTCACGTGCAGTGAAACGTGTTCATCGAGAAATTAGTGTTCTGACCATAGTTTAATTTCAGCATAACACTGCGAGATATTATGCCCAGGTGTCACTACACCGTATTAGTTAAACGCTTGTGAAACATACCTTTGGCAATGATGAGGGACTGGAGGTGGCGGTTTCCTGATTTGTCGCTCAGCACCTACCCGTTCCTGGACGACTGACATGATGCTTGCCGAAGGGAGCCAACTCTTATCTCTATAACCAAAGGGCTCAATTAGTAAACTTCAATTAAACGTGAAATGAATACAATAGTCCAGCGGTCTTCAACCTGTGTTCCGCGGAACCCCAGGGTTCCGCAATACATCTCTGGGGGTTCCTCGAGTCAAAATGAAAATTCGTTAGCAGCAGCAAGACATACTTTTCTAAAGATGGGATGGGGTTCCCCCAAAACATCTTATAGTAGTTCTAAGGGTTCCGTGAGTCGACAAAGTTTGAAGACCACTGCAATAGTCATTTGAATTACCTCGTGGCAGTAGCAACAACATTCCTCTTTGGTTCTTCGTCATAGCTCTGAGTTTCGCATCCAAAGAATTCCGCCAGTTCATGAATAACACGTCTATTATCACTCTTCATGGAAGGAAAAGCGTGGCTTCGACTTTTCTGTTTAGACTACATACAAGGCACCTATTAACCTTAGGTAACAACACAGACCACAGGGAGTACATCAAATGGCCCTATTACCTGTTTGGCACTTTGAACTAGTTCAGTCAGCTTGTTATAGACGGATGTAACAAGCGCGCTATTGTGTTTCATCTGGTCTTTTAAAAAGTCTGAATACATTGGAGGTTTCAATTTACTCGTAAGTTCTGGATTTCTAATCTGTAGGGCTAATGCCATCCTACGATTGCGTTCAATCTGAGAACATTCATCAGTACAATTGAGGCTACAAAAGTGAAAAAAAAGTTAATGTCCAATAGGGCAGAATCCGTTAAGTATTCTAAGACTGATAGTAGTAACTGACGTGGAATTCTTTCGTAAGCCAGCTTCCTTCATGACTTGTGCAATATCTAATGTTTGGCCCTGTTCTGTTGCATGGTGTTTTGAGGCCATCACAGAAGCAATCAGGCGCTGAAAGGCTGCCTCATTTTCCGAGCACGTCAGTGTGCCAGTACGACGTCCACATTTACAGGTGACGGGTACCTACAGGAGAAAAGCCATTTTTAATACGCCTGATGCTGTTGAGTTATTTGAGCAGCAAACACGTGACTTACTACAACTTTGCATATCTGTTTAGGGCATTCTCCTTCGTGACAAGGAGTTCCACATGGATGCTCGCAGTTGGATCTAGGTCTGGTGCATGGCTGGGTACATTTGAATTCCTCGCCATAGCAAGGGCCCTCATGGCAGATTTTAATGCATTTATGTTGCTCGCAGGGCAGAGGCTTGTTACACGGAAATCCGCAACAAACGTGTGTCTGGAAGCACGGAATGCAAGTCCGAAGCTGTGAAAGCATTGCAAATTACATCAGTTTTAATTATAAAATGTAAAAGACGAAAATTGATAGATAAAAACCTGATAGCTACCACATGATGGCCATAGCACCATTTTGACATTAAGAATGTACAAGGCGGACATCGACGCTCACTATGGCAATTGTGAATCACTTGATGGTCGCAGTTGTGAGGTCTCGTGCAAGGTTTGTTACATTCTGGTGGTTTGGTTCCACAAGGCACTGGTGGGAACAAGACTGTCGCTCCACAATAACAAGGCAGTTCGTCAAAACCTATGAAGCCATATAACGGAGAGTAAGGTACATTTGTGTACTTTCAAATTAGGTGCAAATCCCTCTCTCCATTTACTCAAAAACTGACTGACTTGTATTCCAGCATCGATGGCAATTCCCGAGGTGACAGGGTTCTTCACAGGTGTGCCGCCCGCATGACAGCTTTCTTCCACATATCAACGAACACGTATGTTGAGTGATAATACAGCAAGTCTGCGAACACTTATGACGTCCACAGGTCTTTTTCTTGGTGCATCTCTTATTACAAGTGAATATTTGTGACTCTCCGCTCAACATTTCTTTACACGAGAGTTCTTTCACCTGAGAACCACATCGACATCTCACCGATGATTTCAAAGGGCATGGAAGACATGGCCCTGCATGGCACAAAGATTGGCATCGGTGTGGTACATCTACCGAAAAAATAAAGAAATCGTCATTAGAATAGAAATTCAGCTAAGACTTGGGAAGACCTTTCGTTTATGATGCACTCACTACCTTTCGGTCCGCACTTTAGCACCTTTCCACAGATTTTATCACAGACAGGAATGTCATCAGTACACTTCTTGCGCACCTGATCTGGCGGCAGAAGATCTTTAAGATCCGTTTGACCACATGGACACGTATTCACCAAATTGGGACTTAGCGAACATTCTTGGCAAGGACCTGCATGACAAAGCTTTTGGCAAGTGTGGATTTCACATGCAAGAGTTCGTTCACACTTCTTTTCACAAGCAAACTGTGGCTGCTGTGTGGTGTCCTGTGTGCATTTCTCCTCTCTCGTTTCACTACCGCAGAAACAGGCTACCGGAATATTACAATAGTTATAAAAATCTAGAGTTTACCCCTAAGTGTGAATACATTTGAAGGAATTACTTACTTCTTTGAACAACTTGGTCACAAGGAGTGCATGGCTTTTTATGGCAATTGAGGGGACAGATGTGCTTTCCACAGTCAAGAAGTTGTTCGCAAGGTTGTCCACATGAAAATGTATTGTTCTGACCACATTTCGACGGCTAAATTGTTTTAACTCTGATTAGACAAATGAGACGATGTACAACCACAACAAAGACAAATTTTTTGGTTCTTGTTCTAACTTTTGATTCTTGCCCACAAAAACACTCCTTGCTTATATAGATGCCACAGGGTGGGCAGGGTCCTGGGTGGCAGAGAAGATTACAGGAATGGATACATGTTTCTTGCGGACGTTTTCGGCCACATTGGTCCCCACAACTGTGTGGTATGTCATAACGATTCCATTCTGGATTCTTAATCTTTCCACAGAAACACAAGTAATATTTAGGGATACCACTGGTGACGTTCTGGCAACCAGGACATCGCCATCCTAAGTCTATGAAAATGGAAGTAGATGACAAACTATGTAAAACAATTTATAGGTAAGAATTCATTATGATACATGAAATGACGTTCATCTTACCGTCTACAAAAGCCGTGGGAGACTTCGCCCATTTCTTGATGCAGCGAAGGTGGAATAAATGGTAGCAATTTTGACAACTCCAGATCTCATGGGCTGGTCGGATGAGGTCGCAACATACCATACACTCGTAGGTTCCATTCACCATTTCATCGGTGAGTCGTTCTATTTTAATCCGAAATGCATTTATGGATGAAAGCTATCCGTTGGTGTTTATAACTTGTCACAAAAGGGGGCTCTTCCTTCTTACCTCTGTGAGTTACGTCGTCATCCGTCTTACTACTTATCTTGGTCTGCCAGGCGTCCAGTTGATTACTACTGTCAGTAGATTGATGACTGTCTGTCTCGAAGTCGTCAGGTACATTCGAGTCTTCGTTGTCCGCACCTGACTCTCTGTCACTATCCATTCTACCGGTGTCCTGCTTTACATGCTGTGACTCTTCTCGAGTTCCTCGCTGTGGAATTGATCTTGTGCGTCCTGGATAATCCTCTGCATCTTCATTCGCGTGCAGTCTAGATCGTCCGCGCCCTCGCATTCCAGACCTACCCCCTCCTCGCCTGAAATACTGGGCATGATGAAACGGTCGACCATTCCCTCGGTGACTTGAGCCTAATGGTGGTGGTGGTGGAGGAGTTGGGCCGCCTAGTTGAAATGGAGGATGTGGAGGTAGCGAAGTTCTAAACACAAATTGATGGCTTTGCGGTTGGGGCCACGGATGGCCAATTCCTCGATGAAACCGGGGTTCCTGCCACCGAGGTCGGCCGTTGTTTGGCGGCCCTGGAAAGAGGCCGCCTGTTCCCACTGGGAAACGAGGCGGAGGGCGTTGCCAGAAATGGTGTTGTTGATCGCGGTTGACCCAAGGAATTGGAGGTCTCCTAAAACCACGTTGCTGAGGATGGTAACTAGGTGGATTATGGTGACCTTCTGGCCGGCTCATCATCGTTTCTTGGTGAATCAATGTAAGGTACTGCGAAAGCCGTAGGAGTTCAGTGAATAAAAAAACGGCAAATATTCAATTGGAAATAACATGGATGTAAACGAAATATTACCTCTGACAATGTCCAACAGCTGCTAGAATGGTTCACGGTTGCGGAATTTAATACGTCCGTTTTTCACGGTTATGAACTACCTATTATCCGCCACCTGACACAGACTCTCGACTTTCTCACCAGCCGAACAAATCGCGTGTCGTTTTGGCAGACTTAATTTCGTCAGGTGGCGCAACCAGAACGATTTATTGAATACGTCTTCCGATGACGTTTTTTTATTGTGACGTCATTTGCAGACCTCTACTTTTTTCTACTGGCGTACTGCAATGCTAAAGGAGTTAATGAATCAGCCAATGGCTGTTAAGAGCACCTCATGATACGTCCTTGAATTTTAATGTTAGTTTGATAATGAATCTACTTTCGTAATTAATTGTCCCAAGAAAATGTTTCTTTCCTCATAGGCTTCGTATAGTACAGTACGAAAAACCATGTGCTTTCATACTTTTACATTCGCCCCCCCCCCCGCCCTTTCTTGCACTTCCCCCTCCCCGATCATCCGTCCACCCTCTGGTCCCCCAGTCATAACTAGAGCGTGGGAGGTTAGGGTGGAATGAAAGAAAGTCTTATTCAAGGGAAAGAGGGGGGACGTGGCGCACGAAACATTTGCTGTGCATAGGGTATCAGATGGCAGATTTTGGCCCGGGTCCAGTTGCCTGTTTTTCGTTCCAAGGCAGGATCTGTTGTTAACATATTTGCGTTTTCTCATCTTCAATGACCATGAGTCGAGAGATAAAAGGGACGGGATGTGGAGATGATGATGATGGAAACTTCATTCGGACGATGGCAGCGGAGTTGACAGATTTGAATCAATGGTGAGAAGAGATAAAGCGGGCTGAATTTTGGCAGTAGTTGGCCTGAGGATAACTTCACAGTTATCTATTTCTTCTTCTCCTTCCCATTTCTGTTAATCTCCTACTCCCCCCTTTCCAGGAACTTCCTTCATCTATTTCAATTGTCTTATGAATATGGTGGGGTTGCATTACTGTAACGTACGTACCACAGCCTGAAAATTCAGGATGCTAATAGTAATTTCAGATAATAGATGTGTAGAAACATTGGATTGTGAAATGTTGTCATCCATCATTAAAAGTTGTAATTGCGAAGTCCGAATGTGTTTGTTGGCCAACAACAGCATGCATCCCTCCTCTCTTCCTCCACATCCTTCAATTTCCGAGTGCCATCTGCACAGAATCAAAATCGAGAGTTGGAAGAGGGACTGGAGCGGAGGCGGGGTCAACCCTCTTCTTCAAAACAGCGAATTGAGATCTTGAAGATTTTTCTTCCTTTCCGTCCCCTTCTCCTGTTTTCGGGAAGAAGAAGAAGAAGCAGAAGGAGCAAAAGATATACAAGAAAGAAAAAGTACAAGAAGTTGTCAGTAGATCGCGGTCACACACGGTCTACGCACGCACTCGAAAATTAGTCAGTGAACAGAAGGCACAGCCTGTCGCTGGCCATCCACATTTGGTTCCCTCCTCTTCAGTGTTTCTGAGATAACCGTACAGACGTCCGGTAGTAGTGATTAATCCTTCCCATTTATCGTCATCCTTGGAATTGTTCCGCTGGTGTTATCTACTTTCATTTTCGTGCACTGATGGCCATCGACGACGCCGGAAAGGATAAACCATCTGAGTGAGTACACTTTAACGGTTTTATGATTCAGTATTCAGAAATACTCGGATACCTTCGAGGAGGAGGAAGAATGCAAGGGCAGTGTGCCTTTCGTGATGTCATTGTGGTCTTCTTGGATTAGATGTTCGATCTTAGTGTCCAAAACTTTCTCTAAAGTTCTGGGGATGTTGTTAGGAGATTCTTGGGGCCTGCATACCGATCAGAAGCGCAGTATATTCTTGCAAAACCTATCTGTTATAGACCCTCCCTCCCTCCCTCAATTTGTTCTTGGCCCTTATTTGGCATAGGGATAGGTCCGAATGAATTTTTAAAATTGTTGTCCTGAGTGTATGGAGTTGTCATTCTTCAGGGATTTTACTTGACTTGCGATTGAAGCGAACAGATTTTCAACTCTCACCCCCTTCCTTTTTTCTCGTATTCCATTTTCAAGCAATGTCCAGACGGTTTCCCAGCAGTGTATGTTTTTGGGTGTCTGTGTGCTCAGCAAATCTGGTATAGTCCATGGCTATTAAACAGAGCCTCCATTCATGTTAGTCATAAATCCTCAGGACTTTGAACTCGTAATCGGATATACTTAAGGATGCGATCCCTGTATTAGATGTCCTCTTTCGCCTACTGCCTGTCTCTCGTTCTATCCAGAAAAATGATAGCAGGATGTTGAAAGTAATGAGTACGAGTTGTGTAAGACGAGGCGTAGAAAAAAAGGGGGAAGAGTGCAAAAGAGCAGTGTTAAACTCCCACTCTGTTTCTAAGTGGCAAGGCCTGTACACGTGTTTGAGTTTCTCTAAGCTGTACGTGTTCTAACTTCATGAGTTGTGGGTCAACAGAGTACCAACTACTACTGGATACGTCGAGTATTTGGAACAATTCAATGACTGTTTGACGCATCTCTTGAGCCTATGGTGTGCACAGTTTTCCGACGGGCTCGCTGTTACCATGTTTAGGTTTGTGGTGTTGGTTTACATTACCCGCTGTCCATGACTAGATTGAGGAGCCCACTATCCACCTGCTTGACGCTAGAGTTCATGGTGTTCAAAGGGGTTCTTGACCGACGCGGGTAGTTTCATTCGTGCGACAGGGGATCCTCAAGTGGGCTTGTCCATAGGATAGAGAGCAAAACCGTTACTTTTTCGTATGCTCGTAAATAAATCTTCTCTACGTGGAAGAAGATCGGATTTTTACCCTTGACGTCAGCAGACATCCTTTAGGCTTAGGAGTTGAAACGAAATGGCACAAACAAGTAAGTAAGTATAGGGTGACCAGACGTCCCGATTTTAGACTTCATGTCCCGCCGCCCCTTTCTTGACCCGGCGGGACGCCCGTTTGTCCCACTTTGTCGGCAACTTCTCAGAAGCATTCACTCGTCAATGAAATACGTGTATAGAGCACCTACACAGAATGATCCGTCAAGGTTGCAAATTTTATCATAGTCTGCATCAAATTAAAACATCAGGCATCCTGTGCTGGACCCGTCCTGTGACTCGTAGAATCAATGGGGGATGGTTGAAGTGGCGATAGGGAAGCGGAGTCCTGTGTGATAAGAGGGTCCAATGTAGTTTAAAGGGAAGTTTTGCAGGGCAGTGGTTAGGCCAGCTATGCTATATGGATCAGAGTGCTGGTCAGTGAGGAAGAGCCACGTCAACAGAATGCAAGTAGCTGAGATGCAAATGCTACGGTACATGAGTGGGGTGTCGAGAGCTGATAGAATTATGAATGAGTATATTAGAGGTAGGCTGAGAGTGGTGGACATCGCCGAAAAATGAGGGAAAAATAGGTTGAGATGGTATGGACACGTAATGAGAAGAGAGGAGGAGCTCGTTTGGTCTATTTTAGGAATGCAGGTGGTCGGAAGCACCCGGGAAGGGGGAGACCGAAGCAGACGTGGGGGCAGGTTGTCCGTAAGGATATGGCAGTGTGTGGGGTGCCGGGCTAGAACCCGCAGCAGACCCGACCCTGCTGCAGGCGGGATAAGGGTATGATGATGAGGATGCATCCTGTGCTGGATGAACACATATTCAAGCTATAAGGTACAGTAGGTACGGTGGGGGCGGCGAGTTGCGTTGGACACACCAGATCTCGTCTGATCACTGAAGTTAAGCAACGCACGCCCGGTTAGTACTGACATGGGTGGTCGCTCGGGAAAGCTGGGTACTGCTAATACCCAATAATCGTCGCATTAGTGTAGTGTCTGTGCAGTATATGCCTTAGAACTATACAGTGGACGGGTCTCTAATGACCTCGTAGTTGACGGGACCTTAAACTCCAACAAACAAACAGTAGGTACGAAGTCACAAGTTTTGTTCTTTGCTCTTCGGGAAAGCATGTCTCACCACCCCTACTTGGGGGCACTCACCAAAAGCCCCCGTCCCGCTTTGCCCTTTTTAAAAATCTGCCCACAATAAGTAAGTCACACTATCTTTTCTATAAATACTCGTTATCTGAAATTTAGATGTTTGTCTTCAAACTTCCATATACAGTATATAGCCTTCTATGCTATACGGATCTGAGTGTTTGGCAGTGAGGAAGAGCCACGAAAATCAAATGCGATTACCGTAGTCAATTGTGAATGCTGCCCGTACATGCTGAGGCGGCGTGGGGTTGGGGGCACCGTGGAAATGATGAGAGACAAGACTGAGGTGTTATGAATTGTTGTTGTTTGTTGGAGTTTACGGTCCCGTCAACTACGAGGTCATTAGAGACCCGTCCACTGTATAGTTCTAATGCATATACTGCACAGACACTACACTAATGCGACGATTATTGGGTATTAGCAGTACCCAGCTTTCCCGAGCGACCACCCATGTCAGTACTAACTGGGCTTGCGTTGCTTAACTTCAGTGATCAGACGAGAATTGGTGTGTCCAACGCAACTCGTCGCTCCCCGAGGTGTTATGAACATTTGATAAGAAGAGGGGTGGCGGAGCACCGTTAGGTCCATTAATGCAGATTTCTAGTTATTGAAAGGACTCGGGGCATAGGAAGACCATAGCAGACGTAGGAGAAGGTTGTTAGTTATGATATGGTAATGTGTGGAGTGGACAGGGACCTGGTGGGAGATTGGTCGGGTTCTAAAGCTAGAACCCGCAGATTCGGCCCTGCCACAGACGGGATTTAGGGTATGATGATGATGTCGTCAAATGCATGGTACCAGTTCGATCTCCACCGAAGTCCAGGATTTCTCTGGGACTCCCTTGGGGTGCACGATGTCGCCTGTGTGGAAAGGAACCATTTCTGCGTCAAGGAAGAAGCATTTTCACCGAGTTGCCTAAAAGTTTGCCAACTTTACACCTGCAAGAACTCCGATTAAGTTCTGCACTTAGGCTTTGAGCGCCCCTTGGCAGGCAACTTAGGACCTGTTGTTCATTTGTTTAGAGTTTGTCAAGTATGTTTGCTAAATGTTTGTGTGTGTATGTAGTGCCCAAATTTGATTCTAGAGGAAGGTCCCAAATTAGAAGTCTTGTAGACAAAAACTTTACAACATGCTGTCTTGTTGCTTGTCTGGTGTTGTGCGAGGTTAAAAGGATAGGATGGTCAAAGAGTTTTCCAATTAATTGGTGTACACTCACGCCTGCAGAATGTTTGAAGTTGGTTTTAAGAGAATTGTCCCGACTGGGAAGCCTTAGAGACGGCGCACCATATCTCTTTATAAAATTTTCAAGTGAGTAAATTAAACAAAGTGTGAATGAGGTTAAGGAGTTTTTGGTGAGGCGCCGATTTTATATATATTTTCCTCTCTGATTTCTGCTTCTCTCATTTTCATTGTTTTCTGAAAACCTGTTATTTCGTGAACGAGTTTGGGATGTTAACTGCTTAGCACACTGCTCTCCCAAGACAAGATTTGGGGAAATTATTAGAGCGCAATATACGATTGCAATTATTTCAGATTAAAAAATGATTGTCGGCAGCCAATGCTCACAATCGTGTCAGTAAATTGAAATTTTCGGATTGGGAAGGGCTATTAGTTGTGCTTTTGGATAACCACCTGTGTCCTATTTCTATCTTTGTTGTCCTCTTAATTTCATTCTCCTAATACCAACTCTCTCCTTGTCTATCTCTCTGGAAGATAGTTGTCATCGCTCTATTTTTAAGTGTTGTTCTCTATACATACAATTCACGAGTAAGCACTTGAAGATGATATCATATTGGTGGTGACTGATGTAATAATTGCGCAGTGAAGTAAACCTTCTTTCGACTTTTCACCTTTGAACTCCCGAATTTATTCGTTTATTCAATTTGAAATGGGTACATTGCTGATACTGTATTTTCTACTTTCAACCGGCACTTCCTATTGAAGGAGCGGCGAGTTGTGTTGGACACACCAGTTCTCGTCTGATCACTGAAGTTAAGCAACGCAAGCCCAGTTAGTACTGACATGGGTGGTCGCTCGGGAAAGCTGGGTACTGCTAATACCCAATAATCGTCGCATTAGTGTAGTGTCTGTGCAGACTATGCACTAGAACTATGCAGTGGACGGGTCTCTAATGACCTTGTAGTTGACGGGACCTTAAACACCAACAAACAAATCCTATTGAAACCGCCTTTAGAGGTGGTGATGAATGGTGATGTGATCTAGAGTTCTTTTTTTTGGCTTCGTTGGTGTTTTAGGGCCCTTCAACTACAAGGTCATTAGAGCCTCATCCACTGTATAGTTCTAATGCCGAGACTGCACAGGCACTACACTAATGTGACGATTTTTGGGTATTAGCGGTATCCATTTTTCCCAAGCAGCCACCCATGTTAGAACTAGCTGCGGTTGCGTTGCTTAACTTAAGTGATCGGACGAGAACTGGTTTGTCCCACAAAATAAACCGCTCCCGAGACGTACGTAAGGCGTTGTCAGTTGGTACGGTGAAGGATTGACCGACCACTGCTATGCACGATGGTGGGCGTAGTTTCTGAATGAACCTCTTCTCTTGATCTTTTGTAATAGTTTTGTTGGCTCGATGTTCATAATATATTTGTTTCGCACAATCATGAGTAGGTTCGATCTTGACCGAAGTCGGTGGATGAGTTGTGTATGATGTGAAAATTTGCAGGCAGGAGGGTTTGTCCTCTGCAGTCGGGATATCCAATCATTCACTTGCATGTGTTTCAGGCAATACTGTCTTGATTGCACAATAGTAATAGTGTCTGGTGCAGCTTCAGAACTGTCACTTCCGAATGGCAAACTTGTGGCACGCAGATTAAATATAGTTTCAGGCTGTGTAAAATCCAAAGAGGCGCGTCATCCATTTTAGTAATCACCCTTAAAGGCATTCGCTATCGTTTAGCTGATGAGCTCCTGAGTGCGAATTCGACAGGCTCGTTTCGTGGGTGTGCGAAGTGGGATTCGTTTGTGCCGCCCTGTCATAAAAATAGTAAACAAAGTGAACTAAGGAATACAATGTTTACTATTTTGTTCAATATAATTTCCAGACAAACTGGGGAAATGTGCATTGGCATATTTTCTACTTTATGAGCACAAATGGGATTGTCCAACTGCTTTTCAACTGACCATTAACATCTTGCATTGCAGGTTTTTTTTTTCAATTTTCCTAATTGATGTGAGGCATTACTTTTGAGTAGCCCCATATTAGACCAAGTGCCCACAGAGTTGATTTAAGGTACGCGTTCTAAATATTCCATGGGGCACTTCAATTCGGCAGCACAATATCAAACCGTTGCCGTTCTCCTCCTGGCCGCCTTAGTATCGCAGAGGATTGCGTGCTTAACTCGTATCATTACAGGTTCGATCCTAGCGGAGGCGATTAGCTTCTTTCGGGATAAGTGAGCCGTGTGGGATGGTAGATATACACGAGTAGGTCGGAAAAATTCTCTGGTGTAGCCTGGCTTCGTTATATTAGCTCCATAAGTAGAACTCTCTACCCCTCCTGGCGGTGAAGGGCCTGAGTGCATCCCTAATGTAGTGCACACGCAAGCGAAATATAGTATCATCATCGAATACCTTTGAGCTTTCTCTCTTGTCCAAATTAATTCAGTAGCATCCACTATGAGCGATCCTACAGCCTCACTCGCTCCTGAAGTGATCACTCTGCAATTCATCATCATACCCTTATCCCGCATGTGGCAGGGTCGGGTCTGCGGGTTCTAGCCCTCCACTTCCGCCTATTTCCCACCAGTTCTCGGTCCACACAATACCATATCCTTACGGACAGCCTGCTCCCACGTCTGCTTTGGTCTTTCCCTGCCCCAGGTGCTTCCAACCACCTGCATTCCTGTACATACCATGTCCATACCATCTCAATCTACTAAGTGAGCACTCTGCAATTGGCCTACCAAAATTGATAAACCAGTTGATCAGGCTGGGTGGGGACTGGCTGACTGGGATAACGCAAAGCTTTGTGACTGAATGATATGCATTGTTAACAGGTAATGTTGACCACGCTTCTTTCATTTCACTCACGATATCGTTTTTCTCTCCCAACTCCTCCAATCCTTTGGCGTGATATTTTAGTCCACTGACGGAAAACGAAACAACTGAAGTTCCGCCGTTGCCACCTCCACCCCTTCCTTCAGAAATGGATAGCAACGTGGATGGAAAAGAAAATCATGTGGGGGATCAACAAGATCCACCTCTCCCGCCCAAAGGAGAGCATCCATTGCCACCACATCTACCCCCTTCCGCTAAAAGAAGGTAAGCTTGAGTCATTTTTAACATACGTAAAAATTAACTACAAGTGACTAACGATGTTGTCGCTGTTGTGAAGATAAAGTCATTTTGTTGTCTGGTGGTACAAATGCTGTCAATTGCTACATAGCATCTGTAGTTTGGTTTTTATTTGTATTTATATTGAGGATACAAATAATTTAGTTAGATAGATATGGGAAATGCAGGTGGTGGGGTCACAAACGGAGTAGAGGTAGGCCTAGAACTTATTAGGAAGCAAGTAATTAAACGAGATACGGAAACGTGCGGGGTAAGCTGACTCGAAATAGAAGTGTGGCGGGACAGAACTCACAAACCCGACCCCGCCATGGGTGGGATAACTATGAGATGATGATAACGAATATTTGTATTTATATGATAAAAACTACTCGGGTAGTACATTTAAGAGTAATTGTAGGATATCGCACGTGCGATCTGTTTTTAGCTTTTAACTTATGAGATGCGATTGAAGTGACGCGAATCGATGCCATGGGATAGTCCCACAGAATCTTCTATAATACTAAACTGCGGAAAAAATCCACTAGAGTTTTTCGGTTCTGTTCACTTGTAAATTTGTATGACGCCGAATCGATTCTATAAGAGGAAAATATGCACCAGATGCCCAGTCATTTGCTTCACAGTGAAGATGCTTGGAGATCTCGAGCAGAAGTTCTATTTGTGATTGATGGAGAATCACGTGAACTTTACAGCTTAATTCGCCCGAATTTGAAATCTTCCATCTGATTGGCTACTTGGGTAATTTTAACATCTTAGCTCGTGAGTAGGAGGAGCATGATATGCAAATTCCATATAAATGGCGGAGCTGCTGTTTTTCATATACTTTATAATATATTATTCAGTACGTACTGTATGTTACTGTTTGAATCAAAATGTCTTATATTGTGCCGGTTGAATACGTATTAATTAGAATTGTAGCTTATCATAAAAAAAAAATGATACCGGTATGTTTGAAAAAGACTGAGATGAAAAACCCGTCACTGGTCTCCTTTAGCGTTTGGAACGGAACCGGCCTTCACCTAATTTTTTTTTTCCAATCGTTGTTAAATCATTGAAAATGTATGCATCCAAGATACATATGCATGTTGGTGTTATAAACTGGTTTGTTAAACAGGATTGGGATTATACGTTTTTATGTAGAAGTAATTTTCTGTCTCAACATAATGAAGTACTACTTGCAGTCATCGTTCTTAGTTTTTTTGACCAATTTGATTAGAGCGCCGTCTATTGGCTGTTTAAGCAACATTTGTACTCGTCCCTCTCTTCGCTAGTTGTATTTCTCGTGGTAATCATAAAATAAGACGTGACCTCTGTCATGTGACCACACTTTGACCAATCAGAAATGACTAGTCTGTTGAATCCCCACCCACCCTAACTTAGCGCGCAGTCGTCAAATTCGGAATTTGTTTGACGAGTGGTGGTTTTATTCTGGGGTGTATTTGTGCTCGGTGTGGTTATTGCCGTATTTCGTGTTTGACGTTTATGCACGTTTTAGTTGGTAGTTGATTTGTTTGGTGGTAAACATCTTCGATATTCTTGCGGAGGTGTTTGTCGACTTTCGTTTTACTTTGGTGTCAGCAATTATTTTGGACAACAACAAGTTGGCATTATAAGATGGCCAAACAAAGCAAGTAAGTGATGATGGTGGTTTTCATTTGTTAGTGGGCCGTTGGCTCTTTTTTTTTGTTGGGACGATACCTCGGGTCGATCTAATGGAGAGGAGAACGATCGAGAATGGCCTGAGGAGTTTCTGATTTTTTTCCCCTTGCTGTTGGGAAAATGGAAATTCGAAGAAAAAAAGGTGACGGTGGCTTAAAAATATTCGAGGGCGTGGGAATGTTGTGTCCAAAATACTAAAAAATGTTCAGTTTCCATATATCGTATGCGAGCACTACGGTTAATCACAAATATTTCTTTCAGCAATTTGAATTAGTCCTATTGGTTAACTAGACCCGTTTATTGAATGTTGTGAGGTTTTTTTTCTCTCTCTCTCTCTCCTAGTCTCCTTTTCAAGTGGTTAAGTTCAAACATTCGTCGCTGCTAAGAAATGTAGGGGAAAGGGGGAGTGATAAGGGACGACGGCATTTAATTTCGACTTTAGGAATCCTTAGTTTACAGGTGACTGGCTTCTCTTCCGCTTAGTTATGTAACTTGGTAGCCGTGGTTCCTCTTCATTTGAAGGTATATGCGATCAATAGTAGGCTGGCTAAGTTGTCTATAATGGTCAGTAGTGGAGAGATGTTATATTATGTCTTCCCCTTTTTCCTCGTTGTCCTCTTTCGGGACGGACTGTGTTCCGCCATTAATGGAATGCTGCTTGCTGTATGAATGTTTTAAACCAGGGGGTGGTGAACTACGATCCACTAGTGTATTTGGACAGCCAGGCATAGGTTCTTATGATTTCTCGAAAAACAAATGAAAGCATCACCAAAATTTGGACTTTTGAGCTAATTTCGTAAGATGGGGACTAAGTTTCTCGCGATAAAATAACTTTCGCTATTTAGTAACTTAGTTTTATGTCGAAAGCGATCCACTAGAAACCTTACGGACATTCATGCAGTCGAATTGTGGCCTTAGGGGTGTTCGTGTGGCGTACATAGTGAAAAGCTTATCCCTGTCCCTACGCTGTACCCGCCATGTCCAACATGTGGCCCTAGGCTACATACCGGCTACCCATCCACAACAGTTTACATCTTACTCTTGCAATTAAGAAGGAACTTATTGAGCATAATGGGATGAATTTCTGAACAAAAAGTTTTCGATAAGATGTAACTAGCTGCTCTAGACAAAAGTCTTGTCCGAGAAGGTGTGTGAAGGTTGTCTGGACATAACTCGACCCCACGTGCCTTCCGTATTTTCCCGATCCACCCTTTGTGTTTTTTTAGGCGACATCATTTCCATTACGTTAAAGGTCTATTCATAAAAAGTCCAGAAAATTTGGAGTTTGTTGTGTGTCATCGCTAATCATTTTAATTTGACGAATGGTACGTATTTTGAAGTTAGTGTTGAAATGTGTCGATTAACATTCTTGCGTGTGCAAGACCATTGCACACTTCATTATTTAAACGTGTAATTATCTTGGCCGCCGTTCTTCCGTCTTCTGCTTTGCAAATCGTTCAATCTTAGTAAAGAACTGGTGATAAACATGTCTTGTTTTGGACGCTACAAATTCTCTTCCTTGTCTGTCCACTTGGCTTTCCAAACGATGTCGCCATATTTATTTTCCCATCACTGGCTTTATTGTTATACTGTAATGCGCATTGAGCTTGCACGACGTTGTGACTGACGTACAGCAAGATTGACCGTCCCCTCCAGGCGTGCCCTGCTGGCCAAAATACCGGAAATGGTGTTCTGCCCTTTGACCTCTGGTAATGCTATAGACGTCAAAGCAAAAGGACGAAAATTCTCTGGAATTGGCCAGCGAAAGCAGAGAGGGTGTTTACACCGGGCCTCTTCATCTAACCACATAAATCTGGGCCCTTTGCTTGTCCTTGAGCTAGAGACCTTGAGTGCGCAGTTGTCGGAAGAGTCCAGAGTTCGTTTTCATGGAGAGGGCATGAGTGTTTTTGGTGGGGGGGGGGTGCACGGTTCGCGCTCGATTAACTGTATCCTTGAAATTTAAGATAAATTGTTGTCCTCTTTATTTGACTTTTGATGAAATTGACAGAAGAAAAAACACTTCCTGATGTTAATCCAGTCCTCTTTGATGGCCAACAACGGACAAGCCTGTAGTCGGCCTTGAGGAATGTGGCCTTCGAGTAGCAACAGCGGCCCTCTTAAAAGAGCAGACACCTGAAATTAGATTTTTTGCTTGACCCTCCCCCTCGACAGTTGATTCGTGTTGAAATTCACTGTGTTGATTTAATAAATGCTGCAGACATTTTATAGCTTTTGGATTCATAATTTAAAAATAAAACTCACTGTAGCTGGATTGCGCCACTCCTGTAAATTTTACTCGTCTACATATTACGACCTTCTTGATTTGGAGTTCTTCGACGTGGCATTATTTATGCTTCTCTGCTAACTCTCGGAAGGCACTCCTCTCGCTACATGTTATAAAACTGCCAGTATCGAACCTGCATTCGTGAGTGCTCAAGAAAATTGCACCAATCACTGCTTGATACTCCCACTTCCTATCCCAGACCGATTCTGCTTGCGGGTGTTGGAAATCCTAACAGCGGTTCTGGTGCTATTGTTGCATGTACTACGGGAACCAATAGGATTTGTATTACTGTCGGAAGATAGTCCTTTGCACGTAGGCGTCCGAGGAGGTTTCAACGGGACACTTGCAACCCCCTGCCACCTTATCCGATTCCTAGAACGTTATCTCCAGACGTCTTCCCTCGGAAGTCCATACGTGCGCATCGTCCTGGCTTAGATGGCACCTCGCTCTTCCCCCCCCCCCATCGATTGAAGAAAAGAGCAAATGACAGAGGCTATACACTGGGATGTCACTGGGGAGGGGGAGGCTAAATGACGACGTGGTTGGGAATGAACCACAACTCGCAGACCTGACTCAAACGTCCGTCCTCATAAGTAAACGCCTCTACGATATTTTGTTCCAGGTACTGTATCGCAGATTCCCAAGGCTCCATGGAACACCGTTTGGGGGGGGGGGGCTGCTTTGTTTTTGATAAAGCCATTTCCATCTTATAGTTCATCGCCTCTCTCAACGTGTAACGTTTTTAAAATACCAAAGAGTAAAGACACTCGGGGCCGGCTCTAGACTACTGCTCACTAGACGCAATATAAGGGCGCCGGGTAGTGCTTTGCACTAATGAAATGATCCCATTATTCGGCCGCAAGGTGAAGAAATTTGGCCTAGGACACCTGAGCCTGCCCTGGACAGACTCATTGGCACAATGCATTGCCGTCCATGGCTGACTGACAAGGAATTCTGTAGCAGACTAGTCGAATATCAGTTTTTTAAAATTATGCACGTGTCTTTCAGTGTGTTGTACATTTGAGAATAGACAACCGATAATACCAAAGGATTTCTTTTATTGTCTTGCCAGGAACCAAAATAACTGTGTATCCGTATTAAATTATGGCTAGCTTAAGGCGACCTTCTGACACGGAGGTTCCCCATCCCTGCTCTTGACTACGCTACATGGCTCTCCACTCTCGAGTTAGTAAATAAGGCACTTTGTTGTTGAGGTAGTGGGTGTGCAAGATCGGGCCTGATTGAGACTGGTGATTGCTTTAAGTACAAGTTGAAGGGACAGCCTGGCCTTTATCTGTATGTAATATAAGGTCACCCTACTGTGTGATGTGCAAGACTTGTCACCAATAGGTAAAAGTAAACTCCATTCTCAGATGTACAGGGGGCATCATCTATCTAAAGCAGTGTTTTTCAACCAGGGTTCAGTAAGGTCTGCCCAAGGGTTCCGCCAATGGCAAGGTGGATGAACTTCGGGTGTCTCTCTCAAACATTAGGCCACGAATTCAACTGCTTCTGCTAACACACAACCTGTATCAATTAGGCCTAATGTTTTCTTCTGACACTGTATGGGGTTCCGCGAGAAGTCTATATGCTCCAAAGGGTTCCGTTCCAATAAAAAGTTTGAAAAACGCTGATCTAAAGGCCAGATCAGTGTTAACTATTCCTCTCCCACGTGAGCTGTCCAATACTTTATCTTTTGAATTTCTGTATTTATCAGCTGGTGACCTTTCCTACTTCGTTCCCACCTCCGTCCTTCTAACCTTGACGGCCTGTAATCAATTTGTCCTGTTACCACTTCGGACTACTAAGATTGCGGTCGTTGAAGAATGGCCCAAATTATTGTACGATGTGGCGATGTTCCAGACTGGAAATTGTAGATTGATATTATTGCGATGCTTTTTGGAGAGCAGGATTAGGTCATGTGACCGTGGCCTGGCTGACATTTCTATGGATGACTTGCTTGAAAAAAAAAACGACGTCGAGTTGTTTATGAAGTTGATTCCCAACAGATGTGTGTCGTTAAATAATTAATGCATCCTGCTTATCTCTAACTTTTATGTAAACTGCCTTCCGCGGTCCCTTTTCTTGGTGGTTGTTAGGGCGCGCCATCTGATGGCCGTCGTTCACGTGATCCCGACTTCTTTTCTACTCCTTTCTCACTGTTGTCCTTAATCTTGAAACCCTTTCATCACTTCCTGTTACTTCCTTGTTCATGATCTATTGAGTCTTGACCATGTTGTCTCCCACAGAGACTGATGTGCAACGATGGTCAGCTGGGAATTTTTTAAATGTTGTTCGCAAACTATGGCAGGCGCCATTTTTTTCTGCATTCAGACGTAATCATCATCATCGTCGTCCTTCCTTTTCGCCTCTCCATCCTATGGGAGAGCTTTAGCACTCATATTTCGAAGCTAAATCGCTCTTAAGTTTTTTGGCCATCTCAGATTGGCAATATTTATAACATGGAGGTGAAAGTTATGCGCTGTCTGATGGGGGGGGAACTCAGGAGGATCATCATCTGTTGGTAATTGCTCAGTCCGCGACATCTCCAGAGCATCTTACGTGAAACGTCACGCCTGATGTCGATTTCGTAATAGCGGTGTTGATGAAGAGCGTGCCCCTAGGTAGGCGTGGGCGTGTTCAGTCAGGCGCAGGCGCGATGCAAGTTGGTAATTCGCAGTACGAAACCTGTTAAGGGGAAAACAAGTTTGAATATTTTTTTTTTTGGTGAATATGTAAAATAAGGTGGAAATGTAGTGTGGCGTTTTGAAACGGTGTCAGTGCCGCTAGGTATTAGTTTTGATGCGTGATTTTAACTCACTTCCCCTCCTCCCTCCCTTTTCAAAGCCTTTTGCTATTCTTCTCAAGACAACACTCGTCTTAGTGCCCCTTTCTTTTACTGTCTTTCTCTGAGCGTCGAAGATCACTGACTTACTTTTGTAGTTGTTTATTTGCGTGACAGATGAATTCTTATGCCACGATTTCCCATTTTCATTTGATCTAGTCTATTTTTGTGTCATACTTTTGACCACCTTCCTTTCTTCCCCGTTAATGTGCGCCTATGGGTTTATGATAGACGTAGTTTTATAATGATCCTATAGTGTGTCGACTGATATAACGGGGACACTCATAAATAGCATGACTGCATAAGTATTTGAGTGAGAAGTTCACGTCATCACCGTATTGACAGGAGTGACGTGTCGGCTCTCAAATAATACAATTACAGTAAAATCCCGTTATATCGAACCTCAAGGGACCGTGAAAAATGCTTCGATATATCCAATTCCGGAAATTATATAGTCAAAATTTACGTTTTCGCAAATGTAAATGTCCCGCGATTAAACTACAGTATCTACAATTTCAATTTTAGGATATAATATTAAGATCATCACCGTCATCATCATACCCTTATCATGCCTGTGGCAAGGTCGGGTCTGCGAGTTCTTGGTCCCCATCCACCCCCACTCACTACCTAAAATATTAAGATCAGCAATGTTAAAAAGCAATAAGATCACAACATAAAGAAGTTCTATTCTACTTCACTACACTGCAAGCAGCCTTATTTGGCAGTGGAGAGACTAACTATCATTCCTACAAATGATTCCGTAAAACTCCTAAAACCCTAAACTATAATTGTTGTGTCCCCCTACGATACTACAATGGCGGCCTTTCCTTTCAGGAAGCCCTCCACTTTATCCTCTTGAAAGGTATTCCATTGCCAAATGGTCCTTGTCAAAAATGACCAGTAGTATGAGTCTGTCTGTGCCCTTATCTCCCTCAGTTTAAATGTATGATCCTTTCTCACTTTCTACTCAACCAGGGACACACTTTCAACCAGATGGGTATATACATTTGTACATCAGAGGCTTCATGTGTGGGCTGCCAATTCAATTGCAGTGACGAGATAAAAACCTTTTAGTTCTAAGGGTTTCGTGGGTCGACAAAGTTTGAAGACCTTGGTCTAGATGGAGTGAGACCCGCTCTATAGTCCCTGTCGACCAAAGTCAAATACTATATTTATGATAATTCGATATATCCCATAGATTTTTGTGTCATACTTTTGACCACCTTCCTTTCTTCCCCGCTAATGTGCGCCTGCGGGTGAAAATCACCTTCGATATAACTGAATTTCGAAATAAACGAGTTTCAGTATATCAGGGCATCTTTCGTATTGATTAACATTGTGTCAGGCGGGACCGACGCTTAAACTTCGATATAAGAGAGTTCGATATACCGAAGTTCTACTGTACAGTGAAAACTATCTATCGGTCCACCTCTCTCAAAGGTCCACTTTTTTAAAGAACGCAAAATTCTCTGGTATATGTACTGCACCACTCCAGCCCCTCTGATGGGTCCACGTTTGTATATCCCCAAGGGTGGACCGATTAGTGAAATTTCACTGTATACTTTGAATAGTTTGATGAAAAAAAAATGAGAAAATAAGTTTCTGAGGGTGAGAAACGTACGTCAACCCGTCAGCTGAATTGATAGATGAATGATCGTTTTGAAAAATGTAGAATGAGAGTTCGATCCCGATTATGACTGGTTATGTATTTGCATAGTCTCGCGTTAAATACCGTAGCTGCCGCCCTTTATCTTAAGAACTTGTCATGCATACGTATCAGTAGACAATGACAGGGCCGGCAGAAGAAGCGGCCCTTCAGAGCTTGCACAGCAGGCGGGCGCCATTACAGGAAGGGCATCACTTCCATTTTTCAACATTATTCAAAATACGGGGAGGGGTGCGTATTTAAAATTTGCAAGTGGGCGCCGAAATCCTAATGTCTGTCTCGGATTACAGTGATGAATTGAAGATAGTTTTGATGTTTTCCTACTCGAACGGAACACCGTGAACTAGAAAGGTTTTCCGCGGTTTCGGTGTAACGTGTAGTTGAGGTTGTCACCCACTGATTCAGCACAGGACGGCAAAATAAGATTCCAATTCTTATAAATAAATGGGGGACACCCGTACGTTTGTACAGTGCCTTACTGTATGTTTGTGGACCATCTTTCCGGCAACGGCCGGAAATTTTGCGCAAGTTTCAGGCAGTCGCTGTTCCCTACTGTGTTGGATAGGTGTGCGGACGTCCTTTAACCGGAAGTGTACCTTTGCTGCATATTGCTGGCGGCAGAATTACGATTTTTTACTGTATTGGCAGTTTTATTTCAGTCGAGTCCGATTTAGAAAAGTTTCCTGAAATATTTTTGAAACAGGGTTATTCATTAGGGCGTTAACTGTTTAATTAGCGTGGGCAACTCTTTAAATGTCTGGGAGTAACGTCAGCCACATTAATTTAAAAGCTTGTCGGTTTTGTGTTAAGCTGGTGCATCCATTTGTTCATACGTATCTGATCTTTCTACTCATCAATTTAATTTCCTACAAACCCTTTTCCTGCCTATGGCAGTCGGGTACCAATCTTTGTCCCGTTGAATGGACGCATGGACGATCTAATAGACGGTATTTTTACGCAACCAAAAGTGCAATCCGCTATGCTTATTTATAGTCGGTCGACTGTTCGTTGGGCCACTCCACCGACACCAGGGGACGAGCTCCTACACCTGGGTATTTTACTTCATTTACCCGTTGGGTAGAAAAGAGGGTTCTTTTACATGCAAATGCCATCGTACACCACACTGGGTCACGGCTTCACTTCCCATTCAACGGAATGTGCCCTCCGAACCACTGCCCCATCAGGCAGGAGCCAGTTTGCCTCGATTTAGCATCGAACCTGGAACTATTGATACAGTAATTGAGCAACTTCCTGCGAGTGCATAGGCAGGTCTTCCTTCTTACTTAATTTCGTCATCATTTCTTACTCAATTGCTGAAAATTATTTCCCTATTTGCAGCATATTGGGCGACATCTATTACTCGGCCTTCTGACAAAGCTAGTTGGCCCGTTGCTAGTCGCTGGTGGCTCATGCTTGCTAGACGGGCGTCTACAAACGCAAAATGTCTAGTTGTACTGCTTCCCTCGTATAACGTTGTCCTGAACGGTTTGAAGTCGGAAAAAAACATTTGAGAACAGAAATAAGCGCTGACATTCCAATGTCACTACTTCATTTCAGTACTTAAAAAGCTGCCCGTGAGAAAACCACTTAGAAAATGTTACTTTGAATGCGTAATTTCTTGACCGAATGAAATGGACGTCGCTGGTGGTTTTATGGAACTACCGGTGGTCAGTCAGACATGCCAAACTAGCCTTTAACCTTGATGAATAACTACTTCTAGATGGTGTGGTACCAGGTGCTAGTGGCACCCAACAACTAATGGATTGACCTCTAACAATTAAATATTCAACATCTGTAGCTAACGAATATACGAGTCGGTTCATATTTTCATTAATATGGAATTTGTCTTCACTTCAGTTATGTATCGTCGACCATAACAGATCCGGTTCGGTAAAGCGACCAAGAAATTGTTTTCATCTTGAGACTAGCATGGTTAATTGTGCATGGCCAAAGTATTATTTCATTCAGGGTAGCGGAAAGCTGCATTTGTCACACTGTGCTCCGAATTGTGTTATGCTTCTGCCACAAACTATTATTAATTTCTAGGTCTGATTTCCTTTACAAAGGTCGCATAGCATGCAGAGGACTGCTGTAGGCCGCTTTCTTCTTAAAAAGTACTGTTGTTGTCACGGTCGTTCTCATAACGCGTCACCTGACTATCCTGGCGTCATGTAAGAATCAACGCACCCCAGAAATGTCAGATATTAAGAAATGCAAACTGGGAACGGCTGTTGTTCATCAATAGGCTTACTTTTCTGTTGAAACTCCGCCTTGATGGCGCTCCCCTGGTCGTTGGGGTGGCTTCAGTCGTGTGGTGAGAAGTAAAGCAGTGGGCCCCATGTGGTGTGTATGTGTCCTGCACGTAAGGCACGCTTGTTAGGCAAAATTTTCAGGTGTAGGAGCTTGTCTTGCCTGATTCCCTGACGTTGGTGGGGGAAAAGCGTCCTAACGTAGAAAGATAAGCTAATAACGGATAAACATAGGCGGTGCAGCATTAAGTTCGTGGCCAGCTGCATGAAAATATTGTCCAACAGATCGCTCTTGCGTTCCGATGGAGCTAAAATGGGCACCTGATCGTACCATATGTGGGGAAAAGGGTTAGCGATGGTTCGCACGTCACCGAAAATCGTTTGTTTATGGAGGAACCTCCGATCTACCTCCTGCTGGATAATCGGTTTTGGTTTAATTTATTTGACGTCAGCCGAACTTCTTTTGGATGCAATTTCCCGAGATCAAGGGGCCAGCTCCCTCCATCTGGGAAGATAACCAATCTAAACGTGTGGTATTCAAAAACGTTCTTTTTACGTGCAATAGGTAATGTACCAGTTATCCACATCAGAACTAAAAGCAGAGGAGATGCCTCCGTTTCCCCAAAAAGGAACCACTCACTTGCTCTGAATCAAATCCTTTACCATGCACCTGCTAGGCAAGAGCTCTTAAGCCTCTGAGGAGCTGCGTTTTTAAAGGCACCTGTTCTTGAAAAGAGTGTAAAGGGTGATTAGGATGGTGTGACTTTCGTCACAAAGGACTGGTTACTACCCTCCATCCATCAGACGAACGGGACCGTTGAGGCTTCCCTCTTGCCTGATAACAGCTAGGTCCGAACCCGCACTCTTTCAACCTAAAAGGAAATTATTAATTTGGCTATCTAGAATTTTGTTTTTCCGAAAAGGAGGAACAGGTGAGTTGGCCTACATGGTCCAATGATTTGAAGGGGGTTGAGTAAGCATTTTCCCATCCACGTAATCCAGATGCGAAAACCAGTCGGAAATGTAGAACAGGAGTTAATTGTTATCTGATTGGTAATGTTTGACATCGCGTGCCCCCTTCGTAAGCTCCTAGTGTCCCCTTCCATAGTTGACAGGTCTTATTGCTGCTAATGATTTTTAGGCAAGCTGTTTGGGAACTTGAGCAGGCACAGCCAGTCGCCAGATTACGGATGTTTAGCAGATGACGGCAGCTGTACTGTGAGCGTGTTTCTGTAGAGACCACCGTTATACAGTTCGATCCCGGATTAGTATCAGTTTGTGGTCTCTCGACTATCTTATTTGTGTGCGACTTCGAGAGGTTAGGGGGTTAGTAACCCAATGACCTACCAAAAGACTAATTATATACTTGTCTGACCTGTAGAACCATTATGTAGAGGCAGAATGATACTGGAGCACGCTTTCGCCATTGTTATCTGTATAAAATATCCTAAATGCTGGATTTACAAATTATTACAACGTGAGAATTTTTTCAAAAGTTGCTGTTGGTAAACGAGTTAAGAATGTAAATCAGCAGCCAAATTTTGTTCAAATTACGCCCCAATTTTATTCCAATGTTTTAAACGTGAGTAGTGGATTGCTTATTACGCAGAATTTGGCACCATTAATGTTAATTTGTGCTTTATCGAGCCGGTTCAATAATTGCGGAAATTGCAGCGGCACTTAAAGGACAGTGTTGGCCACCTCTTTGCTCAACATTTTTGCAGATGTTTACGCATGGGTACTCTACCACCTTTGGATATTTGGGCTTATGGCACGTGTTTACTCTCCCCACCCTTCCTCCCGCATCACTATCGTTATTTCCGTTATTATCATCTCCGAACTTAGTCCCCCATCCGTGCTTGTAGCTAAATTTTTGCTTTGCTTTCCCCATTACAGTTGAGTTGTCCCGTTCGGTCTTGGCTTGGTACCGTGTGGTGTGTAGAACAAAATCAGCGCCGGACTAAGGTTTTCATGGACCTTACCCTGTGATAGAATAAAGGGGCTCAAAATGCCCAAAATGTTAACTTTTATAGGGAAGTGGCTGGGAAGAGTTATCTCGCCTGTGGCTGGGTCGGGTCTGCGGAACCGCTGAATATACTCTTACTGGGGGCACCCCAGCCATGCGTCTGGAACCTGTAGGAATATTGGCAAAGTTGTCTGTGGGGGGATGCAGGTCTTCCTCACGTAATTCAACTATTGATTCGCAAACTTAAATATTACCAGGTTGACCGCACAAAGATCTCTTTGTAAACGGAAGTTGCAAAATTCCTCGTTGTCGATTAATGGCCTTCCAAGCTGACAGGCCGGCGTTAGAAAGCCTAGAAAAACTGGCCATTCTTTCCAACGAGATTATTGAACCGTGTTTTGTGTGGAATTCGGCGGCGGAAATGTGGGAATGGGAGAAAAACTACGTTTCAGAAATCACGGTGAGGGGAACGAATTGAAGAATAGTTCAGAAATGGTAGGGGTGCAATAATCCGGGGAGAAGAGAGAGAGAGAGTTGCAGGTAATTATTTCCTTGGTTGTGTAGTTTTAATTTGCAACGTCTAAAGAGAAGGTTGAATAGTCGCTATAACCGAAGGGATTGGGCAATGGGCTTAGTAGGGGTAATTCAGGATTGGAGCGACGGAAAACGAGGTTAGTGCGATGGGGAGGTAAGAGGTAGTGGAATATAACGACAGAAAGAATGATGATTGGCAAGTTGGAAATCGAGACTATGTAGCCCAGGGCCTCCTAGTTTACAGTTGTAGTGGAAGGAACTTGTTTGACTGGTATGGGATGGGCGAGATTCTTTAGAATGGAGTGGCTGACATGTGGCAAAACAAGAGTGAAAAGGGAGGGGTGAAGAGTAAGGGGGATAAAAAAAGAGGGAACGAGACGATGGACTAAAGCGAGGGAGATTTGTTTTTAGGCAACTGTCGGCGTAAGTTGGCGAGTAGAAGGAAGGGCTATCTTTGAGTGTATGTATGCCTTTGATTTCCAGGGTGGTGAGAACTTGGGTAATTGTTGGTCAATGGAACGACTTGGGAAGGGGCTTTTTTACTCTACCTCTTCCACCCCCTTCCTTCCCCATCCCGTTGGTTAACGTTCTTTCTTCTCCCCCTGACGAAAAATGTCTTTAGACTGGACCGTCTACCAAAGAATTAAGTGGTATGCTAAGGCTGGGGATTCTTTTTTTTTTTTTTTGTCTTCATCTTTCAAGAGAAGGGAGTTCGACTTTGGGGGAGGTTTTTGATGGTCAGTTGTCTACAGGAGTGTAGTTTGACACTTGGGAACTCCTTCAGTGCGGAGGACTGGCCACCTGGTAGTCGGTGAAGCTGCCTGGTTTTTCACTGTGTGCTTAGGAGACTTGGAACAATCTTATTGTTCCTGATAAGTCTTAAGACAAAAAAAACGATCCCCATTACTTTCTAATAATGGACTCAAAGGAATTGCGCGAATTTCTACAGTACAGACCGTTGCCACAAGCGGATCTTGGATTTCGAAGGTAATTATGCTGAAATCTTGGGATTCGAGGTATTGATTAAGGATTCTGAGAATTATTGGGTTTTGTCTGGTGACACCCATGAATACTGCACTTGGTCTTTGGCATATTCCAGGAATTACTTTTCCGAAAAGTAATCGTTATTTAATTCATTCTGTATTTTATCAGCTCGTCTATTTTCAGCCCTTGAGACCTCGCACGCTTTGTTCCCATCATCGTCGTTCTACAACGACGCCATTTTGGTTATCCGTCATGTAGTATACCTACAGCAAACATGTCCTTGCTTGTTGTGATCCTTGAGACCCTGTTTTGATTTGGAGTCCTCTGGCCGAAGTGAACGGCAGTTTGTTTTTGCTGTGGTAATCGGGACAGTCATTTCCGGTTATCGTTTGTAGACCATGCATTGTTTGTGTGCCCTGACACTTAATACTTCTCTGGTCGTGAGCTTGTCAGGTTTCCTAGTATGAACATTTATTTTTAATTACACCGGGGTAGTTTGAATGTTGAACTTGCAACCTGATTTAATTCCTACCAATTTGTTTCTTGCAATTTGTTCGTAATGTCTTGAAAATAACGAGCTCCTGCTAATTGGCGTTAGTTTAAAGTTTATTATGAAGTTTACTAATGTTTACTTGTATTTTTAGGTCGAAAATTGTGGAAGAGACATGGTCAACAGGTCGCCAGTGTGGCTTTGGGTTCGTCTTCTTTTTGGCCCAACTGTTCCTCTTTGGTTCTCTGGGTTTGGTGCTATTCTGGGTGTTCAACTACAAAGGTGGCATCGCGTGGCAAGAGAGCATAGACGAGATGTTCAATCTTCATCCATTGCTCATGGTTGGAGGATTTGTTTTTCTCCTTGGTGAAGGTAAGGATTCAACAAATTAACATTTGCACATTATTGTTTGGAATGCGATGTTTTTAATATTTCTGTTTATGATTATTACTTTATGTGGACTCCCAACTTTCCGGATGACATCATTCCGCTATCAGCTATTCTGGTGTATCGAGGTTGCCGCTGTTGTCGCAAGATCTATAACAAGCTTTGGCATACCATTCTACACTTGTTGGTGATGCCAGCTGCCGCCATTGGAGTGGTGGCAGTTTTCGATTTTCATCGGTTGAAGGAGAAACCTATTCCCGACCTTTATAGCCTACACAGTTGGATGGGTCTAGGAACACTGGGTCTTTTTGGACTGCAAGTAAGAACTTGATGAAGATGGTAGTCTTTTCATGGTGGTCTGTAATGAGACAGTAATATGATGGTTATTTCCTCACTCTCCTTCCAGTTCATTGTTGGTTTCTTCAGCTTCTTGGTTTTACTCTGTTGTGAAAATTCTACGGCTCGATTCCGTGCGTCTCTACTTCCACTCCACGTCCATTTTGGATTGGCTACATTTTTGATGGCAATTGCGTGTTGTGTAACCGGACTTACTGAAAAAGCCATTTTCTCTCTCAGGTAAGGTGCTGGAAATGCGAAATGTGGCATCATCCCCATTAAGACTAGGTCTTTAGCCCATTGAAAGACAAAGCCAACTTATCCACTGAGTACAATGGAGACCGTTCTTAGAATGCTCACTAGAATTTCACTTTATCCTCGTATAACCCCCTCCCCCTCGGTGGCACAGTGGGTAGCGTGCTCGGTAACTGCGTCAGTGGTTTTCGGTTCGATATTAGACCGAGGTGGGTTGACTTCATTCGGGCGAAAGAAAGAGACCCCGAGTGCGCCTTCTTTCGAATGAGAAGTAAAACCGAGGTGCCATGTTGTGATGTACGATGGGATTTGCACGTAATGTGAACCCTCTCTACTATACAACGGGTCGATGGGGGCAAAACTTTCCTGGTGTAAGAGTTCTCTCGGCGTCGGTGGAATTCCCCAACGAACAGTAGACCGACGATAAGTAAGCATTGGGGTTGAAGCTTTGGTCGGCGACCGGCTGTAGAAAACACTGTCCAACATATAGCCCTTGTGTCCATTCGGAGGGGCAAGAATGGAAAAAAGTGATCTCAATTTTTCATTGAAAATCGAAAACTAAGGAAAAATTTAGGTTAAGAGGCCCTCCATGACCGCAATGTGGCCCTTACTGAAAAGGTCCTGGAAAAAAACTCCAATGTCGATATGTCACCTCAGTTTTGAAGTTTGAGTTCCGTCCTTAATTTTCTCTTTTTTTGTCTTTCAGAGATAGGTACAGCGAACGAGATGTGGAAGGCCTGGTAATCAATGTCCTTGGCATAGTGCTGGTGGTTACTGGTGTGCTGGTGACCTATGTTGTAAGGGATCAACGTTACCAGCGCTTGTCCACCACAGTGGTCGATGAGCGGTTGTGACTAGCGGAAGAAAACGGAGGCGGAAACAGCGTCGACGGCAGCTTGAATGTAGTGAATTATTCGGTGCTGTTATCTAACGGACGTGACCATCAACGGGAGACCGTGCTGTGAAATAACAGAAAGAACCGCTCTTTACATACCTTACGCCACAGCGTCATATAATCACCATAATTCAACAATGTTTCGCTCATTCTTTCAGAGAAGGATGGACGGCCGCGTCAGTTTGTCACAGCAGATTGATGGTTCGTGAATATGCATGTGCCTGTCTTATTTTTTCATCCCTCTCAAAACCAAATTCTTAGCCACATCTGGAGTCTCTCAGTCCAGGGGAGAAAACCGGAAGAGTACCAAAAATTGGAAGTGTGCTCTTGATGTCGACTGTATCCTTCATATCAATTTTGTGCAGGAGAATCTTTGAACTGCAGACACCGTCCTTCTTTTATTAAATAGACAGCCACTTCTGTCTATACTTACAAGCTAAAATCTCGGAAACGGACCCGTTTTTTAACTGTATGTTGTCAAAAAGGTATATTTTCCGCATGGCTTCCCCCAGATAATTTCTACGAATTTCAGCGTTTTCTGTGTTGCCTTGTTGTTGGCTTCTTGGAGTTTCACTGACAGAGGAAGTCTGATGTACACTGCAAGCCTGGCTCGGAATAGAAGCGAGAATGCGAAGGGAAAATGAGTGTTGCCATATAACAGAAAAATAACCACATTGTTATTAGAGGATAGTCACTGGAATTTCTATCGTGCGTTTTAAATTTTTTTTGAACACTTGGTGCTGCTCGTTTCACACCTTTTGTCTAGCCGTCGTGAAAGTTGGGAGGAGCGTACTCATCACTTGAGGGCGGGCAGCCATGTTTTTCTTTGCATTGACACTTATTTGAATGTCACAGTTTATATACTTGAATACTTTATACTGTATAACGAGTCTGTATTTTTCTCGCGTCCTTGTAAATGATTAAAATATAGTTTTTGAAGAATCCCAAGAAATTCTACAGAACGTCTTCAATGCTGCTTATTATAATATTTAGTGGAACCTAAAATGGCTAATGTTAGAGAACAGTAGAACTCCAATTTTCCGAACTCCGACTATCCGAATCGCTTTCTGAATTTCAGAAAAAAAATTAGAGGGGGAACTTACTGCGATTTGCAAAATAATGCGCGACTTGGCTGCCCGAAAACTGATACTGACAATCAAACGGCTTACTTTGACCAAGATGTTTCAGCAAGCAATGACTTTCATTTACAGTATGGTACAGTCCTTTTAAGTATGCTTAATATGTAAAAGTGTTATCTTTTCACTTAATTAAAAGCTCTTTTTATTTAAAAAGTTTTTTTTCTCCCATTTTCAACATACAAAGTAATAAATTAAATTAGACCCTTTTTTTCGGAAAAAAGTCCAATTATCCGAATTTTTGATTATTCGAATGGGGTCCGGTCCCAATTGATTGGGATAATTGGAGTTCTACTGTATGCTGATTCCAGATTAAAACTTGGAAGATGACCATATGGTAAACTAATGCCGTTCAGAATGAATACTTTTTCCCCTCCACTCAGGATAAAGGATATAGATGAAATTTTGCTTACCGTAATATCGCCTGATGTGTCATCATACTAGTTTACAGTAGATAAGGAACCTACATCTCTGGAGTTCAAGGACGACAAAAAGGTGCTATGTCAGTGGCGGACTGGTAAGCAGAGACAGGAGTAGGGTAATGGCCCCCTCAGTGCCTGGTATTTGCCGATGATGTAGGAAGGCTGGAGGAGTCCAAAGAGGATGCACCGTTACGGTTCGGGTGAGATTCATTGTGGGGGAGAGGGGATTCCAGAGGTGCAAGAGTTTCGTTATTTAGGATCAGTTTTCCAGAGCAACGGGGAAATACGTAAATTCTGACGTTACCCATAGAATTAATGCAGGATGGTTGAAGTGGGGTCCTGTGCGACCGCCGAGTCCCAATAAAGTTGAAGGGTAAAGTTTACAGAACCGTCGTTAGGCCCGCTGTGCTGTATGGCTCAAAGTGTTGGGCAGTGCTGCACTACACGATCTGACAGAATTAGAAACGATTACGTTAGAGGTAGCTTGGGGGTGGGAGACATTGCGGAGAAGATGAGAGGGAACCGGTTGATGTGATATGTGCATGTGATGAGGAGGACCTTATTAGGTTCATTGTGTGGCTGCAGGTAATTGGGGGCACCAGAGGTAAAGGAAGACCAAAACGGACGTGGGAGCAGGTGATGCAAAGGGACATGAAGCCGTGCGGAGGGGGACTTGGTGGGGAATAGGTGGGAGCGGAGGATTAGAACCCGCAGACCCGACCCTGCCTCAGGCGGGAGAAGGGTGAGATGATAATGATGATGTCCGAATATTAAGGCATTAAGGTTTTTACTCGTGCTGGTGCCGCAGTGACACCGCAATAAGAGGTGCTATGTGATCGGATGTGCAGGTGCGGCGCCGTTACGGTTCGGTAGGGATCTGCGGGCATTTTCAGACGCAACTCTGATATGCGGAGCCGCAGACGTGCCGGAAGTATGTGTGCACTCCCCATGCGGTAATTACGATGCCGCAGCGGCGCCCCACGAGTAAAAATCGGATGTGTGCACCGGACCTACAAGAAAGCACGATAGGTGGCGTGGTAAACCACCCCAATATGAATTGTTTCTGTTCTTTCCTCTTCGTAGAAACAAGGTCCGTAGCGTGAGTGGATTTATAACATTTGAGAAAGAACACGTGCTGAATAAGTTTGATGATTGTTTATTCTATTTATTTTGTTTCCAGTAGTCTGCTACATTCACAATGACGTTTTGAAAACCATTGTTGTGATGGCTTCGTATTTCGGAATTCGAATAGGATCGACAACAACGTGTGTTGCGGTGAATAAGGTAAGGCGGCTTGGTATACGATTGTCAAACAACTTTCCTTTCAAATGAGATCAAGTGGCCAGTAAGTAACGCTGTTTCTTATGGTATATTTGGTATTGTATATGATATATTACAGGATGGAAAATGTGATGTAGTAGCAAACGATGCTGGAGATCGGGTGACTCCTGCGTTTATTTCATATAATGACGGTGAACTAGTGAGTTTCTTTTAAGTTGTGTTATAAGTGCAATATGTCCTTCTCAGAACTTTTTAGATTTGTCAGGCCGTCTATTTAGTTTTCGTGACCCCCAAGCAGTTCTATTTTCTGTGGTCGTGACTTAGATACTTCTTCCGGCCCGACTGTTGAAAACTTCTGGGAAGCACATTGGAATGGATTACATTGATCGATGTGGAATTGTCCAGTTATTTCATTCATCTATCCATAGTCTGTTGGTGTCACATCCAATCGCACTCCATCGAATGTCATTATGAACGTAAAACGACTGCTCGGACATAAAAATTTGGAAGATGAAGAGGTTTTACATATATTAAAACATTGCCCTTGCAAAGTATGTTTGCTATTTGCTGAAAAGAGGTAAAAGAAGTGCTGAATGCTTATTTATCTGGGTATCTATATTTGGATTTGATTTAGGTAGTACTTACAAAAGAAGAGTTGGCCTACGAGTTGATGGATATGGATTCTAATGTGACAAAGAAAGTCGGAGTACAGCAAGCGCTCCAGCTGCTGTTTAAACAGCTTATGGGTATAAATTTTTATACGGCTTGTATAAAAATCTTGGATCAGAAATGCGTTAATATGAGTGGTATAATCTTATTTTTTAAAGCAACGGCCACTAGTCATAGTGGTGTTAAAGGAGAACGTTTTGCCGTCCTCACCGTTCCACTTTATTTCAATGAAGACCAAAAAAAGCTTATGAGGTTAGCATCAATTATTTGTTTACCTGACCTATTAGCGTATTGATTTCCTTTAAACTTTTATAAATGTTAGGGATGCGGCATCTGCAGTTGGTTTCAAAATATTACAAGTTATTCACGAGCCTGCAGCGTCTTTAATGGCACATTGTATTGGGAACGAAAGTGAATGTGACTTAAAGAATGAGTAAGTATTTTAATATTTTATGATTACCGAAATAACTATTGTTATTTAGATTATACGATAACTAAAAATATGATAATATGATATATGATAGTATATTTTGCTCAACAAAATCAAAAATTGCAAAATGATGTCACTTACTTAGGAACATTGTGGTGTTTCGAATTGGTGGTACATCAACTGATGCTTCAGTCATTGCTGTATATGGTGGCTTTTGTAGAATATTGTCCACAGCGAACAGGTTAACTTTAGGTGGTGATAAATTAACTGAATTGTTATCAGAGCATCTAGCGGAAGAATTTAAAAGGTAACCAAACTGTCGATCAAATTTATCTTTTTTATTTCCGACCAGGCGTGTTGACGACGTATTCAAAAATTTCTGTTTGCATACTGACAATATAGTAGATGGATTTATGATGAGTTCTCATTCTTTTGGCAGGCAGTTCAGAGTGGACGTGCAGTCAAATGCAAGAGCCGTCTACAAATTGAAGCAGGCAGCTGAAACTTGCAAAAAGGTTTTATCAACTCTGACGACGACAAGTTGCTCAGTGGATTCGTTACATGACGGCATCGATTTCATTTGTCAAATTTCCAGGTACCCCTTTGAATTTGGGATGCTTTAGTCAGTTCTTTTCTTATTTTTATAACATAAATGAAACTTATTTACAGGGCCCGCTTAGAGTCGTTACTTAGTGGCCTAATTCCGAAGTTTCTCCAAGTATTAGAGGAAGTTCTTTCCTCGTCAAATTTGAAAGTCGAGAATATTAACAAAGTAACTAGTTTCAGATTGAATTTCTTTTGTTTCTTTCCCATTTCTTACATTATTGTTGGGTCATTAAAGGTGATACTATGTGGAGGGGCTTTGAAGACTCCACGTCTAAAGCAGGCTTTGATTGAGTATTTCCCAAATGCTAATATATTAAATCAATATTCTCCAGACGAAATTGTGGCAATTGGAGCTGCAAACCAAGTAAGGCTTGTAAAGAGGCTCTATTAATGTTTCAATGAATATTTTCTCCTTGCTAACACTATATGCATGGTCTTTAGGCAATGAATTGGAGAGATCTCAAGAATGTGAAAGATGAAGAGACGGACAGATTAATGCTTTCGACCATTAGTCGTCCTCTACATTTCAGGGTAAGAAGACTGAAAGTGATAATGAACCATTGTTCATTGTAATGATAATTGTAAGGTTTTAATTCGAATCAGATATCTGGACGTGACGACCAGGTCTTAATCTTTGACATCGGAACTCCAGTGCCGGCGTTTAAAGAAATTCAGCTTATCTTACAAGATTCGGAATCTGATGGAATTTGCTTAGATATATACGAATTGTTCGCTGGATCTGAATTTAAACTCGCGGACGTAAGTTACTCTTGAGTAATTCCTAAATTAGAAAACGGAAGAATGGAAGGGTATGGCAGATGATTGGTACGTGGGAATACAGATTTTATGTGAAGAACTGGGTTGAATTGTTTCCAAAATTTTTAGACGACTAGAAAGCATAATAGTACCATTCAGGTAATGTGTTATCTATAGTAGGGCCTGCCAACTTGATCTACGCTCATATCGACTTATTTAGACTATACTGAGACTTGATCCTTCTATAATGAAAATGACTAATTAGTTTTAAATTCTGTATAATATTGCGGTATTTCAAAACTTTTGGAAATAACTAGAAACATCATCTTAAAGATGGATGTGTGTACCAGGGGTCGGCGGTAACCTACGGTTTGTAGCTCTCAAACAATATATGATATATACCTGGCCTGTAGGATCTGGATTAGTTTCGTGGATTGGGGAGTATGCAGGCAGCCATAACAGGACGAACCTTTAAGTGGCTGCCCGCAGGAGATGAGGAGGTAGGTGAAAGGACGAAGGAGAGGGTTAATTTGCAGCACCCAACATTCTTTACAAACCACCCATGGTGGTATTGACGTGGGCTTGCGCTGCTTAACTTCAGTGATCCCACGGGAACTGGTGTGTCCAACGCAACTTGTCTGCACTGAAAAAGTCAACTGTGCATGACATGTGACAATGCACGTATTTTGCTTCGGTTACTCCAGGAGAGTAGAGAAGGGACCGTAATTGAAATATATTTCAGGATCAGTTATGTGTAGGGTAATGATGAGGTTTCGTATAGTGGTTTAGTGTGTACTTGGCTTTATACTCCTTTCTATCAGAAATATCAAACTGCCGGCCCTTGAAGCCTAGAGTTGCGGCCTGTACAATCGATATCATGCGGCCTGCCATTCACATGATCAAACATTTTGCACAACGACTGTGTTTGTGCAACATAATGTTTGCGCAGGCTTTGATACATACACGTTGCAATTGTTTGTGCATTCCGTGAAATTCTTGGAAGATGTTCGACGCGGCACCTTCTCACAGCATGATTGATCGATTGTAAACAGGATGACGTCTTTCCTCTGCCAACCATCGTCAAACACTGCCGTATGCATTCAAACAGCTTGTCGAGCAGTCGTTGGCAATTGTTATGTCAAATAAAGGCGATTCCATCGGACCAGGCCATTCAGTTCATTTAAACGCAACTACTAAAAAAGACGTCAACACTTCATGGTCCTCATGACTTCATGGTCTTCATGGTCCTCATTACCAATATGGCCTTTAGGGTGTAACCCCCAATTTGCCATGCCTGCTCTATATCGAGACCTCCACTTAGTAAATTCCGACATCTTTTGTAGGCCCTGTCTTCAAGATTTTGAGCTGGTGGTGTGACCAGCTGTTAGGCTTGCCATTAATTGTTATATGATGCTAATTTAAGAAAAATTTTTTCTAGGTGTCGATGAAAAATCTATCTAAAGGTGCAAAACTTAATATTTCCTTTAGTGCCACAAGGTAAGTTATGTTTCTAGTGCAACTTGCAATGTGTAATCGAATCTAATATTCACCAATTGATTTAGGGGACATTCCTTGGAAGTGACTTTACAAGAACACTCAACTGCTAGAGTTGAAAAACTGACAATAAAATAAAAATACAGCGTTTTTATTAACTTTTGTCATGATGTTACCTGTTCAAGTTTCTGGTAATAGTTAAAACACTTCTTGACTGATAGTTCCGTAACGCGACTTGTGGCAAATATTTAATTGTGGATTTACAGAAATTGATAGTTTAAACTTTAAAACACAGTTTACCATGTATGTTCGTCATCCATCAAAGCAACGTTATTAACAAAACTACGAATTTTTCAATTTTCTACGGTACGTTTGGACTTTCTTGGTGGTAGTTAGAACTTTCTTGGGGTCCCTTCTGTGGCGCAGCGGGTAGCATGCTCGGTAATTGCGGCAGTGGTTTAGTTTTCATACTGGACGGAGGTGGGTCGGCTTCTTTCGAGAGAAAGATTAAAAATAAAACATGTCCCGTGTGGTTTACGATGGCATTTGCACGCAAAAGAACCCTCTCTACTATGCAACAGGTCGATGAGGCAACATTTCCAGGTGTAGGAGCTCGCCCCTGACGTCGGTGGACTTCCCCCAACGAACAGCAGCGACGATAAATAAGCATAGGGTTTGAAGTTGTGGTCGGCTTTAACTTTGGTTCTAGTTCCTTAATAGTAAAAGCAACTACAGTACTTGGCTAACCTCGTCCTCAAAGCCCTAACTACCACCGCAGCTTATAGCCATTGTACAAACACCATGTTATGGTTGTCATTCTTTCCATCATCAACCCATTGTTTATTTTCACAACCTGCAACCTAGATAATAACTTATACATTCATCATACCCTTATCCCGCCTGTGGGTCCACTGAACTACTCTGACTGGGGTCACCCCAGCCAGGCGTCTGAAACCCGCAGGAATATTAGCAAAGTTGTCTATGGGGGACGCCGGCCTACCAGACCAATTGAGACGATGCAGACGAATTGAAATGTTGAGGGGTTACTCAAATTACATCATCCTTTAGAAAATTAAGTCTATGACCGCTGCAATTCCAGCATTGACATTCATCAGAACGCAGTTTTCCTTTCGTTTCTTCTGACATCTGTTGTCGTAAGCAGTTGCATCTTGGATATGGCAATACAATTTTCAGAAGGATCCTTTCAATAGGTGAGATGTTGAATATCAACTAACCAATTACTGCGGCCCGTTGTCAAAACTGTTCTTTAGGTGCAATTTGTAGAATCGCTTGTGAACAATATCGAAATGAAGTTTAAAAACTTTGAGGTGGCTTATCTTGTCAGGGAAGTCTTCGCGAATGTTTGCAAAAATTACGTAAAATTACCACACAAAAGAACTGCAAGAAATTTCATCCTTTCGAACGTTTATAACATATTTATATTGTAAGCTAATAACATACATTATATTGTAAAAATTCATTCTTTATTTAGTATCCGAGTCGATGAATATTTGTATTAAGATAAATGTAAAAATGTATTTCGAACTTTTTAAAAATTAGGACAAGTTCATCGTTGGCCTTGGGTTAAAAAATTAATTAAAACAAGAATTTCCGACAATTTGATGAATTGCATTTGCAAGGTATTCTCTTGGCGGATGACATGGGTGATTTGGTTTGAGTAGTGTCTCCTACGAGGGCAAAGTAAATGAGGTATTAAAAATAAGATATCTAAGAAACAAGACAACATAAACAAGTATACCAGTCATCATGTAATCGAAAGTTAACTCTTCCCCTCGAGCAACGTCTCTGCTTGTAAAAAACGCTATTCTCGGTAACATGGGATCCAAGTTATTAATCCACACTCCATAAACTTGAAGATTAGGATTACACTATAAGCAATACAAACAAGCGTGAATTCAAATTTTCACAGATCTTAACATAGGACTCTAGCGTCAACTTCTTACCGAATGATTCATGAAATGTGATACGTTGCCATAGCGAGCTGCATCCACCGTGAATGGACAGTCTCCGCCATTATAATCCAAATCAAACAAATATGTTCTTCCTTCAGCGTCATACACTTTGCCTCTTTGTTCAGCTTCTTCACTGGTAATTACCTCACCCACGTATTCAGTCACAAACGAGCCTTTCTTTATTTTTTGCATGGCTTTAACGCCCCAACCACAACCGTTAGAAGTTCTGAATATTGCAAGTTTTACCTGTCAATAAATAATAATTCAGAGACAAGGACACTTGTGAACATTTAAATATGCAAGCTAAACAAGTAATTGACTGCTCGTTACCGTACGTCCATGTTGAACAAGGCGATTGAGACAATCTAATCCACATTTGCATCGCTTGTTGCATTCATAGATGGGCGAACCAAAAGGAACAGCCACTCTTCTCCACCGATTGTAGGCAAATTCACCTCCTGACTGGTGCCCACAACATTTATTTTTGTCGGAAATGCAATCAGGTTCGCACTCGCAGCCAACTAGAGGATCATCTGGAATGATAATTCCCTCACCTGGCTTGTAATCGTTTATATAGGTAAAGTTAGTCGGTGGTCCTTCTAGGTCTACTTCGTTTTCTACAGTCACACGAGCAGTATCGGTAGAAACTTGATTGATTTCGTCTTCCCATGCCTCCAACCTTCTCAAGACTTCCTTTTTCTTTAAATTGTATTCGAGATCTACAGTAAACACTTTGGAAGTAATCTTAGATAAGTTGTTAGAGTGGTGTTTCTTGATCATTGAGTTATATTTTTGAGGCGTCAACCCATTTTTCTTTTTCGCATTCTGCAATGATTTTTGCTTCCAACGATTGGAAAAGTTTCGGTCTATCACCTGCTTCTGCCTTTAGTTACCAGACACAAAAGCAGAAAAACTTATGTCAAAAAAGTGGGGATCATGGGAGGCGATATGATCATATTGTCTCTAACGATATTAACTCACTTATGAAGATCTCCATTTAACTTCACTCCGTTAAACTGGTGATAAAACCTTCTTAGTAGACGATCGCAGTTTACTAAATTTTGTCGTGGTTCCCATGTATTAGTAGAAGAAGGCCATCCTTTCCATTTCACGTAATAATACGCCTTTCCCTATTTTATCAAATAGATACGACGATGTACATCCGATTAATGCTTTCTTAAAGAAGTGTAGGTTTGTCAATATGTTACTATTTTGCAGAACCGGGTTTATCTGAGAATCGTATTCTGTACGAATAGCAATTATCTTTCTGTGTGAGGCTGATGAAAACAGTTACCCAGGTATGTACTTGCCTTATTTTAGTGATGCATATCACCATACATCAACACTACAAAACAATGTTTGCATTGCTTTTAAGCTCGTTTCTGTTGTGGTCTCCGCAATGCACCTCCATTATACCTTCAATTACTCGCCTTATTTTTTTAATTCTAACGTCAATGCAGAAGTCTCTACCGTGATTTGAGGATTGTAACTGTCACTGTCAAATATTAAAACGTATATCGCTTACATCTTTCACTCTGAGATCCAAAATATTTTCAACTTCGTATTCCGGGTTTCTCTCACAATGGATTGTTGGTGTAGTACTTGTGTAGGTAACGTCGGTAACGTCACCTGAAAACCATAATTCGAGAAAAAAACGTCAATTAGATAACAAACAAATATCATAATGTTCTTCTCAAATGGACTCAATACGTTATGTACATCAAAATGAAATAATGACCAAATGAAATCACAAAATTACCAGATGACGATGACCCGTTGTTTGTTTGATCAAATGAATGGCAAGCAGACGCGTCCGAAGATGAATTTCCACGTACATGCGGTAAACGAATTTGAAATCCCAGATTTTCACAACGTTGTACAATTTGAGTAATACCTTCCAAACATGGTACTCGTAACTCCATTTCAGTAGTGTAGATATGTATCAACAATTCTTCACATACACGAACACACACCTGCCCCAAACATTATGTGCTACGACATCCTAAAAATTCTTTATCTTTTCAATTGCATCGTCTTTTTAGAGTTTCGCGCTAGCGACCATGTCGAGACACAAACGGAGATTGTCCATTGGTTGACAGTTTTTACCTAACCCTAGCACGTTGCTTGTTGTTTTTACAACCTGTTAGAAGTTGAAGGTGCTCTCATTAGACCTGGAAAATTTGGCTGCCGAAAACTTTAGGCTGAATGATAATAGATTTGTGTGGAAAAGCGTAAGTTTTTAAGACATTTAAGTAATGAAGTACTTGTAATTCTCGTCACATAACCAACAACTGGGCGGAATGCTTGACTGATCATTCACTGTGGAATGATTCGTATCAACTGTGATGGTGTGCAAAATATTTGGCTGGACTTCGGCGTCAATTGAGAATTGCTGTTACAATATTTACGTAGGTCATTTATTCCGTCCAGTCGTTCACCTCATTCTGTTTAAGAGTTCACAGTTTTGGCAATACTATTAAACTGTGATACCGCATTTACACGTTGGCGAGGCGAATTGTTCGACCAACGTGTGAACACCACATTCGTCATTCGCCTCGCCATTCGTGGCGCTCGTGTTGAAAGCGGTCGTTTGACACGAGTCAAAGGGCGCGAGTGACCCGAGGCGATTGGAGAATGACCATCTTGCGAGACATTCGCGAATGTGTGAACAGTCATTCGCATCGAAAGCATCAGTTCAAAAGGGAAATTTTACAGAGCTGTAGTTAGGATGCTGAGGTCATGGATCAGAATGTTGGGCAGTGAGGAAGAGCCACCTAAATAGAATGCAAGTAGCCGAGATGCGAATGCTGTGGTACATGAGTGGGATGTCGAGAGCTGATAGAATTAGGAATGAGTATAATAGAGGTAGCCTGAGGATGGGGGGATATCGCAGAAAAAATTAGGGAGAGTAGGTTGAGGTGGTGTGGGCACGTAATGAGAAGAGGGGAGGAGGAGCTCGTTAGGCCTATTACGGGGATGCAAATTTACTGGATTAGTTTGTGGGTTGGGGAATAAGCGAGGCAGCCATAACAGGATGAACCCTTAGGATGAACCCGCGGAAGAAGGTTGGAAGCAGACGTGGGAGCAAGTTGTCCGCAATGAAATGGTAGTGTATGGTTGGACGGGGACCTGGTGGGAGTGGAGGGCTAGAACCTGCGGGATAAGGGTATGATGATTATGAATAGCAATACTATTAAACGGCATGTTGTAAAATCCAACTATGCTAGGATTCGACCAAGTGTCGACTGACGCCTTAATCTGTAACTAAAACAGCACAAGCGAATTTACAGTAAATTGTCTGAGTATCTTTGGAGGGAAATTTGTAACGTAAATGTCATTTTTGTTACTTTTGTAGGATAATGTTCTTGGAGAGTCTTATACGGGGCCCTTATACGTACGTGCGGAGGTTAGGAGAATGTAGGAGCAGAAAGTGACCTGAATTTGGTTATTGCACTAAGAGCTGAAGGCTCATTCATAAATATTTCCGTGTATAACAATCCGTCACAGAGGCGCGATCGTTTAGTTTTGTTGTGCGTGACTTTTTAAAGTGATAGAAACGAATTATACAGTACTAAAAGCGGAAGACAAACACCATTCATTTATGTTCACTTTTCCTGTCTTAGATGTCTCAGATATTGTTACCATAGCAACGGAAGCCTTGACTCACGTCATGATGTCAGCATACATCTCAGCGGGTGAGGTCAGTTTGGAAATAACGACTATAAACCATCTGGTTAAGGATAGCACTGACAACGGCCATTGAAGGATAGAGTTTCTTCCACATTCAGGTCTGTGACATGTCCTTCATAACCATCTTCGTTATAATATTTTATTTTCTTAGCGATGGTAAGATGTGATGTAGTTGGATGGAATGAGAAAGTTTCCAGCATCCTAATACTAACGTGAAAGGGTTGAAATATTTTAGTGGAATCTCTGGAATGCTACCAGTGTGGAATTGTGTCGAATAATGACTGTGATTGGAAATCCTCGTATAAATCCGTCAACAGAGTTACATGCCCAAGTGGAGACTTCTGTTCGTCGACTACATCACGCGGTTGGACAAGTAAGGTTCTACAAGTGTTCTGCAAGTTTTATACTCAAATTGTTCCATGAATGGTAAAGTGATTTGTTTTTTAATCAACATGATCGAATTTCAGGTGAAGGGGTTGTAGAGGCAAGTACTCGTGGCTGTGCAGCACCTAAAACCATGGTTGGTAAAGTACACGAATTAGGATGTCATGTAGATCAACGAACTGGGGCAGTTGTTTGTTATTGTAATTCAGATTTTTGTAATGGCTTTTCTGGGTCACCCAGTAGCTATCATCAACAGGGAAGATTTTTTATTGTCGTTATTGTTGCGCTTTCGTTAATCTTAATGCATTTTCAACGGTGAACAGCTCATCGTATTGTGACAAATACTTTTAAAAATAACTTTTCAGCATCAACTGTTTTTGGTGAAAACGATTAAGCCCGCCTCTGGAAATATGAGTCATATATAAGCGAGTGTGAGATTTTATATTGTGGGTGTTACAGCATTCCGTAGCCTGTATCGTTTTACGACTTTTTTTGTGACATACTTGACATAGGAGCCATTTAGGAAATGGTCATCTATAAATGTAAAATGTGATAAAGAGTGCAGATTTGTGAACATTATTGACGTCTGTTGTCGACAGGAGGCGCTGTAAAGTAACAAGATATTTCGATGTTAAATTATCGAAAATGGCGCATGTTCCAATTTAATTTTTCAAATCATATCATATTTCAGTTGTAACCAGATAATGTTAATTTTTATTAAACATATATTGATGTTGGTAAGAAGTTATAACGTTATACACAATTGAATGATGTGGGGGTAAGTAATGGGGAGGAAACGAAGACGTAGAAAGAAGGTAGCTGCAGCAAAGGAAACCATTAGTTTATTGGTAAGTTGATGTCCGCAGCAATAGTTCCGTGAAACAGTAGTTGCGTAAGATTAAATCCGTAAAAGTATACGAAATAGTTGTTTATGTGTTGAGAATAGTTAATCTTACCAGAATGTGTCAGTGTAGCTATCACCAAACGATGTTGGTGATCCTATTGTCAGCAACTGAGAATTTATAGACGGACCTTACACGTTCAATCTGGATCACAGAATTGGATTGAACTGATGCCAGATTGAACGTGTAAGGTCCGTCATAGAATTTCATGTTTGCCGATTATATCTGTACCAACAATGTCGTTGAATTCTGGCACCGACATGTTATTGCACTTCCTGTTCTTTAAAAAAAACAAAAAAGTTCACTGAACTGTGTGCAGAGAAATCTTATATATATACAACCATAGGCAGAGCCTTATTTAGGGGGGGGGGGGCGTCTAGAGCAGCTAAAAATGTACCATACAACGTATGTAACGCAAAGCAGACGAATGTGCAGGACGTAATTCGTCTGCTTTGCGTAACATACGTTGTACATCAAGGGATCACTCAAGCTCGCTATTTTTACTGGCCCTTACAGTATGTACATTCAGAACCGTACGGTGTGCGCGATCTTGACGTATGACTCATCTGAAGAAGGGTCATTCCCAGATAATTATGTACAATACATAAAAGCATTTAAACACTCATTACTTGTACAGTAGTATACACGTTTTATGTAGTTTAAATTACCAAATCATTAGCAGATAGACCCAGTGTTTCAGTATGAGCATTAAATACATGTATGGGTGAAGAGCAGACTTAGAAAGCAGAATTTCAATTGAAGATGAAGTCGCCCCTTGGACTTTTCAGAGGTGGTAGCCAATTTGCCGCTCAGAAATCAACTAGCCAGAATTTTGTTTTGTAAATTGCATATAGTCAACCAGTACGTTTTCGGCTGTTTTCAAGAACAAAATGTTTTAATACAGTACGCCTTTTCAATATCTTACTGAAATACCTACCTATCACATTTCGCATCTTAAAACGCTATAGTGTCCATATTACCAAAGGTAGTGAAAAAAAATGTTTTGAAGGATGCTAAAATTAATCTTGCCCAGAACCGCTTAAATCCTAACCACAGTTTTGGATGTGTATCCATCAAAATGTCAATTTGCATCGCAGAATCCCAGAACTTTAAATTATGAGTTATAGACGTTAGTGGATGCTTGTGTTATTTATAAATGAAAGTAGCAATTCAGTTTAATTATCAATAATTTGCCATGGTCTACTATTTTATGTAATGACGTGTTAATTTGCGAAGTCCGTCGACAGTACTTTCAAAGATGATGATGAAATCTTGGATAAAAAACCATCCACATCAGATGCAGGTATCCTCCCTCCTTTTCAAAATACCTATTTTATTTCGCTTAGAATCGAAATTTAATAGTATATTTTTGCATTGTTAGGTACAAGTGATGAATTGACTTTTTATTTCAAAGTCTTGCGCTGTTTGGAATCACCTCAGAAACCTGATTCATCCACGTCCCCTATGGGTGAGTAATCGACATCCTGCATGTTAAGCACGCTATTATCCCTCTGTGCTATCTTTTCCTGTTTCATGAATATGAATTTTAAAGAAGCAGAGGCGTCATCGAGCAAACCGCCCATGATTGCGCCACTAAGAACTTGTGCATCATGCCATAAAATTGAATTACAATCTTATAGTTTTAAAAAGTGTCAAAAGTAAGTAGATAAAATAAATATTGTTTTTAATCAGTTAAATATCATATTTTTTGTACTGCTCTGCGGTATTTGCAGATGCGACGATGATGATTTTAAAGAAAAGCGTTATTATTGTAGTAAAGCATGTCAAGGTATTTCTTTGTTGTTAATGTTCTTCAAACTGTTTCCATGATATTCATATTGCAGTCAGTAGTTATAGCTTGGCACTTAAATATGATCAGCGATATAATTAGCTTGATTTTTGTAGTGGATGATTGGATAGAGTTTCATCGAGATGAACATCGAATGAAGGAATCCTAGGAATTACATGAAAGCAACTTTGTCTAAATGGGACTAAAATTTTAACGATGTACTGTAAGTGGTTGTACTATAACTAATCATTAAGAAATGTAGTTAATTTTAGCTCTTGAATCAGTAAGTTTTATATGAATCTTTTACGAATAAAACGATGAACTTTTTATTTTCAATATTTCTTACCTTAAGATCATACTTTTGTCGAAAATTGTCATTCAACTTTTATCTTAACGGGTTAAGTGTGAAATACTGTAGGTGAAGTTGCCATAAGGACTGTCATTGGTAGCGCACTTGCGGAAGGTATTCCATCCTTTATAATCACTTTGCAATCTTATAAGCTTTAATCAAAGTAGAAAACCTGTTTCACTTTAAAAATGTGGCTCTCCCACTGGAATACCACACATTTCTCTGGGCTGGAATATTATCGATTCAATAGCAATGCCTTATTTCCTGGAGATAGATGCCAACTGAATGGAGTGGAACGAGTTCCTACTACAGCTTCGTTCTGCCCAAAAGGGTGGCATGTGTTGTTGAAGGTCTAGACCCATATGCCCAGATCTCCACCAGCACCCCAGCAACACCTTTGCCTTTCGCACCCATTCCAGCCGCTCCACCCCAGAACCTCTTCCAGTGTTGGGGTTCCCCAACCCCTTCTGCAGTGATCCAGTGCTGGGCAGACCAGTATCACATGCCTGACGTCCTCCACCTGATCCCTGCACAATCCACAGCCCTCCTCTCCACCTGTGATCTTTGCCATCCTCTGTTTCGTCTCCAGTGACCCAGCTGTTGCCCGAAACAGAAGTGAGCTCTCCCACGTATTGTCGTAGATTACCTCCCTCTCTATGTTAAGCTTGTTCCCATACACCCTCAGCGTTTTCTTTGCAGCCCTTCCCTCCATACTCTGTCGCCACTGCCCTAACCCCCATTCCTTCACTTTGTCCTGTACGAGTCTTTGCAGCGTTATTGCCCCCTCCTTGCCTTCCCTGGGGTGCAGTGTTATGCCTATCTTCTTTGACATCCTGTTTACCCTCCTCTCCCAGTTGGTAGATACCCTCATGTTGTTTACCCATGCATTTACCTGCCATACTGGATTTTCCTTCTCTAGTCCCCATATCCTGCATAGGTATACCAACTTACTAATCATTTCCCTCTGTTCAAATGTAGACCACCCCATGTCCCCCTGTATTGCTTCCACTGCTGTAAACCTACCTAACCTTCTCTGGGCTATTTCCATACAGTCCATTACCTTTTTACTAATGCATAGGACCTCGTTTCCATATGTTAACCCTGGTACTGCTACAGCTTTCCATAGGCCCCTAACCAATTTATACCTTGAGAATGAATCGAATGCCAGTTTCCTTATTAATCCTTCTCTGGTTTTCAGCTTACAAACGATGTTTTCCTCCATTGCTTTCAGGTATCCCCTATCATTTGTAAGTTTAACCCCTAAGTATGTAACCTCTGACACTACCTCTATCTCCCTCTCCCCAAGCTTGATTGGTACCTGATTGCTAGGCAGCACATTATCCTCTCCTATGATCATCAGCTTTGTTTTGTCCTGACCAAACTCTTAACTGAAAATCCCTACTGTACTGTTCACAGATATCCAGTTCTTCCTGGAGTTCTCCCTCTGTCTCTGTCAGCAACACTGTATCATCACATTGGAAGATGGCAGGCAACTTGATACCATCCCCCAGAGAAAACCCCAGCCCTCTATCTTGGAGCCTAATCCCCAGTTCATTGATGTACACTAGGAACAGAATTGGTGATAATGGACAGCCCTGTCGCAACCCCTTGTCCACACCTATCTGTCCTGTATTTATTCCCTCGCAATAGAAATCATACCTAGTACCCATATATACTGTAGCTTCTGGAGCAGTTCCACTAGCACCTTATTAACCCCATACTTGGGAAGAACTGTCCATAGCTTCTCTCTATCCACCTTATCATATGCACCCTTAGCATCCAAAAAACAGAGGTATGCCTTCCATTTCTTTCTTTGAACTACCTCCATAATCTGTGTAATTATGTACAGGCTATCACCTGTTCTGCGCCCCCTTCGGAACCCATTAATTGACATTGTAGTTGAAGGGCCCTAAAACACCAACAGAACAAACACTCCACGCTTAATACCGCTGGCGGTGGACCACTATAGTTTTATGGGCATTTGTTGTGCTAATAGTTTAGATTTGGATTTACCGACATATTTTGGTTGTGAAATATTTTTCATTTTATTGGAATTTAACGTTTGAAATTGTATTTAAATTTTTCATACGGGTTTATATTTTGCTGAGCCTTAAATATTATCAGGGGACTCTAGAATTCCGCGGAAAACTTGTTGGATTTTCGCTTTGTTGGTGTTTTAGAGCTTTACAACTACATTGGTCATTAGAGCCCTGTCCACTGCCTAGTTCTAATGCAGTCTGCACAGACACTACGCTGTTACGACGATTTTGGTATTAGCAGTGCCCAGTGTTGGTTACCTTCAGTGATCAGGCAAGAACTCGTGTGTCCAACAGCGGGGTCTTGTGTGATAGAATCCCAGTTGAACTTAACGGAAAGGTTTGTAGGTCAGTAGTTAGGGCAGCTACTGTATGTTGTATGGGTCAGCGTGTTGGGCAGTTCGAAAAAGCCATGAAAACACAATGAGGGTGGCTGAGATGCGTATGTTGAGGTATACTGTATGTTCGGGTTCGAAACAAATATGCCAGGGTTACCCTAGACGTACAGTAGCATAAAAAACTGAGAGAGTAGGCCTAAATCTACCTGGGTGCAAGAAATTAAACGTGACAAGGAAACCTGTGGGGTGACGGGGGGGATGTAGCTCAAAATAGAAAGGGATGGAGGAGCCGAAACTCGCAGACCAGACCCCACTATCGGTGATATAAGGATGAGAGGATGTTGGTGATCTCGAATGCACGAAGCCACATCTCGTAAACTGAGAAAAGAATACGAAATAAACCAAACAGAAATATGGATTTTGCACTAGAGAAAATTAATAGAAAATTCGACATTATATAACGCAGCACCTCAACTTAACGTGCTCGAGACTTGAGTTACAGCGCTCTACACAATGCCATTTCATCTGGGAAATTTCGCGAAGTCGCTTCGTATTCCGTAAGCACCAGCAGTGTTGCAGATGAAAAAATGTCGCTATACGATGGTTTGGAAATTGATAATGAAACTGACAAACCAGATAAAGGGGATATATGTAAGATTATTTATTATGTGGCAGTTATGTTATTTTAAAATTCGTAAGGTTGGTTTCATTCTTGTACTATTAAATGTAATGCTTTGTAGCTGGATGGTCTTCAGGAATCAAGTTATTACAATCTCAGTTACAGTTGAAGAAAGCGGCGCTTACCCAGACAAAGGTTTATCATTTGTGTACTTTTAAATTGCATGAATATGTTTAATAATTATTTTCCTATAATTTATGAAATAGAGAGATCAACTGAAGAAAGGGGTGGTATTACCACCTGTGGTAGATTTGAAGACTAGGAAAGAGGAACCCGAGGAACCTGTCTTACCTCCTACGTTAATTCCGCAAAGTTTAAACAGGGTAATTGCGAGTCATCGTAGTCAGAACGTGACAGTAAATATTCCATCCATTATTCATTTAGAAATCCCGTATCAGGTTTCAAACTAAAAAGTTATGCCATGTTTAAATGCTTTCGCGGTTCTATCCGTGCTTAGGAAAATCGCGTCGCAAGCGTTCAACCCAATCCTGTGCTAATAATTGATGATATCGAATGGAGTGGGAAAGATGAATATGATCCTATGTTTCCAAATGATTATGAAAAAATAATTAAGGAGCAACGTGAAAGAAAAGAGAAAGAAAGGGAGGAAGAAAGACGGCGTGAATATGAAGAACGGTAGTTTAAAAGTGAAAATTGATGGCATGTTTATTTTAAAATCGTGTTTCTGAGAAATTTCTTATAGGCGACGGAGAAATAACGAAAGGTATAGAGAAAGAGATGAACCAGATCGAGAGCGTGATCGAAGACGGTCCCGAAACAACGAGGATGATGAAGAGACGTACGAACGACCTAGACGTTCAGGTGATAGGTTCTTGGAACATTTGTTAACAGTTGCTTGTTATATATGAAGTTTAATTTTCAAGTGCTGTCCTTAAACAGTAGGTACTGGAGCTGCAATTGCACCTCCACCGTCATTACTTTTGGATGACGATCGAAAAGAGATTTCAAGTAGCAATTCGTCTAGTGGTGGTCCCCCTCTAAGTTCGTCATTTGGCGCAAACATAAGGTGGTTCAAAGATGTGATAGAATCGATCCATAATATTAACATTGTTTTAATGCATTAACAAAGGTTTTATAATATGTAGCCGTGGTGGTAGTGTTGCTCTCAAAATAATGGCGAGATATGGATTTAGAGAAGGACAAGGTCTGGGTAAACAAGAGCAAGGCATGAGTCAAGCGTTACAAGTAGAAAAAACTAGTAAGAGAGGAGGGAAGATCATTCATGAAAAAGACCTTCCAAAAGGTAACAATGTGATTAAGATCTTTGTTTTGTCACAGTATTTTCTTAAAGCATCAAGAACTTGCTCACTTTCTTTCTTGTCCTTCCGTATCATTTAGATGAATTTGCTTTCGCACCACCGCCACTTCCGCCGATGCAAAGTAGTAGCAACATGAGTGGAATGGCTTGTCATGGTCAACCTACAAGTAGCGCTGATTCCATCACAGAAGCAATGAAAAATACATCGAAAGTCGTGTTATTGAGGGTTTGAAGTTTTAATGGCTCGGCTAAGATGCATTAGAGTTGGAAATTCCAAGCAGTTCGACTTCATTCATATGTTGGGTTATCCATACTAGAACATGGTTGGTCCAGGAGAAGTCGATGAAGAGTTAGAACCAGAAGTAAAAGAAGAATGTGCAAAATATGGTGAAGTCGCCAAATGTGTCATTTTTGAAGTGAGTGGTCTAAGTTAATGTTTTCTTATTCCGTTCATTATAAAGATTGTGTGTTAACACATTATTGTGACCAATTCGTGAAGATACCCAATAATACAGATGAGGAAGCTGTTCGTATCTTTGTGGAATTCAAGCGAATTGAATCTGCTATTAAAGGTCTGTAATATTTCTTTTATTTTATTTAACAATATTGTTATTTCTCATTTCTGTTTTTACCTGTTGTTATAGCTGTAGTCGATTTGAATGGACGTTACTTTGGTGGACGCACCGTCAAGGCAGGATTTTACAATTTGGATAAATTCCGACGATTTGATTTGGGGGAATGAAGATTTTTGTGAGTTGTTGACGCGTTGTTATTTCGTGTACATTAATGTGTTCTGTAATGAAATTCTGAATTACTCAGCATGGCGTCAAGCATGGCTTTCGATTAAAAAACAACTACTGTACTAATGATTTTCCCACATGGTCGGGCATCCATCTTTCTCCTTCTGGATGGACACATGGCGATCTGTTGGGCGGCATTTTTATGCAGCCGGCTGCCGACCAAACCTGTAACCCCTATATTTACTTATCGTTTACTTTTGATTCTTTGGGGCACTCCACCGACGCCAGGGGAGCTCCTACATAGTGGCGTAACTTGTAGGGGCAATGGGGTCAAATTTCCCCGGGCGCCGGAGAAACCGCCACCTTGGGGGGCGCTACACAATGTCTGTACGACGACTTTAGGACAAATAAAAAGTGCCTACATACGTGTACCATGTCTGCTCAGGACAAGCAACAGGGGAGGGGGTTCTTCGAATACATCTTGCCCCAGGCGCCACAACCGAAGTTACGTCACTCCTCCTACACCTGGGAATTGAACAGTAGTGGGGGTTCTTTTACGTGTGTCAATGACATAGTACACCCCGTGGGGCCGCGGCTTTACTTCCTATCCGACGAAAGGCGCACTTGGGGCCTCCCTCTCACCCGAAAGAAGCCAACTCACCCGATCCAGTATCGAACTTGGAACTACTAACGCAGTAATTAAGCATGTTACCTCCTGCCCCACCGAGGCTGGTCTCCAGCATGGCTTTCGATTGCAGGAATTACTTGATTTTTTTAGTACATTTTTATTGAAAAAAGTTAACATGCGATACTCTTCAGAGGGTAAGATCACCATAATTTTTAAGATTTTATGAACTATGACAGTATTGATATAGACCGTCTTTTTTGCATTATCCAGTTGGGAAGTAGTAGTTCGAACCATTAACTAGCTGTTAGTTAATTTATGGCCAAAACAAACCAGTGACAGCAATGTTGATTTGCAAAACTACAGCTTTTGAGATGACAAGAAAATTTTCAGAATAAGTATGCAGTCAACGATGACTTCCAAACATCTGAGCTTTATGAAAGTATGCATTCCACTGTACTACAATAACTTTTATAATGCTTCAGCATGAACATCTTCCTCCTATGTAACAATAATTTTTATGACGTCTTGTTTCGACTTTATCTGTTAACAGACCGTTTAATTTGACTCCCATGGTAATCTTTTTCTGACGTCATTTTAAAGAAAATTGTTCTCCTGCATAATTGCCTGTCCCTGTCATGATCTCATTTCCATGTACTTTACCATACTCCTGAGCTCTCTTGCCTACAAGTCCAGTGGAGTCCCCACTATCAACTAGACGTTTATTTGCTGGTTGTTTGGGATAATTACAGCATGTTAGTGCATCATATGCCAGATCCTTTGTGGTTTTTTTTCTGAGGTTCGAACTGTTGATGGAAGCCACTGCTGCATGTTGTACCCGTGCATACGCAATACAGTATTTTTTAAAGATGTTACCCATTTATTAGGCGTCATCAAGTCAGCCATAAGATTCCCGGTTGATAGGGAAGGCTGGAAATCACGCTTTAATATTATATGCACATTTTAAAGTTGTTGAATTATTTTTGTCATTAGAATTCGTCTATTAGCGTCCGTCTGTAAGGGGGTTCAATTAGTATGGTATGACTCGGGCGCCAGACTTGCTCGGTGTGGCCTTTTGTGTATGTAGCGTACAACATATGGATTTATCTCAATTGCGACGCATATAATTACTTCGATTTAGTTATTGTTAAGAACTAAACTTCGTTCGGACTCAGAAGAATGTGACCAGTAGCGGATTTAGATATTGACAGGTCCTAGGCTATTTCAATGTTGAGGCCCTTTTCTTAAGTTTTGAAGCCCGCTAAATGTTGAGGCCCTAGGCTTCAGCCTACTTAGCCTAGTGGTAAATCCGGCACAATGTGACTCACGCAAGTCACGTACACATTCATCCTAATAGCCACGTAACATTGAGGTGTGGCAAATTCGATTGATTTGGTTTACGGAACTCCATTTGGCTATTTAACGTCGACCCATATTGCCTCTTGGTGTCGACCATTTATCGGCACCAAGAAGCAATTTTCTACCATGTAGTTTCACATCTTGCCGGCCTATGTATTTATGGTAGGGCACCGAGGTCTTAGGGGTTATATCCATGCACACGCAAAGGAAAGTGCATTTTATAAGCACACAAAGAAAAAATGCATTAGGTCTGAATGTTTTATTTCTGAACTCACACTACGACAAATTCATCACTACAACTGAAGAGGTGACGTGATTTTGGAATTACAGTAGAACCCTGCTAAGGAGTGTTTCAAGGGACCCGATGTTTAGTGGCTTCTTAAGCGGGAAGGTCTCTTAAACGGAAAACTGGGTTCTACACTACACATTTGAATATTGAATTGCATTGAGGTAGTCATCATCATACCCTTATCCCGCCTGTGGCAGGGTCGGGTCTGCGGGTTCTAGCCCATCACTCCCATCATGTCTCCGTCCACCCCACACACTACCATATCCTTACTGAAACTTGCTCCCACGTCTGCTTTGGTCTCTCGGACCAAAAGAGCTCCTCTTTCCCTCTTGTCATTACGTGTTCATACCATCTCCATCTACTCTTCCTCATTTTTTTCCCGCGTGTCCTCCACCTCCAGGTACCTCTAACCAGCTCTCGACGTCCCACTCATCTGCCGCAGTATTCGTATCTCAGGTACTTGTGTTCTATTGACGTGGTTCTTCCTCAATGCCCAACACTGATCCATACAGCATAGCTTGCCTAACCACTGCCCTGTAAAACTTCTCTTTCAAGTTGATTGGGACCCTCCTGAAGTAAGGAATATATAGGCCTACTGTAATCTTAAACTAATTCACAAACATAACACACATCTTCATCATGATACCCTTATCCCGCCTATGGCAGGGTCAGGTCTGTGGGCTCTTATTATTTAATTACATATAATATTTGTACATTACAATCAGTCTCTCAATACACAGATTTGTGAAGCAAAAACCTGAAAAGCTTAGACTTAAAAAATTAAAGTGCTTACAATTCTGCAAACACCGGTAGGATGAACACTGGAACAAGCTGGATCGAACATCATACAGTAACCCATTTCAAAGCCTGAACGAGACATACTGTAAGTATTCTAATATAACATTCACTTATGAATATTTGAAAAAAAAACGAACAAATATTTGTTTTACCAGCATTTGTATTTTAATAAGATATTTTTATACATCATTAATTTTTTTAAGTAATAGTATCATGAGCACTGTCAACATATGATCAAAATGAATCAAGGGTTTTTAATGTCTCATTATAAGAAGGTGGCATTACACATTCTTCTTCGTCTTCCTCACTCCCTGGCATATCTTGTTCACAGATTTCTTTAATATTTTGCTCCGAACAAGGCAGAAAATTGTCATCTACATTAACATAGTCCTCAAATGGTAGTGAAACCTTCAGAAGTCTCGGTCAAACCTCAGTGTCTTCAAAACCTTATTAAACGGGAAAATTTCAACATTAGGTGATACTGTAGTTTTGGTCTAGTAAAATTCTCTTTCTTATGCGGGAAATCTTATATCCGAGAAACTTTAAATCCAGGAAAAGATGACATAGACTTAATGCATTTTATTTTGGGACCTAAGAAATTCAACTTCAAATGCGGGACTCCTCTTATCCGGGTTATTTAGGGCCGTGTCCTTGAGTCCGAGAGCCGGTGCGCTACATCCTAGACAGTGGAAGCGTGGTGGCGCTTTTGTACATAAGGTGTGGTTGTGACAGCATAAGCATCCGTGAGCGATAGAAGTGGTGCCATCGGTTTTTTTTCTAGCTGTGATTTGTGTTTGATAATTTGATTTTCAATTTTGGAAGTGTCTCGTTGCTGTCCAGGCCACCCTTGTTATTACTAAAGGTATAGCTAACTTTCGTTTTTCTCATTTGATACTCACAATGAAAGTATTAAAATGATAACTTCAGTAGGATTCAAAAACGGAATTAGGCTTAGCTTCGGAATTCGTTGTTGTTCCTCTCCCACTGTTATGTAGACTATTGTTTTAACCCAAAGTAGTTAGGTGGTACGAAATGGAATATGCTTGCTGAGTACGCTGAGTGAGTATGCATATTAGAGAAAGGGATTTATAATTTGAAGATCCACTTATTAGCGTCAAGTGGATTCTGCCTTTAAATTCCATTGTTGTCGAGTCGTTAGTATATGACGAGGAGTTAACGGTCGCCATTAACGAATCCGCTGACGTCGTCCCTATTTAAGCCGTGCTGTACCTTTATCCTTCCGACAATCATGTTCGACCTATCAGTCTTGCAAAGATTTTATATTAATGATTAAAATATATATTTTATGAAACACTACAATAGACTTTTTCGTAATGCAAAATCTGAGGGACGTTTGATATCGGCATCTTCATTCAGATTAGTCGTCGTAATGCCATTTAAAAAAACTAAAATCGTCTAATTTATGTTGTACTTAAATGTACTAACTAGTCTGGATGTTAAAAATATGTTGGACGGGAGAGGTAGCTGTGTTTGACACTGCAAAAATATATTCTCTTGATTTTGAAGATATTTATTTTGTGGAAACATTGATTGCGACATTAAGATGCGAGTTACTTAAAGTTACTCATAAATGCCAGATGTAATCAAAATGGTTATATGAGCATTGCTGTTGGCATAGTTAGGTGTGTAGTTATTGGATGAGTCACGTTTTGTAGAAATTCCACCAGTCACAAGTTTTGTTTTTTATGAGTTATCATGTGTACGCAAACTTAATTTCTCATTATTAAAGATGTACTGAGCATTAGTTTGATATGGTATAATCAGTATCATGTTCTTGTTTGCCATCGTTATCCTTTGTCCATCAAGATGAAATCTAAGTGATTTGATTTTAACATCATATTATTAGGAGGAAGTAATTATGTTGAAGATATTGAAGTTTTCTAGTACTGTAATTTCTCTAATCTGTCCACTCCACTGTCGCATTAATATATGCGTCTTGTTTCTTGAGTATCTACTCGTCAGCCATCACTCAGTCAAATCAGCCGTGGTGTGGGATTGAGACTTGAGGGAATTAATGATAAACCCGAGGGCTTAAAACTAAAATACCCATGATAATGGCGAGTTTTGTTTTTCTGCGAATGTCACCCGGCCTGCACATTCAAGGGCCACTATGCTTGATATAAGGCGATATTTTCCTTGGGCGTCGACAGCTTTATTGTGTAGTGCTATAACCTCCCCAAGTCGCAGAAGCTGTGCCTTTTGAATGCATATTTATTCGTGTGAAATGATTCAGTTTTTTTTTCTTAATAGGGCAGTCGGATCTCACAAGCAACATGGCAGCCATTCGTAAAAAGTTGGTAATCGTTGGAGATGGTGCTTGTGGTAAAACGTGCTTACTAATAGTCTTCAGTAAGGATCAGTTTCCTGAAGTTTATGTTCCAACAGTTTTTGAGAACTATGTTGCTGATATTGAAGTAGACGCTAAGCAAGTGAGTATGCCATCCACTTTAACTCTTGTTGTCGGGATCTTAGTTCTTCTTTCATCGAAATCGTCGCTCCAGTTTTGTAATGCTGATAGCATCGCTTGTGATTAGATGGTCCTTAAATTTAATCAGAAATGCTTTTAGCTGTACTCAGTTGGCCTCTATTTTATGATAGATTACTAGTATTAGTAATCACCCCTCCAAATTTGTTGACCTAATGTAGCGATATAGAAATACTTCGGTGGCATCAGTGCCAGAAGTAGGATTCTTCAAAACGGGACGTTAGCTGGATTTCCGGACTTGTAAAGCCGGGATGCTTGTGACGTGAACTTTAGGTAGTATAGGGGCTGCAAATGGGGAGGTAGGTAAAATGCATGGGATCCGCTGACGAAAGGATCGATGCGAAATTAAGCTAACCCGTTCGTAGGCACACGGTAATATATTTCTGAACCATTTGATGCATATGTAGGGATGGTTAATAACATTCTGGTATTGATGTATCAAACTTTTTTGTATCAGGTTGAATTGGCGTTGTGGGACACTGCAGGTCAAGAAGATTATGATAGACTCCGACCACTGTCTTATCCCGACACGGACGTTATCCTGATGTGTTTCAGTATTGACAGTCCGGACAGTCTTGAAAACATCCCGGAAAAGTGGACACCAGAAGTCAAACATTTCTGTCCTAATGTCCCGATTATATTAGTTGGTAACAAAAAGGTAAGTAGTCTCTATTCAACCGCTCCATCATCTATAGAAAACATTCCTAAACTGACTTAACAATTTTACATTTCACAGGATCTCAGGAATGATCCTAACACAATTAAGGAATTGGCGAAAATGAAACAGGAACCGGTTAAGCCTGAGGAGGGTAGAGCGATGGCTGAAAAAATCAACGCATTTGCTTATTTAGAATGCTCTGCTAAAAGCAAGGAAGGAGTAAGGGAAGTTTTTGAGACTGCTACGAGGGCTGCTCTTCAGGTGATTCATCTGAAATTACTGTGTTGTCATTTATATTAATTTTGGTGTGCTTATTACATGACTGTGTTTTGATTTGGTTCAGGTCAAGAAGAAGAAACATAATAAGTGTAAGATACTGTAATCCAAAGCAAATTCCTGTCCATGTTGTCCTCTCTCTTTCTCTCTCCATATTGGGTATATAAAATGCTTGTTGTGTTATTCATCATAATCCCCAGCAGTTTTCTACCCTTCCTGCCTCCCCCTCCCATGTTTTTCCCCTCATGTAAGCCTGGACTCATGGAATAGCTAAACTCAAATTTGACTGGATATGGACGCATCTCCACCCGCAAGTCGAATATAGTTTTGGTCCTGTATTTTCTGCTATTTACCTTTACGTTGACCGCTATTGTTGATTCGACTCATCCTTGGACATCTGTAGAAGAAATCTCCACTGGATGCCAAAGCATGACAAACAACATCTACATTTGGATTTTTCTGACGAGCAAAGATCTTCGACTTTCTTTGAAATGCTACTTAATTGTTTGTTGTTTCAACGAATCTTTTCAGTTCAGCGGGTAGTAGACATTTCTTTAGGCAACATTCCTGATTTATGTTCTAGATTTCTGGGCATAGTTCTTGATTCAAACCACCATTCTTCGATTCTGAGCTCTTTCTCCTGAACTTGGTGTTGGATTTATTTTATGCGTCCAGTCGCCATTTCCACCACTGTTAGAAATTGCTTTGAGTTTGTGTTTCTTTATTCGCAATTGTCCCTAGAGTGGGATGGGAGGGAAAGATTAGCAACGGGGTTTGCGTGGTGGCAGGGTGTTTAAAAAAAAGGTATTTTGCAGTCAAGGAGTAACGTAATTTGCACAGAGTGGTGTCCGGTCGTTTTTTTTCTTCAGCTTTTGTGTGCGTCTCGTAGTGATTCCAGGGGTTAGTCAAGCTGAAAAGTTGGCGCTTAATTCTTGGGCCACCACTTAACTATGTAACTTTTGAAGATGCTCCCCAAGCCTGTCATTTTGAGGATCTGTTTCTGTTTAAATACTACTGCTCTTGTGAATCAATGAGAGAATGATTAGTTGTGACAACTCCTTGACATTAAAAAGTTTGTGTTGTTTTTTTACTAAATGTTTATTGCGATACTTGTGTCGCGTACCTTTTTAGGATTATTCCGCTCAATTATGGTCAAAATCATTAATGATCTAAATAAAACTAATGAAATATTTTGTAATGGGAAGTTTCTGTCATACGATTGATGGTGCGAATCGAATGTGGTCACGTGACAGCGTCGGTAAGGGCGAGCGTTGCTAGGAAGGAGTACAAATTAGCGTCTGTTTCCAAGGGCTGTCTTCCAAAATGGCGTCGTAGTTGTTAGTTAAAACAGCGGACTTGATTTTGTGAATTAATTATGAGTTCATACTTGCACTGAATAGAAGGTATCGTTTATTAATGAAGTTAATTCTTAAACGCTTAGACATTTTTTAAGAGTTGGTCGTTGTTGATGTATTCTGGTCTTTGAAAGACGGCCGTTCGAATAGTAATGTGGACGAGGATTGAATGATGTTTTCATGATTGAAGCAGAGATTTGAGACTAATCTCATTTAGGAGAAACCAGGATTTTGGGAGAGTTAAATATGTCTGAAACCGTCGGCATGCGTGAAAATGGTAGGCAAGATGGCATTTATAAAAGCATTTCGAGTTATTTTGAGATGTAGGTCAGTCATCATTCTCTTTTGTTGAAGTGGAAGTTGACGAGGAAGGCACAAGTCGAATGGTTCCACCCTTTTCAACGAATGTGGGAAAGTCCAGGTAAATTAAGTAATTTATTACGTTCAGCCAATGTTACTATGATTTTTCATGTTTGAGCAGACAAAATAAGCTTGGGTAATGAGAGTGTGCTGTTTAAGGAAGCTGTAACTCGAGGCCCTGGCAAGATTACCGGTAAATGGCTACTTTTGCTGTCGTCTGGCACGAAGCGCTAGATTAATTAAACCTGATTGCAGCAATTGCATGCTGTATTGTCTCGCTGACTAATGATCACAAATCTTGCCAGACCTAAACAGCTCAGTGCTAAAAGGAACGTTAATTCCTGATTGTTTTCGGTAGGGGGGGTTGCGTGGCATTGTATTAATTCATATACGGTATTAAGTTTTTAATGAGAATGGGTGGATGAATGCGTTTAATGTAAAGGAATGAAATCATGAAGTGAGAGGAACGGCAAGTAATGATGAACTGCTTAGTGTGTTCCATTGTAAAGAGGGTGTGGTCGCACTAGGCTGATTGTGGCTGCTTAGGTACGTGACAGAATATTGGATAGAGATATGATACTAAAAGCCATTGGACTACTGAAGATTGAAAGATGTACAACTTAGGCGTGGCAACCTTCAGTTGGCATCTAGAATGTGTAGTTATAATGGTTTCCGAGCCTCGATCCATTCTGTGTCTTGGTCACTGGCGTTTGAGGCCTTTACTGGTTTGACTCGAGATTTCCAATATATTCATCATTTGTAATCAGTAGCTTAAAAAGTGACTTGGACTGGAAATGAGTGTGGAGTCATTACCTCGTATGGCTTGGGAGGATGTCCCTTGGGGAGGACTGTATGTATCATTAGATGCTAGTGTAGTTGCATGACAGTTTGAATCGGTGAATTCATGTGTGCTGCTGGCTGTCTTGTTTGTCTTCTTTAGGAACAGTGGAAATAATTACAGAGTGCGGCGCAACGGCTCCGATGAAGACAGAGACATTTCAACGTCAGCTGTCAAACCTTCATGTTCCTGCCTTCTAGTATTACGCCTACTGGATACAATTCTACTTTTAGGTCTTTGCATAACCCAAGGAAGTCTTTTAAATTTCCTCATTATATGGCACAGACAGCAATCTCACGCTGTTTACCTTTGGTTCTTGGCCGACTTTGTTGTTGTAATGGCATTTGTAGGAGCCTTATCGACGTCTTACCGACGTATATCGCGGCAGATTCGCAGAGCTCTAAAAAGTATATTTCCATCTGGGGTTGAGCTTCCAATATATGGGGTCTTACCATTAGGCTATCTCTCTTGGTTGCTTTACTCTTGCATTCTAACGGCGAAAATCGCAGTCATTTTCCGTTGGGGAATCGTCGCTAATCTTGGCAACGAGAAATTATTTACCTCGCAGCTCCTGAAAATAGTGATCGGTGGAGGAGCAAGTCTCGTATTTCTGCTTTTGGTGAACGCCCATCAAACACCGTCGAATCCAAATGACGACAGTCGTAGTTACATGGCTGCACTTTGCACAGGAACTGCTTTTGAAATATTTGATGCCCTGGCCTTCCTCGAACTTCTGTTCGTCAAGGAATCTAAGGTGGTGTTAACGTTTCCATTGGAAAGTGCCATCTTGATCCTGGCTTCCATTAATCTCATACTTCCTACTATACCTCTTTTGCGCCTGAGTCTGTCCAATTTTGGCCAGAAGGAGAGACCACCGCTTTTGGGACTGGTGTATACTACTTTAAAGCTACTGATCATTGACGTGCCTTACCTCGGCATCCGCATGTATTTATGGAATGTGTACGAAGCATCCACATCCACGGTTTTTATGCTGAAGAATATTCTCATGATCATTGTCAAAGTACGTTACACCATCCCAGAGTATGCCGCTCTTCTAATCAAGAAAAAAGAGAACAGAAGGAAAGTTCAGGCTAAAGTGGAAATGAATACAGTGATGTAGAAGTTCTGTAGACTACAGCCTGGCAACGTAGTCAAATGCCTCTATTTATTAGAATAATCTTCATATCACAAGCATTTGATTATTTTAGAACTTTATGCATATACCTCTTCCTATTCATACTATGCGCACTAATAGTTATATTGAAGTCTAGAAGAAAATAATGATATTGATGATGACTGAATTAAGTCGGATTATCGCATTCAGACCATAGTTCTTCATAATTGGACTCTGCACAATATTAAACATATTCGAAGATTACAGTAACCTGTGCCTGTGACCTCAATGAGATATTGAATGTCTACTTACTGCCTTAACTGCAAATTAGTATCATCATCATACTATACTCAAACTCTTGAATAATGACTGTGAATTATTCACAGTCGCTAACTTCCAATTTTTATTCATGGGGCCTTCCGCATAGTCATGAAATATGGTGTCCAAATACTCCTTGGACTCGAGTTTTAAAGTGCACTCACTTTCCGCTTCATGAGTACTTAACACACAAGTCATGAATCTCATGCAAAAAAATCGTATATTATTTATTAATATTTTTAGATGACTATATCTTTGCAAGGTTTGTCAACCGTTTTAATGTTGATACATTTTTTTTTTGCTGTAATCACATTTACTGATATGAAGTGCTTTTATACGAAATTATTTTTTTGTGTTGCTCTTGTCTTCCTGAAAGATTCCATTGAAATACCAAAGTTTGGTTTTAATTAAACTCGTATTTTAAGCTTAATACGGTGATACTTTCTTGCATACAGAACTAATTGTAGCTAATGTGTGCTGATTTGTGATTGTGCAGTTACGCTGGCGAGATTTTCATTAGTACTGACACTGTAGCATATTTTACGTAGGCAGAAAATTCCGTGAGAATTAATCTACAGTATTAAAAGCGATAAAAATTGTGTGAACGAAGATGCGGTTGAGGGTTACGACATTAGGTCGTTAGCCGTCATTAAAAACATTGTCCTACTCCTACCTCCTTGCTTCAGGTTGTGCTGATTCTATCTCTCCATTCTTGAAGAGATAGATACCTTTCCAACTATAGGTGGGAAACGGGTAAGTACTTGTAGATTACAACGAGGCTGATAGTTAAATTAGAAACTGAAAGCTTTTTTAAATGTCAGTACATTTGTTATCCGGAGAAATAGACATGTAGGGGCTACGCTTTCCCTTTTACCCGGTTAGGGTTTTTTTGGATTCGTTGGTGTTTTAGGGCAAAATTATTGATGAAAACAAGTTAAAGGGAAAGTCTATTACTAGTAGGTGTTTGTCTAGGGGTTCTTGTAAATAAGGCACACCATGAATACCTCAATTGAAGATGGCATTTCACTGAAGATTTTGCTGCTCACTGAAGCAGCTTTCTTTATGAATTCTTTACTACAATTTTTGATTTAGTTACATACTCTTTCCAACAAAAACTAGAATGCGACGACTTTAATCAGGGCTTCGAACCGGAACGAGACCGGAAAAACCGTTATTTTTTATCGAAACCTAAACCGTAACCGAACCGATATATTTGACATGAACCGGAACGAAAAAAAATAACAGTTCGAAGCCCTGCTTTAAATAACAGTTAAGGTAGTAGGACTGTACAACCTTTCTCGTATTGTGGAGCACTCGGCTGTTCCAAGAACAAATTGCGGGCCGCAGGCCATCAAAACAAAAACGGGGAAGGTAATGTTAAGTTTGACATAAGTATAAGGCCGCTCGCACACAGTCACAGGCGGTAGCAACGTGATCTCGTGCTTGCGGTAATCGGAAAAACGCCGCCACCAGCCACAAGCAGCGAGAAACGGCCACTGCCACAGCTTCTGGCTCAGTAGTGCTGCTGCAAACCCCGCGTCTGAGCTGCGCCTATTGAGTTTCAATTGGAAACAGTCCGCAGCGTGTGGTCGCCACTTGTGCCCGCTGAAAGTGGCTGTGTGTGCGAGCGGCCTAATGGATTGCAGATGATACTTTGAAGCATAGGCCTCCAACATTTTTGATTGGCGGGCCGGATTAGGAATTTTTTGAAGGCCGGTGGGCCACAACCCGATTCAGTTTTTTTTAAAAAAAAATGCACAAATGATAAATATCCTTCTGTCCACAAGGTGACGATTTTCGAAACACGTTGCAAGGTGGGGTCGGTTATGACCCCAAAAAGAGTTTTTGATTTTCAAGGCTTAAATATTCAGAATAAAGGCATTACTATGGATATTGAATTAAATACCATTCATATAAATGTTAAAAAAATGAAAATAATTTGAAAACATGCAAAAAAATTCTATATTATCCAAGAAACCCGAGACATCATCATCACCACACCCTTATTCCACCTACGGCAGGATTGGGTCTGCGGGTTCTAGTCCTCCACTCCTGCCTATCTCCCACAAGGTCCCCGTCCACCCCAGGCAGTACCATATCCTTAAGGACATCCTGCTCCCACGTCTGCTTCAGTACCCAGTGCTTCCAACCAGCCACCCATGTCGGTACTAACTTGGGTTGCGCTGCTTAACCTGGAATAAAATATGCTAATTACTTAGGAAAGCTGCTAACTTCCCTAGATAAGTAAAGAAAACGTGGGATAACAGGTTATGACCCCCAAAAAAGAAGTTTTTGGCTTTCACGTCTGAAATATATTCAGAATAAGGACATCAATTAAACATATTGACGTGCATTAGGCTAAACCCCCATGAGTATAGGGGTAATGCTGACTATTACTGAGAATAAAGAAAAAAGTGTTTTAAAGGGGTGCCATCAAAATGCTACATACATCACAAGGTGGGGTCAGGAATGACCCCAGACCTGTCCCTTTCACCAAAATTGGAAATAAAATATGCTAATTACTTAGGAGACCTGTCCACTTCAGTACTTAAGTAAAGAAGACATTGGAGAACAGGTACTCAAAGCTTGGTTAAGGTTAGAGAAAGTGGTACACGTACAGATACAATTTTATAGGTCATGGGTCTGCTGAGACCCCACCTTGTGGACGGAAGGATATTGTAATGGTGTCATAAATCAAATGTAAGATTCTTCACAGAGACTAACAATGACAACGTCTGACCGACGCGACTGGCATGTGTTTTTGCTCGACGGCTCAACACTTTTATGGAATTCCGCGGGCCGGATAAAATCCACTGGCGGGCCGCATGTTGGAGATTATGCTTTGAAGCAACTGCGTTATAACAACCATTTCCGATCAACAGTTGAGCCAGGTAACGATAAGAGTGAAAAAACATACGAGAATGGGTATCAGATCTTACTGTTGGCAGGATATAAGCTTGTAAAGGAGGAATAACAAGTATACTTGGATGCAGGAATCGAGGACGGACTTTTGTGCACCTAAAAAATTCATGTCTTTCCCCTGTCATGTAGTAGAGAGTTTTTTATGTAGGTGCGAGCTAATTGCATTGTAGACAACACAAGAAATCAAAAACAACGCCTACAACTTCCCCATCGATGACACTAGTCGGTCACTTCAAACCTGCCGGAAGATTGTGAAGAGAAAGATTCGTTCTGTGGACAGGAACCGTTCCATCTAACGCGGCACGAACTCGTCGAACAATTTAAAAGGCCAACAGGAAGACTGCTTGCGCCGCCAGGAGGAACACCACTAGTCTGTCAATAGAGTGGTAGGTTTGTTTATTCCAGTGAAAGTGACGACAGTATGCGGCTGAATGGCGACAGATTTGAATTTGAGAAAGTTTTTACTACCTTCTTGGGATAGGCAAGAATCTCATTCAACCGATTTCACACCCTTGCATTTATCTGTGAGATGGTCATGCCCAGAATTTATGAAAGTAAGTTGTAGTAAAAGTAGTTAATTGTTTATTGTGCTGGGAATTGTCTCGGAGCTCGATCGTGGCGCGTTGTCGTGGAAACTTAGATATGGCGGGGTCGTTTGCCAACATCATAAATAAACTTTTTGTTTTATTCACTGAATAATTTATCATATGTATAGGGAACTGATGTACGTGATGTATGTTTGAAGTATACATTGTATGATGCTGTGTACCGTCAGTTCATTGGAAGAACTGTGACTCTGCCTGTCAACATAAAATCTCATAAAGAAAAAGTTATGTGCGATCAGGTAAAAGAAATGAGCGCATTATTTACTGTAGTGAATGTTAAGAAAATCTGTAATACTGTCATAATATATTGGGGCTTGCATTTATAGGACATCTATCTCATATCTACTTTTAACAATGTGAGCATCATTGTTTGCGTGGAAGTGGTAGTTAACAGTTCTATGCCGGGGTCACCGCCCATACAAGAACATGGAATATCGCAGGGTTGGACTATTTTCCGCATCTTTGACCGTAACGAGTTAATGAAAGAACGACGTGGATTTCGTGCGTGAGTATAGCACAAATGACAGAGACCCACCTACATGTTATAAAAATGCATTTTTATACATGGTATGTTTTTAACAGAGTGAATGTGTATCAAGGCACCCCAAGAGCGTTGCTGCTTATGGAAGAGCCAATAGAAAGTTGGTTATATTGACTTTGTGATATTGGCTGAAGTTCCCTTTTAGCAGAGGCGTTGTTAATTTCGTTTCACTCTCCAGAAAATCCACTATTGCAACAGGCTGCAAATCGTCTTAAGATCAACTTTGCCGTGGAAGTTCATAAGCCGCTTTTGAAAGTGCAACATTTGATTCCAAAAAATATTTTACTCAGTTCCATTGACAGAATCCCAGGAATTAGAGACGACTTGCCGCGTGGATTGGAAGGAGGTGTCAAAATTTATATGCATTTATATACTCTTGTCATTATTTACTAATTATTCTTAATAGAAGAGTGGTGGTTCAAGGGTGCATGTTCAATTCCTGTGATGGAGGGGAGACAACGGGGCAGTGAAGTTGTTTTTGTGGCACCTAGAATTTTCTTAAACTGAAAAAAAAAATAATATTGCGATTCAGACCCAAATGTACATCTGATGTGAATTCTCGAGTTTATTTCGTCTGTCCTTGCCATTTGCCAGTAAAATCCCAACGGGGTTCATCAACCTCATTGTTTATACTCTCGACATTGGTTCTAACATGTTGCTGATTGGTTTTCCGTTCGACACTCCGCCTCACCCTGAAATTGCTAAATCCCCCTGGAGCTTTCATCAAAAATATCAGTCTCTTAAAATTCGGTCATTGAACATTTGCTGGACGATTATTTTGATGACACTAATGCTAAAAATTAATTATTGCTATGCTCGGATGTATTGCATGTATTGAACCGGTTGTAATTAGCGTAAAACTGTTTGACTTTAATTCCCTATCAGCAAGGAATCCAAAAGGAAGCATTTTGCCAATCCTGTTGAACAGTTTTTCTGACTTGCAATGAATTTTTTTGTTATTACTTGAGAGTATATTTTGGCTTATTGTTTGGTTTTTTAATTATAGATAGTTTTACGAAACCCAAACAGCAACGCCGCACAACACTTTACCTTGATCACTTGAATCTTATCCTTTACCCCAATGTACAGGAGTTTGACGACCTTTTGTTGTCGTCTTTGAAGGAAGAACAGCTAGCAGTAATGAAACCAAACTCGAATCTGGATTACGCCATCGTGGAACGCAGACTAAAGGTTCAACTAAGTCCAACACTCGGGAAATTTTTTGTGGGGGAAAAATATACATTTAGAATCTCATTTTCAGATTGGTGTTCATAATGGATGGTGCTATTTGAAGCCGCCACAAATAATTCATTTGGTCACAGGCCATAAGAAAGTATCTAGTGATTTGAAGGGAGTAACGCGTTCAGAACGGTCGCGTTCGTGGTCTCCTAATGCGAAGAAGTAAGTGGAACGCACTATAACTATGACATATTTCTTCTCTCCTGTATCACTTAGTTTTTTTTTCTCATTTTGATGACACTTATCTCATGTGTCACGGTGACCTAGAATTTCAGATGCTACAACGTTGATGTGTCATAATCGAATTAAATTTGATGAGATATCTGAAGATGTTGAATTTACTGTTGTCTTTTTACTTGAGTATGTTATCTCTGTTCCTCATCAAAGTTTTGCAGACAAACAGGTGAATTATAGATGGTTTATATTGAAATATAAAACTGCAGTCTTTAATTTGGTCTTTAGTTAGTGTTTCCAGATATCCAGAGCGGTACTATAGCTATTGCTTTGGCCACATGGAAGCCTTTTACTACTGCTGATCAATTGGAACTACGTTTGAAACTCTGTGGAGGATCACTAATGAATCCTGGAAGACAGCTTGTGTATAGAGGACTGCAGCAACATGAAAATAATTGTGAATTGAAATTTAGGTGTACGTGGGGCAAAAAGGTAATTAATAAAACAAAGAAAGCTTTTGTTAACCTGCAGATTATAGTCTGTAAAATTTGGGATAGCGATCTGCTTCTATCAGCACATTAGCTTCTGGAGATATTTCCCATGTGTCAAGACCCTCTGCAAGTGAGAAAGTGCCGTATGACGTAACTAGTGAACAAAGACGATCTTCAATTGTTCATCGTGGGAATTCGCCCGCTTCAGAACTTCCGAAGGAATACCATCATCGAGATTCTCATCCTGGTAGCTCCTGGTTTGAATCATCGTCGGTCAGGGCAAAACGAGAATCTCCTTTGACAAGAAAGGATTCTAATGCACATAATGTAGAATTTTTAGAAGAGATTCCTTCGCTACCAGGACATCATCTTTCTGTTATCCCCAGATCTGCTTCAACATTTCGAGGGTAAGGCCCCCCATTTTTATCATTCATTTTTCTAAACTTTCTATAATACTTAATGCGTTGAGTAGAATTGACTATTCATTGGTTTAGTGGTTTCTTGGTATTCTCATTTTGTTCTTCAGTTAATTTGCTGACACTTGTTTTTGTTTACAGGGGGGAACCCATATCGAGGGCAACCTATGCGAGACTATATTCATTGGGACTTCCTCCTGTTTTGGATAGGCATGGGAGGCCTCCAGAAATTATCGATCCTAAGCAGCCATTCCTTTTTAGCGTCCAAAAGGAAAAAAAGGACATGATGAAATGTAACCTAATTTCATTCCAATTTCTTGGTTATTCTAGGTGAGGTTTTCTTTATGTATTATATTGAGAAGATGCTTTAAAAATTATGTGTTTAATGCTGTTTCAATTGCCAGATTGGTTATTCATGGATTGCTGCATCCAAAAACAGTATTTTTTACCTTCCAATTTTATCATTTTCCTCTGTATGTAACTGAAAGGTATACTTAAACATAATTGATGGTGTTTGTTTGATTTTTAATTATATGTGTGCTAGCAATCGCATTCTTTTTCTTGTAATTGCTTAGGCTTTCATTAGGAACTACAAACGTCGAACTTGCATCTGATTCACATTATACTACTTTCGTTCTGAAGCGGCTTCAGTCTAATACCTTATCCGAAAAATGCCCAACTGGATATGAAGTGAGATATATCATTTGCCTTTGAAAAACAACCAATACCATATTGTGATGTTAAAATTATACTATAGGTGAAATATTGCATGGACCCAACTTTAGCAGGTTGTGAAGATCCTACCTCCATTGCTCATCTTTTAAAAGACATGGCTCTGCACATTGATATGTGGGATGGAGATTCACTGATGTACATTGGTAGTACTGCAGTAGAATTAAAAGTACGATGATCAACTCAATGAGGATGTCGGTATTTCTCGGGGGCGATAACGTATGACTGCCTTTATGGTAGTATCTTTGTAGGCAAGGCCGGGAAGCAGTTCAGATAACATTCGAGCTGGACATCGTGTCTATGAACCATACAGAGGATGATTTTGATGGAACATCTGTTACGTCTGAGTGTGTCTTGAAAGGTCGTCTTATTCTACGACTGGCTAATGTGGGGTTTCCATTCTTTCCAGCGGAGCAACCAGTTTCAGGTTTCAATAATAGTTATTATCGCCTAAATAATTATTAACGTGTAATATACAAGTATTGTTGCCTATGAATTCTCTGAAATTTGAAGATGCTGTTATAATGCCGTTGCCTGTCATTCGTTCAAACGTTCTCACTGGTAAAACAACTGTTCATCAAGTGCATAAAGGTAAAGGGCACCATACCTGCTCATGTTCATGTGCTTTCGCCCAAACCTATTTTTTACATATTAGATCAGCATACGACATATGCCAAATCACTTTTTGATGTCAATTGTAACCTTGCCAAAGAACTGGAGGATGCAGCTTGCGTAGAAGCTTTAGTGAGTACAGAAGAACACGAGAAAAAGTCTGCAGAACGCTTAAGAAAATTAGCACGTATGCATTTAGTAAGGGAAAAGAAGGATAATCCAGAAGTTATTCATTCAAAAGTGAAGGTGTGTAGTGTCTATCCTTTTGCTGTATTAGTTTATAATTTAATGAATACCTTATTATTATTCTTTAGGAAAAGACTAGTTTGACCGCATATCTTAGGCTAGTTGACGCTTTGAGAGAAAAAACCAAAGCAGATGCAATTCGTAACCTTTTACTTCAGTCTATTGCAATTCAATTAGAAATGCAATCAGCAATTGGGTCAGCTAAATACTTCGAATTTCAGTTGGTTAATCCGTCAAAAGAAGAACAAATGATCACTATTGATACTAGTGATCAGGATCTTAGGTATGGTTATAATGGCCTTGTCAATAGTTTGAGACCAGTTCTTCATTTATGAGTTTTTTATTCAGGGTAGTAGTAGATCCAGACGAAGTGCGGCATTACAAAATTGTAAATTACTTGCTGAAAAGTTCGTTAGCAGAAGAGACGATATTCGTATCTGAAAGGGACACTGGATTACCACAAATTTTTATGAAACCGAAAGAGAAACTGATGTTGCTATTTCGTTATCAGACTTTTGATGCGTCGTCTTTTGTCCAGAGCGAGGTACCATGGTTGTTGGAAATATTACAATGAAGCCATACTTTGTTATTAAGTTAGAAATTATCTGATAGATGAATTTATTTTCGGAGACTGGACATAAAGCAGGGTCATACTCATTTGAAAACGCTCAAACGTGGCCTTCAAAATTGATAGAGGTAAAATTTTTGCTGTTTTTTTTTAACAATAAAATGTTTGAAACGTATAGCATTTATTGTTGCCATATCGTGGATGTCTAGGTTCATTTTCGAGGAAGCAAAAGGGAGATCTTATCAGCTCTCCACTTACGTGTCATTCTACAATCTCCTGCCGTTGATCAGGTGTTTCGATTCCAGCATTTGGAGAACTCTTTTCTTAGGAAATTCATCCGTCTCGTTGCAAAGGCGCCACTTAATGTTTCATTGAATGAGAAGGACAAACACGCTACCGTCGTTAAAGTCACAGATCCTTCCGTATTAATTGAAGTTAGACCCAACATCAACAAACCTGTTGATGTGTTGCTAAAGGTTGCCTGTGGGAGTGCGACTTCTATCCGGATGTTCTATGTATTCATCTTTTGTGATCCATTTGACAGCCAGCCCATGCAAACATGGAGAATAACAGTTCAGTCGCTGAGACGAATAGACGTCTCGTGTATTCAAGGACAAAGTGTGCACCATTCTATTGTTGTCAGGTTGGTTGAATTAACAAATTCACGGATGTGTAACAAATGTATTACAAAACTTGTAAAAGTTATATGCTCTTCAGGGGATCCCACGTGACCAGATTGGTGAAGTGTTATTCGTCTGAACCAGAAGAAATGATTGTGATTCCAGAAGAACCGTTCTTGTTAGAGGCTGGCACAATTCATGATATACAGCTACAGATAACGTCTGCTATTGTAGGAAGGAGGTGAATGAATGCTAGTTAGGATTTCAGTCATGAATAATAATCATCTGCTAACATTTGGTCATCATTTGCCTTTTGCTGTTAAGGTTTATGTATTGCACACTGGTCGACACTGAACTGCATCAGTTGCTTGATAGTTGGATGATCTGTTTGAAGTGTAACCCGCCTGTTGTATCCAGAAGCTTCCAGATCCGACTTCCAGTAAGGGGTGGGCATGGATCAAACAAGGTAAAAAATTATAATCGAGAATTTTTAAGTAGTTTAGCTATAGTTATTAAGTTAACATTTCACCTGTCAATTAATTTCCCGACGTATGCGACGACCATCCAAATGTGGAAATTTGATTGTCTTACACAGCTTTTAGGCAGAAAAGGGTTCTTCACATGGTGGAGTTCTTTAGGTCAGTACACATTAGCCAATATCGATCACTAAACAGGTGCTCTGTATTATTACATAATTGTAAGAAGCATCTTAAAAACTGACAAAATGTCAACTGCTTGGGGATATTAATGGGATCGTCGAACTATTTACAGTATTTCATGGCTGGGGAGGGGGAGAAATCCACTATAACAGGACTAGTGTAAAAGGGCGCATGGTTTAAAGTAATGAAGTGCGGTATAGCATGGCCAAAAGGGAAAGATAGAATATTAAAGAAGAAGGAAAGGAATGGGTCAACTTAAGACAGATGGTGTCTTTGCTGCAGCAAAGCAGCTATTTTGTGTTAAAGGGAATTAATGGAGAGAAGGAAATCGTCAAACGAGAGGTTTAGAGCATTAAAATTGAGTTGGGCCTGGTGGATAGGATGGTTAGGATTTAGAAAAAGGGGAAAAATTTGCTTACGTCTTCCTGATATCCACGTGCTTCTATCTCTCCTTCGTGTTACTTCTACCGTATTTAGCTTAGATATCTCTGTTCTTGAAGACCACCCCATCTCATTTTTATTCAATATGTGGTGTGTAGTACTGATAGTAGTAACAGTATCGCACATCATCATGATACCCTTATCCCGCCCGTGGTAGGGTCAGGTCTGCGGGTCCACTGAACATGCTCTGACTGGGGGCACCCCAGCTAGGCGTTTGGAATCCGCAGGAATAATGGCTGGGTTGTCTGTGGGGGGGTTGCCGGTCTACCCCACTTGTTCCAACATCGCATTATACAACCAAACTAGACATCATACATACGATATTCAAAATTATGCTTCTTTACCACTCGGAGAGACTGAAATAATTTCTGAAATACCCTTTTTATTTTTTGGAAGTGTTGAATAACTTAGTTATCGTTTTACGTATTGTAAATGTTGACATGTGCATATGATTTGAAAGAACTGTTGTGGCATACTGTGCGTTTTTATACGCAATCTCATAATTTTACAATATCACAAATTTCTTATAATAATTATTGTCGAATAGCATTGCGGCTAATATCACTGCTAGCACTAAGAATCAAAAAGTTCGTGCGAAAAGAGATATCAAGCATATACAGCACGTGGGGTAAAAACATATGTTCAAAATTAAGAGAATAAACACATCTCAAAAGTGCAGCCAAGTTGCGTTGGACACACCAGTTCCCGTGAGATCTCTGAAGTTAAGCAGCGCAAGCCCACGTTAGTACTAACATGGGTGGTTGATAAAGAACGTTGGGTGTTGCAAATTTCCTCACTCCTACGTCCTCTTCACCTACCTCCTCATCTTCCGCAAGCAGCCTCCTGAGGGTTCGTCCTGTTATGGCTGCTTGACCTACTCCCCAACCCATGAAATTAATCCAGCAAATTAATCAAAAACTACTGGGCAGGGTGACAGCAGGTCCAAAATTCAGCTAGTCACAGATTCTTGACGAACCTTGATCTGGAGCCAACTTGGGACCCGCTATTACCCTCCAATATCGGGTAAAGGGACCATTATTGCAGTTGTTTGGAAACGGGCATCATTTTAGATGACCGCACATTACTCCACGTATTCAACACAAGCTCCCTGATTGCCCAGAGGTATAGAGAGCAGTTAGCTCTCATTTCCTTTTTAAAGGATGACAGCGCTCGTCTACATTGGATCCAAATGGTGGATGAATATCTTCAAAGTGGGAATATTGAATATTCAACGGATTGATTTGCCAGCCATATCTCCAGACCTGAATCCTATTTAAAATGTCTAGGATGCATTTGGAAGGGCAATTGCAGTTCGCCAACCACCTATCAGAAGCTGAGAACCAGGAGCTAAGAATTTCTTTGGTCAGGAGTGGGTGCAATAAACAGTATGATGACTCGCTGAGCAAACTGTGTGCCTGTTAGAGGTGACTCTACCCCTTATTAGGGACCATCTTGCAATGTAAGTTTTGAACATTCCTGCTCTCATGTGATTTAGCCATGATTTTGATTTGATTAAATTCACGGGTTGGGGAGTAAGCCTAGCAGCCATAACAGGCCGAACCCTTAGGAGGCTGCTCGCGGGAGATGAGGAGGTAGGTGTAGATTAATGGCCTCAAATTCACTTTATTGGAGGGCTATATTAACAACAGTGGAGCTTTCCGCGGGCATGTGTAATCTATCTAGGGTGGGAGACACTAAGCCAGAGGCGTATATCGAGCAGCATTAGTCTGTTTATCAGACTGCTGCTGCTGGGACGTAATGGACCTCTCGCTGGAAGTGTGTCTCCTGCTCAGTATAAGGGGCGAAAGGATCATCCATATAAATTGAAAGAGATTAGGGCACAGACAGACTCATACTACTGGTCATTTTTGCCAAGGGTCATTCGGGAATGGAATGGCCTTGGGGAGGATAGGGTGGAAGGCTTCATCAAAAGAAAGCCTGCCATTGCTAGTATTGTGAAAAGAGAGGCACCTGAATTATAGTTAAGGGTTTTAGGAGTATTATAGTATTATCAGAAGGATTGAGAGTTAGTCTCTCCACTGCCATATTGGCCAAAGAGCTGCTTGCAGTGTATTGAATTAGAATTATATGTAATAAGTGCTGTGTGCATTTTTAAAATGTATGAAATATATACAGTAACGTTTTATATAGGATTTAATATATATTTAATGCACAAAACGTTTACTGTCAGCAGTGCCGTAACGAGGGCGTGGCGAAAAAGTCGTTTGGGGCGCAAAATTATTAAGTTTTTTGGCATTATTGGGTTACGGGGAGTTTCAAGTTAGACATTTGCCACAGGCGCTTCATATCCCCGTTACGGCACTGACTGTCAGTTTTTCTAATAAACCTATAATTCTCTGTGGGCTATACGAAAGGCCATCGCGGGCCACGTATTTGAGATGCCTGGTGTAGAGGATGTAGGAGAGGGGAAATTTGCAGCACCCAACGTTCTTTACCACCACCCCCCTTGTAGGTACTAACGTGGGCTTGCGCTGCTTAACTTTAGTGACCTCACGAGAACTGGTGTGTCCAAAGCATACCACATTTTACATCATACTACATTATAGTTTTTGAGAAGTTTCAATAAATGTGTTTAATCTCTTAATTTTGAACATGAGTGTATATCTACTGCACTAGTCGTTCAATAGCTGTCATCCAAAACTAAACAGGCGTATAACGTTTAGAGTGAGTTGCAGCAACCAAAACTAGACTGTTGACTTTATTTCCCTTAACGGATAATTTTTTTTTCTAGGATACCCCTTTTAGATTATAATCAGATAATGTTATGTTACTTCAAATAAGCGTTCTTTCAGTTGTAAATCTATTGGTAATGGAAAAGGCGACCCATTGATCAGAACTTATGTAGACTTTTTGGTACCCTAGGAAACCTTAAATATCCCCACCTCTTTATTGTTGGTAGCAATTTTGTTTACTCGTGCTGTGTCAGCGTTGTCCTTGGTTATTAATGATATTGTTAATTATGATTTGAAAATGGACATCTCAAGGGATGTCCATTTTCAACATTACCGGTTTTCATTTAAATGAAAATTATTATATAGTGAAATATGTATGATGTAGGTGTGGTGACTAACGTAGTGGTTTTAACACTCGTTCAACCGTCCCCATAGGCTTGTTGACGAGACTTTTTCAGGCGGCACATAGTTTGCCTGACCTGATGTTTAATAAAATACTGGTTGGTTTTAAATCATCAACTCCACTACTACACACTCGGGTCTTTGAGTTCTTGCCTTTCACTCCCATCTATTTTCCATCAGGCCTCATTTATTTCCCCTCTTACTGATGTCTCACAGTGCAACCTGCTCCCAAATGTGCGCATGCCCACTTTTACTCCTTAGAAATTGTCGCAGGCTTTAATGATGTTGTAGTTGAAAGGCTCTAAAACACTAACGAAACAAAATTTACCCCTTATACTATCCAGGGCGTGAATCCCTCCTCACGTTATAATAAAAACCGTCTCGGGAGTTATATGCATAACTTTTCCATACTGTCACCCACCCAAAATTTTTCATTTCCGGCATTATCCTCTAGTATCTACCATATTTTCAATTGAGTTACTACTCCAATCCTTTATGGCACGCACCATGCCAAGGGCATTTAGCGTTACTTGATGTGAACTTTACCTTACGATGACGGTAAACTGGCAGGGCGAAGTTAAGCACGACACTACATAATGGCACAAAAAGCCTAACGTAACCGCGGTTGAGCCTACTGGAATTTCACTTTCAGTTTACTTCCCCACCGGTTTATACTTCTGTCTCATATATCATGTGCCCCCTCTCCAGAAGAAAAATAAAATATTTATTCTGGCACGTGTGCAGTTAAAAATGCATATTTGATTTAAAATTGAATCACCTTTGTCAACTGGTGTTTCGTTTCTAGTCGCGCTGGAATTGATCGCTTGGCAAATGCCCTGAAAGGCTCTTGTGACTATTGTTCATATTCCCATTCTAGGAGTATTTTATATCCTTATCTTCGACAGGTTTTGTAACTAGCATCACTTTAGATCCACAAACGGTCCTCTTACGAATTTGTGGGGAAAAACTCAAATCTTTGTAGAACAACGTGTTGCACTTCCAGAAGTTTTTTTACTAGTGTTTCTACCCCAGCTTCAACAAATGTTACACAGCCATATTATTATCCTAATTTAACTTGAGAACTACTAATTTCATAATGACGGAGACACACGGGCCGACCTCAGTAATGAACGGTGGTTCACCTTCGACGTAATTTGTGAGCGGAGAATCGCGTTGGACACACCAGTTCTCGTCTGATCACTGAAGTTAAGCAGCGCAACCCCAGCTAGTACTGACATGGGTGACCGCTTGGGAAAACTGGGTACTGCTGATACCCAAAAATCGTCGCATTAGTGTAGTGTCTGTGCAGTCTCTGCATAAGAACTATGCTGTGGACGGGGCTCTAATGACCTTGTAGTTGAAGGGCCCTAAAACACCAACAAACAGATTCGATGGAGTTCAGTGGTTTACCCTCTCCCCATGGTTAAGGGGAACATAAAACTGTACCTTTCGTCACTTGGGAAATAGAAATCGAGGTTCCTGTGTATGGGCAGTAGTGCAACTTTCTAGTTCAATGATTTCCAAACTTTTTAGGGGCAATCAGTTGAACGCTCCCTTTGCTTAATTCCCTTATGACTTAGCCCCGCTTGGGGATCCCCGATTTAGTTTCAGCCCGAAAGAGTGCTTTCGCGTCTCGTACAAAATGGCCTAGCAAGAACTTCCGATCATTATCATAATCATCACTACACCCTTATCCCGCCGTGGGCAAGTTCGGGTCTGCGGGTTCTAGCCTTCCACTCTTGCCATTCTCCCACCAGGTCCTCTTTGACCACTCCGCACTCTACCATGTATGTCTTTACACAAGACCTGTTCCCATGTTTGCTTAGGTCTTCCCCTGCCCCTTACTCTACCCTTAACCTGCATCTCTGTAATGGCCCTGACTGTTTCCACATCCACTTTTCTCATTACATAGCCTTACCAACTCAATCTATACTCTCATCTTTTCTGCGATGTCTCCCACCTCCAAACTACCCGTGTAACATGCGTATTCCTAATTCTGTTGCGTTGGACACACCAGTTCTCGTCAGATCATTGAAGTTAAGCAACGCAACCCAAGTTAGTACTGACGTGGGTGGTTGGTTGGGAACATTGAGTGCTGCGAATTTCTCCTCTCCTACATCCCGACCTCCACCTCACCCGCGAGCAACCTCCGGGGGATCCGGTCCGTTATGGCTGCTTGGCCGACTCCCCAACCCGTTGACGTAACATACTAACACACTACTCTTGACACTCCACTCATGTACCGCAGCATGCGCATTTCTGCTACTTGCATTTACTTCTCGTGGCATTTCCTCACAGCCTAACATTCAGAACCATACAACACAGCCGATCTAACCATTATCCTGTAGAATTCCCCCCTTCAGTTTAATCAGGGCCCTCCTACAGTGCCGGATTTAGATATTGAGAGGCCCTAGGTTTCAGCCTAATTAGCCTATTGGTAAATCCGGCTCTGCCCTCCTATCACTCAGGACTTCGCTTGCCTGTCTTCATTTTTGCCATCCAACATTAATCCTATTTGTCACATCTGCTCATTACCGTTCATTGTTCTTCCGCCGGACGTCCCGTGACACTTCATTAGTTGTAATGCATATTTATCATATATTAATTATTTATGCTTCCTGTTTTGGCAGGGTTTTGGATTTTTTTTAGTTTTATTTACATTTCGATTGACACAGAAAAACGCGAAGTTTGTCATACTTTTAGAGTAATGCAGTGTTACTCAATGAATGCGGCCTTTTGCGTTATTTGGTTACTAGATTGTCATATAAAGTAACAGGAATGATAGTGGGTCACCTTTATGATGCAATTTTTTCCAGCGAATTTCGTATACCAATCCTTACAACCATTTGAAAACTTTTCGACTGAAGACGGACCGTCCGGATTTATTACGCTTTCGAGAGGCCGTCTTCAAAATTGGAGCTAAAGCCACTTACATCATAGGACTAATCTTCCCTCCATGTGGCACATTGGGAACAGTCAACATCATGGTGTTTATTGAGAACGAAGAAAACAAACTAGAGGAAACTTTCCTTATCAAAACTTTGTATGTTTGATGTTTGGAATGATCAGAGGTGCCCTAGTGCGGCGATATGACTTTCATCAACCACCATTCCCACCTTTCGCCATGAAAATATAAGCACATGGTCCATGTAAATAGATGGTTTCGACTTTGAACTAAACATAGAAACTGAAATCCAAATTGGAACTCTGTGAGTGTTGAATAATTTTGGAAAGGGAAAAGACATTTTCAACGTTGGGTCGGCGGTTTCTCTCCCGATTATCGAAATACTTCGTACTGTACTTTTTAAATAGAAATCTTTGAACTGTGAGGTGATTACAGAGCGACGTCACAATGATAAGCAATCGGCGATTAAACGAACTAACATTCGGAGTCTCGTGGTGTTTCATAGGACACACAATGAGACCTTTCTGTGGATAATGGATCTATAAAGTTGGAACATTTGATGTACTATTAGAAAGACACCACGAGGATGACGCGGAACTCTTCAACCTGAAGCCACACCATGCGTGACGTATTCAAGGACGACAACGAGAAAATCAGGTAAGTAAGCACCAATTAGCACACCTGCTTCCCACTTACCGACCTTCGCCTTTTCTATTGCATGCACACTCACTTTTTGGGATGGGTGTGGAGAAATCCGGCTTTAGGGATGGCTTTGGCATACCTGATGACTAGTCTGATGACTAGAATGTGGAACAGCAACGTTTTTAAATTCTTCTAGGACGATATGTAGTTTCTTGGTGGTATACTAGTGGTAGTGAAAATAAGCGATGCTCCCCTGCCACAGAGGATTTGCTAGCTTTCAGTTCTTGTGAGTACCAAGTGGCCGCCGTCATATTTTTGAATAGTGCGAACCTGGAGAAGAGTATTTCCTTGTTAAATTCATTCGAAAGCGGAAGGAATTGCAATTGCCGCTTTAATTTGTCGGTGAGTGCTGGCAGATGAAGCTTTGAAGGTTTTGTCAAGTTGCAGGGCGTGATCTACACCTTTGTTGGCATATAAAACGCCCAGTTATAGTGAGCTTACCATGTTCTTGTTCGTGGGTGATCGAAGACCTCATTTTCTTCATACACGCTCAGGGTTGCCGTCTTGTTTTCTACCTGAATTATTGAACGAAATTATATTACCTGTTTCTTAAGATATTTTCCATTACTAGAAGTACAGTAATGTGCATTAATTTGATAATAATTTCAATATGTGCAAACTGTTTTAATTCTTGACCTATATTCTTTGGTTAGCTTATGTGTAATTTTAAGAAAGATGCAATACTTTAGAGACTAAATTTTGTAATTGTGTATTAGATGTAATTTATGAAGGACTTCTCAACTGCAGCATTTAAAACAACTCGTCACTGAAAAAACCCTGATGTCCATTATTAAACATGGAAACCAGTGATTCAACTAAGAAAGCTAGTGAGGTGGGTGACGGCCCTGCTTTCCATGTTCTAATTAATATGCCTTAATAACTTAGGTGTCTATTAATGCTGTAATTTAAGACAGAAACGTGGGTTTCTTTCTGAATTTAACGTTTTTATTTGACATGTTCCTATTTCTCCTACCAGCTCTTTCATAAAAGTCGACTTTTAAAATTGAACTAATTTTAACTAGTTGGTTAACGTGTACCGTAAGTTTTCAAATGAAATTAGAGAGTTAGTGACGAACGTCGAAGATGACGATACGAGGTCAAATGAGGCAAATGCGCAAGCTCAATTGCTGGTCTGCTTTTCGTGAGCATGCACAGTTGCCTCATTTGACCTCGTATCGTTCGTATCGTCATCGTCGACGTTCACCACTAACTCTCTATTGAGGCAACATCCTAACACATTAGTTCCCGGCATCATCATCATCATCAGCTACCGTAATTATTCTAATAAACGATGCCCTCCAATAACCGGCGCACCTTTCACCTGAAAAAAATAATAAACGGCGCGCCGTTTATTTCAAAACTCTCTGGAAGGGATCGTGCAAGTTAACTTGAATTTTTTTAATGATTAACCCTTTAATGCTACACAGGGGTACTTGTATCATCATCATCACACCCTTATCCAGCTTGTGGCAGGGTTGGGTCCATTGAACATGCTATGACTGGGAACACCCCAGCCAGGCGTCTGGAACCCGCAGGAATATTGGCTGGTTGTCTGTGTGGGGATGCCGGCCTGCCACACTGTTCCAACCCCACATTTTACAACCAAAATATAAATTTTGGCAGGTAAATTAATGCTTTGTCAGTTTTAATATTGCATGGTGTCTGACCTATTGCATAACAGCTATACTGCAATAAGGAATCAGGCTCATGCCTGAACAGAGGTACTGGTGTACTCCAGGGTTTTTCTTCCTCCTCTCTGTTCTGTGGGTGACCCTGGAGCAATGCGATTCCCAGTATTTTCACATTATAGGTTGAACTTCCTAATAAGTCACAGTCGTGAAAAGTTTCAAAGAGAAAGTATTCTTTAGCATTTAAATTGTTGACAATTTCTGCAGTTGAGAATGGTAGTAATCGTCCTGTGGCTAAACCTCTACAGTTATCTCAATCTAGGGTAAGGATTTAAATTTTAAATGAACCGTTGATTATTTTTCTCAATTTCATTTTGCCAATAAATTCAGATGTGAGAGTGGCGTCAGCAAAAATCAAAATTAATGAAATCAACTTGTCCGGCTAAAAAGTTCCCATTTATAAATTGAAAAAATAATAAACGGCGCAACAAAAAGGCCTTTGAAAAAATAAACGGCGCAACAAAAAGGCCTTTGAAAAAAAAAATAAATAAACGGCGCGCCGTTTATTAGAATAATTACGGTATTTAAGGCCTGCAAAAATTTTTAATAAGAATTTATCTCAAGAGCCACATTCACTGAAACCTTCATGGAAGATTTTTTTCCCCCTTAAGTAGACTAGCTACTAGTTTCGCCCACAAAGTATGTAACCCAGGGGTTCCCAAACTTTTCCGGTTGGTGGTACCTTTTCCGAATGTTACCTTGCACAGAAGTGCCCTGTTACCTTTTCTTTTGAGCGGCGAGTTGCGTAGAACACACCAGTTCTCGTCTAATCACTGAAGTTAAGCAACGCAAGCCCAGTTACTACTGACATGGGTGGTCGCTCGGGAAAGCTGGGTACTGCTAATACCCAATAATTGTCGCATTAGTGTAGTGTCTGTGCAGTATATGCATTAGAACTATGCAGTGGACGGGTCTCTAATGACCTTGTAATTGAGGGGACCTTAAACACCAACAAACAACAACAACCTTTTCTTTTCAGAAAATTCGCTATACACGCCCCCTTCTCACTGTTCGCTCATCAGTGCCAGCATATTTTCATCCCCGTAATATTTGTGATGTTCGGCGGCTCCCCTGTCAGCAGGCCGCGACGCACACTTTGGGAACCCTTGATGTAACCCCTACGTGAATTAAATAGTCCATCTCGTTCCTGAAGGAGCATGGGATTATGAAGCAGATGACACACGCAAACAGTAATGACAATAGTCAATGGTAGTGTTTGTCGACGATTGGTAGAATTTGGATGGGAGTCCTTTGTAATGATCATGAAATCGCCACTGAGGACCATGCTTCATTGTTCTCGCCGTTATTGAATTCCCTCTTTGGGTTCTTTTTAAATCGAAGCGAACAAAGGGTATTGTGGGAGTTGAGGAACGTTTGCCAAATAATATAAAAAGAAAGGACGTTGTAGATTGTGATGAGATTTATGTGTTATCAGTTTATGATTTCTGAATTCAAGCAACATTTTTGGGGATTCTAAAATAAGGGAAAAGTGACCTTCAGAAGTGTAATGAATAAATTGATATAATGTAAATTAGTTGAAGTACTTTAGGATAATAACTATTTAATAATCTGTAAGTCTTCTTTCAGATGGCACAGCAAAATTTTCTAGAAATTAAGTTTCTGGAACTGGATTTGGACGATGACAAACAAGAGCCCAAATCAGAACCAGATTTCTGTAAAGATTCATATTGCGTTGTGAACTTTAAAGAAGCGGTTGAAACTCCAGGTAGGGACGTCACTATAAGAAAGACTGATATCCCTCACCCCTCCCCCAAGCGCACACATTTGATCGTTTTTTTTTTCTTTTGTTCCAGAGAAAGGTATCCTGCTGAAAGATGTAAGCGAATCCATTCGTCCAGAATGGAACGTCGGTTTCAACGCTCCTCTCGGAAGCAGCAAACGATCGTGTGAGTTTTCTGGTATTTTGGCGCAATGCCACAAATTTAACCTCTTGGGAGACTAATGGACTTCTCATTAAGGGAGACTTAGAGGTGTCATGCTGATCTCATCCCCTAATGAAGATTCGATTTTTGCTGCTTTCTAGGCACTCTCATCCACGTCATAGTCAGGAATCGAGACACGAACAAATTCCTGGCCGACTTATTGATCGGCTCCGACAAACTCTGCAGGAGAGATCAGAATGAAGACGCAATAGCAAAAACAGAGTGGGTGAGTGTTGTCGCACCTATAGGTAGGAGAGGAGACTCATCTAAGGATGAAAAGAAACTAGTCCATTTCTCTTCTGATCCCCCATTTTTCTCATGCATCATAGCACTTCCCATGCCCTAGTGGATTGTAATACAACCCCGGACCCTTACGTTGAAGGTGGCAAAGTTAAAGCCAGTGGTTGAGTTTCAAGTGTCTTTACCCGCCCCCACCAATCCGTTGCACCCCCAAGTTCTCATTTCTTGAGTACATCTTCGTCGTCTGCTCCTCCGATGGGAAGTCCACCGACGTCATTCGCATCATTTCCCACGTGGCTTCGGGGATATTTTTAGTTTCACTCGTTTCGCTTCTCTGTATCTCTCATTCTGTCCTCCGTAAATTTTTTACATCCCGATCTTCGACGTTTAATCCCTTTTGCTGCTTTCAGTATTGTGAGACCGCCTTCTTGAAGATTCCATCAGATTATCTCCAAAGAAAACATTGGGCTTGCACAATTTATCCACTCACGAAGTCGACGAGTGTGTGGTTTTGTGTTAGTGTAGTGTCCAGTGAAAACGCTTTTTAAGCGGAATTGTGCCGTACACTTTGGTTAGAAGAGTAACTCCCGAAACAAAATGATCCCTATGGAGGACTTTCGCTGTCGAAGTCACGATGCCACTCGGGAGAGAGAGAGGGGAAGCGACATCGTAGTGATGAGTCGGTGACCAAAAATAAGGAGTACCAGTGTCAGAGGTTTTTTCTACGCTGTTAAGATTCTCTGACCAAGGGTATCACGTGGCCTAAATTCTTACTACCGAACTTTTCTATTAGTATCTGTCCTGTGGTCAGTTATTTTCCACTGGAACCTCGTATTAGTTCATTTCTACAAAGTATTCGCCAGTGTTTTCATCCAGCATCATCGTATTTTTCCTGTTGACATCGTCCTTAGTTCATTACAACAGTACCATTTTGGCACTGATAACCCTTACTTCCGGTTTTGATTAGCAAAGCGTTGCCTTGAATGACCGCCATCCAGTCTCCATGTTGTTCACTAGTCAGAGGCGGCCACAGCCAAAAGCGACTGACAAGGTAATCCCCAAGCCGTTTATTGAACGCACTTTTCTGTACCCATCATCACTTTCTTTACAAGTTTCCCCCGTCTGCAGAGGATTATGTACCCCAGCCCCTTGCTGCCTCATCTTAGAGAGAAAAGCTTTATGATGCTAACAATTAAACCTCATTCGGCCCGAAACTTCGGTGCCCTTTCTAGTTACATTCCAATTGTGATTATTTTTAAATTTTCGATTTCCATTTTGTAGTTGAAGTTGCGCCCCAGCGGACGACTCCAGGTGCAAGTTCGACAATATGGCGACCGAGAGGGTGGGTGTGATGAGTACTTCTGATAAATTTAGTTAAGCATTACTCGACATACTATGAATTTATACTTTCAGTAAGTTCAGTGAATGACGACTGGGTAGGTCGAGCCAGTGGCATAGCTCGTCGTCGAGGAGCCATTAAGCATCAGAAAGTTCACGAAGTTCAAGGCCACAAATTTGTAGCCAAATTTTTTCGACAACCCACGTTCTGCGCATTTTGCAGAGAGTTCTTATGGTGAGTGGTCATTTCAATAAAGATTCAAATGCTATGAGGGTCGTCATGCTGTCACATGACATATTGTTCATATATTGTTTAGGGGTTTTGGCAAACAAGGCTATCAATGCCAAGGTGAGTGTCATATTACTGCATTTTGTCAGTTGATGCCAAGAAAGACCTCTTGTAATATTTGGTTGCCGTTCGTTGAACGATTGAGCATTTACATATGGTTTCTGTATTGCCCTGAAGCATGCCAATGTGCAGTCCACAAACGTTGTCATGATAAAGTGCTGGGCAAATGCCCCGGATCTGGAAAGGAATCCCAGTCAACGCTGGTAATTTTATGCGTTAACCTGACTTACAGTTCAGGCAGATTTTGCTTTCCGATCTTACAAGCATTTTGTGTTTTTGTTTTCTAGTATCTTCGCGAAAGGTTCAAACTCGACATCCCACATCGTTTTAGGGTTCATAATTTTATGAGCCCGACGTTTTGTGATCATTGTGGCTCTATGCTTTATGGTCTGTTTCGACAAGGCCTCAAATGTGAAGGTAAGACGCTGGAGATTTTCTGTAATGTCACTGATAATGATCCGTTTTTGGAGCGATATGTATTGGATTTGATAATCAAAAAAGTTGATGAGTGAACTTGAGATGAACTGAACTGGTAAATCCATGAATATTGCTAAAGAACAAAATTTATAGATATTGTCTGCTGCTCTCGGAACTAAAGGTACCAGAAAAAATTCAGCAATCTTGTTATACTTAGCTGATGTAACTATTCCCCCCTATTTGCGGGGACGATGATGATCACTTAATAACCTTTCTTTAGTTAATTTTCTTTCTTAGAAAAATAACTAAATGGTAATTATGAAAACAAAAGCAGGGAAATGTTTAGCCCATATTCAATCAGCACTGTCAGGAATCAGATGGCGCTTTTGCTCATTCCTGTCGAATCCCCAAAACCTCGTTGTTTATCATACTCAAGACCGGATGTTTGGATGTTGGCAGTTTTCACATCTCTAAGACTATTGTGCTTGCCCACTATTTTTTGTTGTCGTTTTTACCTTATTTCTTGCTGAGAAAGCCTAACAGGTTCTTAGGGTTAGTTTTTCAGTCACCCAGAACAGAAGGCTATGCCAAAAATTTTGGCATGGTTTTCACTCTCTCCTTTCTCTTTCATTAATCCCCTACTCCTACTCTGAAGCATGACAGAACTGGTTTGGAATGCGTGAAAATAGAGAAAACTTTGGGGGGGGGGGCGATGAGAAGGGGGATCGAAAGTAAATCGTGTGAAGCAGTCCTGTTTTCTTTTAAAGTCGTATCTAATTAAGGGCAGGATTGGGATTGAACTTCGTTCGCTGCATTTTCGAAGTCGCATTCAAGGGTGTTAATGTTGTCCGTCATCAAGTTAAGTTCGTACTTATACACTCTCCGTTTATCACTTGGTGGTTTATAGTAGTGTTTTCTTAAAATGTTGTCCACACCCCACTGATGGGCCGGGAATTTTATTATTAAATAAATATCTCACTTGGTCTCATTATGCTAGGCACTAAATTAGATTAGGGCTAGTGGTTACGGTCAGCAAAGAAACACTGGCTTATGACTCCGAAAGTTGGTATTTCTATTACAGATGACCTCGATATTTCGATCGGAAGAATCTGTATTAACAGATTTTTAACAGATCAGTGTCATCGATTGGGTGGTTCAGGCATTCGCAGTTGTGGAGGCATGAAGGTTCACGCTACTCTTGGACTCAGAAGGATAGCGGTTTTTTTTTAAAAGTGCAATAATAATAAATATCACCAATAAGGGTATCAATCGAGGACGTTTAACAGGGTCCCTCACATCTTGAAAGTGGCCCTGCACCGATGACTGTCCTTTACTTTTAATTGCCGACCACTGTAAATAATAGGCGTGTGTTTACCACATGGCCGGGACTACAATATCTTGGACTAGGCTGGCGGAAAAGAACTGGTATGCTTTCTACGGAATGAGGAATAAAGCACAACCTCCGTGTAGCGTGTAAGATGCCATCTGTATGTCATTGTTATGACAATTCCTGCTTATGGTTGGGTTCCAATGTGTAAACGGAAAACGACTTTCTCATTTTATATTTCATTTGGAATACAACAGCAGTGCCGTAACGGGGTTATTAAAGCGCCTGTGGCAAGTGTCTTACTTTCGCTTGCTCATAACCCAATAATGGCAAAAAAACTTAAACATTTTGCGCCCCAAACCCCGTGGCGGCCGCCCTTTTCGCCACGCCCTCGTTACGGACCTGTACAACAGGCAATGAAAGACGTCTAAAGGTGGCACTTATACCACACTCGTATGTCTCCATAGCTCGGGAAATGAAATAGGGTAGAGGTAGGAATCAGTACTTAACGAGTAAGAAATTTGACAGTGGTCTTTGCTGACGTGGGTCACGATCCATTTATGATTACTTTGTGATTCAGAAAGGCCGATCGCCGCTATATGGCCTAATCATGAACTTGAGGCCAGTCTGACCGCGAAGGCCATAGTTAGCGGCCTCAAGACGTAAAACATGAGGGGTGGAAAACGTTTTAATCCGACAATATTATCTGTATATGCATGTACATTGTAGACCCGCCTCGGTAGCGCAATAGGTAGCGCGCTCGATTTACTACGCCAGTGTTTCCAGATTCGATCCTAGATAGAGGTGGGGTTGTCCTCTTTCGGGCGAGAGAGAAGCCCCAAGTGCGCCTTCCTCTGAATGAGAAGTAAAAGCGATGTCCCGTATGGTGTACGACGGCATCTACACGTAAAAGAACCCTCTCTACTATGCAACGGGTAGGTGAGGCAAAATTTCCAAGTGTAGGAGCTCGCCCCCCACCTGGCGTTGGTGGAGTACCCCAACAAGCAGTAGACCGACGATAAATAAGCATAAGGGTTACAGCTTTGGTCGGCAGCCAACTGCGGAAAAACACAGTCCAATATATCAGGCATGTCAAACTTGGGGTGCCCCGAAGGCCTCGTCGGTAACATGTGCGTTGTCATAAGGGCCATGCGATGTTGGCTTTTTTTGTAATTTGTGTTTAAAAGCACCAAGAGGTGTCGAGTTTCTTTGGCATAACAAATTGTCGAAATGGTATTTGATAATAGTTTGAATCAAAATATGGCACATGGCGCCCCATTCCAACTACGTCAACTGTCCCCTTCTCGTTACGCCACTGAGTAGCAGACTGTATATGTATACTACATGATGGCGATTGTGAGGGCCGCAAATCTAGGCTTCAAGGGCCGCCAGGTTTACACCCCTACAATATATCACCCTTGTGTCCAATCAGAGAGACATGATGGGTACCAGACCCTGCTATAGGCGGGAAAAGGGTTAGAAGTTGTTGTTTTTCATGCATGTATCATTTAGCACGAAGGATCACACACTTTATTATCCATTGAACGAAACTTCCAACGTTTTCCAGAATCAATATTGAAACCCTAAGCAAGTATGCCTAATAGACCGGCTTAGAGAAGCGTTAAATTAACAATGAATTCATTCCCACGCAGAAACTTGCAGCAATCTGTAATTGTCATTTGTCCAATGGCTTATGCATGAAGAACAAAAGGGACATAAATCACCCTTTCGTAGATCCAAAACATTTGAAAACCGGATGCTGTTTTCCATGACCCCATCACCTCTTTTGTTGGAAACTTCAGGTATCTCGATGAGAGAATTAATTGATATTCTTCCCCTGCTGCTGCCCTCGGCTTGTCTAATATGGTGACATCGTTCTTGATATTGTGAATAGCGTTTCTGTTGTCATCTGTTATGGCGAATAGTCTGTAGTTGGGAAATAGGCAAATAGGAAGGCTTAAAATTTAAGTACTCCAAGGTTGAGTGTTGGCAATAGTTGTAGCACGTTCGGAAGCGTTGCTTGAATCCATAAGTCCGTAAGTTTCCATGCTTTTTGGGGAAAGGGCCATGAACCAATTACCGCATTAATTTTTTTGACAACGTGCTCCAAATTGAAACTAGTATTTTAAGGATATCTAAAGGAAATTTTGGCAAACCTCCATTGTTTCAAGATGCCAGTGGCTATTCGTTGGTCGGGTTGGTGTTTGATGGGTTTTTAACTTGTCTTTATTTATATCATCTGCAAGAACTTGCCTTTGATACATACTGCGTTATCATTCCTACCCCTTTTCCTGTCTATGACAGGTTCGGATATTCTTTCGTCCAAGTTGGGCTATAGTTTTATGTAGCCTGCTACCAATTGCATACAACAGCTCCTGTTTATTTAATGTCGTCTTACCTTCTTTTGGGGCGCAGTCTCTTTTTACCGACGCCAGGCGGGCAAGTTTCTACACCTTTCATCCACTTAGCTCCCCACTGGTTCACAATTTTATGCATTATATCTTATCCATGAACCACAGTTCAAAAAGTCGCTATTCTCAAGTAGGAACGGATCCTTTTACAATACACAAACGAAATAACTGGCTACCTACTAATTATTTACGGGAACTAACTGTAGTGTTTCTGTGTAGGCGGTGATGGTGTTTGTTTCATTGGAGCCAGGAGAGTGGTTGCCAGTGATTCCAGGAACTTAATTGCAATTCCAGAAGACGGAGCAAATAGGGTCTTTGACCAAGTTTGCCATTTTCTGTCTGCACTTTTTCTGCCATTTCTCGAAACGGCATTCTTGGACACCCAACTACCCTTATATACTCTGGTGTGCGTGCGCCGCATCCTTCGTAGGGGAGCTGTTGTTGTCTCTTTACTCGTCTTTCACTTACATTTCTTACATTTTAAAGAAATCGTCAAACATTCAACAGACTTCTCCTGGAAGCCCTTCTAATTGCTTGTCACCATGCACTGTTGCCATAAATAACAGGCCTCATTCTGGAATTCTGATGATAGATTTGGCACTGCAACACCATTGAATAGCCGCTAATTCACCCAAGCATCTCTGTTGATCTAAAGTCTAAAAACAACGTTCGCCAACCCTGACATCTTTTAGATTATAATGAAAAGTTAAGCAGTTTGAGTCTATCCAGAAACTATATGGGTGAATGACCAGGTTTCAACGTGTTGGTTCTAGACCGAAGTATTAAACGCTTTAAGCATTTTTATTTGTCCGACTTCAGAAATAACTTTCTGTACTCTAAATGAGTCACGGACGTTTCATGATGTTTTTGGGTCTTACCTTTAGATTATTTTAACTTACAATGTCCTTTAGGAATAGTCCATATCATTCTTGCAGCCAGTCATAATTTCGCTAGTCTCAAATAAGGGATACTTGAGCCCATAAAGAACGACGAGAATTGATTTGTAGTGGACCCAGAGTTGGTAGCTATATAGACTTAATATATGGGTTTTGTTTATGTTGTTTTAGGGCTCACGGCTACATTTGACATTAGGGCTCGGAATGGAGTAGTAGTATTGTGGAGCCTTTCTAGGCACCACACTGTTACGACTATTGGGCATCAGCAGTACCCAGTATTCCCAAGCGGTCACTTCAGTGATCTGAAGAGAACTGGTGTGTCCAACACAATATGGTCGCTCATGACTTACATGCAGTGGCGTAGCCCCCCCCCCCCCCCCTTGGGCCTCGAATATAACGAAGCGCTGTAGACCCTACCGAGTCATATCCCTCTCCCCCCCCCCCTTCCCTCAGAAAATCCTGGCTACGGCACTGCTTACATGTGATGCTCTCAAAGCCAAATAGTGGTAGGGACGTTGGATGGTGCAGTCAAAGTTTAGGGCTTAGTGTGAACCGGATGTTGCATGGTATTTTACCTTTGAAATCCTGAAATGAATAGTTTATCACGTAATAAAAGAATGTTTACTTGTTCAAACATCAAATTGTGACTACAAATATCGAATGTGACTCAATTTCATTAAGAAATGTTATTACAAAAGCATTAAGCAATTAGAGAAAGATGGAAGGGCATCCAAGAATAGACATTTCTTTGCCCTTATAAAAACGCGAAGAATGTCGGTGTAGATATAACTGCCTATTAGCCGCATCCAAGAAACTACCCATAAAGCTGGATATTGTGCGCAGGGAGTTCTGCTATGACAAAAGTATCGTTTAGCTTTGGCGTGATGTTTCACGCACACTTTAGTATTTACTTCTCTAGTAATTTCGCCCAACACCCTGCTCAACCCTTTATTTGAGGTATTTCTGGCACATGGTGAACGTGACGTCATCAGCCCGTAGTTAACCATCTGCTCCTCAAGCTGCCATCTTTCATTTGTGAGCAAAGACTCTGTTAGGATTGTGGTGCTTCTGAGAGTCTCTACTTGGAATTCTTCTGCTTCTACTGATTATTTTGTTTACCAAATATTTGTTGTTTCGTTCACAACTTCTACTTGTACTACGTGATTTTGGTAACAGTGATTTTGCACCTTTAAGGTGTGTGCAAGCTGCTCAGTGGTCATCATGTTATTTAGACGCGGAGGGTTTTACTCGGAGCCTTCTCCGACATTTTCACCTCGAAGCTTTGGGATGACGTTCGATTTTCCGTCCTCTGGCTCCGTTTCTTTTACGTCATCCACTTCTTCCTGTGATCTTTTCTCCTCTCATTACATGCCCACCCCTTATTCACCTTCCATGTCGTCTTCCTTCGTCCTATCCACTCCTTCATTGCACTTGCCCACTTCTGCTGGTCTTTTGTCCTCCTATCCATCTTCTTCTTCGTGGAATGATTCTGGCCTGCGGTCCCCGTACGTACCCACCACATCACCCCTTTCCACATTCCCTATAACGCCACCCTCACCCTCCATCATCACCTTAGGATCTCATTCAGGCCTTCACCACCGCAGACACCTGAGCAGCATTCCTGAAACAGTAGGAATTTCTTCCTCCCACTCGTCCTCGTCCTATTCTTCGTCGTCCGTCAGCCTCACCTCTTCCACCAACTCCACGTATTCCGTCAGTCCTATCCGACCCCAGTTTTCAGCCCACCGTCCAGTCCTTAAAGATCTCTCCCAGTTCAAAGCCCAAAGATCACCAAGATCGTTTATTCCAAAGTCCCCGCATTCTTCGTCGCCTTCTAAAGAACTTTTTCATTCTCTGCATCGTGGCCGGCAAGTCATCCGTATTAAAACCAAAGCTCCTAAGAGTCGCATTGACGCTACATACAGAAAGTACTTGATGGATCTTAGCCCAGTGCCTAGTCCTACAGTGGGTCGCAAGGGCCTTGCAACTGTGAAACCTATCTGTAATGGAGACGCCACTGGTTCCCGATCACCTCTTAAAGAGGCTTTAATTGCCTCTAAAGTACCCAAAACTTCCGAGGAGGTACCTGCTACAGTTGCCGCTCGCACCACATTGACATCCGTCAAACCGGAGCAAGCGAATGAACACTCACCTTTAAGCTCATTGTCAAACCAGGACGCGGAAGGTTAGGCCGGTAGTTATAATTTACTGTCATTGGTTAACCACCCTGTGTATGTGCCACTGTCGTCCAAAATTTCTGTTTCCCTGAACAACTCTAGACTGAGTTTTCCGGTGGCAGCCTGTCAGTGGGGGCGAGTTAGAGAAGAGCAGGAATACTAATATTTTTTTTCTGTGTCCTCTTCACTAATGAGGTCATCTTTATTTGTCATTTTCTTATTTGTGACTAGTTTGTAACGTCAATTGTCACAAGAAATGCGAGAAGCAGGTGCCAAATCTATGTGGAGTTAACCAGAAACTTCTGGCCGAAGCTTTGTCATCAGTAAAAAAGAGTGAGTTGGCATCATTTCAGGATTTATGGGTTTCGCAGGCTCCTTTTTCCCCCTCTAAGACTTGGCCTTCGTTTTCCCTACCTGTGAATCCATTAATCTCTGGGGAGAGAGAATGGCTATGGTTGTACTAATTTTTCTTGTTTTTTTTTCAGATTCTCTTTTGTCAAGTGGAGGATCTTCAGATCGCGCAGATAGTGAACGACGTAGTGCACTTCAAATCTCAGACTCTTCTGAAGAAGACGAGAAGGGTGATCCACAAGAAGCCGAAGCTAAGAAACAGTCCGAAGTCAAAGAGACACGTCTGCGGTTCCGCAAGTATGGTTTGAACGACTTCAATTTCTTGCGGGTTCTTGGTAAAGGAAGCTTTGGCAAAGTTCTTTTGGCCGAAGTGAAGGGCCAAGAAAAATATTTTGCCGTCAAGTGCCTTAAAAAAGATGTGGTGTTAGAAGACGATGACGTGGAATGCACCATGGTGGAACGTAAAGTCTTGGCCTTGGGATCCAGGCATCCCTTTCTTTGTCACTTATTTTGTACATTTCAAACGGAAGTAAGAGTTCTGTTTAATGTTAACTCGTTGTGACTAACAAGGCCATTAAACACCTATCTTTGTTTTCTTCATAACTCGTTTCAGAGTCATCTGTTTTTTGTTATGGAGTATCTTAATGGTGGTGACCTTATGTTTCATGTTCAACAAGCTGGACGATTTCCCCAAGATAGAGCCAGGTTAAAAATGGAATATAAAATTTTAGTATGATTACTGGGCCTTTACTAGAAAGTTTAATGAATGTTGTATTTTTTCTTTACAGATTTTATTCTGCTGAGATTATATGTGGTTTAAAATTCCTCCACAAAAAAGGAATCATATATAGGTGAGTATTACTAGTGTTCTGTGCATTCAGCTTTGGGCTGAAATGGGAATGGCACGAACATGATGATGAATCTTGATTTTGTCACTGCACGAACTATTGCGATTCGTCTGTCCCCTTTTGACGACTCAGGAGCATGAGCATGCTGTCTGTTGTGTATGATTTCACCATAGACACCTAAATTCTGTTTCTCCTGCACCAACTCTTTAGCTGATAGTTGTTTATCAAGCATTGCGTGTGTGTATGTGGTACTGCACTTTTAAATTCATAGCAACAAACTTAGCTTGATTACACAACCACTCCCTTTGCAGCAGAAGGAATGAGCATGAGGTCCTGAATGTGGTAAACAAGATGATTCTTCTTCTTGCCTGTTGAGCTGATCACCATGGACGAGAATTGGAGCTTGCATAAAAATAATTCTGCCTGTATAATGAACGTAGTGTGGTCCAATAAGCATCCAGCGTGCTGCTCTTGCTACTTTTATATGACTTATGCTTGCAGCTGTTAAAAAACCATGCAATTGCCTTTAAGTCTCTTGCCTATGATTGTGTCAGGGACCTGAAATTGGACAACATCCTGTTGGACATTGAAGGCCACGTGCGTATCGCGGACTTCGGGATGTGCAAACTGCAAGTCTACCGAGATGGCAAAGCAGATACGTTTTGTGGAACCCCTGATTACATGGCTCCAGAAGTGTGTAACCTCGCTTTCACCTTAACTCCCTCCCTCCCTAACTCCTTTCTCCACTTCCTTGATGGCTACTCCAACTACTATTGTTCCAGAGTCCTTAGGCGAAAAACTGGAAGTAGGTCATCGAATAACCCTTTCTATGCGTGCGCAATGTTAATGCCCACTGAACCATAATCACGCTTTGGGTCAGCCTTCACACGACCAGTGGTTATCATCAGCTAGAGTCATTAAAAGGCCATTGGGATTCTCGTAAGACAGAGGAATTTAGATTCTTTAAAGAATATTTATGGACACAATTGAAAATATTAGTCGATGGCTTCAAAAATCTTGATGGGACTTGAGAGTTTAATTCCCAAATAAGGATTTGGACGTTAAACTCTCTTGTTGCCAAATAATCCATCCTTTCCTGCTGCCGAATAATCACCACCCTGATAGAAGACAAAGGGCCAGGGAAATATTAGATTATAGTTTTATGTCACTGGCCTGAATATTCTGCCCCTAAATGTAAGCTAGTATTATCATTTTTAATGATGAATTTTGTTTTTAAGGAGAATGTTTCGTAACTTGAATTCCCCTTCCTTCTGCGTATCTTGAAGGACTGGTGCAAAGTGAAGAAGAAACGGTCGCTAAGCTTGTCCTCTGCTAGTCAATTAAAAGAAATAGCCCATTACTTCACCAACCCCAAGAGTAGAGTACAATGCCACCCACGCGTCAAATAATCCTTTTCTTTATGGTAGAAGCGTGACAATGTAACTCAAGACTGCACCACGTCAACTTGAGATTGCATTTTCATGAAGAATGTCATGCTGTTAAAACCTCTACGTATAGTTCTTGCAGTGCTCAATAATGGGAATGTAAAATCAGACGTATAAATTAGTACTTGACTGAGATGGGGATCTTTTGATGATCATCACCAGGGATTTGAAACCAGACAACATCTTAGTGGAATCTTCAGGACACATCCGCCTAGCAGATTTTGGCCTCTGCAAGTATGGAGCTCTATTTCCAAATGGAACCGCCACCACTTTCTGTGGAACCCCAGATTATATCGCTCCAGAGGTCTGTGTTATGACTGTCATGCCTACAGGATAAACTGCAGAAGAATCTCTCATTTCATCCGCTAAGCTCTTCAGTATACCAAGGCTTGCCTTATTAAGTGATCGTTGATCATATTATTGACTTCCGTTTCCTTTACCATCACTTTTCCAACACCACTATCAATATCACTGTTTGCTCTGTCCTCTTGAACATTTATTTTTCTTGTTGGTCGTCAGATTGAACAAATAACCTATCAGGCTATTTTTTCTTGCAGATTATTCAGGGCCACCATTACAACCATTCTGTAGATTGGTGGTCATTTGGTGTGCTGTTATACGAAATGCTTATTGGTCAATCACCATTCAACGGAAGTGACGAAGACGAATTATTTTGGTCCATTTGTAATGAACAAGCTTATTATCCACGGTTCGTCACCAAGGAGGCCCTCTCCATTCTCAAACTGGTAATTTTAGTACTGTACCTTGAATAAGTCCTTTGACTGATGACTCAGCTGAAAGTACACGTGCCTCTTGAGTTCCTGATGTTTACATTCACTTCTGGTTGAGTTTGTCGTCTTCTACCGGATGCGAAATGAAACCATGAATGCACTTTCAGTTCAATGAGGAGTAAAGTTGTGAAAGCCCCATACAGTTTGTAAGATGTCATCTGCATGTGATGGACCTTGTGAATACCCGATAAGGGTATAAACAGGATCTGTAGATGCCGTCCTTATGGCACCGCTGACCGTAGTTCAATGATAGTATATATGGCTCTATGTGAGGTGTGGCCTGTGGTCCCTCATCCTGGTCAATCATCTACCGCATTAATCTTGTACATACTCTTTGACACATTATTACAATTGGGAGATAAATTCGGGTCACCTGTACTATCTGGCAGAAACCCACTCGCTGGACACGTCACTGAGCCATCTTGGTGTTCGATACTGACTGAGGCCGACGATTCTTTTTCCGATAAGATGTTCCCTTTGTCGGATGGGGTATTAAGCTACTATCCCAAGTGATGTGTGCGGTGTCGGCAGTGGCTGCATTGCGTTGGACACACCAGTTCTCGTCTGATCAGTGAAGTTAAGCAACGCAATCCCAGTTAGTACTGGCATGGGTGACCGCTTGGGAACACTGGGTACTGCTAATACCCAAAAACCGTCGTAACAGCGTCGTGTCTGTGCAGACTCTGCGTTAGAAGAACTACGCAGTGGACGAGGCTCTAATGCCCATTGTAGGCGAAGGGCCCTAAAACACCAACGAAAGAAAAAAGTGTACTATGTCACCAGTGCACATAACAACATCTCCCTTTGTATAGGGAAAAGAACGTTTAGTTCTGCGTGACCACTAGTCTTTTTCTGGATGCTGGTTATTTTCTAGTAAAACCCAAATCCATTAATCATGACGGAAATTCATTTTTTCTCAAATTTTCGAATAACATTCGACTCCATCATATTCTTCACGTTTTGAGATTGAATGAAGACCGGGTGACCGACCCCTCACATCCACCCATGTGCTGTCAGTAGGGCGAGGACTTGGTATTTTCTTTCCCATATGGAAGTTACCGTCATCGACCTTTTAAACTGCCATAGACTTGGGGAGCGGAGCTTTTTATTTATGATCACCCTCTGAGACCATCCCTTCCCGTTTTTTTTAGTTTTGTTTAGGAAATAGAGAATGTGTAATAAGTGTATAGGTCTACCCCAAATTTTTCAGTATTAACTGTAACTCAACGACTCGACTTGGATGCGGGGAAATATACGGTATCTAGAACTCTTGAGGCCAACGCACTTTCGTTGTAGGACGTTGCACTGACAGTGGTAAAAATGATGAAAGCTTAAGGAATCCAACTATTATATTTCAATTTTAGTTACTGCAAAAAGATCCAGAAAAGCGTTTAGGAATGCCTGAGTGTGAAGCGGGTGATATATGTGATCAGCCTTTTTACAAGTCGATGGACTGGGCGAAATTAGAGAAGAAGGAAGTGGTGCCACCGTTTAAACCCAAAGTGGTCAGTAATGAACTCCAAACGTCGTCTTCAAGAAGTTTGTGCCAAGTGCAAGTTGTCACGAGTTAATGTTTTTATTTTCAGAAAAATGCTTTGGATGTTAGCAATTTTGAGAAAGATTTTACGCAAGAAAAACCCGTCCTAACTCCTATTGACAAGAATATTTTGGTCTCTATGGATCAAGACCAATTCAAAGGATTCAGCTATACTAATCCAAATGCCATCGACTGACAGAATGGAGTGTGGTGGTCGAAATCCCCGATTTCAAAATGCTCTTTCTCTGTCTCACTCTTTTCTGCTTCTGTGGTCGGTCGTATGGGAGAGTCTTGCGGACACGTTTGTTGGTCTTACCTTCGAGGACATCTTCAGAAGGGATTATCTTTTGATGCTCGGCACTTGTGGTTCGTGGATGATGGCAATAGTGAAGATTCCAACTCAGCAGTATATTAAGGAAAAGAGGCTTTTTGGATAGCAGACCAAATGTTGGTCATTGTAGAAACTGGGCAGTGAAATAGACTACTGAATTCTAACATTGTCGTCATCGCGTCGTTGTGGTCATGGTTCCTGATTTTGTAGGTGACAAGATTTCGTGTGTGAAACTTTTGAACACAACTTTAGACTTTGATGTCGGCTTCAGTGGAGTGGGCTTTTTCTTAATGTGCAGAATTATTCACGCCTTATTTAAAAATTTTTTGAACTAGATTCTTAATATTGCCAATCTTTGTAGTTGCACAAACTATGCGTCCACTCTTGTTTTATTTCGTTGGTTTTTTTCTTTGAATGACGATTGCTGAACTTGGAATCACCAAGATAAAAAAATACGGCAAGTGGCCTTTGACCTTTAATGTTCTTAACATTTCCTGTTAATAAGGTATTGTTCGCGCCCTTTAATCAACTTAGGTGATTAAATTGAATAAAATAAGACTGAAGCTTATTCATGAATCTTATTCTGATAGGTACGTGTTTGAAGGATTATCAACAGCTGACAGGTTATGGGAACCTGGTGGAAAATTTGGTGATAGTGTAGAGGGTAGATCACTCCTTTTATTAATGAGCTTGTCAGTTTCAAGAGAACCCTCTGTACTATCCAATGAGCTGATGAGGCAAAATTCTCAGTTGTAGGAACTCGTTCTCTGGCGTCGGTGAGAACGCTAGAAGACGATGACGTGCTAGGGGTTGTAGTATTGGTCGGCAGTCGGCTGCGGAAAAATTCAGTCCCAACAGATCACCCACGTGTCCATCGAGAGGGACAGAGATGGGTACCTGACTCTGCCATAGGCGGGAAAAAGGTTAGTAGTTGCTTTACAAGTTTTCAGATGCACTCTTAAGAATTTTATCCTGTGTCAATGCGTGGTACCATAACCTGGTGCATTTCGGAGAGATCCCTAGAACACGGTTTTTCTTAAATCATATGAATACAGGTTTACGTGACATTTAAAGTGTCCGTCGCTTCAATATGATGCCTTTCTTATTTTGTTTTGGAGTCTGGGTTGCAGGGCCACCGCAAGCTAGGAGGGAAAGTGGTTAACCGCACCCGGGTGGCTGATATTTTATTATAGCACTCTTGAATTATAAAATTATTTAAGGGAGGAAGATTTTTAACTCACGACTGCCTGGTTTGGGTATTGAATTGCTATAGAACAGGGTTCTCAAAGTGTGAGCCGCGGCTTCTTCACAGGGGTCCCGGAAATATTAGAAATACAGTAGAGTTCGCCTATAGCGAACCCGTTAATAACGAACTCTTGGTTATAAGGTACTTATTTCAACAACGAAAGTTTCCCAGTGAAATCTTTCACCCGTTATAACGAACTTCGGATATAACGAACCGGTTTTAGCACATTTTCCTGGTTAGTCACAACCAGACTTCACTGTATAAGTACGGGGGCAAAATAATCGTTGCGCCTGTGAGCGAACAGCGAAGGGTCGTGCCTTAGTGAGTTCATCAACAAGGCACTGGGTACAAGCCAACATTCAGAAAATGTGCCTCCAATCGGAAAACTTTGGGAACCCCTACTATAGAAGGTAAAACTGCAAGAAAAGTGTATTAGAGGCAATGTAAAAGCGGAGCATTAGAGAAAAATTTGGAAAATAAGTGACTACTGACAGGAACACTACATGAAGAGGATGATGCCTTTCCTGGTTTCAGCATCTCAAAATCTCCTTTCAGGAGAAACGGACTCTGCCATAAAAATGTTTCATTATTTGAAGTAAAATTGCGGTATAGGTTATTTAGGCCCCTTAAAAGGTTGGTCAATATCTTGGAGAAAAATGAGTATGACTTTCTTCTCACCCACATAATTCTATAAAGCCCAGGGCAAAATGAGACGCAGTCTCCGCAGGGTGACACTATAAATTTCTGTGGCTCACATGATAATATGTAGTTGCGCATGTTAAGTCGCAGGGTGACGTGACTCAGTGCCTGCCTCATGTGACCCTGCGGAGCGCAGTGCCAATGCCGCAGTTTCCTGCGTGAAGTTGGCGTGACAATAACAAAAAGCGGTGCGAAGCAGAGAAGTTCTCTTGTTATTTGATGCAAGTATGGTGAAAAACTGCGATTTAATGTGCGGTGATTGCCTGATAGCGGAATTTCGCAGGGCTGCCTCACCCTGCGTCTCATTTTGCGCCTTGCCTTAATCATAGCCAGGATCGAACTAGCAAACTGGAGTATTCGAGGGAAGGGCGTACTGTGCACAAACACGTCATAAGAAAGGTTCATGTTAACCAAGGGAGGGAAGAAGGAAGTAGGAGTTGTTTCCAATTTAAGTGGCTATGGGGAGCGCCGTATGGCGTTCACCTCTTGTTGGAAGCCTAATGGACTACAATGTGTTGGAAGTAGCTAATGGAACATTTGTTATAAATGTTCATTCTGGAATTATCATTTTTGACTTAATGAAGAAGTTGAAGATGTGTCATTGTCGTTTAAAGTATCAAATTGGCTCAAAGAGTTGAAAATAGCTTGATGAAGCAATGAAATTTTGTCGATGTCGAATATTGACTTAGACTGGCAGCGCTCACCGTCGTCGTAGTCGCCAAATTGCCTTTTGACCACCAAAGCCAGGCGGAACTTGTATCTCATCTCCGCCATGCAAGCTGCTACTTTTTTATTTGCTACTTCTTTGTTATATCTTATGAATATTTTGAAAATTTCGTAAGTTAATGTTTTACTTGAAATTTAAGAGAGAAGAGTGAGTGGGTGAGTGATATTGCGGAGCAGCAGCATTTGTGTTTTTGCTTGTGAGTTTTCTCCGAAACAAAGTTACGTCGAGTTGTAACAGTACTCTACCAACAAAAAAGTCACGTTCATTATTAGTACTATGAAAAATCTGACGTTCGCTTTTAGAAATATTCGTTATTAACTTGTTAATCAGGTGTGAGGAAAATGCAGAAAGAAGGGGTTGCAAAATTCCTCAAATACCATCAAGGAAGTGTTCGAGGTGTGGCCTTCTCACCTACGGTAAGTTTTTTATTAGGACCAAACATTATTCGGATGTGTGTGTATATGTTAAGCGACTTTTTCATTTTAGAATAACCAATTTAAGTTCTGACGACTGTGACACTGGTTTTGTCGTTAATTGGCACAACTATTTTCATTTCAGGACCGATACTTGTTCTGTTCTGGAGCATACGACGGAAGGGTGAATTTGTACTCTGCACTCCGGGCGGAGCTTCTCATGTGCTATCCGGTAATCCTGTTGCGTACGATTTGGGGGAATGTCGGTGGTGAATTCGAGAACCCGATTGCAACGTTCACATGAACAGTTACCTTTTCAGATCACAACTTCGAGTTTGTCGAGGAACGTAAGTGCTGTCAGATTTAACAGCGATGGTACTAAGGTGATTAAAATTAAAAACAGACCTATGCAGATATACGTTGCTCCATGTCTCTTGGTATTTTTATTGTCTGAATTATATTTAGATTTTGGCCACTACTACAGCACGTCGTCTAGCTGTTATTGACGTCGGTCGTGGAGATCAGCTGATTTCTTATGACAACTGTAAGCATCTGACAATTTGAAATATTTTCCTTATAAGAAAGTATTACTGTTGCATTATTATATTATTAGGTGCTTTTAATGGACGTGATCGAACTGGACTTGCTACTGATCCGATTTGTCCTAACATGGCTGCTTGTGTCTGTGTAAATGGGAAGGTATTAGAACAGTTTCTGGCACTCAAATGTTAACTAGTAATTCATCTTATTGTCCTACTTACTCTTTGGTACTTACAGGGATTGACACTCTTTGATTTACGGGTTCCACTGCCACTAGATTTTTTGTACGATGTAAGTATCCGACGCGGGTTGACAATGGATTAACTTTTATAGACAGTAGTTTTTGCTACGTCTTTCAGGTACATGGTAGTGTAGTTCGCGATGTCATGTTCCTCAACAAGAGTTGGCCTTGGGTTTGTGGTCATCAAAGTGCACTCATGTCTGCATCCGTAGATGGGGTTTGCAAAATTGTCACATTGGATGGCCGTATTCTTCACTGCCTAGAAGTTGGACATGGTGTCAATAGCATTTCAGTCACTCCTGAAACTTATGGCAGTGCTGCGGAGGACGGCTTTTGCAGAAAGTTTTCTTAATCGTTTTATCGGTTATAACTCTTGTCGTGATACTTTCTGACATTTGATAACATACTTTGTCATACTATAGGCTTACTTCTTTTGGGAGGGGACTCTATTTCTTCATACGTTCCAAACGTTGGTGTACAAGAGAAACTAAATGATCACAGAGATGGACCAGTTTGGAAGATGCGTTACACATCTAATGGTGGTCAGCTGTTCACTGTTTGCGATAATGGAGTTGTGAGGCGATATAGACGACACCCTGACCGGCATGAGTATTTGGGAGAAGTCTTCTCTCATAAAGGCGATATTCAAGATATGGACATTTCACCCTATGATGAATGTATCCTTTGGTTGCAAATATTCCGTTAAGAAATGATGTTGGAACTTCGATGATCTTCTTTGACGATTCCATCTCAGACATCATAACTGCCTCCAAGGACCGATCGGTGGGGTTTCTTTGTCTGGGAGCACCAAACCATGGCTCTACGGAGTACAGTGAACTCACGTGACCATAACTCCTTTATCTGTAGTCGGTTCCTTCCACCCCGTAACCGTCCATTGAAATGTTGGGGCTCGCCCACTTGTCCCTTCTTACATCGGTAAGGACAGTTTTTTTTCAATGGAGATCAATTTCCTGGTATTGCCAAGCATTAACCTAGGATGAAGAATGTTTTAAAACAATCCACATTTTTGATAAATTATTTTGAGTAACAGTTGTAGTGTGAGGACAAGCCAGTTTCAGCTTTGACGTCATGTTTGTTCAGAACTTTGAGATTGTTATTGGAAGTTGCACCCGTGATCTTGGAAATCGCATAACTCTTGAATTAGCAGCCAGTCGTACCTGGCGGTTACATTCCAGTTGGACATAATTTGCAAGATGAAGAATAACAAAGTGAATTTAAATTCTGTTGACTTATCTATGCATGTTTTTTTTCTGATTTATGTGGTACCTGGAATAGTTTTCTAATGAGGTAGTTGACCAATTTTAACATCAGTCTTTTGAATTATAATTAAACTTTCTGATTACTACTAAATTACTACTCTCTCCGACGTGATCCTTTCTAGTTTGATATTCTCCGGTAGATCCAAATCAAAATGTTATTGTTTTTCTCTTGGTTTCGAACTTCCTCTTATTCCTATACGGCAGTTTCTTAACGAACAGACTAATTTTAATCATCACAACTCTGAATGCCATTCATGGTGAGGGTAGTACATGTGTAGTACAAGTCTGAGACAACTGAAAGACGGTAATGTTGTAATGGCTTTGCTCTTCTGTGTTGATGGTTTGTTAGTATTTTTTTGACAATTGTTTTTTCACCTTGCACAGTCTTTGAAAGACAAGTTTGTGAGGAATCCAGTATTTTTGTTTGGAGCATTTTTATTTTTCCGTGCCGTGCACATATTATGTAATAAAATTATTTTCAGTCGTTACAACAAAACCTTGTGCCTTCGGCACACGCATTTATGACCAGAAGTTTAAAAATAAAGTTATGAGTAATTTAGGATCGCTTTGTCATATTCATTTGAATGACGTCTCGTGTTTTTTTTTTAAATAGTAAAGCCAGATGCCTTTTAGTAGATTAAGTTTGAGCAACGGTGGTGTATTCCATATTCAATCAAGGATGGGTGATTTATATTTTTAGTCATGAAATCAATAACGTCCAGCTCAGAGTTTGCAAGTTCATCCCTGATTGATGACGGTGATTTTCTGCTATCCACAAGACCTACAATTCGAGTATGGTATAATTAGGATTTGAAAGGCAATCGATTATTCCTGCAAATTCTTGGGCACATCTATGATTGGGACAGATCAAAATTTCCAAATATTTGACATTCCCTAGTATGTGTGCGTGAACATGTATTCAACATGTTAAAGAGCAGTATTTTAAATGATTGCGCAGTACAAAGTCCAATGCTGTAGCATAAAAGGAAACTTACTGAAAACTTTAGTATTTTTATTTTTCTCATTTTTTGCATTCCGTGTGGGTATTTACAATAAAGCAATATCTTCAACCATGAGTTGCGGCACAAAAAGTTCACTCCTCAAACTGATTTGTGATTTCGTAGCTTCATGACATTAGATACATCAAGGTATTCACCTAGAGTTTAAAGAACCAGAGTTTGAAGAGACTACTTCTATGGACATTGCACACTCTTGTTCATTCATGAACGTCAGTTCTGATTGTGAAAAAGTTTGTTCCGTGTGGGGAGAGATTGCAGTATGTCCCAGTTGTGAAAAAGTTGCAACTGGTTCGGCAATGTGATCTAACGTAGACAAATCTTGAACAGTGATGGACGTCGTACAGATATCCGTCTGCTTCCTTTCGCTTTCAACATGCCGTCGTAGTGTGCCTCGATCGGGAAGCTTTAATAATTGGGAGTTTCTAATGAAACTGTAACCCTGCTCCGATTTGGCCCTCCATGTCACACAATATTGTAACATTTTCCTCTCCCAATTAGGCCGCTTCGATCCATAATGTCTGAGTTGTTCCAGAAGGAAGACAGCTGCAGGAATACCTTTGGCAGCATCGCTCTTAATTCTGGTCACTTGCTGAACCATAGATTCTTTATCGTTTTTCTCCAATGCATCCTTCAACACAGTTACTTTTAAATGTAATGCATCACTCTTCGTTTTTAAATACGATATTTTTCGACGACATTTCCTGTATTTGGCTTTAAGATCGTTAACCGCGCTACGACTTAGGCCTCCAAAATCTGGCAAACATTGGGACACCACGGTTTGCGTACCTTGAGATAGAGATGCTTGATCTTGCAGGACAAATAAGGTGTCTCTGTGGTCTACAATCAAAACGTGGAAGCAATCAATGGAATTTATCTCTAACGAGAGCTAAGTTGCAGAGTCACATAGTATTTTTTTACCATTATTTCTTAGCTCCGGTTTCTGTGTCGAGCGTTTTGGTAGCAAAGGCTGCCTTATTGTTGGAGGCTTCCGCGTAAGCTTCTTGGCAAGTTGTTTCTGCAAATAACTTGGATAATCCTGAAAAACGGTAGGCACGGCGCTTGGTTTTAATCTTGAGACCTTGAGTCCTTGTTGAAAATCATCTTCAAGGAAATGTTTCTCACACACTTTAGCCCTTGTTTTCAATGAGAAATTAACTCTTAAGTACCTTTAGTCGTCCATAATTTATTCCGCAGTGGCAATATAATTAATTAAACCGCACCGCACGCCTTTAAAGAACAGTTTGGCATGCGCTCACCTGTCATTCGGCATCCAATCTCTCCTCCTGATGTTATTTAACCATTTTTCTCTTCTTTCAAGATTAGCGGGGATTTCAAAAAATCGTATACGCTCCTCTTTTTTCACTTTGTAATTTCGCTTCGATTTGCAAAAGGGAACACAACACGACTCTGGCATTTTTTGTTTCTAAATCCCACATGCACGAAGTTGGTGTCAAGCATTTGTCTTACATGACAAATTGTCACAATATCTTCTATAATATGTAGTGTGACTATTTCGGATATCAAATTCTCCAGCAAGTTTTAAACTTTTGAAATGCTCGACTTCTAAGTAACAAACTACTGACATGAGTTTAAAGTACATCATACAACCACCAGATGGCGGTTCAAGCACGGTACCTGTTGGAGAACTCCGAGAGCTGTTTGTGTGTGCTTCATGTTAGTTTGGCCAAAGTTTGTATTTGTGGGAACACAAAATTGACTTGCTGCTGTCATGCCATTATGAAGTCCTGTAAGCTGAAGTGTACCAATAGATAAACAATGAACGAACAGGGTTAATGACATTTTCCTAACCCAAGCGTGTGATAAGGGCGGGTTTTTTAAGTGTTCTACTGACTAGCCGTCGAAAAAAATGACGTCAGTTGAGTGACATAGCTGCTGGCCCAAACGAAACGTTAGAAATTCCTTAATCGATTTTTGAGTCTATTTCGCTGTCGTTAATTCGTGACAACATATTTGATGGGCACGCAAGATAGCTAAAAAGTAAACTTGATATGTATTCAATAGTTGTCAAATGTTAATGCAGTCGCGTATGTATTGTTAAGTAATGATTTTTAACAAGAATAGGGTGGAGGTGAAATTTATTCCAAATGACAAGTGCTGGCTGCCCGACATCATATATCGCCTGTTGCCAAAACATTTGCAGTTGTTTAGATTCAGTCGTTTCTAAGGTATGTATAAGCAACAATATTTTTAAATCTTTAGCATGTAGTTGGTAGTAAAAGTATGAAGTTAGTAGACAATGACTATAGCGCACATCTGCCCACGTATTCTTTAGATGACTTATGATTTTGGGATTGAAATTTGACCTTGCTTTCACTCCCAATGGTGTGGATCAACTTGTAAAGTTGCTCTTGCTTGTGTCACGTCAATTGCATTACTTGTAATATACTTTAGTTTATAAATTATGTCTACCTCTCATAGTGAGGCCATTCCCCGAGTTTTTGACTTCACATGCAAGATCAGCCCATGCGTGACCTAACATGAAGTCCCCCTTCGCACTCCACAATTTGATAGGCTCTTTATTTACTTTGAGTCATCTTTATCATGGCATCGAACATAAACCCATGCTTAAAACATATATTCCCAGATCGTACAGGCACTGAATGAGGTGAAAAAGTCAGCAAATTTTTGTTTCTACCACCTGCATCCATACAAGTACCTGCATATGACCTCATCCAGATGTCGTATATACGGTGGGGGGAGAGATGGGTTACTTGTAAGCATCATTTATCTTTACTGCATGTTCTACGCAGTTGTTTTAATACTAGAAGGATGTTTTTGAAGAATTGTGATCCTAGAGATACTAAGTAAGGTCTACTTCCGTCTCACTTCCAGAATATTATTAAAATCACTCGATAATGGCCCGAGACGAACGAGGAGCTTGCTGCAATTGTGTTTGTGCCTTCCGCGTGTTGGACACCGTATTCTTGGTGATTGTCGTAGCAGTTCAAGGATCTGGATTCAATTACTTTTTTATTGACCGTCAGTCTGGAGAAAATCTCTGGTATCTGCTGTTTGGTGCAGATGCTTTGATGGTCCTGGCTGTGATCATAGCGTCGATTCTATCGTATAAACGTTTACTCGATCGCTTCCACGCTCATTTAGCCAACGTTGATATCCCACATATCGAAGTTCCTATGTATGGAGTCCTGCCATTCGGTTATTTTACTTGGGTCCTGTACGCTACAATCCTCACCGTCAAGATAGCCTTGTTTTTTCGAGTTGGAATTGCCGCTACGCTGCCCCATGAAGGTTTTGAAGGAGGACTGCTTTCATCAAATATTCTCAAGGTGGTAATCGCTGCTGCCAGTCTTGTTTTTGTACTGTTAGTCAACACTCACCATGATGCTGAACCAGACTCCATTCGATCTACCTATATTGCCGACCTCTGTAAAGGGACCACTTTCGACATCATGGATTCGGTAGCATTCCTGTCAATTCTTTTGCCCGAGTATGGACTCCCCTCGAGTTATCAGGACTCGTCGTTGCCAAGTGCTATCGTGACGCTGGCTTGCATCAACTTGTTTTTGCCGACACTTGCACTTATGAAATTGAGCTTATCTGATTTCTGTCAAGCTGGACATCCTGTGCGTTTGGAATTACTCTACAAGACTGGTCGATTTTTTCTGATAGATCTTCCTTACATGGTTGTTCGACTGTACCTCTGGCATATCGACCAGGCCATTTCGATGTTTCTCATGAAAAATATCCTCTACGTGTTGGTCAGTTTGCGTTACTTGATACCCGAGTATGTAGCTGTGATTAAACGTCGGCGCCAGGTGTCTCATGCAGAAGAACCATCGAAAGAAGTCCTTCCCAGTGCACCTCCTCCTTCAATGGATTCTGTAATTTAACTCTGTAAGGAAGCGAAAGCGATAGGCAACAAGACGAATAAATACTGTACCTTGTTTTTATGCTTTTAGACATGAATTTTAAATGTGTTTCGAGACCCCTTTACAACATGTTAGCTATAAGTTGCTCCTCTGCGTTCTTTGTCAAACTGTGGCCTTTTTTTATTGTCAGGCAACAGCGAATGAACATGTGTGAAAACAATTCTCGAACACCTGATAGGGATTAGTTTTTCTTGTAGGATAAAGTGACTCGAAATCGTAATGGAAATTTAACGTAATATAGTGAAACTCGTTTAACACGAAACTGAAGGGACCAAAATATTTTTTCGTATTAAAAGAATTTCGTGCTAAGCGATGCATGCAGAAAACCCATCATTGTTTTGCATGTCGTCATATTTTATTAATTGGATTTATTGCTAAAAGTTACACTTGTAATTTTTAGTAATATAACCAACAAAGCATTAATTTACCTGCCAAAGTTTCTATTTTGGTTGTATAATGCAATGTTGGAACAAGTGGGGTAGGCCAGCATCCCCACAGACAAGCTGGCCAATATTTCTGTGGCTTCCAGATACCTGGCTGGGGTGCCCCCAGTCCAGAGCATGTTCAGTGGGCCCACAGATCCGAGCATGCTGCAGGTGGGATGAGGATGTGATGATGTTGACTAAAAGTTACACTTGTGGGCATCATATTAGATTCAATATTTCAAATTTAAATAATGATGTAGGCTGCACATGCATAATTTAAAAAAGCCTAAAGGAATTATTGTTTTTGGGATAAAATGTGATTTTGAAAGGTTTGTCAATGGCATGCCTCTACTACCCCGAACCCAGGCTGTAATCTAGCAACAGTGGCAACCATTGTTTATTTGCTTAGTTTAACGAAAACTACGGTATATGTTGTATATCCAGTATTTTGTTAGTTGAGAAGGAAAAAAATTTCGTGTTAAGCGATTTTTGTTCCGTGTTAAAAGAAAAAAAATGTATGAAATTCCGTAGTATTTTGTCCGGACCACAGTGTTATTTCGTGTTAACCGTTATTTCATGTTAAGAGTGTTCGTGTTAAACGGATTTCACTGTATGTTGTGAACTTTAGCCAAGCAAGATGGCGTTTGGGACGCAACGCTATGAATATTGTTTATTTACCGTTGATATTATATCATGTTTTTGCTGTTCTCATATTTGAAATTTCATTTCAGATGTAACATTTTGGAAATAAAAGATCTGTTCAATACATTGGGTTCATGGGTAGAGTGGCGTATTGCGTTGGACACACCAGTTCTCGTCTGATCACTGAAGTCAAGCAACGCAACTCCAGCTAGTGCTGACATGGATGGCCGCTTGGGAAAACTGGGCACCGCTAATACCCAAAAATTGTTTGTTTGTTCTTTGGTGTTTTAGGGTCCATCAACTATAAGGTCATTAGATCATCATCATTAAGAGTCCCGCCAAAAATCGTCGCATTAGTGTAGTGCCCGTGCAGTCTCTGCATTAGAACTATGCAGTGATTGGGGTTCTAACGACCTTGTGATGGAAGGGCCCTAAAACACCAATTGAGTCCAACCTGTCTGAATGATGGAGAAGGAGAAACATTGCCCTTTGTTAAAGGTCCTAGTTGCCACCCAGACTAGGTAATACTTTTTTGATCTTCAAATGATTAGAATTTGCATTTTGCAAGCGCTTTGTGAGTTAAAACTGCTACATGACTTGGATGTACATCTTTCGAATGATGATATATTGATTGTCAATGATTTATTCTGTGGTTGAATAGCAGGAATAGTTGAAAAAGGAAAACGGCCAATGACCACAAACCAACTATTTTTAGTACAATCCCATTTGATGAAACAGCCAAACGGAAAATGTAATTGTACTGCAGTTGAACACATCCACTATGACTACTTCCCCCACTTCCTTCTTTCATTCCGGGTAGTTAGAAACGTAGCCGTTAGGTAACGCTATGCGGGAGTGCGCTTAAATATTTGAATGCGCTGCTGCGCGCCGTTTGGTCGTTGATGTTCCGGGTTGTTACTGTTTAATTGAATGCAATTGAATTGCTAGTGTGAAAACTGTTAGAATTACTTCTAGATTTCACGGACTGTTGTGAGTATAAAATATTTATTGATGAATTTTTTTATTTTTGTTGTCACTTACTGGACACTACTTTGCGATGTTTATTAATAAGATGTAAATACGGGCATTTTTATTTAGACCCGAAACGTAACCCTGTGACTAGTAAATCCACAGCTATTACATAAAATTTATTACATCTGGCCGTTAGGATGAAATTGTACTCTAAAAAGTTTGACTAATGAAATTTTTTGTAAGATGTGTTTTTTTCATTAAGTCTGGCAAAAAGAGATAAATACATTTGTGATCTTTTGTCTGTAATTGGCGCCAATATGAACGCACGATTATGCCACTTTTCAAGTGTGGCCGAAGGTTTTTGACGAGTTATGCTGAAAAGCTGTCGTTTGTTTGATATGTTCAACTCTCATAATTATTATTTCATTGTTTTGCTTTGAGCTTTCAGAATACAAAAATTTAGAAATGGCTGATAATTCAGATATTGGAGATACTGAAACGAAAAAATCTCGTGGGCGTCCCAAGAAAGCAGAACCGAAGGTACACAAAGACTATTACGTAGACAAGTGTGCAATTTTGGAGTATAATCCAGATATTAGGGAGCTAAATTGAAATAATATTTTAGGTCGTGCGCTGCTTCTCGATGTTTGTAACGTGAGCATGCCCATCCTATTTTTTTTAGTAATTGGTTTTTATGACAAGTAGTTAATGTTTGAATGTATCCCGATCTAGATAGCCCGCCGATATAGTTAGCATGTTTGATTCGCTAATTCATAGTTTGTAGTTTCAATCCTGGAAACCCCAAGTGCGTATTACATTGGTTTCTATATGGTGTGTACAATGTCACCATCTTTATGTAAGATAACCCTTTCTACGTGTTTGGTAAAATTTCGATCTCCTCTTTGGCGGTGGTAAAAAAAAATCTTATCCGAGATGTGCGCAAAATAACCGAATGAACTAAAGCAGACCATCCATATAAGCAAATTGTTGTGTAATATGGGTACTTTCATGGTTGTTGTCCTGTTACTCCCGTCCATTTTACAACTACGCAAAATATGTCTTTGAAGTTACTTAGTTGTTGTGCTATGCTGTTATTTGTTTGAAATTTTAAGGAAGAAATAAAACAAGCGGAAAAGAGAGGACGTGGTAGACCATCGTTGGCTGTCAAAGAAGACAAAAAGGGGGCTGGAGATGTAGAACCTGCAGCTAAAAGAGGGCGAGGAAGGCCGAAAGGTAGCAAAAAAACAAAAAGTAGTAGCAAGGTACGACTTCAATGATTAACTATTGCTGTTTTGAAAATAATTGGTATTGCTGTACTTAATTTTGAATTTGACGAATAGAGTTCTGCAGTAAAATCTCGTGGTCGTGGAAGGCCTAAGAAGGTTAGGTGATTACATAGTAGTCCTTGTTAGCCCTAATTTTATCTAACGTATCGAAATGTCTGAAAGGAGGACAAAGTCGAATCTGAAGAAGAAGATGACAGTGCTTCCGATGACGATGAAAAGGATGATGGCGATGATGATGATGATTATGGGGATGAGTAAAAAAAAAAGAGGGCATCAGTTATGCATCTCAACCAGTGCCAGCGTCGTTTCACTTTGCCTCCCATATATTGTTACTGATCACAGTATAAGCATTTGGTTTAAAGTTGTTTTTCTTGTTTTTTTTGTGTGTGTGTGATGTGTTGTCAGTGTATTGTCATTGTTAGAATCGTTTAACAATGTTCTTTTAGATGATCATCATTATATTTACATTCATATGTCCATATTGCACCTTTTTTTCTTCTTGTTTTAATTATTTCTTGCTTATACTTTCTCCCACTGCCATAATCATCTTTCATAGGTATGGTGGCTGAACCAACAGTTTGATGAATAATAACTTAATACTTCCCCCCTCGTGAAAATGTTAGTGTTCTTTCAGCTGGTTTTTTTGGCAAGGAAATGAAGCAAAATTAAGTGACGCGATTTCCTGGAATTACTAGGTAAATTATTGATTCTATCATGCGTATTGCTTAGGTGTCAATGTTAGCCATTTTTCACTAAATATGCATTAGTATCCTAAATAGTTTTTAATAATAGTGGCCTTCGTATAATATAAAGACAAGAACGTTCAAAAGAAGGGAGTAAGCTACATTTACTCACCCTTTATCAAAAGTCATGCATAATAATGGTATTACCAGTTCTAGTGTCATGTGTTCAACTTTTAAAGAATCTCATTAAGTATGTATCACCTTCTATTCCATATTACACTAATAGGGAGAGGAGACACGATAGGCGGTATCCTCATTAGTCTTATAATTTTATGTAGATTTTTATTTGACAGTACGTCGTTCACTTGGATTTTCACTGTAGTTTTATACTCTGCACATGATCAGTATGATTTCTAAAAAATAAACTTAACAATGTATTTTACATGTTGCATCTCAGTAGTTGTAGCCATTATCGAAATGAACTTCATTCTCGGTAGTCATAAGCCAGCATCTCCGCGGAATGCTAATTTAGGCTCTGCTACTAGGCCGTGATTCTATGGGGAAATGAACAACAGATTACAACTAAATGAAAGCTTTATTACTATTATGGTTCAAGACGTTTGGTACCTTGGCTTTGCGTCCAATTCGATGGTCCATACCTTCTTCTAGTAATTCAGTTTCCCAGTCTTCACCTTCTTCTGCCGGATCAAAATTGTAAAGAGGCATCAAGTGGTGTCTTAATTTGTCCAACCTAACATTGAGAATTGCCACCGCGTAGATAATAATCACATTTTAGAACAACCAAAGGAGGATGCGATATGAAATTTAGCACATACCTGCTTTTCTTTAACATGAGGATAACCTATGAAATATGTGATTGGTGATTTTATAAGGTGAGCAACTGGCATTTCTTAGTTTAAGAAGCAAAGGTAACAGGTGAGAGAATCCTTATCTTACCACGATTACTACTACGACGGTGAAAACCACAGCTCCTAGTGGTATAAAGATGTAGGTAAACATTTGTGCAGAAGTCACTTCATCTGGGAGCGTTGCGTCGCTGAAATTGTCCATAGTTGTGTTTACTGTGGACTGATGAGTTGGTGTTGTCTGGGTAGTGTTCGGAACAGTGAATGCCATTTCCTTGTCGGACTTCTGTGCCATTGCATAATGATTGGTGGGTGCTGCAAAGGCGGCTTCTATTGTATCCATCAGATTAACACGACCGTGGGGCAAACATGTAAGGAAACTACTAAGGGTTTTAGTACAATATATACCCTATATGCATATTAACAGTACAAACATCTAACCTTAACTATAGGCATCCGTTCCAAAGATTAATATGAAGTGACGTCATATTTTCCTTGTTGAGGGAATGTGCCACTAAATATCCCTTTCGTTGTCTTGAGTTCAAAAATCAAGAACATATTTACGGGATAAATTAGTTTCTGTTTTCAATGTTTTGTTTGTTCTTTCTATTATTTGTAGCGGTTACAGGGCCCCCAAAATCATCGAACGCCCGCTGCGCCAGAATGATGGAAAGGGAAAGAAAGAAGTTAATAGACGTGGGACGTTCATGATGGTTACCATGGTAACAAGTTAAAATACGACTAGTAAAGAATTAATACATACCTGATAAGAAGAATACCCAAGTGTCGTATTTTAAAGAGCCATCGTTATAATTTATGAGAATCTTATATTCCGAACATTTTTTGATTAAACTATGAATGAACGTCCCTTACTTTTGTCTTGGGGACTTCGTGCACTCTAGTCTGGGTATTGGGGTTATCGATTTGCCTATGTTATAATGACGTTCAAATATATTACTCTGTAACCAATGAACGTGAGCAGGTCGATGACGTCACGGCTTTGTTCGCCATGGGTAAGTGTGCGTATGTTCGAAAGAGTATTCAGCTTGTATTCATTTTAAAGTTTTGTGGCTGTAGTGATGTGGGGGAAAATGTTTTAAGTGGTGATGGTAGTAGGACTTGTGAGATAGCTTGAACTGAGTCGCCAGACATACTGTGTTGAAGATGACGTCTTATGTCCGTTGCTAGATGAACGTCGGAAGTTAGACGTACGAGCATCGCATTTGGACGACGGACTATGGATTCGAATCCAAAATGGGAACACATTTTACGTACCCCTATTCCAATGGACAGTTGGGACGAGAGGGTGGTTGCCTTGGAGAAATTACTGTGCGACTTGATCGTGACTCAAGGAAGGAGAGAAAAGGTGCTCTTAAGTCAGTTGGCTAACTTGCAGGCAGAATTGAACCGCCGAAGTGTGGCCTTTCAACACACGCTGATGCATTATGAGAAGCGTCTTCAACAATTAAATTCCAAGAAACAGGTAATAGATTTTAAACCCTGAAGTGGGACGGGGCTGAGAATATGTTGGTATCCGTGTCATGGACATTAAAAGTGGAAATACTAGTTGAAATCGTAAGCTTTCAACGTTATCCCACTTTGGTATCCTTCGTATCAGATGAACTGTTAACAGTTCACCTTGGAAGTATGGGACGGTGTCCCGCCGCCATGTTTCACTTCGATTTGAGGTGATGGAATTGCCAAACTAAGATATTAAATAAAGCTATTATTTTGTCCTAAAGTATAAAGTGTATTATGATTTAAGTAAAAGAGAAGAAAAAAAAGTAATGTGGTTATTCGGCATCCCACTAGTAGGCGAAAGTGGAAATAGTGAAGAAGTAGAGCTAGAGACAACTATGGTATTGAGAGTAGCATTTAACGTTTCGCAGGAAACACTCCCAAAAAAAACGAATACTGTACTAGTACATAAAAAATTTTGAAATGACATGACACAAGAGGGACAGTTGTACTGGACCTCAGTCTGACATTTCTTACCTAGTTGACATCCACTATGGTTATACAAGCTGAATCCTTCATCCGACTTGCTACAACTGTATAGGTACTCGACAACAAATATTTCAGTTTAGTAAAGATTCTTATCTTGATGCATGAATACAAATTTACAAAAAGAAAGTACAACGATTGTGGATTTATTCGGCGTTTTACTTTGATATTTTGACCCTCTAGACTCCTAATTCTTTTCTTTTTTTTTTTGGAAGTGCTTTGGTAAATGTTTTCACACATTATTGACCCTGATGATATTAGGCTATATCGAATCTTTTAAATTGAATGTATTTGCTGTGATTGGGTTGATTACAAACAGTTTTGCTTAAATGGAAGGTGATGTATTTGTTACTAGTATGTTTGTCATGAGACGAGCACATTTGGAGTGTATGTATACATTCGAGTAAACATGGGATAAAGGAGATGTTGCGGCAACCTTTGAAATAATACTCCTCTCTTCAAGAATAAATTTCGTCTGTCGGGAGGGTCTTCATAATCGTGTGCGTGTATGTGGATTGTATATTTGACCAAGGCCATTTAAATTGATTATAACAAGAAATGTTTTGTGTGCCCTTTGGCTATGTTTGACATCATGCAAAGACCTGGGATGATTATTTGCACGTTCTTCATACAGGGAAAGACCGAAACCGTCCCTGCAGATTCGGATTCCGGAGTTGGGGAAGAGCAATTGACGTTGCAATTGGCTGCGGTTCTCTACCGGCATAAAGGATCACTGGGATTCAGTGTTGCAGGAAGAAACTCTCCGCGAAAGGTAAAGAATGTTTAACGTGAATAGCATTGCAGAAGTGGGGTGGAGAGGAGGCAAGTTGGTGGTCGTGTTACTCATGCCGAATTTATCACAAAAGTATAGGCGAAGAAGGCGTTGGCCTTTTTACTTGGTGGAAACTTGAGTCCCCAGATTACATCCACTAGCTTCTGGCTTAGTATTTATCATTACTATCCCCTTACACTCCTCCCCTTATTTCTACACGTCATCCTTATGATTTTTTGACTCCCTCTCTGCTTGAAGTTATTCAAACCCGCTTTAGTTGCCCTACACGTCTGTCAACTGTGAACCTGCTCATGCCCGTTTCCATGTGCCTGGAGTCTGCCACTTTTATTAGCATGTTTACATGTCGGTGGTGGATGGGCTTTACTGTCAAACCCGAGTATGCTTCTTTTACTTTTTTTCACGCGTCTAATAAATGGTAAGACATTGAGTGTGTCAGTCAACCCCCTACCAACCCCTCATCCTTCCCTCTTTTCTTTACACCCACGACAATACCGCCCGGATTATTTACGATTCCCAAGTTGTTAGCGTTGTTCTGAGCAGATGTTTTTCCTGTTTGCTTATTTAGTTTTCACTCGATGCCCGTTTCCCATTTCCTCCATTACTGCCACCTAACACCGCGCCCGCTACCTCTCTTATGTTAGGACAAGCTTTCTTTCACCCTGCCTCTCCCACTCTTCTTAACTTCATGTTCCTTAAAATTCGTGCATCTTTAGATCTCACTCCCCACTTATTTACCCTTAAAATTCCATCGCGGGCCTCCTCTGATCCCCTCTCTACTCTTCCTTACCCCAACCATCTCCGCTCTTTTAATTCCTTTCCTTGAAAATTTGTTGACTTGCTTGTTGGATCTGTTTCACCACGTTGCGTGTAATTTTGGTGTCATTTTTCCATTTTTTTAAGGATTGTAAGGATCTCGTTGTATCGCATATTAATCCTACGGGTCCTGCCAAAGGCAAGTTGCTTTTACACGACAAAATCGTCAAGGTAATTGGCTATCCATATCTTGTTCGTCTATAAACTAGAAAAGCGAAGGTCTCTTCAGGTTCCCGCATGTCTCTAGCACTTCCGTGTTAACAGGCATTTAAATGAGTGATTGGGTTTTACCAATGTCGATGTATTGAAGTCATTTATGAATACTGTAACTTGGGATAACATACATTCACTACCACGCTAGAGTGCTCCATAGGAGACGTTCACATAAAAACTTTATAATCTTCTTGATTATGCCCTAATCGGGTGTTTGGGATTCGTGGGCGGGCACTCGGTCTTTCTTGATACTGCGTTTTTTAATTCCTATCTGACGGAAGGGGCACTTTAGATCTCTACCTCCCCTAATATATACAGGACGTAAAATCCCTCACGTCGACCAGAAGAGAATTTCGTACTTTGAGTTCAACAGACAAACTCACTCTACCATTTGAGCTACTGAGTTAGGCTCACGTGAAAATAAAAATCATATGATGTGCTTATGAGTTCTAGATATCTACCATCTTATTTCTTCTATAGCTATCTTACTACTTTCTATCTATCCTCTACTTGTCTGTCTCTGTCTTTCTAGATACACAGAACTCATGAGGGCTAACCCAACTTCGGTGGGATGGTACTCTTGTAATGTGATGATGATAAATACTAGTAGAAAACTAAAGCCATTAGTAGATAATGGACTCTTTTTCTTTTATATAACTCATCTAGGTGAACGGAGTTGAAATTAGTAATTTGGGCCACGATGAAGCTGTTGCAGTATTTAAAGCTGCCCAAGAACCTATTGTTCTCGAAGTGTTACGGCAGCTACCAATGCCATGGATTCGACTTTCTGAAGCGTCCACGCAGACAGAAAATATATCTGAGAATATGTAAGTTATGACTGAATTACGATTACAGCAAACGTGGAAAGTGGGCGCATCCACACCACTAAACTTTTATTTCTAGGCGCGACCATGTCATTCAGTCATTCGTTGTTCAGGACACTACAACGATTGAGGAGAGAACAAGGGAGCATCGAGATGAAGTTTTAAACGAATACGATATCGAATACGAAGTTGGTTAACAACGGGAATGGCATTTGTGCTCACTTATGTTTGAACGTGTTGAATACCGAATTTGCATTTCGACTTTGGTTTTAGGAAGTGGTGTTGCCAAAGACTGATGCAGATGCCAAACTAGGTCTTACTCTGTTTTGTGCACCCGAATCGGAATCGGACGTTTTTATAAGTGATGTGGGTTGCTAAATAATTTTACAAAGGAATAAGTTATTGTTAAAACTAATAGATAATGTGCTTTATTTTTATGTCATTTGTTTTGTGGTTTAAGGTCGATCCACAAAGTGTTGCTGGCCGAGATGGACGCATTCGCAGTGGCGATCAAGTCGTCCAGGTAGTTTATAAGAGAATCTTTGAAAGAAGAGTTGAGTAGGTAAAATGATTCCTGATATTTTATTTCTTACACGAGGTTAATGGAGTCGATATTCAAACAACAGATCAGGCCGCGGAACTATTTGGTGCTGAAAAGTCTATTGTATCAGTTGTCGTCGCTAGGCCTCTGTTGAAAACGGTATAGCATTGAAATGACGCCTTTGCTCTCATTGTTGTCGTTTACAAACGATTTCTACTCTTTTTCGAAAATAAGGTTGCAGAAGAAGATTCAAAAGTCACAACTGAAGAAAGAGCTGATGATTTTGCTAGTCCGCTGATCACACACTTTCCCACCTTGCTGTCGTTGGATCGAGTTCACACGCAGGCATGTTTACATTCATGAAGTAATATGTAATGAAGATAGTTATATTAGTTATAGCATTATGCAATGGTGATTCAGAGTATTTTAGAGGAAGACGAGGATGATGATGTGGACGAAGAAGAGGAGGACGATGACAGTAACTCAAAACCTGCTGGGTTGAAATCGGAGGCTACTGGTGGATATGAAGAAGGTGTTGAGGAAGTGGAAAAAGACAGTGGAGTAGAGCGGACTGACGATAGCTTGCGCAATGAAGAAAGTTCCGAGCAAGAGAGCCTTAGGGACTCTGGAAAGTTAGCGTCAAGCACCTTGAGTAGAAGTGGTGGTGAAACTCAACAATCTGATCTAGTGGGTGGCTTATCCACCCAACGACATTGTGCAGGAAGCGGTACAGGGAGACATTCGGCATCACGTTCTCCAAAATTGACTGAAGTGGCCAGTGGTCGAAGGCAAGTCGCCGTTGACAAGTCGGACGCTGTAGAGATGTGGGTAGAATCAACTGCTTGCAAAGGCTCTCTCCTTCGACATTTAGATGAAGAACTCTGCCTCTCAATGTTTCTTCCTCCTCCACCGTCTGAAGCAGAATCGGATACTGTCAGCGTATATAGTTGTGAATGCTGCAAGTGCCATTGTTCATCCTCTACTGGTAATGTGAATCAGTCGGTGGAATCTTCCTCATTATCGCCTTCCACACTTTATACCAATCATAACAACTTGGCCCGTACAATTAAACTTCAGCAGCAGCTATTTCGCCGTGCTCTTCTATCGTCCTCTTCTACTGCTCGCCAAGTACAACCTGTTGATGGTCAAACTGTACCTCACTCGTCCACGCCCCTGGAGTGGAAGATGAAGAGGCGGTCGGACGGCAGTAGATACATAGTCCGACGTCCAGTTCGTAATCGACTTTTGAAAGAGAGGGCTAGTCGACTAGCGGAGGAACGCGGAGGAATAACTACAGATGACGACACCATGAGTGAATTGAAGGTTGGACGTTATTGGTCAAAGGAGGAGCGTAAAAAGCACATGGAGAGATCACGAGAACGTCATAGACGTAAAGAAGAACATTCCCGGTTGAGAACTGACGGTGGAACATCTGGCGTGGTGCGTAACCAGGAATCCTCATCAGGGCAAACAGCAGACATACTTGAGTTGAGCAGAAGGAAGATGATGCGCATCAAAGGGAAAACTCTGTTTGATGATTTCACTACCGTCCAGGAAGTACTGGTGCATGGCAGTCGAGGGAAAGGTGCCAGCAGGGCACCTCACAAGTTGTTGTCGGTAACTACAGTTTAATATCACACTTATTCTTATAGCTTCTTTTTAAAGGCAATATGCACCTCCGATTTAGAGAATCTCAAGATCGTTAAGATAAAAGCAGTATGAGATGGCAAGTGTTCAGGACTTATTTAAAACCCAATGCAATACTCACTTCAGGATGTTTAATACTTGTTTCATGCCGACGACAGCGGTGGTTGTACATTCTGAAAACGTCAAAGACACTTTCTTGGCTTTGGTAAATTTAGCAAAACTTAATATTAATTAGTGCAGTAATTTGGTTGATAAGATACCATCGGCTGCTAGTCTGGATGCTGTGGAGGATGGTGCAGTACATTAACTGAGCTTGAGTGAGCATAATGTATGTAGATAGACTCCACACACACAGTTATTATTCAGGCATATAATTGTTTTTGTGATTTGTTGTGGATGTCTCAGTAAATATTTTAAAATCAGTAGGACGCTAGTGTTAACTCGGAAATTTATTTGTGTGCATTATATAAGATAGCAATAGTTGTTATCTTGTTGTAAGCTAATGTTTCCTGAGATTCGAGTGAGCCAGATGTCTGTTGAATTTCCAAGTCGATGCCTGTTAAAAATGTTGTGTATGCTGCTCTATTTATTCGTCGTGTTGATGAGCAGCAACATCTGTCTGTCTACAGCAGTTGGCCTTCAAATAGTTTGTTCCAATCTCCTTTTTTTTATAAAACCTGTTTTTTTTTTCATTCGTTTTTTTTATACTGTACTTTTTAACAAATTGTTATAGCCGTGAATTTTTATATTCATATACAATTTTTATACTTTATTAAGCAAATTTCGTGTGTGTGATAAATGATACATCTCTGGTACATGTGGCATAATGGGTTAAAAATGAGAAAGCTCAAAGTCCACTATGTACAAGCGGAAGTTGGGCGAGATGTGGTGTTGCAATGGTTCTTAAAATATAAGTATATACTCCTTTATACTGAGAAATTGAGGAGCAAAATAAACTTTTGAAATATTTATTAATGTTTTTTTGAGGTTAATCTCAACTGGCGTCGTTAGCCTTTCATAGCTAGGACAATGTCACATCCACAAATGAAGGTGGGATCAAGTCTCGCCCTATGCAACTTTTTTATGCTTTTCTTAATGCACTGTGGGGTGGTTCATCTACTCCCATATAATAAGGTTTTTGATTAAGTAACCAACCATAGTGTTGGACAGTCATGAAAAGTATGGTAAGGTATATGAGTGAATGGGTGACTAATTATGAATAGTCTAGGAGTGAGAAAGATTGCAGGGATGAGGCATAGGAGGTAGGAGCATGTCATTAGAAGAGGGAGCAAGTTACTAGTTGGCTCCATTTCGAGGATGGAAGTTTTAGGTAGTAGATCAGTAGTAGAGGTGCATCAAATCAAACTTAAAAGCAAGTTATAATGTGTGACATGGCAGTGTATTTTGGGTGGATGGAGACATGTTTGGAGATCGAAGAAAATGGAGAACCATACTGTCAAGATCCAACACTGCCATAAGCAGCTAATTGCAAAAAGCAGTTACTAACCCTTTTCTCGGCTGTGCTAGGGTTAGGTACCCATCTTTGCCCCTCTGAATGGACTCATGGGCGGTATTTTAGACTGTATTTTGGAGCAGCCGGCTGCTCCAAAAGCTGTTGAGGTACTCCACCGACGCCATGGTGGCGATATCTTTATGGTTAAAGGGCAACATAAGGCAGAGGCTCGCGATTGGTGCCCTCCAAAAAAAAATTTCCTAAAGAAAGTAGACTACAGGTTACTTCTTAATATTTTAGAGAAAGGCGAGAATGAAAGTAACTCAAAACCTGGTGGGATAAAATTGGAGACTATTGGTGGATTTGAAGAAGGTGAAGAACTGCTCCCAAGTGTCTAGAAATCCTAGTGAAAGGGACGGGCAAAGGACATTAATTGGAAGGAAAGTATGTTATTAGGTGGTGGTATTATTCTCCAAAGCAGATGAATTCTAGTGAGAAGTGCAGAGCTAAGTAGACTGTGGATGAGAAAGGATCACCGAAGCCAAGCGGGACAGGGTTGGTAGAAAGCAATGGAAATGTAGGAAAGTCATTTTAGTCCAGGGTAGATTAGGGGCACATTTCAGGGTCCCTCATTGAAGCTATGGAATAAAGTTATAGAACGTCTTTTCGGGGCAGCAATCGCGTGTGGAGAAATCAGTGCGTGCCTGGCAGGTCCAGAATGGAACCTCTCTTTATTATGGGGCACGATATGGTAGTGAGTGTGCGAGGTGGATGAGGAGCAGGTAGAAATAGATGGGGTGGAGGGCTTACCTTCCACATTATATTCCAGCCCCGGCATGCACAGGACAATGGTATAATGATGATTATAAATTTTGAAATAAAGCCAACTGGAACTCCTCGCAGCCTTATTAGATTAAACTACTCAGACGAGGTCAATGCGATTTTTAACTAACTGGACAATTAGATCATTACCTAACTTGCCCTGGCTTCGACTTAACAAGAATAAGAAAGGTCAGTGCTAGGGTGACGTAGGGTCATTCACGCTCAATTAAGCACATCGTCATACCCTTATCCCGCCTTTGGCAGGGTCGGGTGCTTCCATCCACTTGCATTCCTGTAATGGACCTAACGAGCTTCTCCTCCTCTCTTCGCATTACGTGTCCATACCGCCTCAATCTACTCTCCCTTATTTTTTCCGTGATGTCCCCCACGCCCAGGCTACCTCTAATATACTCATTCTTAATTCTATCATCTGTTGACAATCCACTCCTGTACCGCAGCATTCACATCTCGGCTACTTGGATTCCATTTACGTGGCTTTTCCTCACTGCCCAATACTCTGATCCATATAACATAGCTGGCCTAACCACTGCCCTGTAGAACTTCCCTTTCAAATTTATTGGGACTCTCCTATCACACAGGGGAGCGGCAAATTGCGTTGGACACACCAGTTGTCGTCTGATCACTGAAGTTAAGCAATGGAACCCCAGCTAGTACACGACATGGGTGGCCGCTTGGGAAAACTGGCTACTGCTAATACCCAAAAATCGTCACATTAGTGTAGTGTCTGTGCAGTCTCTGCATAAGAACTATGCTGTGGACGCGGCTCTAATGCCCTTGTAGTTGAAGGGCCCTAAAACACCAACAAACAAACAAACAAAATCCTATCACACAACTCCGCTTGCCTGTCTCCACTTCAACAATCCCCCATTAATTTTGTGGATAACATCCGAATCTACCTCTCCGCTGTTTTAGAACACTGATCCTAAGTACTTTACGTCCTGCACCTTTGTCACCAGCTCGCCCCCAGAGAGTACGTCACTTAGTTTACCCACATCGTCTGCAAACAACATGCATTGAGAGGGCTACTCTCGTAGGAGCGGTTCTCGTCTGATCACTGAAGTTGAGCAACGCATTCCCAACTGGTACTAACATGGGTGGCCGCTTGGGGAAACTGGGTACTGCTAATACCCAATAATCGTCGCATTAGTGTAATGACTGTGCAATGGACGGGGCTCTAATGACCTTATAGTTGAAGGACCCTAAAACACAAATAAATTTAGCCTTGGCAAGTTTAAAAACTTCTCTCTCCCCTTTCTTTGTCTCTAACTGATCATAGAGGGCCTCATATTTCTGGTGTTTGTTCAAGGTAGTGAACCTCGTAGCTGTGGTCTTGGCCTGCCTATAGTGTATTTTTGACTCCTGGTCTATCTCAATCAACCTCTGGAATGCAGCCTTCTTTTATATGACGGCTTACTCTACCTCGTCATTCCACCACTATGTCTGCCTGCCCTGAGATGAACCTCCTACTCTAGCCTGGCCTAAAATGACTTTCCCACATTTTCTAATTTTTTCGCCACCCTGTCCCACCTGGCATCAGCTGTACCCCTTCCCAATCCCAGTCTACCTGTCGGTCTACTTCCTGGTGACGTTCCTCTATTTTGCGGGGCAATTTCCATCACCTAATTACCTGCTTACCTTTCCATGAATGTGCCTTTTCTGTCGCTCTCACTGGGATTTCTGACATGAGTAGCCTATGGCCACATTCTTTTTGAAAATTTTCACTGCGGAATGCCCAGTAATCACGAACCTCTCATCTATGTTTCCCTCTGACCATAAAAAATCTGTGACCATCCGTGTGGTGACTGGAACGTGATCAGGAGCTTGTCCCTCTTTCTGAACCACGTATGTGCTCTTGCTGCATCAAGAATTGACTGCTCTTCCATGCTGTTCCATATCCCCATCACCCATGAACCTCTTCATATCTCCGCCTATCCTTGCCTGCATTGCCATTAAAGTCCTCATCACTAAGCGCTGATTCCCTTTACACTGCCTTACCTGAGAATCTAGTGAGTGCACCAACTCATCAAAGTCCCTCCAGAAACCCACCTTTGGTTCATCAAGACCAGCTTGAGGGGCATATGCACTGATGCGGTGGAGCTCTACTCCCCTCCAAACTAGTGTAACATTAGCCTGCTATTTATTCGTTTCACTAAGGTGACCACTTGCTGCAGCTCACTATATATATAAGCCAGTACCCTTCACCCAGAGCCCTTGATCTATCCCCCTTCCACTTTGTTTCTTGCAAAAAGGCTACACTAATCCTCATATGCTTTAGAATACTAATTCCCGTTTTTCCTGTAAGGGTCCCCACACTCCACGTTCCTAATCTAAGATTCGCCCCGATTCTTGATGGAAATGCTGAGTGGGGGCATCCCAGCCAGGTGTCTGGAATTCGCAGGAATATTGCACTGGTTGTCTGTGGGGGATGCCGACCTACCCCCCAGAAGACGCTCGTTGCATTATCACCGTGACATTGCAGGATGATAACGACGGCCCAGGGCCCACTCTCTCGCCCCTGACGGCTGCCAGCACTGGGGTTGCAATCCCCTGTTCTGTAGGTTGAGAGTTTTTTGAATTTTTTTCAAAAAACTCCGCTTTCAAAAGTACGCCTTCCATTAGTTTAATTAATGCTAAATAATTATTGAACAGTGAGGTGATCCGCGCCTGCAATGCTGGATGAAGGCCCGCTTCCACCTCAGTCAAAATTAAAACAGGAATCCTAATTTTGCAACAAATTGGTGCCAAGTTTTTGCGTGTTAATGATCTGGTGACGTCAAAGGAAGAACAGCGCCATCTTACGAGATTTTCTGGAACTCGTCGTCTTTCTCGAAGGAGTAGAATTCTGGGTAATTGATTCGCTGATTGTTGGTCGTCAATGGAGTCGTGTGTTTCTACGATGTTTTCCTGTTAGTTTCGATTGTTTTGAAACAGATCGGAATTTTGGTCGATTGGTGGTCGGTTTTGTTGTTTTTAATTTTCTGATATTTTGGTGGTTTCTTCCTACTACTGCCGACCTGACTGACTGTCGCTTGTCTTTTTGTCACGTACCATCTAAATTTTGACAAATTGTCAGTTTAGTTGGGGATTTCTATGCACCAGAAGATGCCCTTGTTTGGAAAAAAAGACTCCCAGAAAAGAAAAGATGGAAGAGAAAGTGAGAAAGCCTCTGCTGTTTCTTACACTCCTTCAGTGGAAGATAAGTACGAATTGAAAGAATTATTAGGAACGTGAGTAAATGATTTTTCTATTGTAAGTTTCGAAATCGAATGTAATTGAAAAGAACGGTAGAGCAGCCTATCAATGGAGTATTTTTCACCTTTACCTGCATGTAGTAGTGTGTCTGTAGCTAATTTTCTTAATTATAGTGTTTTATTTTATTTCATCTTTGTAGTCTAGATTCCTTGCAAAAAAAGTCGTTACCATGCATTAAAACGTTTATATCTAGAGTTTGGATGAGTGTTGGTACTTGGTGCACATTTGCAATTCATTGCATGCCTATAGGCGGAAGTTGGAAGGTTAGCACGAAGAAAACCAGACAAGAAAGGATTGCTTGCCAGAATAAAAAGTAGCTGAATATGATTTGGACACATTATACATATGTAGAATGAATTTGCCTTTAACCTTTTAAAATGCTCTTTGAGAGCGATGTTAAAGTCGACAAGCACCGCAGTCAAATAAAATGTCAACTGAGCAGTTAAATCTACGTGAATAAGGCAATTAATGGTGTATATCGAATTGGTTCCAACAATAGAATCGGGTCAATGGTTGCATTTTTATTTGTGTCACTATTCAGTCCAACACCCATTATTATTTAAAGAGTTGGGAAACTGTGAGTTCGTAAAAGGAAAAAAAAATTGGTACATGTATGTATCACATCACATTTGTGGCCACAACTTTAAAAACCATCATAGTCATCTTCCACAAGCAATTAATTTACCTAGCCATTAGGGATTGGTTACCAAAAGTGAAACCTCATTATTGAAACCTGTTTAGAACTCGATTCGAATGACATAAAACACAAATGCATACATAGCTTCTTCCGCATTTCTCCTAACCTTCATTAGCGTGTCCTTTTCTGCCAGCTGTGTTATACCTGTTTTGCTGTAAGCTATATGACATCATTCTAGACCATCATTTTAAACTAATAATACTTGCGTGATGAAACAAAATATGCGAGATCATGTATTGTCTGTAGCATTTGTTTATCTGTAGTTGGTTTTTTTTATTTTAGAGGTGCTTTTAGCCAAGTGGTGCTGGCTGAAAGTAAAGAAAACAGAGGCAAATTGTTTGCAATAAAATGCATCGATAAAAAAGCTTTGAAGGGCAAAGAAGACTCTTTGGAGAACGAAATCAAGGTTTTAAGACGGTAATATCTTAGTTCCGGTGTTCAAACATGCTGAAAGAAAGCTATGCTTTTAAATTCCATTTATTGTACATATTTATATAATGTATGATTTTGTTTCATCAGATTAAAACATCCGAATATCGTACAATTAATGGAAACGTACGAGGAAAAGACGAGGGTTTTTTTAGTAATGGAATTGTAAGTAGTGTGCGTAATTCCATAAAGCCAGACCTACAAATGCAGTATCATTATCAATTGCGTGGTTTCACTCGAGTGCTTTCTTATGTCTTTGAAGGGTTACTGGTGGAGAGTTGTTTGATCGAATTGTGGAAAAGGGTAGTTACACAGAGAAGGACGCCAGCAATCTTATCCGACAGGTTTTGGAAGCTGTGGATTATATGCATTCTCAAGGTGTTGTTCATCGAGATTTGAAGGTAAAATGAGAAATAATTCCTCGACTGATTCTTGATCTTCTAGTTTTACATCACAGTTCGTTCGATTTTCTTTCTTTTGATAGCCAGAGAATTTGTTATACTACAGCGCAGATGAGGATTCAAAAATCATGATAAGTGATTTTGGACTATCGAAAATGGAGGACTCAGGAATCATGGCGACGGCCTGTGGAACTCCTGGTTATGTAGGTGCGGTTTTTTTTTTGGGTCGACTACGTTTGTTGCTTCATTTTTTCACATCCCTCAGATTTTCACAAAGTTATGGAGGAGCAACATTCGTATGTCTAGGTCATACGCTGCCATAAGATATCATTACTCTTAGTCAAATAGAATACTGCAATATTTCCTCCTGACATAAAAGCAGCCATAAAGTTTTATGAATCATTCAAATCTCTTGGATTTCGTATGGGTATTTATTTTCCAGATATCCTGGTCTAATGCTTTGACGGTTTCGTGTGACCAAGATATAAAAATGTAGATCCACCATTAAGATTCTTGACAAATATTGCTAAATTCTATCTATTTGGTAATACATATTCATCATTTCAGCCCCAGAAGTACTTGCACAAAAACCCTATGGTAAAGCGGTTGATGTTTGGTCTATTGGAGTCATATCATATATCTTGTTAGTAATTCATGACGACTTTATATGCTCTCTGTATGAATTCAAATGTGAATTTTGATGATTAACACTATAATTTCTTTTCAACCAACAGACTCTGTGGATACCCACCATTTTATGATGAAAATGATGCCAATCTTTTTGCTCAGATTTTGAAGGGCGAATTTGAATTCGATTCACCATACTGGGATGATATTTCTGACTCAGGTGAGCATTGCACATTGTGAAAATATTTCATCTTTTTTTTAACTTTAACTTTTCTTCAATTCCATTTTCAGCCAAAGATTTTATTAGAAATCTGATGTGTGTTGATCCCGAGAAGAGGTTTTCTTGCAAACAGGCACTCGCTCATCCATGGTAAAGTTTTTTGCATTCTTCTACCCTTGTAATCGCTATACGTTAGGGACAAATCATCTATAGTAATGTATAGTGAATTATTACACTGAGTTTTTTTGAAGTGTGAGATTTGTAGATGGGTTGATTCCGATAGCGTGATTCTGCGAACATGTTTGAAGGCTATCGGGCAATTTTCTTGCAACCCACTCAGTAATCTTAAATGTGTGAAAGTCATTATCTCACAGAAAACATAAATCTTGTTATTCTGTGGTATCTTTAGGATCAGTGGAAATACAGCTAGTGACCGTGATATTCATAGCTCTGTTAGTGAGCAGCTGAAGAAGAATTTTGCTAAAACGAGGTGGCGGGTGAGAAATTAGTTACACATTCATGCAGTGGTGTGTCCCGAAGGATTAATCCCATGTTATTTTGCCATCATGTATAGCAAGCATATAATGCAACAGCGGTGATCCGAAAAATGCGAATGTTGGCAATGAACAGTACAGGGAGTTCTACAGAATCGTCTACTCTGCCGTCTTCCGTGAATCCAGTGAATGCCACACCTGGAGAGTCTCAGAGTTCGACTGCAGTATCGCCGTCAATGAAGAGCGTGGGCAACACGGTATCCAGAATCTCTTCGACATCTGGTGCCACGCTGTCGGATGCAACGACTGTCGGAGCCGTGTAGTTAAGTCATTTAACACGACTCTGCTCCCAAGATCCTTCCTGCCACGTTTTTTTCCTCACACCCATCACTCTTGCTTCCTGATCTTTATGTTTGAGTAACCAATACAAAATCTTGCCTCTTTTACATTTTATCTCCCGAGATATAAAGCTTCCTCTTCGTTGCACATTTCTGGACAAAAATTGAAGATGCTCAAGCCAAATGGATCAAATCGTCTGCTATAAGTGACAAGAAGCAAGACTGGGGACTGTGAAACGCGCGAGTTATTCTAATCGATTTGTCAAATACGATACGAAAGTGAAAAGAAAAGAAGATAAAGAACAAAGGAAGAGGAAATAGATACTCATGAATCTTTTGTACATAATTATATAGCTAAGAAATGGTGCATCGAAAAGTCGAGTTTTCATTGCAATTCAACGTTCTTTGCTCCTCTTGATGGACTCACGACTTCGGAAAGAAAGATTTAAAATTTATTTTATTGCTTCTTTCTGTATTCTTATAGTTTTACCTTTTTAAAGCTTTCCTCTTTCTTTCCTCAGTTGAGACAAAAGATCCGTTTGGAGAAGACCACGCACATTCCTTGTCTCTCCTCACCTTCCCTTGTAAATGATATAAATAGGCACCAGTATACTATTCTCCCATTCATATACTACTCCTAAATTTCACAAGTCATTATTTTTCTGCCCCAATTGTTCCCAAGCTACTTTTCTGCATTGGGATTACTTTTGTAAATGTTCCTCTCCCAGTTGTGCGAGAGTTGTCTGTTAATTTTGAAGAAGAGTTGAATTAGAAGTATTATTATATATGTTGTTTTTATCCATTCTTCGTTTGTCAACCAAGGTTAGTGGGATGAAATGAGTTTTTTTGTTAATTTCGTTTTCTTTCCCCCTGCCCTCCTTTTCAGATTGCTTTTTAATGTTAATGATTGGTGGTGTTTTAGGGCCCTTCAACTACCTGAACTACAAGGTTATTAGAGATTCTAATGATTAATTGGGACTTGAGCGTTGTGTCGATCCTATATGTCTCGTGGCTTTTTACTCTACCTGGTTTGGATGCAGTTTACTTTCCATTATCGATAGCTGTGAGATCTCGCTCAAATTTTTCACTCGTGTGCTTCAATTTCCGCATCCCCCAAACCAACTAAGATTCGTTTTTTACTGATTTTTGAAATTTTTCTTCCATCTAGAAAGCGTAATAGTTGATCTCGATGCCAAATTGAGACTTTTTATTCACTGTCATATAACTACTGTCAGTAATAGTATTGCTTCCCATATTCCTCGCGCCTTTTACCTGCCCTTCCTAGTAGAAAATGCCGTGCTGAATACAATCTTGGTAACCTTTTAAGATATTCTATACATACATATATATATGTAGATCAGATGAATTTTTGATTCCACTTGCTTCAATTCACGAGTTACACGAAATCTTGATCGTTACATCGTTTAATATGGCTTTGTTCTGTTTTTGTAAGCAATCGATATCAGTTTGACCGCTTTATTTCTCGTATCCTCCTCCGTTTTATCAATAGATTAGTGATGAGGCATAATTCCCCTCCTCATCGTTCCCTGTATTGGTGAGCTATTATTTAGAGAGCTTTTGAGTATTTAGAGGTTGGCAAGAGCAATTACATGTTTTACACCGCGAATATTCTCTCACCTCATCAATGATCAAAGCTACGAAGATTTTTTTAAACAGACTTTTGCCGGTAAACTTTGTGCAATCGTATCGGAGGTGATATTCAGAAAAATATAGCAAGATATACTAAGGCGCACGTTGCTGATGTTGTGGATGTTATATTTTATGCTTTGATGTTTCAGACATTTTAACAAGAAAAGAAAAGATGATTGAAAATTTGGAAGACGAGCTTGTTAGATGCAAACCTTGTTGCTCTCTTGACTGTATAGGCTTCTACATTGTCTGCCAAATGACAACGAAAGATGAGGATGCTCTGAAATAAGTAGTGGTTGGTGACTTACACTTTATACACTCTTTCTGCCGTTTTGGAGGTGACGTGTGTGTTTATTCAGGGCACATTTGATACGTGAACTCTGTTATTTTTCTTAAATTTATGCAAATTGGTACTCTGGGATGAGAATGGCATTCTGTCGCGAATTCCTGTGCTACCGCCATAATTTCAATTTCTTAATGAAGAATCATTTCATTTTGGTTTTGAGTATTTTAGGTCGTCTTATTTAACAATGTACTGTCATTCCCCATGAAAATTTTGTTTTTTTCCTTCATCAATTCGCTAATGAAATAAATTTCAAGTATAAATTACTTTAGAAAAGTTTGCGTAAAATTTTACTCGTCCATCACTGGTATGACCGGCTGTTGTTCACCTTTTTTTATTATTATTTTATTACTCTGCTACATCAGTGGCTCTTACTTATTGTAAGTTTATTTCAGAAAGATTTATGGAGCCGTGGCATATGAAATAGTTATAGTTTCATTATTTACAATGTTTTATATTTCATGAGGCGACTTCAAGTATAATTTGGGAGTCAACACAGTTAACCAACAGTTCGTAAATTAATTTTCTTTTGTTTCTCATCTTTTTATCTAGCATGTAATCTAGCGGAAGAAACGACAAATAATATGAATGCCGAAAAGAAAAGTCGTTGAGAAATACTGTAAGTATTCTGTTGTTTTTTTAAACCCAGAGAGTTTCTTGGAAATGGTTGGTAATGGTAATATCCGGTTGTTGTGCCTTTTTATATTGAAAAGTTAGCCCAACATTAAGAACATATTTTCACAGATTACTTGAATTCATGCCAAAACCATTGAGTATGAATGCATTTGTTTTTGTGATAAACTTTATAAGGAACGCGAAAATAAACTGATTTCGATTTCATATTTACCAGGAAATTCAACACTGGTACACAAAACATGCAATTGTTTTGTGTACCACTGTTACTCACTAATACAGAAATTGTGCAAAGGAACCCGGACATTTTCTTACTGCATTTGCAGTGTTAGTATTCGTCTTTCTCAGTGAGTCATTGGATAACGCAGAGGCGTCGCTAGGGTTGGCGTCACCCGGTGCGCTGACGCCATGATGGAACCCCCTCCCCCCAAAATCCGCTCTGTTCCTTCTGTTTGGGTGTCACCCAATTTGTCATGGTGCGAGTGGTGTCACCCGGTGCGGCCCGCACCCCGTAGTGACGCCACTGGGATAACGTACTTCTTGAGTCCATAATTGCAGGCAGGATCAGTCCTGGTCGAAGTGTATGACATCTTGCCCGGGTGAGTAAGAAGTCCCAAGTGCGCCATCCATCAGATAGTCGTGGCTCCGCGCAGTGTGAACATTGTCAACACTGCAAGTAAAAGAACCCTTACTATATGCAACGTGTAGATCGGTAAAATTTACAGGTGTGGGAGATCGCTTCTTGGCATCCATTGAGGAAACAGTCCCCATTGAAGTCCCTAGGGATCGCAGGAATTAGGTAGCCAGGGAAACTTTTAAATAGGAGAGCAAGTGGAGACAGAATGAGTTAATAAGTAATAATAGAGAACAAAGCCAATATTAAACTAATAATAATTTAGGATCACACTAGCAAGTCCAAATAGGAGAAAGAAATATCGAAGAGATAAAAACTTACTCGGTACTTGCAGTTGTAGTCTGTCCTCCTTCAATGGTGGCTGCTGGTGAAAGGTTGATTAGTTCTGTATGAACGACACCGACGTTTCGCAAGAAGGTTCTTGCTTTTTCAAGGTGTTTGTTGAAGTTTTTGTTAAGCTTGATAAGTTCTGGGAGAGAGTAGTAGAATGTCGCCTCCAGGATACAACTAGTGTCTGTGGAAATCAGTTTAAGTTCATGCCAAGTAGGTCCACCATGAAACCAATCTTCATTCTGAGTTGTTGTTTTTTTGTTGTTTGTTGGAGTTTAAGGTCCCGTCAACTACGAGGTCATTAGAGACCCGCGCACTGTGTAGCTCCAATGCGCATACTGCACAGACACTACACCAATGCAACGATTATTGGGTATTAGCAGTACCCAGCTTTCCTGAGCGACCACCCATGTCAGTACTAACTGGGCTGGCGTTGCTTAACTTCAGTGATCAGACGAGAACTGGTGTGTCCAACGCAACTCGCCGCTCCCTTCATTCTGAGGCATATGATAGAAAAGTATAGGGCAGCAAAGCAAGATCTCCATGCCATCTTTATCGACTTCCTCGACAGGTAGTTTTCGAAGTAGTACGGAAAGGGGGAGGGGGTAGAAGAAGGGATTATTCGAATAGTTCAGGATATGTATGATGGTTCCATAGCCAGGGTAAGGACACCATACGGAAATACTGGTAACTTCCCAACAAAGGTTGTGGTACATCAAGATTCAGCACAAAATCCATACCTCTTCATTCTGGTTATGGACGAGCTGCTGACGGTAGTATACGAATGGGCCCCTTAGTGCATGGTATTTGCTGACGATATTGGAAAACTTAGTGATTCGAGAGAACAATTATCTATCTATCTAGAATCTGTTACCCATAGAATCACTGGGGATGGTTGAAGTGGATAAGAGGGTCCCAATCAAGTTGAAACCGAAGTTTTACAGGGTATTGTTTAGGCCCAGTTATGTTTTCTCTATCGATCAGAATGTTGGGCAATGAGGAAGTTCCACCTAAGTAGAATGCAAGTAGCCGAGATGCGAATGCTGAGGTACATGAGTGGGGTGTCGAGAGCTGATAGATAGGAATGAGTATAGTAGAGGTAGCCTGAGGGTGGGGGACATCGTGGAAAGAAGGAGGAAGAGTAGGTTGAGGTTGTATGGACATGAAATGAGAAGAGGGAAGGAGGAGCTTATTAGGTCCATTTCATGTATGCAAGTGGTGGGAAGCATCCGGGGCAGTGGGAGACCGAAGCAGACGTGGAAGTAAGTTGTCCGTAAGGATATGGTGGGAGATAGACGGGATTGGAGGGCTGGAACCCTCAGACCCGACTCTGCCACAGGCGGGATCTAGGTATTATGATATCTAGCATGTAACCACCATGTACTATTGTTTTTATTTTCGGACTCCGCAGAATTGAAACTCGGATACAAGAGTGGCCTAGAATGCGTCTATACTGATCATTTAGTTCTCTGTATGTCAATGGAAGTCAACTAATACAATATTTGGGATTTAATAACGTAGCGATTGTGTCGTCAAGTTCAAGGTCGCATTCCATCACGTTATTTGTTATTGAGGAACTTCAGGAAGTGAGTTGTAACGTTGGGCTATCACCAACTTCTCCGAAGAAATCGGTAGATGAAACTTTGTTTTTAAGAAATACTATATATTAGTGGCTACATTGGAGTAATTATTTGTTTTAATGCACTGTGTCTCTTCGTATAGAATATAAGTACAGTACACTTGAATGTCCTAAAAGTGAAGCACAGCCCAAACTTAAATACTTTAAGAAACAAATTTAATACTGTATGTTAAACAACACTGGTCACAATAACATTGCAAAAACATATTTTAAGACTGGCTTGCAGGTTTGAGAGACTGTCGAGCAAAACTCAGATGATTGATTAAACCATAATCAATTTGTAATCTGATTGATTACAGTTGTTGTTGTTTGTTGGTGTTTAAGGTCCCGTCAACTACAAGGTCATTAGAGACCCGTCCACTGCATAGTTCTAATGCATATACTGCACAGACACTACACTAATGTGACGATTATTGGGTATTAGCAGTACCCAGCTTTCCCGAGCGACCACCCATGTCAGTACTAACTGGGCTTGCGTTGCGTTGCTTAACGTTGGTGTGTCCAACGCAACTCGCCGCTCCCTTGATTTGAGTGCCACGCATGGACGAAGGATGATTGCACTTAAATTGGAAAAGGCGTTTAGTTTTGAGGCATTTTTTCAAGGAAGAAAGGGGTAAGTTAGGACATTCGCTGAATCCGGTGAATTCGACACCTCAAACGATCGGACAGAGAGGAGAGGAGGAGGAAGGCTTTCGAATCAAATAATTGATTTATAATGATGGTGAGACAAATGCTGCAGCGATGATTACTGGTAATTAGTGCCTGAAACATTTGGTGAACAAATGAGCAGATTAACACGAGAACACCATATCTGTTTATATTACTGTTTGGCCATCCTGTCTACTTATCCAGAAAACACTTCCTGGGGAAATACCTGTGGTACTTTTAAAACATACAGTACAACAAATCATCAGAAATCAGAAAATTCTCAGAAGTTTCAGTCAACTCCAGAAATAAATATAAATTTCAGAAAAAAAAGATACTGCCTAGACCAGTGGTGGCGAACCTTTTTTTGAAGACGGGTCACATAACACGAAAAAAACACCAAAAAGTTGTCCGCGGGTCAAGTGCAAGCGCTATTCAATTCTAAGTATAAAAAAAATTATTATTAATAATGAATAAATTAGTTTGTTGAAGTACCAAGTAGAGAACATCATCATAATACCCTTATCTCGCCTGTGGCAGGGTCGGGTTTGCCGATTCTAATCCGCCAGGTCCCCATCCACCACACGCACTATGCGACCATAAATTACATACGAGTCACACTTGGGTCACTTAAAATTGCACGGTGGGTCACAGGTTCGCCACCACTGGCCTAGACAGTGAGTTTCGATGATCTGTTAAAATTGATTTCACATGCATAAAGAAAGGATGGAGCTGAGGTCAGTGACCTTGACGGGAAATGCAGTATCCTGAAGCTATTTGGCCAGTGTGCGACAGTCAATATCTTTACTAATTAGCCATCCCTGCTGTCCGATTGCAGTTTAAGCGATGAACATGTCAAAGTCATCACGGTCTTAATACCATGTCGTCCCTCGGCCACTGCTGAAGAGTAGCGCGAACTGACAATTTTAGCCGTTAGAATTACTGGAACTTCTGTTTTCGGTGTTGAGGAAGAAGTAAGTGGATAGAGCTTTTTTATCATTTGTATTTTATTAATGAAATTGTTGAAATAATACTGTAATCTAAAATCAATTTCTGATAAAGCAAGGCCCATCATAATTCCAATCTGAAAAAAAGCACTTGATATATGGATACACTCAATACCCACTCTGATAAGCGAATACTAGTCATTGATAAAGGAGTCAGTATTAATAGCTTGGTGACACTTTTGCTTGCTCAACTTCATGTTGTGCAAGTTTGATTCTGGCCGTGGCTGGTTGGTTTCGTTTGGATGAGAAAGTAAATGACATGTCCCCCCGCTTTATTAAGAAACGTTGAACCTGGATAACAGTTTCACAAATGTTGTAAACGGATCAAAGTATTCATAGTGTTGATTATTTCCGATTTGGGTGTTCACACTGCACGAGATCACAGCTATTACGTCCCACTGAATAAAACTCACTTTAGGTCTCTCCACATTAGAATCTGCTGACTCCAGCACGTTTGAACACCAGATAACCGCACTCTACCAATTACTATATCCAATAATACGACCGATTCATTTTCAGACTGACTACGTAGGTCGGGTGCTCATGACTATTGACTTATACGAGTCATCGTCACAATGACCCTTCTTATACCTTCCAACCGATTTTCTCACCTTCTCTCTCACCGGCCTTGCCAAAATTCAAGAAGCAAGAACACTACCAAATGGTAAGCCGAAGTCAGTAAACAGTCTTTTAGTATTAATAGGCTGACAGCTTATCATGATTGAGTAGTATAAGCACTCCATGTGGACATAATGTTCCATTGAAAGCAGTAAACACCAGCAAGAGCATTTGCTACCGAAACCATTTATTCTTTACACCTTTGTGGTTGCCAATCAATAAATTAATCTTATTTGTCTCATCAAACATTAAAGATTTTAAGTATGCAATGCATATTGTGAAAAACCCACTCAAGGACGAAGTCCCAATCGTGCGTGCATTTTCTCCAACACAACCATTTTAAGACACGACTGGTGTAGCAAAAAAGCATCAGCCTTCAAGTATAAGTTTGTGTGTCTATGCAGCAGGTCGAAATGTGGAAGAAGGAAGAGGTGGAAGAAGGGTTCAAAAACAACATGTCCAACGGTCTATCTCTTAACAATCCAGTCTTTTAAAACGAAAGGTTGAACATTGGGGGCGTTTTAAACTCTACGATATTCGCAATTCGATCCACTAAGTAGCTACCCACTAGTCGACCCATAACCTTGTATTAAATATAAACTCTTTCGCGATTATTAATCGTTATAATGTTATTGATAGTATTTTTGTTATTTTAGTGACGCACAACCCTGACAAGACACGCCTTACCGCACATTCACATTAAGATAACTACTCTATATTACAGTCCATTTGCAATGTCCATATCTCAAATATGTACTTATTTTCATCGTTCAACTCTTCTTTGTGTGCCAACATCCTGGTCTCATTTTAGGGGCTTGCTGTCTATGACAATATGCAAGTTAAATTTAACGCCGGCATCGAATTAGAGTCTTACGTGTTACATGCCAGCTAAAATGCTATGCACTGATGAAGAAAGGTGGCACTAAAATTCTTCAAAACGGTGGGGGCGTTGTTTTAAGGCATTTTCTTGGAGAAGAAAAAAAGAAGTAGTCGGGAAGATCGGGAAGTAGGTGGTCCATCATCCTACTGAATCCAGTGAAGAATTACACCCTCCTGAAATAGAGATGAGGACTTCCAAATCCCACTCGTGGTCACGGTACAATTGCTGAAGTCAGTTCATCCATGTTGCAGTCTCCGCCCGTCAGCCTGTGCATGGCGAGTTCCGAGATGCCATGATAGTGGACGAATGCTGCAGCAATGACCAATACGTGGAAGAGTTGGTGGCTATGAAACTAGGTTTACAGAAGAAATAAAGAGCAGATTAGCAAGAGAATACCACTCTAGTTATTTTACTGTTCTGAATAGCATAACTTACCCAAATATCACACTTTCCTGGGAAGAACCTCTCTGGAACCCTCATAGCATATAGCAGGGCACCAGAAATGTAGAGAATTCCCATAAGTAACAACCAACCAAAACTAGAGTTAAAGAATCCTTCACTATAAAGATAGTGCACTGCTGGAATAACACCACTTAGCCCAAAGCCCATGAACACTCCTATGCAAAGTCAACACAATTTTTTTGAATCAAAAATGATACCCAGTGTGAGGAGAAAAACCAACTGCGAAGACGAGACTCACCAGCTCTTAGCCATCTAAATTTCGGTTCTCCAAATCGGTCCCACAGTGAAACGATTATGGCTAAGGCACCGAGGACGATCACCACAACCAAATAAATGAGCTTAGGTTGAAATTCACAGTAGAATCCATAATACAGCCATGGTACAAATGACCCAATAATTAGTAGCGCTATACCACAGTAATCTAATCTGAAAAATGTACAATATTTTTCATAAAAAAAACATGCAACAAACCACAATTATGAATCCATAAAACAATCCTGGTCGTCTTACTTGCTAAAGAGTTTACCAACTTTCTCAGAGTGGCACGAGAACGTGTGAAACATGGAACTGAGTCCTAGGCACGCAATGGCACCAACAAAAAAAAACGTAAAAACAGCCTTCTCTTGTGGTTGAATCTCTAACGTTGGTCGAGTCAGGAAGTAGAAGGCAATTCCTATAAAAGCAACACAACCTGGAAAGTCCAGAGAACAGTGATCAACGAGTTGTGTGTTACAGCTTCTTCCAAAGATCAAAGAACAAAAAGTGCAAGTTTCCTACCTAGAAGGTGTGTCCAGATGTTCAAAGTTTCTGTGTGAATCCTGAAGATTGATTTGAGGCATGCATAAAATGAATGGAGGGGAGGGCGGTGACCTTTGACTAAGAAGTCATTATCTTGGAGCCACTTAGGCAATGAGTGGAAGTGGGTAACTTTCCATGACGCTTCCCACACTTTTCTAACTAACTGTTCTGCCTGTTCTGCTGCTCGTTGGGTGATGGACATGTCCATATCTACGTCATCATCTTCTAAACCGGCTCCACGTCGTTTTGGCCGCGATCGGGGCATCACTTCTCGAACTGTATGTTGGACCTGTTCATGCAATGGACACGATCAACAAAAGGACAGTTGAGTGGAGGCAGACGAATGTTCACCCACCTCATCATGATCGTGAAGGAGATGGTCTTCTTCGGGTGTACCAGGAAGTCCACATGAGATAATACTACCATCATCGTCCAACAAGCGACTTGCTTCAGGTACCTGGAGATCATCGAAGTCGTCTGGTAACGAATCATCGTGCTGACTGTTCAAAGTCAGTGGAGGCAAGGTCAGCTTAGCTGTAACAAGGCTTTCGTCTGAACTCATGTCGACCACTCAATGTGTAAACGCAGAGGGGATAAACAGCAGCAAAATAATTGTGAGAGGTCGCCCGCAGACGCCTCTTTTGCAATGCGATCAGATCGTAGAGTTCAACTGGATCAGGTTCGGAAGCTGTTTTTAATTCTCAGACGGTGACTGAGGAAGATGTAAATCCTGTAAACAAATTGTAACCTAGTAATTTTAGTTGGCAATTTACAGGTATAACGGAATACTGGCGTCGACGTAAAATGTGAACAAGAGAAGAACTACGATCGCATTTGATAATAACAGCAGTTACATTCGATGGTCTAAGGTACGTGATAATGTTATCCAAAATCAATTGCTGATAAGTGGTGTAGATTTCAGAAACGCACTTTGTACATTTGCAGGCGAAAAGTAAACATTTAAATCTTCGAAACTTACCTCAAAATATCGCCTTATAGAGGAGTTTTTTTATTTAGTGCAATCTTTGATTGATAAAATTTATCTAAATAAAGCTAACATAAGGTTCTCTAACTTGTACCATTCTTATGATTCATAGTGATATTCGTAACAAATGATTTCCTGGTGGCCACATCTGCATAACCTTACACACTTGAACTTGCCAGTCACATGCGAACAGAATGGCATAACCACATGCTATCTTTCACGACTTGTGAATGCAAATTTCGAGTTGAATAACACCGTTGTCCTCATCAAAGTTTAGGAAATGTGCAGCGCCATCATACGTTTCGTGTTCTTGAATTACAAGAAATATTACGAAATAAGGAAAAGTGAAGCGCATATTGCGACCATCACTTATTATTGTGAACGTAAGGGCTTTATATATATATATGAGAGAGGGTAGGTTTCAACTGTTTTATTGATAAAATGCCATTTTAGAGACTCATGTGCGCGTTCTTAAGAAGCAACGGTATAAGGCACTAAACAGCTGAATCAACGAATTTGTTTTCCACACTCGAATGCAACTCCACTCTTTCACTCCAATCTCTCTAAATAACATAAACAACCTGTTTTTAGTATACGATCATAACTTACCCGATTGAATTTTTAACGACTGAAATTTGGTTGAAATATAAAACTAAAATGGAACAAAAAAATGGTGGTGAAAGAAAGTAACATTCACTTTACGCTGTCTCAGCCTTTTGCCCGCATATAATGCCGAGGTTTATGAGCACGACAACGCCACCACCGCCAACCACCATCAGCTGCTAACGTACGTAACGTTTGACGTCACTGGCTTCTCTGGAGCTTCCTTGTAGCTGATCTAGCCACAGATCATATTTCAAGCGAGCGCTCTCGAGCACACTATTCCTCACCATTCTTTGGATGGATATATGGCTTCCTTTAACTTGTTTGACTATCGACCCTTTCGTAGGGTCCTTGACCCTTATTCACCTTTTTCATGGGACTAGGCCTCTCACTGAAGGTTACACATTACGTAATACAGAAACGAGGGAAATAATTTTCAGTTGAAAGAATCATTTGACCTCAGATTAAAGCTGCATATGCACTATTCTGACGGGACGTGTTAACACACCACAACACGTGTTGTTAAAAAATCCCTTACCTCATTTTGAATGGTAATGTGCCCATTGCTTTGATGAGGCGTGTTAATGTGTGAAGTGCTGTAATACGCATCAGACGAAGATCTTGATTTTTAGATTTTCGTCAAACGTGTTAAGGCATCAGATACTTTAATTGAAGGTTTTGAAAATATTTTTTTCTGACCTGACGACCCTAACGCTTTAGGCTATGTCCTAAGTGGCAGCGTCTAGCGTGAGCGGGCATGCGTGCGCTACCACTCAAAGCGGACAAACTAATGCTTTTCAACGGCGATGTCCAAAATGGTCGCGTGTAGCGTAAAGCGACTAGAGGGAGCTCGACCTAGTCGCTCGAGTTGGAAGCAGCGATCAAATGAGTTTGATCGCGGCTTCCTTTCTTCACGATTCTCGGCGCGTTTTTTAAATATGGCTGCCTTCGTTGCCTCCACTGCCGAAGTTTTGAAGCTACCTGTCGTGTGGGATTTTGAATGGAAAGGATACCACAGTAGAGAATCTGTGAATCTAGTGGCGAATCTGATTGTGAATCTACTTTTTTTTTATATTTGTTATGACTTTTTATAATTTTTTATGATCTATGTTTCAAGTGATACGTCGGTGTACAACGTAAAGTACGCAAAGCAGACGAATTTACACTATACACCACCGTTCCACTCATGATGAAATTATAATTCACGCTATACTCAACAAATAAAACTGCAATAAATGCATAAATTCTCCAAACATCTGAAAAACTGATCGTGCAGCCATGGAATACCACACTATTTTCCAGAGTCATCGATAAACACTTAACACCGAATTCTTGCCGCCATGTTTTTTTGACGCTTTCAGAGCTCAAAGCACGCTGCCACGCTGGACACTAATGACAGGCAGAATGGTAGCGCTTACACTCTAGACGCACGCCCGCTCACGCTAGACGCTGCCACCTAGGACATAGCCTTACAGTGGGCATCAATGGGCATCAGAGCAATGTATACATGGTATATGTCATGTTGCATATGTTGTGTGATTATGCTATCTGACCTGACGTGTTAACACGTCGCGTCAGAATAGTGTGCCTAAGCTTTAGATTCTATCCAATTCATAGTGTTACTTCCAATACAAAAGTCAATTGCAATCAAGATCTTATCAAGAAGAAAGTCATCAACCATTTCACCCATGAGTACAAGATGTCTTCATTGTTCTCTACTCCGTTTATATGTCTACGCTCGCCCTCTTTCTGATCTTCCGTTTCTACTTTCAGGCTGGCTACGACTCCAACCTCCCATAGGCAGGGAATAGAATCGGTAAATGAACAAGCTGCCGATTTGGGATAAGCAGCTCGATTTTTAGTGTCGTACAGGTGACATACCGACGTTAAATGGCGGCCAAGTTGCGTTGGACACACCAGTTCCCGTTAAATCACTGAAGTTAAACAGCGCACACCCACGTCAATACCAACTTGGGTGGTTGGTAAAGAACGTTGGGTGCTGCAAATTAACCCTCTTCCTCCTCCTTTCACCTACCTCCTCATCTCCCGCGGGCAGCCTCCTAAGGGGTTGACCTGTTATGGCTGCCGGGCTTACACCCCAGCCCACAAACTAATCAAATACCAGTTAAAAAGGATATGAAATTGTAGGAACCTGTGCGAAAGGGACTGTTTTGTTGGTCCTCCCTCCACGTGTGAGAATCCTTATAAAACCTCCATATATGTTTCTTAACGCCCACACTACTTACCTATTCTGGTAATACATAAAAGGTTTAAAAATAACCCGAGCATTTCAGTATCAAAATAGACCAATTTTAATAAAATTCTGTACTGTACATATTACACATCCCCGTATAAAAGTTCATATTTATCCAATCGACTAGGATCTACGGGACTTCGAACTATTAATTTGCCTTTCATTGCTCCACGATAAATAACTTCAATTAAATCCACGAAATCTTGCTTATCACGAAATGTACCAATGAACTTGGTGTGGTCCGGTGTGCTGAAATGATAATCAAATGCTTTCCTAGATCAAGTTATCATTTAAATGGAGATTATTACGCCAACTAAGTTATTACCCGTAGTCTACTTTAATATGTTGCCCATTAAAAAAGAACACAGTAGCGGGAACAATAGTAATGTCAAAATAACGGGCATAGACAGGTACAGAGTCGATATCAACAGTGTAAATGACTGCCATTTGACTTAGAAGATCAGCACATTTCGAAAGCTGTAATGAAAGGATATATTTCATAATGAAATTCAGCTAATGATTAAATACGAACGGTGATATCACGTACGATGTCATCGAGCACCAAACAATCCAAATGATTTGCTTTGCCAAATCTTAACACCAAAACCTTGTCTTCCGTCGACAAAATGGCTTCATCCAAATCTTTCTTATTATCTAGATTTGTCAACAGAAAACTCATAATTTGCTCGAACTGTCTCTTCTTTGAAATGAGGATAATAATTGCTCTTCTAACAGTAGACAGTGAAAGCAGACGATCATAAAGATGCAGGCACCGTAACATTTTGTACAGTCACTCATACGGATTATTTTCGAATTCGCAATGTCGGCGGTATGTATACAAGATATATATGCTGTTCATTTGGCAACCATAATGAAGTATTTGATAATGTTTACCATGTTCATCTTTAGGTTCTGCATTCATTACTTTTTAGAGTGGGAGTATGCTGTGGAAAAAGATTGAAAATTCACTTCAGGAATGGCGGAATGAATTTCTTGTCAGGTAACATCGGCATATACAAGCTTCCAGATAAGATACACGCTACTAGTTTTGCTCTGTGGTACACAACTGATGCAGCGGCAAGTTCCTCAGATTCCAAAGCCACAGAAACAACGCAGGCCCTTCTTCCACCAGCCGTTACTGGACCTTCTGAAGACCTATTGAAGACATTGAGCGAAGAAGATCAGCGAAAGTTGAAAATAATTTGGATGGAAATGGAGGTGTCTCATCAATCTGGGTTTCCAGTGCCAAAAGAGATGAGTGAAGCTAACTGGAGAGAAGTATTAGAAAGACCATCTCGAAGTCAAAGACTGAAATTCTATCGCTTCCTTTGCATTCGAGATGCACGGAGAAAGAAGAATAATGAGGAAAAATTAGCACGTAGAAAAGATTTAGAAGAGTTCAGAAAACAGCGTGATGCCACGGAAGCATTTCAAAATAGAGACTTATCTGGATATGGGCTTTACAAAAATACTATATTCTTACGATTGTATGATAGTTCCTTAAATTATGCGTACAACCACTGGCAAATTCAAGCCATTAAATTTGGTCAGACAATTGTTGTTGACATGGCGTACGATGATCATATGGTGAAGAAGGAATGTTCAAATTGTGCGGAACAAATAATTGGTATGTATTCAAGTAACAGGATGAATAGGTGAGTTGCAATATTAAATAATACACGTAGTCTAACTTTCACTTCAAACGTTTTAAATTCTTAATGATTTATCTTGTTACTTTCGTTCACATAGACAGCCCTTCAATATGTATCTATGTAATGCTAATCCAAATGGCACAACGCTTAAATACCTGGAACGGTTCCTTCCAAATCTACATGCGAGTTCTTGCTTAATAACTGTAACTCCGAAGAGTTATCTGGACTTATTTCCTAGAGAAAAGATTGTTTATTTAACACCACACAGTAAAAAAGATTTGATCGAGTATGATCATGATGCTATTTACGTTATCGGAGCCATTGTAGACAAATCAGATCAAAGTCCTCTCTCACTTGCCAAGAGTAAGAAAGAAGGCATTAGAACTGCACGACTTCCTTTGGATGAATATCTTGAGTACAGATCGTTTTTTTATGTTTCGTCAGAATGTATTGACTTTCAAATAATTGTAATGATTGTTTTGATGACGTTTCGCAGGTGGGGTTGCTCTGCATCTAAATCTCTGACTCTGGATCAGATGATGAAGATCATGTTGGACATTAAAAATCTAAAAGACTGGAGATTGGCTTTGAAACATGTCCCACCGCGAAAAATACGAGGGGAAGACGATATGGCAAGTAACCCCAAGACCTCATTTAGGTGAGAATGCAGCTTTTAAAAAAAAAGCTTTACTTAACCGCTTTTAATACGTTTTATTTAATTCCAGAAAGAAACGATCTTTATTTAATAATGATTAATGCAGATAATATAGAAAATAAATAGAATTTTTACTACGTCTTTCTTCTTGAGTGAAACAAGGTATTTATAGAAGAAGCTCATAACTATTTATTATTATTATTATTATTTATTTCACTCACATGCATACGCATAGCAAAACAAACACACAAACAAAAACTTCCAGATAGCTTTCTCCCTAATATTTTCGTTTTGATGGTTCTATTTGGGGACCAGGTGGAAAAAACTAACTTCGAGTCCTAAATTGATAGCACACCACCGCAGGAATGGACGAAATCAAGCCAACGAATTGTTACGAACATATTCATTCCTTTGTAGGTCAGGGAATAAGCCTTTTGTAGTATGAACCCAAAAATTAGTGATAGATAAGTCCCATTTACAGTATTTGAATTTGGCTTTATTTAGTGCTCAGGCCATATCCGCACCCTATGTCAACTCTGAAGGCCATTGAGTACTCTCAGAAAAGAGAGTTCCTACCTCCTGCTGTTACAACTCGGATGCCCAATACTCTCGCAAAACTCAAGGCTGTTCTGAAGAAGTCCACGCGTGAAATTTCATGAAATATGCTTGGTGTCGTAGGTGCGAAAAGATCAAAACAGGCATTGGATCACGTGATACAGAGGCATATGGCAGTTTCCTGGAAGGGAGTAAAGACAAATCCTATTGTGGACGAAACCAATGGGGAACTAGAAATGATTTGGCTATAGGTTGGATCAGTGTTTTTGAGCCAGGGTTCCGTGAGGTCTGCCCAAGGGTTACACCATTGGCAAGGTAAAATATAAAAATAACAATGAAAACACAAGAAACGAGAACGGTTTTTGTCTCGCAAACATTAGGTCACGAATTCAACTGCTTATGCTAACACACACACACACCTGTATCAATTAATGTGTGTTTTCTGTCACTGTATGGGGTTCCGCGAAAGGTCTAAATGTTCCAAAGGGTTCCGTTCCAACAAAAAGGTCGAAAAACACTGGGTTGGATGTAATGCAGGTTGGCGTGAAGACTCAATGTGGTTACTTTGGTAGTGGCTCACCTTTGTTCTTGTTCAGTTTATTTCTAAAAACTTCACGAAAATAATACAGTAAAGAAAAGGAATCAAAAATTATCCTCGCCCCCGGGTGGGCTCGAACCACCAACCTTTCGGTTAACAGCCGAACGCGCTAGCCGATTGCGCCACGGAGGCGACGTGAGGAAAGCCATCTATATTGGGATCTAAATTGAAATCTTTTAAAATGAGTTTCTTGCATCATTATATCACATCTAATAAATTTTCATGTGATCTATCTGCGTAAATTTTAATATCAAATTTTTGTATGTCATTTTAAATAAGTGGTCGATCAAATTATGCAAGTCGAATGTCAAAGGATACCTCAGCGCCACCGTTGTTGGGCGATGGTTTTAAGTGCGTCTGTTCATGAAAAAGGGTACAACCTGCTGCTGAAGTTTCATTTCGTCGTCAATTACACTTAGTTTCTTACAGTTATTGTATTGCCCATTATTTTTTATTAAAGGAAAGAATATGAGTGGGCTTCCGAGACGTATAATCAAGGTAATTATTTATTCACTAGAGGTTAATGTTCACTTTGAACGTGCGATGGTGGCAATGAACCGCCGTAATACTAAATTGAGGTTAAAGTAGGCTTATTTATCATCGCGGTTACTGTCGATTCTGATATATTTTATGCTCAGAATTAATTTATTTATTTTTCTGTTAGAAATTTTATGTTAGATAGTGGGATGAACATTTTAGCTAATATTCCTTTGGGGTGATTTGAGAAATTGATTCTATGGAATTCCTTGAAATATTGTTTTTGGCTTTGCAGGAGACCCAGCGTCTTATGCAGGAGCCAGTGCCTGGAATTAGTGCCGTACCAGATGAACATAATGCTAGATACTTTCATGTTGTGGTTGCAGGCCCACAAGAGGTAATGTCGGTCATAGAGAATGGTCAGTCAAAATTCGAGTGAACTCAACTCAAAAGTGTTTGAAATTCCGTATTTTAGTCACCTTTTGAAGGAGGAGTATTCAAACTGGAACTATTTTTACCAGAAGAGTATCCAATGTCTGCACCGAAAGTTAGATTTATGACCAAAATTTATCATCCCAATATTGATAAATTGGGTCGGATTTGTTTAGATATACTTAAAGGTAAGTTCATTTTAACAATTTTTAAAATTGAAAATGTTGACACAGCGTGTCATATCTATAATCAAGTTATGATAGTGTATCCTTTACTAGTAAGATTAACAGGAAAATTATTTCTGACAAGTCGCCTTTAAGCAAACTTGAGCACTAATTAGTCGGAAGTTGAGCAGTCCAAAGTGGTTTTTCTGAGAGAAAGAGATATGTTTACATAAACTGACTTCCTCTGTCGAATTCCCAGTGTTATAACCTTGATCACTGTAAAATGCCATAATACTGTGTAATTATTTTAATGAGATCCCCTGACATTTAAATTTTTGTTTTTAATTATAGATAAATGGAGTCCCGCACTACAAATCAGAACAGTATTGTTATCCATTCAAGCTTTATTGTCGGCACCCAACCCCGATGACCCTCTAGCAAATGATGTTGCTGAGCAATGGAAAGTTAACGAAGGAGATGCGATTAAAACGGGTATGACTTGTTAGAGGTTCTTATCAAGCGAATTTAAAAAAAAAGTCGTATGTATTGAGTGATATTGCTCAACACATTTGCTTCTAAACGACGTGATTTTAGAGTTCGTTTTTAAAGTCTCGTAATTATTTTTTGAATATCATTTCAGCGAGAGAATGGACTAGAATGTATGCAATGGGAAACTGAGGATGTCTTCTGCACATAGACAATTTCAAATAGTAAATCATTTCATTTTAAAGTCACTTAAAAGTGCATGAAAGAAATCTGATTGTGATGTACAGAATATTAATTTAAATTTCCTTCGTGGCTAAAACTCCATTGGGATCTTGTGCTTACGTTTGAAGCTTATCAAATAATTGGTGAATACTTTGCATCTCAGTTCCCTTCACTGTCCCAATTCCCATAATCTCACTGTTCAAGCCATATACTGACTGTACGAAGCCGATAACATCCTAAATTTCTGTGAATACGTTACCTCTCTCTTGAAAAAAAAGGAGTAATGTGCACATTTCTTGCTGATGGGCCACTCTACGTCTCATCAATTGATTTAATAATGGCTCTGATTTATAGGCGAGAGTGAATTTTTTTCTATGCCTGACGTTATGCAGTTTATATAAACGTAATTTTTGTTGAGCTTTTAAACGTTCTGTGGTAATATTAAACTCTTGATGAGTTTTCTAAAACAGCCCCCCACTAAAAGGATACAACAACAATTAATCTGTTTCACAAATAAATTCTTTTATTGAGATTAACGTTTGTTATTTAAAGCATTTATCCTAATATTCATTGCCAAAGTTTGAGTGTTATGAAGTCTTGTCCTTAGTTGACCATTAACAAATGAGGGCAAAGTTGCTGGAGGTTTCCTCTACATGGAAGGTTCACGCGAGTCTCATAGCGATCAAACAACAAAGGCATATGACAATAACGACATTCCTGAAAACAGTAAAAATAGTTATTAAGAACAGGAGTAAAAACACTGTTGGCGCAAATCATTTTCAGTTGTGCGTACTTGAGGACAAACTGGAGTTTTTAGTTCCAAACCAACCCGCTTCCAGACATCAACAAGATTATTTACGAATTGATCCATCATTTCTCGAGTGTGGTAAGGTGTAGGTGCTAATCGTAGCTTTTCTTGGCCTCTCGGCACCGTAGGATAATTGATGGCTTGAACATAGCAGTTATAAAGTGACATAAGTTCATTTGAGACCATGGTGCAGAGTTTTGGGTCTTTCACTTTAATTGGAATGATGTGACTGGGACAGTGTTCCACTGGAATACCCTCAACCATTAGTTTTTGTCGAAGGTATTTTACATTGCTTTGATGAAGAGCTCGCAGTTGACGACCTTCATCACTCCTCAGTATCTGAAGGAAGAAAAAAAAAGAATTTATACCGCTATTGTACCATACGTTTATTATGGATTCTTGTGATCTTACCTGGATAGCCTTCAAAGCTCCAGACAACACAGTTGGTGGTAATGATGTGGTGAAGATAAATCCTGCTGCATAACTTCTGATCATGTCTACCATATTGTGAGAACTTGCGATGTATCCACCAATGTTACCAAAAGCTTTGCCTGTATAATCCAGAAAATGTTACTTAACCTGAGAACACGTAATGATGAATCGTTTGAGTTTCATTCTACCTAACGTTCCAGAGATTATATCCATTTTGTGCAAGCACCCTTCACGTTCTCCAACTCCAGCGCCTTGTGCTCCATAAAGGCCTACAGCATGGACTTCATCCACGAAAGTAAGGGCTCCATAAGTGTGTGCTACATCGCATAATTCTTCCAAGGGACAAATGGCACCTGATGTCAAAAAAACCCCCTATTTTAATAAAAGATAAATGTCAAAACTACTTAAGTTATTAGTTTCTCACCAGACATGGAATGGACAGTTTCAAAAGCAACGATTTTTGGAACCGAGATGTCCACTTGTTGAAGGAGTTGTTCTAAATGTGATGGGTCATTATGACGAAATACGTGCTTCGGAACACCACTGTTTCTGATTCCCTGAATCATGGATGCATGATTACCCGCATCAGAGAAAATATGACATCCTATAATGTGTTTTAATTAATACGACAAATTAATTCCAAACTAGGGTTTGTAAAACTTTTTACCAACCAGGTAACGCTTTAGCAAGAGTGAATAAAGTAGAATCATTGGCCACAAAACAAGATGTAAAAAGCAGTGCAGCATCTTTTTGGTGTAATGATGCCAATTCCCTTTCCAGATCTTCATGTAAGACAGAGTTGCCGCTAATGTTTCGTGTTCCGCCAGCTCCCGAACCATAATGATTCAATGCTTGCCTGCCGAATAAAAACATATCAGCACTTATCTGCTAATGCATGGTGCCAAAAATCTCGATGCTTACATGACTGCTTCTTTGACCTTTGGATGTCTGCTCATTCCTAGGTAGTCATTGCTGCACCACACGGTGATGGGCTTGATCCCTTCCGTGAATTCCTCGGCATATGGGAAATTCTGAGCTAACCGATTAACCTTCTTAAAAATTCTGTATGAGTGGTCTCGCTTCTTTTTAGCTATTTGCTCCTCGAAGAATTCTTCATATGGAAATAAACCTATGTCGGAGACAAATTTGAACATCTCAAGTATTTCAGTACATGGGTTTGTTTGTTTGTGTTTAAGGTCCCGTCAACTACAAGGTCATTAGAGACCCGTCACTGCATAGTTCTCATGCATATACTGCACAGACACTACACTAATGCGACGATTATTGTGTATTAGCAGTACCCAGCTTTCCCAAGCGACCACCCATGTCAGTACTAACTGGGCTTGCGTTTCAGTACATGGGGTTGACGATGGCTCGTATACAACTTACTTGGATCTGCTGGTTTTGAGTTAGCGCCGTCAGTATCCAGCTGGATAACATCTTCTTGAATTTCCGGGCTTGCAGCCTTTATCACCTGCGGATCGCTTGCCTCACTAAAGAATGGACAACATGTTGCTGGTTGTGATGTATCCTTTCCTTCTGATCCAGAAATGCTGGACGATAGGCGGGCCATGAAAGGACACTTTTCCGAATACGTTTTTATCAAAAATGAACCATAATTTCGTACGAAGCTGGTAGAAAGACGGGCAAGGAATGGACACGGCATAGTAGTTATAGATGGTGAGTTAAAATGGTATCTTCGACCTATTGAAGAAATAGCACATTGAGAAAAAGAATGTATACGAATGTACAATTTCTAACTTTTCGTCTGCAGAGTCGAAAAAGTGTTTGTCATCTTTGTCACTATGGGGCGCTAACAGCTATACATGAGCCAACGACTCAAGACTACCTAACGCCAAGTCCTCAACGCGCTCGTCGTGATTGTTGAAAACGTACTACCGGTAATGATAAAAACTAAGTTTGTTGCATTTTTTTTGAACTATTGAAAGGTAAAACAAAGGACGATGACACAAACAGCTTTGTAAAGAATAGGTGCTAGAGAGGCGTTCATTGGTAAAGTGGTTGTTAGTTTTCAATTCCTATAGTTAAAATTAGAACTACCATCTTTGCATCCCAATGCCCACGCATTCCAAATAATATGCACATTCCAAGATGTGGTCGTCTGCAACGTAAGTTTTTTTGGCTTGTCTGAAACTTTACTACCATATGCGAAACCATATAATGTTCAATTTATATTTATATATTACTTAAAGCCATTCACGAAATCGCACGTTCTTTCATCTTCAGAACGATTCAAATAAACTAGTTAAAAACACCGAACAGAAATGGAATTCGTATTTCTTAGAAACTGACAATAGAAATTCCACATAGTATGTTTACATACTGCATATGAAAAAATGTTTATAATATCGAAATCTACAGTCTGCATTTACCTAATGTTATTTAGAAGCATTATACATTTAAGGTATTAATTTAATTCTTCATCCGTCGTGCCTAGCTGCTATTTTTGAAGATTATTTGAGTCGGGATTGCAGTAAGTATGGGTTTTTTATGGGTAACCGAGTAATATTCAAGTAGTATTTGTGGTGTATATATAATCTAAAATAGAAATCCTGTTTTTTAGTTAATCTGAAAGGAAATATACAATAGTTCCATCCTTCACCCACTTCCTCTTGTTTTGAGTTTTTCTAAGATTATTTCACGTTATCTTTAATTTCTGAATAGTAGGGATGTAAAAGAAACTAGTAACGAAGTTAGCGGACAAATTAAGAAAATGTTAGCCAAAATTTTAATTATTTATATAGCCTTCGAAGATGGTTTTCTGGTGTACGTAAATCATTTGTACGAGATGCTGCTAAACTAAGGGTAAGTACACTCACAGTCTAAAAAGGTATAAATCTTACCTTGATTAGCTGGTAAATCTGGTGAAAATTTGCCACTGTAATTTACTTTCCTTTAACAGTGATGTCAGAAAAAATATCGATATACAAATAAAAGCATGTACACGAACGAAACGTGGTATCACTTAAGATTTCTTAGGTACGATTTTCGAGAATTAAAAACTTGCCGACCTTTAAGTTCTTAAAAAGACCTACAAGAACCACACAGAACGAAGTTTCATACAATTCTGGATTGGTTAGATATTGAAGGGCAGGCACATTACAATCGTATTGGTGACGTAGATACCCGTAAACCAACAGCGAGCTGCGAATTTAATAGGTTTCATACAGCTATACGAGGAAAGTTCGTGGTTGTCGTGGATATTTTGTATACGACCCTTAATAAATTTCCAACAGTAACTTTGTTTTTTTTTTTTAAACATTAAGTAGGTAAATATGTCTACTTCCTTGTAATCATTTCTATGCATTGTATTGTGTAAACCACAAGAATGGTTAGTCGAAAATAGTTGCTAAAACTTGAAGTAGGTTAATTTTGTAATTTGGTCAAGCGGTAATATACGAACTATGTATAGTATATTTAATATACTGTAGTCATATTATTTAGCATCGGCTTCTCTACTTCTGGTGGTAATTTACCGACGCGGGCGGGGGAGAGGCGTCACAAGGGGTCACAACTTCCAACTTCTGATGATCAGGTGATTTAACACCAGATTCAATTCTCAGGTTGCAGGGGCCGTGAAGGACGTTAGTCTATTGTGACCAATGTGAAACAAGTGAATTAGTTAATTGATTAATCTTTCAGCTTCTTTTATCAAAATCCGTAACGTGTTTTCGTCATTTCTATGGAGACATGAAATCGTGTCCTGTTATTTTTTTCTACTCGTCGTAGTTTGATATGAACGGTTTAATAAACATTAAAATAGGCGCACTGTATGTGACCATGAACATTTAACTTAAAGTTCATGGACAAATATGGTCATACTCCATCAGATAATTTCAGTTCCGCAATTATAATAAAATTAAGATATTGTCAGAAATGATTACAGGATAACAGCAAAATTCTGTTATATCTTATTGTCTGGCAATACAGTATAGTGCAGACTGGCTGGAGTATTTTACAATGACAATTCAGCGCAAGGGAAACATGTTAAGTACTGTATTTAGAAACTTCAACTACTTCAAAGATCCTTAAAACAGATGATGTGTAACTTTACAAGGGAGTTTTATCAACCTGGTAAGCCACATTAGTAGGCGGTGATCAGCTACAGTCTGTTCTGTATTCGTGTTACTAGGAACTTAACATAGTGATTCATATCAGAGATGAAGTTGTACATTGTTCACAATTACCTGGCATTAATTCCAGTAGTCAGTTATTGGGCTTACCTGTAATAAAAATCAGGTTCCTGATCGTCTTTTGCAACATTCTTTCTAGACTGTGAGCATAAAACCTCAGTCGAATCGTTGTCAAGCGCTGTATACACTGCTGATATGAACCTTGAAGTACGATTGCATCTACACTAGCATGCAGTTTTATTGATACGAAATACGAACGAAAACTTAGGCATTTGTTGGCGGGCGGATTTCTCCTCCTCTTACGTCTTCATTGTAGTACCAGGATTGCTTCAATCGTATTCATAAAAATGTGGTTTTTTTGTCCGTGAAAATGACAGGCGGGTAACGGAATGCAACAGACTGCAGTTTTTTTATTTGTGTGGTTTTTTTAATGAGCCTCACTTTTCGCCATTACTAAATATAGTATGTTTAAATTAAGCAAAATGTGGATCAGTCCCTCAATTATGGAACCATCACAGTAAGTTTCAAGATACGATAGTGCCTCTCGTACAACTCTCTTGTATTGGGGAAAACACCTAAAACGAAGTTTATACAGTATCAGCAACTACTTCATATCACATATTTGGTTACATGGTACTTAGTTACATGCAGGTGACTACTGGAAAGCGGAACACACAATCGTGACTTTTAGATTACATTTTTTATTGTAACTGACCTACATTTGATCAAAGAAATCGTGATTGCTTGCTTATTATCCCTCAGGGCGTTACTTCATAAACGAATGATTTCGAGATATGGAGATAATGTGCCAAGGTGTATTCAAGTTAGGTGTAGTAGTAATTCATTCGGTGAAGTTATAAACACTTCCCTCTCTAAAAAGGGTGGCCTCTCCACGCATCCTTTTTCTTACCCACTTACGGTATGAACATTATTTGCCAATACTCCCAACATCATCATCATATCCTTAATCCGGCTGTGGCAGGGTTGAGTCTGCGGGTCCACTGAACATGTTCTGACTGGGAGCAACGTAGCCAGGCTTCTGGAACCCGCAGGAATATTGGCAAACTTGTCTGTGGGGGGATGCCGGCCTACTCCACTTGTTCCAACATCGCATTATACAACGGAAACTTTGGCAGGTAAATTAATGCTTTGTGGGTTATAATATTGCACAATTACAATAAGCAACCCAATGCACACATGTGGATTACAAATACAGTCGCCTCTTGTTATAACGAACCCGAAGGGGATGAAAAATTCATTCGTTATATCGAGTGTTCGCTATACCACGAGGCAGAGCTGGCGCGAAGCGGGTTCAGCGCGTTTGCCGAACCCGCCCCCGGTCTGGGTCCAGCCCAATTTTAGTTTATTTTGTTAGTTTTAGGGCCCTTCAACTACAAGGTCATTGGAGCTCCGTCCACCTTGTAATTCTAATGCAGAGACTGCACAGATACCACACTAATGCGACGATTTTTGGGCATTAGCAGTACGCAGTCTTCCCAAGCGGCCACCCATGTCGGGAGAGGCGAATTGCGTTGGACACACCAGTTGTCGTCTGATAACTGAAGTTAAACAGCGCAACCCCAGCTAGTACTACTGACATGGGTTGTTGCTTGGGAAAACTGGGTACTGCTGATACCCAAAAAATAGTCGCATTAGTGTAGTGTCTGTGCAGTCCCAGTATAATAGCTATGCGGTGGACGGGGCTCTAATGACCTTTTAGTTGAAGGGCCCTAAAACATCAACGAACAAAGCCACCCATGTTACCGTACTAACTGGGGTTGCGTTGCTTAACTGGTGTGTCCAATGCAATAAGCCACTCTCCTTTGGCCCAGGCTTGTGCCGAGGTGCGAGCCTGGTTCACCACTTTCGCCAGAACCCAGCCTCGTCTTGACTAAGGCCCCATCGCGGGCCTCTATATTACAGAATGTAAAATGTATTTTCTTACAAAAGGCCCCGCAAAATATTTATTTTTGAACCCGTTTCTGCAAAAGCTCGCGCCAGCTCTGTCAAGGGGCCTTGTTTTTGGTCCCAGGCAGTTTTCGTGGATTTCTGTGACTTTAGTGGTTTTTACCTAAATTTGCTTGCAAATTTGTTTCCCCAATGGCACAAAAGGATATTCTTTGTCTCTGACCTACGACATCCAATAGCTGTTCGTTATAAAGAGAGTCATTTATCACTGTTGGATTATGAAGGGGCCAGCCAAACCGTTCTTTATAACGAGTGGTTTCGTTATATCTAGCGTTCGTTATATCAAGCAGCTAATACATGGGAGATATAGGAATTTTGGCCGGGACCAGCTACCCTTTTCGTTATATTGAACAGTTCGTTATATTGAGATTCGTTACATCGAGAGTCGACTGTACTCTCAACGACTACCAAAAAGCATCAAAGAGGTTTAGAAATGAAAAATGTAGTGAGATTCCCGGAACTACATGCCTATCCTGCTAATTGCCCCTTCATAAAGAAGTATTCTCACTTTTCGTCAAATGCAGCAAGATACGAATTAATGTTAATTAGTGTTATGTTATCATAAATCCGCGGAACCCCAGGGTTCCGCAATGCTCTACAGCAGCGATTCTCAACCTTTTTTTTCGCCACGGTACACTTTTATTAATTTCAAAATTTGGCGGCACACTAACAACGACACATTTCGGGGCACACAAACGCCAAGAAAATATATACGTTGTAACCTAACCCTATGAAAAATCTTGCCTCGATGGCGCTGGGTAACTGTGTCAGTAGGTTTTGGTTCAATACTGGACGGAGGTTTGTTGGCTTTTTTCGGGCGAGAGAGAAGCCCTGAGTGCATCTTCTTTCGGGTGAGAAGTAAAACCGAGGTCCCGTGTGGTGTACGATGGCATCTGCACGCGGAAGAACCCTCTCTAGTATGGAACGGGTAGAGGACCAAAATTTCCTGGTGCAGAAGCTCGTCCCCGAACAGAAGAAAGACGATAAATAGCATAGGAGTTGCAGCTTTGGTTGGCAACCGGGTGTGGGAAAACACTGCCCAATATATCGCCCTTGTGTCCAGTCAGAGGGACACGATTGATACCCGACCTCACGGCAAACTCTCGTGAATCTCACGGCACAGTGGTTGAGAATCACTGCTCTACAGGATAATAGCGAAATAGATGCCGATGTGACCCATATGCGTAGACAGGTAGTTCTGTGTGATAACATAGTGCGATGGACCCACGAGAAAGGAATAAAGTGACAGTAATGTGTGCCACCGTATACGTTTGAGGTGACAACGGTAGAGAGCAGGGGTGTACCTAGGCTTGGTGACACCCCCTACACACTTTCCCACATCCACACGACATTCCCCTGTACTTCACCTGAGTCACCGCAATTTCAAACCTTTTTAGATTTAGGCGTGCTCCTGCGATTCCTGCGGGTTCCAGACACCTGGCTGGGGCGCCCCCAGTCAGAGCATGTTAAATGGACCGGCAGACCCGACCCTGCCACAAGCGGGATAAGGGTATGATGGTGATGATTAGATTTAGGCATGTTTTTGGCGCATGGAGGCCTATACGTATAAATAGCAACTCATAACCCTTTTCCCGCCCATGACAAGGTCGGGTACCCACCTTGTCCCTCTGAATTGACACAAGGGCGATAATTTTGGACATTGTTTTTCTGCAACCGATTGCCGACCAAAGCTGCAATCCTGTATGCTTATTTATCGTCGGTCTACTGTTCGTTGGGGCATTCCACCGATGCCAGGATGCGAGTTCCTACACCCTCATCTACCCGTTGCATAGTAGCGAGGATTCTTTTAAGTGCAAGTGTCATTGTACACCACAGGGAATCCGAAAGAAGGGGCCTCTCTCGCACCTGAAAGAAGCCAACCCACCTGGGTCCAGTATCGAACCTAGAGCTACTGACGCAGTTACCGAGCGTGCTATCCACTACGCCGCCGAGACGAATGGGCCTATACAACAAAGCAAAGCAACTCCTAACCCTTCTCCCGCCGGGCGATATATTGGTCATAGTTTTTTCTGCAGCCGGTTGCCGGCCAACCTACGCTTATTTATCGTCGGCCTAGTGTTCGTTGGGGAATACTACCGACGCCAGATGGGGGCGAGCTCCTACACCTGGAAATTTTTGCTACACCTCCCCGTTGCATAGTCGAGAGGGTTCTTTTACGTGCAAGTGCCATCGTACAACCACACGGGACCTCGGTTTTACTTCTCGTCCGAAAGAAGGCACACTCGCGGCCTCTCTCTCGCCCGAAAGAAGCCGACCCACCTTGGTCCAGTATCGAACCTAGAACTACTGACGCAGTTGCCGAGCGTGCTAACTACTACGCCACCACGGTGGGTCACGAATGGGCCTATACGTATAGTTTAAATATTAAATAATAAGTCTAGGGTCTGCGGGTTCTAGCCTTCCACTCCCGTCTATCCCTCACTAATTCCCCATTCACCCGCACTTGGCCATGTCCCACCAGACAACCTGCTCTCTTGTCTGCTTTTACCGTCCCCTGCCCCGATGCTTCCTAAACTCTGCATCCCCATAATTGTCCTAACTAGCTGCTCTTTCCCTCTTTTCATCACATGTCCATATCATCGCAATGTGTAGCATATTCTTCCATCTTCTCCGCGATGTTCACCATCCCCGGACTACCTTTAATACCTATATGCGTTTCTAATTTTATATTCTCTCGACATCCTGCTCTTGTACTGAAGCATTCGCATTTTGACCACTTGCTTTCCCTTCAGATTGATTGGAATCCTTCAGTCTCACAGGATACCACTTGCCTGTCTCCATTTTAACCAACTTGCATTGATACTGTGAGCCACATCTGAATCAATTTCCCCGTTGCTCGGGAGCACTGATTCCAGATATTAACCTCCTGAACCTTAGGCATCATCTCACTCCCCGGATAGAAACTTACCCCTTTGGCAATGTCCGTTCCAGTTGAAAGCAAGATATTCAGTCTTGAAATTCAACTTGTCGTTTAGGCCCTGCTGTGCCTCTTCCTTGGAGTCCTAAAGCTTTGGAGTAGCCTTTCTCCTACTCCCGTCAACATATCAGTCACAACTAGTAAAACAAAGGACGTACCCGGTAAAATCTGGACCTACCACTTTTCGCTTTTTCATCTCCCTTTCGTACTTTAACAATTTCTTCGACTTGTATCATGTCCAGCACCCCCATACGACGTAGGATGGGTATCTATGACCCCCCCCATGCCTGTTACATTCAAAAATACTGTGGTAATATTCCTCCCACCTTAGGATTACCTTATCAAGGCGGAACAGGACCCCCCTTGTCATCCTTCCTTGACTTCCCTCTTCTGTCGTCCCCCTAAGTGGTCATAGAGGGTCTCAAATTTCTGATACTGTATTTGTCCAGGGCAATAACCCTCCTGGCTTTTTTCCTTGCCTATTATAATAATACAGTATATGTAAATACGAGTAATTGCTCCCATGTCTGTTTTAGTTTCCCCCTGTCCCGGGTGCTTCAAACCACCTGCATTCCAGTAATGGACCTAACGAACTCCTCCTCTCCTCTTCTCATTACCTGTCCATATCACCTCAATCTGCTCTCCCTCATTTTTTCCAGCGATATCCTCCACCCTCAGGCTACCTCTAATATACTATTTCCTAATTCTATCATCTCTCGACACCCCGCTCATACACAGCAGTATTCGCATCTCGGCTACTTGCATTCTATTTAGGTGGCACTTCCTCACTGCCCAAAACTCTGATCCATATATGTAGCATAGCTGGCCTAACCACTGCCCTGTAAAACTTCCCTTTCAACTTGTTTTGAGACCCTCCTATCACACGGGACTCTGCTTGCCTGTCTCCACTTCAACCATCCCTCACTGATTTTATGGGTAACATCCGAATCTATCTCCCCGTTGCTTTGGAACAGTGATCCTAAGGAGGCCTACTTTACGTATTGTGCCTTTGTCACCAGCTCGTCCCCAGAGAGTACGTTATTACATGCATGTTGCTGCAGTTTGTCCATAACTAGAATGAAGAGGTATGGACTTGGTGTGCCCCAAACTTCGCTGGAAAGCCCCCAGTAATTCCCCAAGGTGTCCTTACCCTGGCTATAGAACCATCATACATATCCTCAACTGTTCGAATAAATCCTTCTTCTATCCCCCCCTTCTTCCCTATACAATACCTCCTAAACTATGTGCCATAAGCCTTCTCCAAGTCTTTAAAAATGGCATGGAGATCTTTCTCTGCTGTCCTTTACTTTTCTATCATCTGCCTCAGAATGAAGATTGGTTCCAATGTGGACCTACTAGGCATGAACCCAAACTAATTTCCACAGGCACTAGTTCTGTAGGAGAGGCGACATTCTATTACTCTCCCAGGGCTTCATGGAATGGTTCCTTAGCTTAATACCTCTGTCGTTACCCCAATCTTGGACATCACCTTTGCCCCTGAAGAGTGGTATTATCCGACTCTCACGCCAGGCAGAAGGCATTCTATCTCCACTAGTTATCCTATTGAAAAGTTTCCCTATCCGCCTCGTTTCTGGGATTCCTAGGCTATGCCACATTCTGATTCCACTCTATACCATACACATGTCTGAGCCTACAGCTTTCCCGTTACTCAACTCTGTCCACCACTCCAGAAGTGGTAGAATGGGTGTTCACACTGTACTCTCCCCCTGCAGTATTCAAAACGCTTTGGAAATACCCTTCGGTCTCGTCCCACCTTCTCTTTATCTCAGAAGGGGGGAAACAGGATCCTAGCTTTGTTATCCTTCACTGTTATGGTTCGGGGTATACCTTTAGTCACCCTATCTCTAACCTTGGCTAGTTTAAAAACCTCTCTCCCCTTCCTTCATCTGATCATAGAGGGTCTCATACTTCTGGCGCGTGGCCAAGGCAATGATCCTCCTAGCTGTGGTCTTGGCCTGCCTATATTGAATTTTAGACTCGTGGGCCCCTATATCCATCCACCTGTGGAAAGCAGGGAGCGGGGAATGGCGTTGGACACACCAGTTCTCGTCTGATCACTGAAGTTAAACAGCGCAACCCCAGCTAGTTGGTGTGGCCGCTTGGGAAAACTGGGTACTGCTAATACCCAAAAATCGTCGAATTAGTGTAGTGTCTGTGCAGTCTCTGCATAAGAACTATGCTGTGGACGGGGCTTTAGTGACCTTGTAGTTGAAGGGCCCTAAAACACCAACAAACAAATGTGGAAAGCAGCCTTCTTTTGCTCGATGGTTGCCCCTACCTGGACCAAAGGTCCAAAACCCTTGCTGTGTTAGAAACTTTCATCCTCTTGTCACCTTGTAGGCACGTAAAGCAGACCGCTTGGACACCGTATTGACGGCTGCGACATAATTTATCCCTCTCGCGCCATATCTTAATTATGACAAAATAACTGTGAATCCAGTTGACCACCACTCTTGCCTTCACGGTGCATTTCATTATCGAACCACTACTTAATGTATTCGTTAACGTGCAATCATTAAATCAAAAGATGGACAACATAATTGAGGGTCTACACTGGATAAATATGTTGACATGATCCATGCATCTGGAACGAAGATAAATGGATGGTTACTTAAAATAATTAATTTGTCTTTCTTAAATTAAATGCAGTTGTTTTAATTAGGCACAACAGCCTACGGCACTGCGTGGTACTCCAATACTAACCGTGTAAGACACAAAATTGGCCAACAGATTATACAGTATTTCTGGCACCTTCCTGAATAACACGCTTCTTCATTAATTTATCCGATCTCCAAGGAAACTCATAATATTTGAAAGCTATCGAAGAGTGTAAATTAACCTTGTCCCGATCTTAATAATAATCTTCGTACAGCCGCCGTCATTAAAGTTTATGTATTTGCAGACATTCACTAAAGCAGCGATTTTAGACCGTGGACTCAATCAATTCGCCTTTGTTGCCAGCCGCAATGCCAAAAAGTGGAGGGAGCGGCGAGTTGCGTTGGACACACCAGTTCTCGTCTGATCACTGAAGTTAAGCAATGCAAGCCCAGTTAGTACTGACATGGGTGGTCGCTCGGGAAAGCTGGGTACTGCTAATACCCAATAATCGTCGCATTAGTGTAGTGTCTGTGCAGTCTATGCATTAGAACTATGCAGTGGACGGTTCTCTAATGACATTGTAGTTGACGGGACCTTAAACTCCAACAAACAACAACAACCAAAAAGTGGATCTGTGTAGGCCTACTTCCTTTTGCTAGTTGGTGCCTTTCCCTAAAAACAACCCTAATGTCACTATATTTGCGTACCTGACACCAGCAGGTCCTTCATCATTTGCGTCACGTGTTTTATTTTCGAAAAAAGGGTTTGACCACCTACAGCACCTTTATGTGTGGCCTATAGGTAGCTTGCTGAACTACTGAATCAGTGGTTCCTGGACCAAGGCGGTTTGGCTTCTGTTCTGGTCAGAGAAGCTTTTCAGCATGCCGTCCGACGGATGGGAAGTGGTGATGTCACTTGTACGACGTCCCTTGCTCATAAAGCAACCCTTTCTACGTGGAATGTGTAGATCGGAAGGGACCCAAAAGAAGAAAAATAAGCCGATGATAAATAAGCTTAGGCGTTTCAGCATTAGGTTAGCAGCCGGCTGCGTAAAAAGCTGTCCAACAGGTCGTTCATGTGTCTTAATGGGACAAAAATTGACACCCGACCCTGCCAATAGGCCGGAGAAGGGTCAGTGATGATGATTAGTTTGACCACCAAAGGGATTCTTATGATTAATTTCCATATTTCGAATGCAGGTTTTAGGAAGAGCACTTAGGACCTTATAGAGCGGCTGTATCCTGTGTTATGCTGCGGATGATAAACGGCTTACGTCATTACGTAAGTGGAATTTTCCTAAAGTATTAGTCCTAAACTCACGAAATTTATAATTCCAAATGATTTTTTCTCTCGTGACGCTATATTTTGGCATTTTGTGCACGTTAAGAGCCTTGAAACTTTGATGTGTTACTGAAAGCAAATACAGTTGCTTCTACCCTCTAGTGTATTTCCTTTGCCACTGGTCAAAACAAATATTGTTTACTGGACTGTCTGTCAAGATTTGCGGGACAGCAAGCATTCCTTAATTAGTATCGTACCTACAGTGAAATGGAAATTACCTCTCCTTCACATTATTTTTGGTTGGGCTTACCTGTTTTATGAATGCTTCATGAATTTTAATGTCGCAATCGTTTTTTTTATTTATAGAATTACAGTAAAACCCCGCTATAACGATCTCGGATGTAACGAATTCCTGGATGTTACGAATGGTTTCCAAGGTCCCGGCAAAAGGATAGGAATATCGGGTATAATGAATTGGATATAACGAATTTCCTGGTAATAACGATGAAAAGTTATAAAAGTTTGGATAATTTGGTTGGATATAACGAATGATGGACCTTATAAATAATTTTTATTTATGGATTTAACACTAACTTCCACTCAATGGTCACCACATATTGAATTGAACACCACTTACAAGAGTGCCTTGTCATACTTTTTATTTTACTAGGGCAGAATGCACAAATGGCTGATGATATTAGAAACGTTCATTTTCTCATCATCATCGCCACCATACTCTTATCCCGCCTGTGGCAGGGTCGGGTATGCAGGTTCTAGCCCTACACACCTGCCTATCTCCTCCATGATCCCCCATTCACCCCACCATTACCATATGCAGGAATTAGATAGACTGGAGAAATACTCTCCCCACTCCTTTACCTCAGAAGTATGAAACAAGACTACCTTTTCTATCCATCACTGTTTTGGCTCAACGTAAATCTTTAATCGCCCTATCCCTGGTCTTGGCCAGGCTACATTTCTTCCTTCATTCCCCCTTTGTCTCTATCATAGAGGACCTCATACTACTGGTGTATGACCAAAGAAATGATCCTCCTAGCTGTGGCCTTGGTCTGCCTGTAGCATATTTTAGAATCACAGTCTCCTATCTCCATCCACCTATATCAATATCAAATATCAAATCAATGGTGGCTGCCTCTATTGCATTATTCCACCACTATGTCTGCCTGCCCTGGAGTGTACCTTCTACTCTAGCCTCACCTAAAATGGCTTCCCGAAATTTTCTAATTTTTATGGCGAACCTGACCCACACTGCATCAGCTGTCTCTTCCAAATCCCAGTCTACTTGCCTCCCTCCTCCTACCCCTCCCCGCAATGAAAATCACTTTATAAAAACGACTCAGTGAGTACAAATAAAACACGAAATATTGTATATTCATTATAAGATTTTTTTTAACATAAATTTTTCAAATATTTCCTCCTCGCCTGAGATTTTTAATGCCTTTATTATGTTGGGGCGTGTGTGTGCCACATATTTTGCACTGTCGTCGCGCCGCTTCCTTAACTCTAAAGTTTCTGGGTAGGCCTACATCGCGTTGGCCCAGCTACAAACTTACAAAGGTCCAGGAGCAGATCGGAACTGAATTTAAATCAAAGTGGAAAGGCGATGACTTGTTGATATCGTTGGTGCAAGTATACAGAAAAAAAAATCGGTCACTGAGTGCATTGCTTCTAGTAATACTTCCATTTTGTCCGAGTTCTTTGAGGAAACCTCCTGTGTGTATCAAATTTTTATATCTAAATCTTGATTAGTTCATTATTACAGTATGCAATACTACTGAAAGACGTGGTAAGGCGGCTGCAGGACAAAGGAGCTTACCACACCTTTCTGGTCTGTATGCAGAAGGAAAGGTCGGCAGCACCTACAAAGGTAGTACAGTATAGTAGATACAGTATGCTTATACAGTGGGTTTGCATTTGACTGCAGGATCGAACCTTCCATAGGATAAAACGTGAAGCCATTGCCATATGTGACGTATACCATGTCATCTACAGGTCAAAGAACCCTTTATATGAGGAAAAATAGGTGTGGACCTTTACTCATTGGCAAATTTCATAAGCAGTTTATTTATTGAGTTATTTGACGACGGCCTGTCAGCTCTGGAGGCTATTTTCACAGACCAGTTCGATTTGGTTTATTTGACTATTTAACGCCGGCCTATCTGCTACTGGAAGTAATTTACCGAAGCTGGTTTAAAGGCTCGACCACACAGAACGCGATCTGTCGTAGCGGGCAGCGATCGCGGTGATCTATTGTTGATCGCAACGGGCAGCGATCCAGATGTACAAAATTACAAAAGTGGTATCAAAAGTGTCTAACTTTCGCTTGCCCGTAACCCAATAATGACAAAAAAAACATTTTGCGTCCCAAACCCACTTGCGCCCGTGGCGGCCGCCTTCTTCGCTACGCCCTAGTTACGACCCTGGTTAATACTGTCATTCTGGATTGAATATCAAAATTTGTAAAAATTTCCTAAATAATCACCTTACTGTATTTCTCACTGACCTCCCCTTCTACCGCCTAATAATCCTTTCATTCTTATCGCCTCCCCTGAGAGTCCGTACAGACCCCGCTATAGCAAAGTTGGCAACCCCTGGTTTAAATGAATCAAGCCATCTGTTCGATTTCTTGCAGTATCAGTAATAATATTGGGACGTTTTTGAAAAATGTATTAAAAGTGATCATATGACGTTAATTTCCATCGGGTTTGCAGTCAGTCGAGTGGCAGTTGATTGAAGCTTGACGTACGAAGAGAAAATGATGGTCTTGTCAGCTGATAGCAGGTCACACAAGGAGTTATGGTTTCCGCCAATTCAAGCATTTTGATTGATATCAAAGTGCAAAACCTGTAACTAGGACCATGTCATGGTAAAGTGATGATGTTGCTTTTTTTTTTGAATAACTGATATTTGAAAAAAAGGTTATCGTGACCTTTCTACCATCTGGTATAATTTATTTATTTTTCTCTTTCATCTAATAATGATAAAAGACATTCTTGATTTTGACAAGTTTGTTTAAGTGGATATACTGTAGTTTCCGACTTGAGGTGGATACAAGCTTTATCATTAAACGATGTTAATTAAAATAACAGGCAGGTAGGTTATAAATTACGATCACTGCTAAAACAACAGTCATTTACCTTTAATAATTTTTGTAGTACAGTGGTACCCCGCTTAACGAACGTCTCGTATAACGAATGTCCCCTATAACGAACACCGTCAAAAAAGCGCGGGAGTATCGCATAACGAACGCTTGTTCAATATACAAAGTGAACTAGGAACTGTATAGGACAGTGGTGGCGAACCTGCGACCCACCGTGCAATTTTAAGTGGCCCGAGTGTTAATGAGATGATGTTAAAGGTGTAATAAAAGTTGGATGATGTTCTCTATTCCCTCCTTTAATAAAATTCATAAAATTGAATAGTGCTTGCATCTGACCCGTGGACAGATTCTTGGTTTTCTTTTGTGTTATTGTGACCCGTCTTCAAAAACAGTTCGCCACCACTGGTATAGGATGTCCAAGATTGTAGTAACTATAGAGGTATTAATCCAATGAGTTATACCAATGTAATGTAATAGAATGTCGCCTCCAGGATAGAACTAGTGCCCGTGGAAATCAGTTTGGGTTCATGCTAGGCAGGTCCACAATGGAACGAATCTTCATTCTGAGGCAGATGATAGAAAAGTATAGAGCAGCTAAGAAGGATCTCCATACCATCATTATCGACTTGGAGAAGGCTTACCAGTTTATTCGAATAATTTAGGATATGTACTCGTATGATGGTTCCATTCCACAGCCAGGGTAAGGACACCTTGGGGAAAATACTGGAGACACCCAGTGAAGTTTGGGGTGCACCAAGGTTCAGCACTCAAATCCATGCTTTTTTATTCTGGTTATGGACGAGCTACTGACGGGAGTAGGAGAATGGACCCCTCAATGCATGGCATTTGCTGACGAGCACCGTTCAACTGCACACTGCAAGTAATTGACTGCCTTCTCATTGCAGGGTAATTCCTAGTTTGTGTGAAGTATGAACTCCCCCAAAATGGGTCCTAGAGTGCTTTCGCGCATTAACAATCAGCACTGCACTTTGTTTTTAACTTCTTAACAATTTTCACAATTTTTCGTGGCAACCCGGAACGAATTACATAATATAACATAGAGATCTATGGAAAATTGTGTCCCGCACAACGAACACCCCTCATAACGAACGTATCGCTGGAACGAATTACGTTCGGTAAGCGGGGTACCACTGTATTTCTAGACATACAGTTTGAGTAACCCCCGGCCTTCCCCCGTGCTCAGATCCGGCGCGCCAGCTGCTATAGCCCCTAACCCTCGCCATCTGTGGGTGTTGGCTGTACTAGCCGTCAATGAAGGCACGTACTAAAACAAAGGTCAACAATTTTGGCACTGTATGACGGCCGGATACTGTTTCTCAGGCATCCTCAGGCACGGGAACTCGCCTTCTAGCATTTACTGGTGAAGTAAATTTTTCTCACAAGGAAGTTAGCCCGACATTTAAAAAAGTAAACAACTGCAATTTTGGCATTAGGTTACCAGTCGGTTTCATAACGACACCGCTAAAGAGTTGGCACGTGTGTTCCAGGTACTAATGGGAGAAATAAGTACTTGACCCTCGCCATAGGTGAGAAAATAAGAATGATGATGGACCCTCATGCCCTGTTAAAATAGTAACGTTAAACTCAAGACGTTATCAGAGCAAAATCATTTCACGCGACGGCGTGAAAAATATCAAATTTCTTAGACGAAATTTTATTCGCGGATACCAGTTTGAGATTTTATTGTCTCGTTAATGGCTATTAAAGTGACCTTGACAGATGACTTACCTGTAAAATGTTCAAGGTTCTACACTAAAAGTATTTGAAACTGCACATCTCGAAGTCAGTCATATTGGCATTTCCAAGAAAATATTTGAAAAAGATACTTCTGGTTAGTTATTTGAATATAATAGGTGATGTCTTTATGATTAAAAGTTTGATTCGATAGTTATTTTGAATTTTAAATTATCAAATAAAATACAGCTAATGTAATCGTACCAGGGCCCGCTCTAAGGGGGGGGGGCAACCCGGACATTTGTCCGGGGCGCCATTTTGGCTGTAAGTGTGAGAACAGAGTACGCCAGCAGAGCACTGCTTCAAGGGGCGTCCATTTGTCTTTTTGTCCGGGGCAGCATAAGTGCTTGAGCAGGCGGTGATTGTACTTCCGGTTCACGTGAATGACACGTGTCCGGGTCAGTAAATAATTTTTCTTACTCATTGGACGGACATAATATCTTTAGTGATACAAAAATACTAGTTGCTTGCGAGTCCAAAGTTCTGTTCCCCATTTTCAAAACCTGCTGCTTATAACTGACGCTGCGCAATTGACATTCTTTACTGGTAGCGGTACTGCATTTGACCAACGCACTTTGGAATTACTATTCATCGTCCATCAGATAGGAAAGTAAAGCCTTGTCCCAATGTGGATGTACCGATTGAGAGCAATTTCCTTAGCATTAGCTAAGGAACATTACCAAGGACCATTCGGCAATGGAATACCTTTGGTGAGGATAAAGTGGAGGGCTTCCTCAAAGAGAAGGCCACCATTGCAAGAGTTGTAGGGGGACACAAGAATTATAGCTTAGGGTTTTAGGAGTTTTAAGGTATCATTTGTAGGAATGAGTTAGTCTCTCCAATGCCAAATTGGCCAGATAAGGCTGCTTTCAGTGTAGTGAATTAGAATTAGGCTTGGTCCGGATCGAACCTCTGATCACTTGAACCTGAAGTAGAGCGCATGTATGTATGCATTCACTGCGATACCTGTCGGGAGGAGACTGAATTAGTTGGCTATTTGGCTACTGATAGGTTGTTATGGAGACACATGCGCTGTTGAAGAAGACCAGCTTTTCTAAAGATTTACAGTGGGTTACTATTGTGGAAAAATGTAATGCCTTCTTAATCAAGATACCTTCATTGCATTCTTTTATTTTTGCATTCATAGTAAAGTACCTAAGTACAAAATATGTATGATGGTTCCATTGCTAGGGTGAGTACGGCTTAGGGAAATACTAGAAGCTTCAAGGTGCAGGTTGATGTGCATCAACGGTCAACACTTAGCCCATATTTATTTACCTAATCATGGATGAGCTGCTGGTAGAAGTAGGGGAATGGGAACCTCAATGCTTGATATTTGCCAACGATGTGGAAGAATGCAAGTGGCCGCGGTGCGACTGCTGTGCTTCAAGAGTGGGGTGTCGCGAGCCGAAAAAAATCCGAAATGATCATGTTAAAGGTAGTCGGGATGGGAGACATCGCGTTTGATTTTGTTTCGTTGGTGTCTTAGGGCCCTTCAACTACAAGATCATTAGAGCCCCGTCCACAGCATAGTTCTTATGTAGAGACTGCGCAGACACTACAGTAATGCGACGACTTTTGGGTATTAGCAGTACCCAGTTTTCCCAAGCGGGCACCCATGTCAGTACTAGCTGGGGTTGCGCTGCTTAACTTCAGTGATCTAACGAGAACTGGTGTGTCCAACGCAATTCGCTGCTCCCTGGAGACATCGCGGAAAAGATGAGTTGTTGTTGTTTGTTGGTGTTTTAGGGCCCTTCAACCACAAGGTCATTAGAGCCCCGTCCACAGTGCAGTTCTGATGCAGGGACTGCACAGACACTACACTAATGCGACGATTTTTGGATATTATCGCTACCCAGTTTTCCCAAGCGGCCACCCATGTCAGTACTAGCTGGGGTTGCGCTGCTTAACTTCAGTAATCAGACTTGTACTGGTGTGTCCAACGCAATTCACCGCTCCCAGGAAAAGATGAAGGAGAATAGGTAGATGAGAGAGGGTTGATGTGATGAGAAGAGGGCCGGAGAAACTAATTAGGTCCACCATGGACCTGCAGGTCGTTGGGAGCACCAGGGGGAGGGGAAGACCAAAACGGACGTGGAAACAGCTAGTACAAAAGGACATGGTTGTGTGCGGGGTGGATGGTGGTCTGGTTGGAGATAGCGGGGGTGGAGGACTGGAACCTGCAGACCCGACCCAGCCATGGGCTGGAGAAAGGTGTGATGATGATAGGAAAGTACCTAGTGACCGGTGACGGGCCGCTAGATATTATTATTACAGGCCCACCAAATGCTTTCACCCGACTTTTCTGCTAAATCACATGGGCAACCCCAGGCCTTCAATCTGCTTAGATCCGAGTCCCTGATCTACTGTAGTCAGTGATCGGAGGGGACCTCCTCCGATTCCCTAGTTGGCTTTTCACCGAGAGCCACACACAATGACCCCTGAACTAGGAAACGTTGCCCAGCCTGTGCTACCGGTCTGTGGGATGTGATGTTGTCCCACGGAATATTTCTATTTTTGCCGGGCCGTGAGTGTAATAAGGTTGAGGAACACTGTTTTAGAGTATTAAATTCAAAAAGGCCAAACACTTTGGTTACCTCAGTATTGCATTTCATGGAAGACTACTTCCCAAATTACCCCACGACAAGGATGACTTTTGGTAATGAGCATTATAGCATCCTTATCTGAATTATGGCAGGGTTAGTCCCGTGAGTTTCTACCTCCTTCATCAGTGAGGACTGTCCTGCCTCATAATGGATACTTAGGTGCACGGGTTCTTAACCGGAGATACGTGACTCGATCTCCGGGTACTGGTATTTAGTTTATTTAATGCATTAATTTATACTTGGGTAGAGTGTGAATGGAACGTAACAAAATCTTAAAGTACATTCGGCATTTCCTGTAAATGTTTGTTTTTAATATTATACACGTGTGTATTTACTGTAATATTGCATAAGGAATGGTGATGATTATTTCGACAGTCAAGAGGGTATGAAACCATATTGAACAATCCGTTGGGGGTCTGGAGTCATGAAAACGTTAAGAATATCTGTTATAAGGTGAAGTCAATTGATCAAGGCAGCGCTAATATCATTACAGCCATTGATACTATGTTTTAAGCCTATAAACAAAATCTGTTTCCAAGCGGATGGTAGTTGTCCCTGATATCTAATAATGGATGACCTTGCAGTCGATGGATTATTATGACAAGCGACAGTCAAGTATTACATAGTCATGGAAAAATATAAATACGCCCTCAGAATTTTTATTCTACAGTGTACAAAAATACCCCGTTTAGCGCTCTAGATACGTTCTTTGAAGAAATGAACGTTAAACGAATTTTTGTTTTATTGGTGTTTTAGGGCCCTTTAACTACATGGTCATTAGAGCCCCATCCACTGCGTAGTTCTAATGCAGACGGCGGACACCCTTTAGTTACTGCTTACTTGTCTAATATCCCCACTCTAATTCTTATGCCGCTGAACTAGTTTCTAATGGGCTGTTATCTACCTGGCTACCACAAACAACTTTCTTACTTCTAAAAACTCCTAAATTACCCTAAATCTACCTACTCCTTGCTTAATTCTGGAATCACAAACCTTAAGCGTGGTTCAGTGGCACGCACTACAGGCGGCTCTAGCGTATGGGCAGATGACACCACACATAAACTAGTGATGTAGGCAGTGGCGTCACTAGGGGGTGCGGGCCACACCGGGTGACACCACTCGCACCATGAGAAATGGGGTGACACCAAAGCAGAAGAAGCGGCTTTTTTCGGGAGAGGGGGTGACACCGCTACGGGTGACGCCACTGGATGTAGGTGCACTGTTTTGTTGGGAGGGAGGCGAGCAATTGGTGGGGAAATGCAGTTGAGAAGCAGTCAGCTGATTTCACTGTGCAACACTAGCGCGTGCATGTGATTGGTAGATTGCATTGCAGACTGCACCCATTGCAAATTTAAAAATGGCTGTTACGTCTGTGTGCCCTGTACGCCACCTAGTGGACATTTTGAAAATCATTTGGCATGTGTCCTAGTTGCATCTACCACTGAACCAGTACAGGCGCTATTGGTCTTAGCGACTGTACTTGACATCACTTATGCCTAGTTCCGTATCGCCACGCTTCAACGCTAATCACGTTGCCACTGATGACATCTTGATGACGTTTTGTGCTAGTGCGTTATGAAGGACCGCCAGTGCAATTCCTTAAGTGCAGCGCTTTATTTGGAGTCACCGCACGCCGCCGTCATGTCTTACATTATCCTCCGCCATTTTTCAAGCAGACAGCTCAACCACCAGCCAATCAGAACGCAGCGTGACGTGCAGGACGCTATGTGAGTTGACCACTGGTCAACTCAACTACCGTCACGCATAGCTGCTCTGCGGCACCCCAAGTAGCAGTGTGACGTCACCATTTTGTGTGCTGTGTCGTTTGTTAGAACGGTAATAGCGTTAGCGCGTGGGTATACGGAACCAGGCATCAGTTGGTGGTTGCTCATGTGCTACTTTTCCTTGTGGCACATGCCACTGAACTAGGCTTTAACTACCAAATACAGTGGAACCTGGATAAGAAGTTTCACATGCTAGAGGATTTCCCACATTTCATGTCCATATTTTTAGATCCCAAAATAAAAAGCATTAAGTCCATGTCATCTTTTCCTGGATTTAAAGTTTCTGTGATACAGTAGAACTTCGGTATATCGAACTCGCTTATATCGAAATCCTGCTTATTCCCGCTTATATCAAAGCTTGAGCGCCGGTCCTGCCCGATGTAAATTTTAGCTTTACATATAATCCCGGATTTGGATATATCGAACTATTTTTCACGTTCCCATGAGGTTCGATATAACGAGATTCTACTGTATAACATTTCCTGCATAAGAAAGTGAATTTTACTAGACCAAAAGTATCATTTAATGTTGAAATTTTCCTATTTCATGCATTTTTGAAGATTAAAAGTGGTTTCACTGACACTTCTGAAGGTTTCAGAATTCTCCTCAGGGAGTGAAGAAGATGAAGAAGAATGTGTAGTGCCATCTTCTTATAGTGAGGCATTAAAAACTCTTGAGATATTTAGGTCATATGTTGACAGTTTTTGTGATACTATTATATAAAAAATTAATAATATAGAAACATATTCTATTAAACTATGAAAGTCAGTAAAAGAAATATTTGTTCAATTTTTTCAGATATTCATACATGAGTGTTAAATTAGAAGAACCCACAGACCAAACCCTGACACAGATGGGATATGGGTATGATGACTATGATGATGATTACTTCAATGCAATTTAATATTCTAATGCCTGAACCCCAATTTACCATTTAAAAGACCTTCCTGTTGAAGAAGCCACTAAACATCAGGCCCATTGAAACACTTCTTATCCAGGTTCTAGTGTAAATGAAAAATGTCACTCACATGGTGCTTTACAGTCTTTCACACCCTCATGCACAGTTTCTACAAAATTTGCAGATTTGTCATCCCATCACCTGTAGCATAGTAACCTGTGGTAGGGTGGGCTCTGCAGATTCAAGGCCTCCACTCCTCCCCTCCTTCCGTCCACCCCACACACCACCATGTCCTTATGGACAACTTGCTCCCACATCTGCTTTGGTCTCCCCAAGCCCCAGGTGCTTCCAAATACCTGCATTCCTGCAACAGATCTAATGATCTCCTCCACCACTCACTGTGTCCATACCATCTCAATCAAATCACATTCTCCTACTCCTGTCATAAGCATGTAACCAAAATGAAAAGGTGTGGACCCAAACCATCACAGGGAAGCCCCAGTATTTCTCCAAGAAGTCCTTACCCTGAATTTGGAACCATCATACACATCCTGTACTATTAAAATAAACCCTTCTTCTACTCAACTTTTGCATAATACCTACCAAACTTATGTTTGTGTTGAGAAAGTGGTGACGTTTTGCAAGTACGTTCTTGTTTGATTCACTTCTTTTACACTTGTTTTCTTGTTTTTAATACAGTTGCTAGTAGTTTAGTTGTTATATTGGTCTTGTCTTCTCTCTCTTTGCATGCCCTAAAATGGCTTCCCAACATTTTCTAATTTTTCTGATGAACCTGTCCTACATGGCACAAGCTGTCCCCTCCTAATCCCAGTCCATCTACCTGTGCCCTTCCTGTGTGAATTCCTCACTGGAAATTTCCACCACCTAACATGCTCTCCTTTCAATGAATGTGCCTTGCCTGACACTTTCACAGGGATTTCTGCCATAATGTCACCTTTCTTTAAAAATTGCATAAGTTCCATTTTCCTTGGTTTATATATTACCACATTATCTCATGTATTATATGCAGTCCCCCCAAATTGGGTGAAAGTCTGGGTGTGTATTATACATAGGAGGAAAAATTTCAGCCATTTTCAGAGGAACACTGTAAAGAATACTGGATCATCCATTGAAAACAACAAAAGAGACGTTTGCTTATTAACCTCACTTAACTTCTATTAGGTGCTGTTTTGAGTTATTTTTATAAATAGCATATTTAACTCTAAATGTAATGTAACATTCGTTTTGACCATTTAAGAAATGAAAGGATAAACACTTTATTTACCATGTACCATAGATATGCATATTAATTAATACAGGCATAACCATGGATATAATAATACTAGTGTACTACTAAAAAAATTAAGAAGTACTGTAATAAAAATGAGTATGTCCAGTTATGTCCAACAACACTGATATTAAAACCCTAAAAATTCTTCAGAATCATCATCTGAAATAACTGGCAAACTTATTGTGTATTATACATGGGTATTGAGATTTTTACATTGATGTAAATCTTGAAACTTGGGGTGCATATGGGACGTTTACTTTACAGACCTTGTAAGCCTGTCAGCAACCTCTGCCCCTCTGCAGGGTAATTTTATTATTCCTACCTATTGATAAAAGTATCTGTTATAAGCAGTTATAAGCTCTTTATATCCCAGCCTATCCTTGCCTACAGGGCCATTAAGGTCCCCACCAATAACGAAGTTCTCATTCCCACTACACTGTCTTACCTGACAATCTATTGAGTGCATGAACCCATCAAAGTCCCTTGAAAAACCCACCTTAGTGGATTCATCAAGAGCAGCTTGAGGGGCATATGCAATGAGAAGGTTGAGCACCACTCCCCACTAAACTACTGCAACTAAAATAAGCATACTATTTATTCTATTAATTAGGGTGACCCCTGCTTCAGCTCACTGTTCAATACTATACCTACCCCATTTCATCCCTCTTCACTAGTATTATATACAGGGTGGTAATTAAGTCTGTCCTCCCACCAAGACTTCTAAACCATTGGAGAAATGGAAAAATTGATACAGGGAACAAATCAGATGTGGGTCTCCAATCAATGGTGACCCTGTCTGGGACCTATCTTGGGACCAATTTGTGATACAACAAAAAAGTCAATTAGAAAGTTATTGGGTCTATAAAATTATGCACAATGACAAAAAATCATGCAAATCAGACAAATGGTCATCTCACAAAATGATAAACATATCATGAAGATCAACTGAAGGTCACAGCTTTTTCACCCAATAGCTAATCAGGTAAATCTCATAAAAGTTAGGATATTCTTTTCCACCCTGCTGTTGTCCTATTCTCATGGGACATAGTGTCCTTAAATCATTATATGCCATTAAATCGTTATTGCACAGCTCCACGTTAACACTTAACTGATTTTGCAATTCCCACTTAGGATTTCCCTTGCTCTACTAAATGTTGAATTTTAGCACGTTGTTCAACATTTAGCTTCCCCCCTTTTTTGGGGGGGGGGGGGAATTTTTACAAAGTACAAAGTTAACTTCAAAATTGTAAGTCAATTACAACAAGTAGAAGAGACACACATTCACTACAAACAATTTTGAAAAGTGACATAATTTTAACCTTGTATCGTAACAGTAATATGATTCATACTATTAATGAACTTTGGACTTCCATTTCACCGGAAGATGACAATAAGCCAGTTTAAAATAATAGAAAGATTTCATTTTAATATCTTTTTGCAAATCAGCAGAAAACTATGGGTGCTAAACACTTTTGGCCAAGACTAAAGGCCCCCCATACACGTTCAGTCTTATCTCCAGTTCTAACTGCTCAATTCGAACTGTACAGTTAGATCGCTACGTGTGTGGGGAAATCTCATCGAATTTTCAATTGAAATTTTTGAACTGAAGATCTTTTGGAGTGGCAAAGAGATTTAACTGAAGATAAAACTGAACGTGTATGGCGGCCTTTATATTGTTTAGCCAAGTTGCGTTGGACACACCAGTTCCCATGAGATCACTGAATTTAAGCAGCGCAAGCCCACGTCAATACCAACATGGGTGGTTGGTAAAGAACGTTGGGTGCTGCAAATTTACCCTCTCCTTCGTTCTTTCACCCACCTTCTCATCTCCCGCGGGCAGCCTCCAAAGGGTTCATTCTGTTATGGCTGCCTGGCTTACTCCCCAACCCACGAAACTAATCCAGTTTACACTTTCAAAAAAATGAGATGTACTGAAAACTAAAGCCTAATGAAGGTGGCTACGTTATGTTGCCATGCGATTTAATACTAGTCACACTTTCTCTTGTAAAGATAATGGATTACATGTACTGTATTTTGTGCATGGATATGGGACGTACTTCATGGATGACCCATTCTGCTGTATACAGGATATTCAAAAGGCGATGCCGGAGATAAGAATTGCGGCGCTTTACCTCAAGTAAATGCATAAGGTTCTATTATTCTACGCTTATTGTGCTGTCTCTATTTTTGTTATGTGGTACTTACAATGTAAAAACAGAGAATTGTGAAATATTTTCATTAGAGCGGCATTTAATCGAATGAGTTATTGAGATGGCGTTAATTTGTAAGCAGCGAGTCAAGACCGTAGGTGCATCCAACTCCATTTATCTTGCTATTCAAGTGGAAGTTTTGCCGGTAACAATGACAGAAGAGTGATGGCCCGGAAGTTTTATTGTTATGATATTGTAGTTAGATAACCAAGAAATTAGAAAAGAAGGTGAGCAGTTTGGTTTATTTTGAAAGGATTGCTTCTGTAATACAGTGCTTGTCTTAATGCTATATTTGGTTGCGTAATTGTCAAGTTATAACGTTTGATTTTTAAGCTTATTCAATATGTATTTTAAGGTCAGCATTAATATCAGTAATGTCACTACCACCACGAAAACGACGCAACTTTTCTTTGGAAGAAAAGGTGGAAATTATAAGAGACTTGGAAAGGGGCATTTCTCAGACTCGTCTTGCATCATCCAAAGAAATTCCACGCAGTACAGTTCAAAATATTTGGTCTAACCGCCAAAAGATAATAACTGAATTTGATATCTACATCACCGAGTTAAAAAAGGCACGTTTGCCAGATTTTGATGAAGTAGATTCGGCTCTTTTAAGGTGGTATCAACAGCATCTAAAAGACGATGCTGCGCCAAAGGTGGCAATTTTGAAAGTCAGAGCAAGACAATTTGCAGAACTATACAATCGAACAGAATTTCAAGCCACTGACAAATGGTTTTCTAGATGGAAAACCAAATATGAGATTGTTATTACTGAAAACGAAGTTGACAAAGAAACGAATGAGAAAGCTACCGAAGAGCATGACACTTCAATTTCTTTGAGTTTGTTTGAGGACATGTGGCCTCATATTTTGGTAGGGTACACGGCAGACAACATCTATTGCGCCGGAAAGATTGGTTTTTTTTATCGAGTATTGCCGGATAAAATCCATACTCTCACCAGTGAGAAATGTGAGAGTGGCAACCATGCTGTTGATCGATTGACAATGCTACTGTGTTGCAACAGTGACAACACGGATAGAAGAAAACCTCTCGTTGTAGGAAAGTTTAAAAATCCAAGAGCCTTGAGGTTAGTTAAAAACAGAAGACATCTTCCAATCGATTATCAGTGGAGTTCGAAGTCTTGGATGACTTCTCAGGTACTAAATGCATATGGTGATACTTTTTGATCATATATTGAATTTGAGTGATTAATTCGTGATGTCTATGGCAGGTATTTTCGAAATGGTTGGAGTCATTCGACAGAGAAATTGCTGCTCAGAAAAGGAAAGTGCTTCTAGTTCTTAATGGGCGCCCCTGTCATTTAGAAACAACGTTGTTGGGAAATGTCCAGTTAGTGATACTTCCACAGTGTTGCATTGGCAAGTTTTGTGCTTTCAGTATGGATATCCTTAAAGAAGCAAAGAGAAAATACAGAGGCGAACTTGCAAAGAAACTGATACGAAAATTAGATTCGAATGAAGAGCCAACTGTTGATATTTTAGAAGCTGCGTTTATGATTGGTAGGGCATGGACCAAAGTTAAGTCTAAGACTATTAAAAATGCGTTTGGTAGCTCTGGTCTTTTCCCACAACCTCCTCAACCACCACAACCACAGAGGATACCGAAACCCTTATACAGAAGAGACAGCGACAATAGTGTTGATAATAACGAAGATGACGATGAAGAAACAGATGATAACGAGGACCTGGAAGAGGATATAGAAGATGAATTTGTAGAAGACGAAGGTAGTGATGGCGATGAAGAAGAAGAAGAGTTAAATGATGATATACCACTAGGAGTTCTCATGGATTGGTTGAATTGTTCTAACCAAGATATCACCATGTTGGAGTATACCTCTTTCGACGATGAGGTGCTTTACCTTCGTCTTTCGGTTTTGCCGGCTTTGAAGTAAATGAAATATAATATTTACTTTTGCTACTTTGATTCTTCTAGATTTCTACGGATGATAGCTCTATCCGTAAAGAAACGCCAGACGCTAACGAGATTCCGAGTTTCATTTGTGACGAAACCACGCAACCAGTTGTTGTAGATCATCGGATCATCTCCACTGCAGAAGCCCTGGAGTCGATGGATAATTTGAAATATTGGCTAATGGCACAAGAAGAATGTGATCCCTCCCTTCTTATTAAATTAGCTGATTGGGAAAATTTTGCAACTAAACAACTGTCAACAGAATTGAAGCAGTCCATAGTTGCAGATTTTATGGTTAATTCGTCCAAGGCTTAGATACAAGTTTTAAGCATAAGCTTGTATGAACAAAATATCAGTGGATTCCATTTGATTGCGAATAAATTTTTTTAGTTGGTTTCCTTGGCCATGTAGTAGTGTATATTCTTTGTGAATACTTCGTATAGTTTGATTGATTGTCGGAGCAGCTTTGTGTAAATAAGGGTGAATTGCCTCCACTACTTATGGATATCATGGTAGCTTGCCTATTATACAAGGCATTTCAAAATTGTGCAACATACCACAGGGTAGTTAAGAGGGTTTTGACATCAGGCTGGCTTTCAGTTAAGAAAACCACTACCCATCGTTCCCCCAGTTTGGCTTTGACAAGTCTGTCATATCAACTTTCCACAGGGTCATTCCCATCGTCTTTATATTCTTCTCCACTGTTTTCTATCTTCTTATTCCTGATATTTCATACTTTTCATTTCTGAGTAATCTGCTGGTGGGGTTTAAGTTAAATGTAGGCGTAAGCTCCTTTTCTATCCTATCACTTTCTCCATCCCTCTATGTTTCTATCCTGCCACTTCCTCTCTATCTTTCTATCCTATCTCTATCTATATTTTCTCTAATTTTTAAATGTAACTCACGGATATCTGACTGGCGTATACCGCGGATGTGGAAAATGAGCGCGTATAACGAAGAGCAATATTAATTGTGGACAGAAATATCCATGTAATTCGGAAGTCATTGCAACTATATGTGAGAAGGCAGTTGGGCAAAGGTTTTGCGGGTCATTGCACTTTAAGGAGTTGAGGGACAAACTAAATAAGATCTTTGAACATTAATAATTAAAGACAATTCCACATTGAAGTTACAGAGTAATTAGATGACAGCAAGTCTTAATGCGTTGCATTCTGATAGATGGCGTTAGTTCAATGAATGTAGTGAAATAGAATGTCATTCGCGCATTGTCCATAAGAGGGCACTTCAGACTAAAAACCCGCGTCTTGCTTCAAAAGTTCACTTTAGTGGAATTGGAGTCCAGTTGAGGTGAAGTAAGGTGAAGTTTTTTTTGTTGTGTTTGGTGTGGTGATTTTGTTATAACATCTATAGCATCATCGGCATTATTCCTCGTGATTTAATTGTAGTTGACTTGAATGTTTCAGGTAAGAATTCTGTTTTGTGAGGCAGGGATGAAATACAGGGGGATGTCTTATGAGGGGGGGGGGGCGAATTGCAGAATGCATCGTACAATTGAAATGTAGCTAAGTGATGGAGAAGTTTATTTTTGATGGATACTTTTACATTTAAATCACTGATGAATTGCTTAGTTGGTTGAATTGTATGTCTATGTTGCTAGACAGAAATTGGACGGTGTTGAAAATATCATTCCAACATATTAGGTTCTTGAATGTTATTATTGCAGGTTGAAGGGTGTTGTACCTGCCTAGCAGCCTGCCCATGTCATGATTTGAAAGTTGAATACTTTACAATCTCCTTGCCAGAAATTTGAATTGAAAATGTAGTTATGAAACTAATTCTCCGTAGGAGGAATACCCTCTTATTGGCACTCTTAGTACAATATCAGAAAAGAAATTTTAAAATTATATGAAGTTTTGAAGACTTGCTCTTTAATGACTGAAGTTTAGTTTTCAGATTATACAAATTTATAGTAAGATGCGACTTAATGCAATGCTTGTTGAAAATTTCTCCAAAATATCGTCTTGTAGAGTGTTCAGATAAAGACTTAACAGTAAGGCAAATTAAATTATTTTTTTTTTCTGTGATTCAACTTCTACGAACTGCGGAAGTATCCATTGGACGATAGGTGGCGGTCAAAGTCCGAGAAGCTTCTCATATTTAAAAAAAAAAACGAAGACACTATGTCTTAATAGCTTTCTCCTTTTTAAGAGCTACATTTGAAAGTATCGCGTATTGAAGGGTCATAGGTCATTTTAAGTATTAAGACGTGAAAGTCATTGGTGTCACTTGAATCTTTCAGGCTAAACAACATGGCCATCCGAGCGTTTCAGAAAGTTTTCAAATCCTTCTTAAGGAACTGTGGAACTGTTGTTGGACGCTACTCAAATTTTTAGATGGAAATCTGCGTTCTTGAAGGTTATGCCCATGTTTCAGATACAGGAACAGGAAGCCCTTCATCTGCTAATCAATCTTCAACTCGTTATTGTTCCTCAGTGTGAACTATAGAGAACCAGTGGTTCCCAAATAATTTCCAACTTCTTAACGTGTAGAAGTAGCTTAACTTTTTGTAAACTTTGAGAATATCAGTGTTTTTCGTCCTACAGTATATGAGGCGGAATTTGGTATGGAACAATTCGTTGCTTTGGATTTAAGAACAAAAATACTTAGATCAAAGTGCATCCCAAAGACATCGTTAAAATGAGTTTTTCCAGGCGACTTCCGTTTTTAATCACATCTGTAATCAATTTCCGGATTACGCTATTCCAACCGTTCTCTGCAGTAGTGCATGCTCTTTGACCTTTGAGTTTCTTAGCCGATCGGAATTAGTACAGTATATCGGCGTTGAGTTTAGAGTGCAGTATCGTGTCGACTTAGGCTGCGGTTACAGTGGATGCGACTTTGACGAAAATGAATTTGACGGATTCGTCAGAACAACCAAATAATGAAAAGAATAGGAGAGTGTTTACATTGCTTGCGAGTCCCTCGTCAGAATTGTACATAGTTGATTGTTCTGACGAATCCGTCAAATTCATTTTCGTCAGAAGTCGCATCCACTGTAACCGCAGCCTAAGGCTGGTCTTCACATCTATTTGGATGCGAAAAAAGGAAGTTATTGCGTATGTATGAATATGAATATATAATCCTTTGTGACGGAAACCTTGCTAGGGAGACTTTTCATGCTAGACCACTTTGCCTACATCTCCACCAGCACCCAAGCAACACCTTTGCCTTCCGCACCCATTCCAGCCGCTCCACCCCAGACCCCACCACCCTCAGAACCTCTTCCAGGGTGGGGGTGCCCCAACCCCTCCTGCAGTGATCCAGCGCTGGACAAGCCAGTATCACATGCCTAACATCCTCCACTTCGTCCCCACATAATCCACAGCCCTCATCTCCATCTGTGATCTTTGCCATCCTCTGTTTCGTCTCCAGTGACCCAGCTCTTGCCCGAAACAGAAGTGAGCTCTCCCACGTGTTGTCATAAATTACCTCCCTCTCTATGTTAGGCTTGTTCCCATACACCCTCAACGATTCCTTTGCCGTCCTTCCCTTCATCCCCTGTCGCCACTGCTCCAACCCCCACTCCTTAACTTTGTCCTGCACAAGTCTTTGAAGTGTTATTGCCCCCTCCATGCCCTCCCTGGGGTGCAGTGTTATGCCTATCTTCTTTGATATTCTGTTTACCCTCCTCTCCCAGTTAGTAGAAACCTTCATGTCGTTTACCCATGTATTTACCTGCCATACTGGATTTTCCTTTTGAAGCCCCCATATCCTGCACAGGTACACCAACTTACTAACCATTTCTCTCTGTTCAAATGTAGCTCACCCCATATCCCCCTGTATTGCTTCAACTGCTGTAAACCTATTTCCCCCTAATGCCATCCTACCTAACCTTCTTTGGGCTACTTCCATACCGTCCATTACCTTTTTACTAATGCACAGAACCTTGTTTCCATATGTTAGCCCTGGCACTGCTACCGCTTTCCATAAGCCCCTAACCATTTCATACCTGGAGAATGAATCAAATTTCTTAGAGGCTCAGTGGTCCTTTTAGAACTATTTTGGTGTTTCATGTGTAGGAAGACCTCGTCGGATGATGTGCTCTTGAATGCTTATTTGGATCATATGATTCACCTCTTGGATGCTTTCCACTAGTTATTGGTTTAATCATTTCTCAGAAAAGAACTAAACATCTGTTTTAAATATTTGCCTGTGGAAGGGCCAATAGGAAATGGTGACTGAGTCCCATTGAAGCTGTCCTTTTCAAGATACTGTATGTCTAGAAAGCTGAAGCACTGGAATTACTTTTTGTAGTGCGCCGTTCATCTATTAGAAAGTAAAAAAATCGGTAACGACTGATTTAAATTGAGGGGAAATAGGATGTAGGGGGAATTAAGGGGAGGGGAAGTGTAATTCTATCCTTTCCCTACACTCGTGACTGACGTTGTGAGCTGAGCAACAACGCCCATTCATTTGGGGGGGGGGAGTACTGGACAACTAGCGCTCCCTGAACTTCACTCGCTGACCATGGCTACAGTCGGTGTAAGACTTGATAGGTTTGTTTATAAACACTAATAAAAGTTGTGGCCCGAACGCCGTACTACAATCAAAGCGGTCATCTTTTCAGTCTCGGAAATAGGCATATTGCAATAAAGGTGATCTCCTATGGGGGTGGGGTGTATTTCAAGGTGAATTCTAACGGAATTTCATATTAACTAGCAAGGCTTGGTAGCGACAATTGTTTCTCCGTAGAAATACCAATATTGATGGATACTTGTACTGTTAATGACTTTGTACACCCTGTCTACTCTTGAGTTTTACTATTACTCCTAAGTTCCATACGACTGAAAATTTTTGGTAATCAAGGTGTTAGTAGTGTGATTGGGGAAAAAATGAGTAAGACATCCGGTTAAAGCGCATTGTAGAGCTTGATAACGGAGGGGCAAGGAGGGAAGTCTTGTAATAAGATCTTCAAAGTGCGGAGGTTCGTAACCAATAGGTCGTAATTTCATTGTCTATGGAGTGATAGGGTGAGTACTGTAGTTGCTTTTCCTTAGATAGCAAAAAAAAAAGCCACTCGTAACCCAATGGTGGGGAACCTTTTTTGAAGACTGGTCGCAATAACACGAAAAAAAATTTGTCCGCGGGTTAAGTGCCTACACCTGGAAAGTTTGCCTTGTCGTCTACCTGTTGCATAGTAAGTTCTTTTACATGCAAATACCATCGTACCATCCACAGGACCTCGGTTTGTTACTTCTCTTGCGAAGGAAGGCCCACTCTGGGTATCTCTCTCCTCTGAAAGAAACCAAGCCCACCTCGATCCAGTGTCGAACCTAGAACCACTTACGCAGTTACCGAGCATGCTATGCACTACGCCACCGAGGCGGGGTGCTTTCCCTTAGAAAGGAAGTAAATAAATGACGTATTCGTAACGATTTCTAAGCACCTGGATTAACTTTAATAGAGATTCTAAGTGTGAAATGGGAGTGTTTTTCTGTTTTCCCTACCTACTAAACCAAGTTGACAAAATGTCTGAAAAATGCTAGTCTTGCTAACCATTATTTTAGCCTTCCTTGGTTATTTGAGTATGGATGTGAAAACGCCTTTTCTGGCAAAGATTATTTCAGGGAAAGGATGACTTAAGATTCATCCCGTATTCATTGCAAAATAAACAGATGATAACTACGTATTTAAAAAGAAACTACGATCGTTTCCGCAGTACTACCACGCTAATTCTGCAGCTGCTATTTTCAGTCGTCAGTGTTGAACCACCTTTGTACAGTACCGGTATCTCGTAAAAGTCGAGAATAACTACACACACCTTCAAAACCATAAATCAATTCTTGAATGCTGATATCTGAGTTCTCGCAAATCCACGGAATTAGCCGTATTTACAGGGGAAATATGTAGTCCGGCAAAGTTGTCCGGGTCTCAAGTGTGGTTCAAAATCTGTCGTTAATTAACCACACGACCTAAAGCGATTACAACAAATATGACTAACCCTTCTTCTACCTATGGCAGCGTCGGGTGTTAATTGTCGTTCCATTGGGACATCTAAGCACTTTTCTACTATTGTTGTCCTATTGTTAGGCCAGCTATACTACATGGATCAGTGTTGGGCAGTGAAGAAGAGCCACGCAAATAGAACGTAAGTAGCCAAGATGTGATGCAGCAGTGCGTGAGGGGAGTGTCAACAACTGATAACACTGTAGAACAGCCAAAAAAATACGGAAACACCAATAGAGCTCATCATCACCTCGCCCTTCTCCCGCCTGTTCACGAAAATGACTTTCGTTTTACTGTGCGACCCTCAAATTTGTTGTAATTCCCCTTTTTAAAATTTTAGTGACAGTTGTCAATAAAGCAGTAAATGACATGCAGTATGAAAGAAATCTGACTGTACTTTAGCCTACCTATTGTCACTGGCCAGCTATTAGTCCTAGGTAGGCCTACTAGGATACAGCTAGTGACCAGTTGATAGTAGAGGTTTGTTTCCTGACAGGTTAGTGAGCAACTGGGAACATGATTGCGTTCTAACTTAATTGAATACACTGCAAGCAGCCCTTATAGGTGAAATTGGCAGTGCAGAGAATGACTCATTCCTAATTTGTAACCCACCTGAAGCATAGCATCTATTGTCATGCATTGCCTACCTGCTGTAATGGCACTTTCTTGCAGAAAGTTCGCCACACTATACTCACCGAGAGCATTCCATTGCCAAATGACCCTTGGAAAAAGACCAGAATACAAGTCTGTTTATGCCCCCATTTCTTCCTCTATACTCTGCAAGGGATAAGCTGCCAAAGACTTTCTGTGATCATGTGTGACTCAGTCTTCCAGAGAAGTGATGTAACAGAATTCTTGTTGCCCTCCTTTGAATCATTTAAATTTCCCAAGATAAACCCTGCCTAAAAGGGGTACCAAATTGGACTACAATACTCTATTGGCCATACCAGTGAAAAACTTTCCTTTGTGCTGTTCCCTAGGACGATTAACCAAACGGAGGGCATGCCCAGTATTCCCAATCAATTTGTCAGTGTGCTCCCTCCAGGTGACCATAGTATTTAGAATAATTCCAAGGAACTTCTGGATCTCAACCCTCTTAACCCATTAACACCCACTGTACTCAGTTGAGTATGCTACTTTGAGAATTTCTCCAGAGTAATGTATGATGTACCATTGTCTTTCTCTGAATTAGTTGTGAACATGACAAACTCTAATTTAAAAATATCTTTAAAGAAAAATATTGCTGCAAAAAGACAGTTTAATTGTAGTTTTTGTGATGAAAGTTTCTACAATACAAAGATTTTGGTTTGAATTATTTCGCACTTTTAGGTAAATATTTTCAGAAATGTTATTGTAGGCATAATTCATATACTATATAGAATACTATGCACTTCATGGATAATTTATATACTGGAAGTTAATTAATTCAATCAACTTTGATGGTGTACTCAGTTGAGTAGAATGGGCACATCATTAGATAAAAATCTCCCTTGGAAAACGATGTTTAGCAGGAAGGTGTCGATGTATTATTTTTCTCAGGAGATTGTCAGTAGTAAAACATGCTACAAAATATCACTTTTTCAAGAATAGGTACTTATGAAGGGCTTGAAGAGGCTATTTGCAACAATTTTGGTGGGGAGAACAAACCACTGGGTGTGACATCGTTGTCCTGCCTCCCTCTCTGAAGCAGGTGGTTCAGCAGATGAGGAAGGATGGTTTGATGACAATTTTGAATGATTTCCTTAGCCACGGGACAATCTGAGAACTCTACTAGTCTTAAACCATGATGATGATAATGGCAATGATTGAGGCACCAGTAATAAAGAACACTTGCTATGGCTAAAAGTCACCAGTGGGATGCCAAGTTCCAAAATGAAAAAAGTCAACCTTCATATTCACAAATCATCAAAATCACCATCACACCTTTATCCCACCTGTGGTCTGCAGTTTCACCTAGCATGCTTTGACTGGGGGCACTCCCAGCCAAGTGTCTTGAACCTGCAGGAATATTGGCTGGGTTGTCTGTGGGGGGATGCCAGCTTACCCCACATGTTCCAACACCACATTATCCAAAATTATAATATTGCATGGTGTCTGACCTATTGCACATTAACAATAACCAATCTAATGCACACACATGTGGAACCAACATATTCACAAATGGAATGTCAAAATTTGGTGGTGGGAATTGTTTACATATTTTTTAGACATGGCTGTAATAACTGCATGGTCCATTTTGGGTTAGCTGGGATTTTCAAGGATCATTGCTGGAAATTAGCTAAGAGAAAACCTACCATCAACATCTAAAAAGAAATGCCCATCATCTTCAACAATTGGCATTTGACCACAAGAAAATAATTGTCATAACCCAAAAAATCTAGAACAGCTGCAGTGAATTATTTGTCATTCAATAATAAGATGGCACTGTGCATCATCATCATCATCATACCCTTTTGGCAGGGTTGGGTCTGTGAGTCCACTGCACATACACTGACTGATGGCACCCCAGGCAGGCATCTGAAACCCACAGGGTTCCCTCAATAAGTTGGGATAGTGCAAAATGTGAAAAGAGACTTTGCATGGAAAGAATGTGTTTTGAAGATTTACTTACGTATATGCCCATTATACTCATCTGAGTGCACCCCCGTAGAATCTACATGAAAGTAGAACAATTTTTTTTCTTTCACTTTCCTGCTATATTATCATATTATAATTAAAATTATCATGCAAATTTGTCATTCTACTTGTTGGTTTTCCTATGGGCATTAAGCAAGCAAGATCAAATCGCCTTCAGGACCTGCTTATTATAAGAAAGCAATTTGTACAAGGTTTAATGGCAAGAGAGTCATACTCTCCACTGCCAATTTGGCCTATCAGGGCTGCTTGCAGTGTACTCAATTAGAATTAGATGCTATGCTTCAGATTCCTTGGGGTTTTAATGAGTGAATTTTTAGGAATTTGGGATATTCTCTCCGCTGCCTATTTAGCCTATCACGGCTGCAGTGTATTCAACTAGAACTAGAACTTGTGATAGGAGGATCCCAATCTAGTTGAAAGGGACGTTCTACAGGACAGTGGTTAGACCAGCTATGCCATATGGATCAGGGTGCTGGGAAGTGAAGAAGAGCTATATAAATAGAATACAAGTAGCCGAGATGTGAATGCTGTGGCACATGTGTGGCGTGTCGAGAGCTGACAGTATTGGGAATAAGCATATTAGAGGTAGCCTGGGATGGTGGACATCGCCGAAAAAAATGAGGGAGAATAGGCTGAGGTGGTATGGACACGTCATGCAAAGAGGGGAAGAGGAGATCGTTAGGTTAATTCCAGGAATGCAGGTGGTCGGTAGCACCAGGGGCAGGGGGAGACCAAAGCAGATGTGGGAACGGGGAACTGGGGGAGGGATTGGAGGGCTAGAACCTGCAGACCCGACCCTACCACAGGCGGGATAAGGGTATGATGATGATGTACTAGTGCCAAGTGTAGGTGTAAAACCTGAAGTAAAGTTTGTTGAATTGTAAGTGTTCTGTGCTAGTAAAATGTCAGTTTAGTGTTCCCCGACTTCAAAATGATTGAGAACCACTGTATTAGAGCTGGGGGTGGCTTGAGGGTGGGGGACATCGCGGAAAAATGAGGCGGAGTAGATTGAGGTGGTATGGACACGTAATGAGAAGTGGGAAGAGGAGCTTGTTAGGTCCATTACAGGAATGAAGGTGGTTGGAAACACCCAGGGCAGGGAGACCAATGCAGACGTGGGAGCAAGTTATCTGTAGCGGTATGGTAGTGTGTGGGATGGATGGTGACCTGGCGGGCGATAAGCGGAAGTGGAGGGCTAGAATCCGCAGACCCGGCCTTGCGACAGGCGGGAAAAGGGTATGATGATGTTCTCCTTAACTGTGTACTCAGACGTCGGTTTTTCTAGGCTGTGGACTTTAAAATCTCATAATAAGGTTTTTATAGTGTGGGGTCCTAGTTGTAACTTCCTGAGGCCCCGTATGATTTCCAGCTGGTCTGTGCCCCAAACATGGATAAGCCGTTGGGGTTTGTAAAATCTAAGTTTAATATCTTCCTACAGTGTCTCTGCCTATATGTTAGGGCAGTAGTTATCGTAGATGCTACTATATCTTCTACATTGCGTGTATACGAATTGTTCTGGCTGTACCAGTCCCGGTCCAGGCCCGAAAATTTCATGTTTTCAAATCTGAATTTACACGGTTGGGTTATTACTCGCCATATCTACTCAACATCATTTGTTGGAAGACTGGCACTTAAGGCTCATTCTGATCTTTCGGCCTAATAGTCACAAAGTTTTTAATGTGGCGCTGTTTTGGATATAACCAATGCAGGCATGTTGATGTGGAGTTGAGTCATTCTCGTTAAACCCTCAGTCGACCTTCTTGCCTGTAACTTCCTGCTTATTTCCAGGTCCGCTTGCCCTTTCTGAAGTTGTCTCTTGTGCCTATTATGGGCAGGAAAGTTAGTAGTGGGACTGGAATTTCTTGTTTTTGAGAAAGGCGCTGCTTGATCGCCTACGAGTCTTTTAGCATATGCTGTTATCTATTTTTGTGATTGGAACTAGTGACCCTAACATACAGGAAACTGGTTAATGTTAATAGTCCTTTGAAACGGGATGTTGTGGTGATGCAGAGTGATATCATAGCAGGTTGTAAAACCAGGCTTATCGCTATGATAATAAACATTTAAAGTATTTAAAATTTTCACTCGGATGATACCGGAACCTTTAATTGTATGTTTACCAGCTGTGGTGACCAATTGGACAAATGACTAAAAAGGCGTTAACGTGATTTATACAGCAAACTCATTGCCCATAAATATCATTGCTGCATGCGAGTTGTAAATAGACGTCCTACTGAGAATACCAGAAGCACCAGAGAAATTACTTGGGACATGAGCATCGGTCTTCGGGATGTCAGTCGGAGGTCCCCTGCAGGGGAATCTAGTCCTTTCAGGAGAGAAAGGGTGGAGTCTTCGTGATCAAAATAACGTAATACTAGAACATGAAATTCTGGTTCTTCAAAGTGGTGCAGTGTACATTTTCAATCCACCTGTGAATCTAAAATAAAGGTAAAATTAAAAGTTGTGAAAGTTACAGTATTTAGCTAAAGCTCTTCCCTTTAAGTAGGAAGAAAAAAAATCTTCAGTTAACGAGTTGTAGCATATACTGTAGCTATTCATAATTTTAAAGACGTGATAGGGAAAGCGGCTTTAAATATAATGGTCCATGTTTAGACTCTTGCACTTCAGTTACAGTATTTGACATTTCCTAAGATACTGTAGATTAATAAGGCAGCACGATAATCGCCAATTTTCAATGGGACTTTTGACCACAAGTTTAATTTTCAACGTAATGCTATTAATACTTATTAAAGCTATTAATTTTATCCACTTTTTCATCTCCCAAGATTTTAATATCGAAGTCCTAAATTTATAACATGAAATATTTATATAACGTTTTGAAGTGGAGACAGGCAAATGGAGTCCTATGCGACCTCCGGGTTCCAATAAAACTTAAAGGCAAAGTCTACAGAACTGTAGTTAGGCCAGTATGTTATATGGCTCAGTGTTGGGCCGTGAGAAAGAACCATGAAAGGAGAATGCAAGTGGCTGAGATGCGAATGCTGCACTTCGTGAGTGGGGTGTTGCGAGCTGACAGAATCCGAAACGATCATGTTAGAGGTAGTCTGGGGGTGGGAGACTTCACTGAAAAGATGAGGGAGAACAGGTTTAGGTGGTATGGGCATGTGATGAGAAGGAGGAGGAACTAATTAGGTCCATCGTGGGAACAGGTGGTGGAGAGGGACATGGTTATGTGCGGAGTGGACGAGGGCCTGGTTTGGGATAGGCGGGGGTGGAGAATTGGAACCCGCAGACCCGACCCAGTCACGGGTGTGACGATGATGATGAAGCCTCAGAAATTGGTGAATTGCGTATATTGTTGGCCGATTAGTCATTGAAATTATGGCATTAGTTCAAAGTTGTTGCAGTTTGATATTTTCGTCGAAAGTACCGTTAAGATGCACGGTAAGGATATCATGATGCAGAGCCGGCCTTGGGGAGGGCTGTACGGGCAGATGGCCGAGCCTCCCACATTTAAAACAAAATGTTTTTAATACAGTATAATATTTTTAGCAACATGCATAACAAGATTATGATACTGACAGAACGTTAACTCTTGGTACCCTATGCCACACACAGGTATAGGCAACCACCGACCCTCCTCTTGCTTAGATCCGGTCCCCTGTGCCATAGCCAATGTTCAGATTGAAGCCACTAGAGCAGTGGTGGCGAACCTGTGACCCATCGTGCAATTTTCAGTGACCCAAGCGTGAATCATATCAAGTTTGTCTCACAAACAACATTATCGTCTCGGATGTTACCCGCAGAATCAATGGGGAGTGATTGAAGCGGAGACAGGCAAGTGGAGTCCTGTGTGATAGGACGGTCCTAATCAAGTTGAAAGGGAGGTTTAACAGGGCAGTGGTTAGGCCAGCAATGTTATATGGATCAGTGTTGGACAGTGAGGAAGAGCCACGTAAACAGAATGCAAGTAGCCGAGATGCGAATGCTGCAGTATAAGAGCGGGGTGTAGAGAGCCGATGGTTAGGAATGAGTATATTAGAGGTAGCCTGGGGTGGGGGACATCGCGGAAAAATGAGGGAGAGTAGGTTGAGGTGGTACGGACACGTAATAAGAGGAATTTCACCTGCATTTCAGGAATGCAGGTGGTGGGAAGCACCCGGGGCAGGGGGGAGACCGAAGCAGACGTGGGAACAGGTTCTCCGAAAGGATATGGTAGTGTGCGGGGTGGACGGGGTTGTCTAAGGGGCTGTAGAGGGCCTATTGGGCCTCATCTCCACCTCTGATTTTTGCCATCCTCTGTTTCTCCTCCAGTGGCCCAGTTCTTGCTCGAAACAGAAGTGAGCTCTCCCCACGTATTGTTTCACATGTGTTATACTCGTATAAGTCTTTCTCTGGTTCTAACGGTTGTGCAGGCATTGTTGCGTGCAGTGCCCGATTTAGGGTATTGAGGCCCTAAGCCATTTCAGTTTTCAGGCCCTTTTCAAGCCCTTTTTTTTTAAGTTTTGAAGCCCGCTAAATGTTGAGGCTCTAGGCTTCAGCCTACTTAGCCTAGTGGTAATATCCGGCACTAGTTAAAGGAGATGGGGGGGGGGGGTAAAACGCTTGCGTCTCCATTCCTGTCCAACCAGTGACTGGTACCAGACTGATGAAAGGCCCTCAAACGATCAATTGGACGTCAGTCATGCGCAGACTGACGAAAATTATCAAAATATTTAAAAATCCGTCATTCCATTCCATCAGTCCGTCAGTCATCACATATACAACATCTTGCGTCATTCTGACCACAGTCATGGACTGAACTGAAACGCCTGACTGAGCGTGTAACATCCGCTAAAGATGTCAAGAATGCGTGTTCGTTTATATATGGCCCTGGAAGGAAGAGTGCTTAGTTTTGGGTGTGAGATTTAAAAAAAATCGACATACTGTACATTGGGCGAACTTCATAATTCGTTTGGCGAGATTAGGTAGGCGTAGTGGGTAGCACGCTCGGTAACTGCGTCAGCAGTTCTAAGTTTGATACTGGACCGAGGTGGGTTAGCTCCTTTCGGGCGAGAGGAGCCCAGAGTGCGCCTTCGGATGAGAAGTAAACCGAGGTCCTGTGTAGTGTACGATGATGGCATTTGAACATAAAAAACCCTCTATTATACAACGGGTAGATGAGGCAAAATTTCCAGGCGTTTGCAGCTTTGGTCGGCAACCGGCTGCGGAAAAACTAACGATATAGCGATGCCCAATATAGCACCCTTGTGTCCATTCGGAGGGACAAGATGGGTACCCGACCCTGCCATAGGCGGGAAAAGGTTTAGGAGTTGCTTTGCTATAGATTAGGTAGAATGAAAGAAAATTTTCAAATACTGTAGGATGCATGCAGATTTAGGACAATGTTCTCGTTATGAGACCCTCGTATTTTGGCCCTGAAGGAGGTAGGCCCTGTAGGTCTAGGCAGTCGGGCGTACATACTCAGAAAATGTTACTTCGATACTGGACCGAGGTGGGTTGGCGTCTTTCAGGTGAGAGGCTCCGAGTGCGCCGTCATTCGGATCATCATTTTGCACGTAAAAGAACACTCTACTATGTAACTGATAGAAGAGGCAAAGTTCCCAGGTGTAGGAGCTCGCCCCCCCCCCCCTGGCGTCGGTGTTTCCTAACGAACAGTAGACCGACGATAATTAAACATGGGGGGTTGCAGCTTCGGTTGGCAAACGGCTGCAGAAAAATGTCATCCGAACATCACCCAGTGTCCATTCAGAAGGACAAGATGGGTACCCGACCCTGCCATAGGTGGTAAGAGGGTTAGGAGTTGCTTGCTCGTCATTACTGACGGTTTCTCTTGAAACTTATATCCTCTGCATCCGTTATCAACATAAAATGTAACTACGTTCATTTGATCAATGCAAGAGAAATTCATTGGAATTCTGTTTCCAAAGTTGATGAGCCCTCTGGATATGGAGCCCTGTGCTTAGGCGCATCTTAGCGCAGTTTTAAATCCGTCACTGGATGCATGAAAGATCGACCGAGATAGCCACATCTAAAAGTCGCGTCAAGCACCTTGAAGGAAGGGAGCAGCGATCAAACGGACTTGGTCTCTGCTTCCAACGCGAGCGACCAATTCACGCTACCTGGTAGCCGGTTTTTTGGGTCTACGTCAATTTGGCGTACATACCGATCTCTTGGGTGCCCAAATTTGTACAAAATTGCAACGGTCATAACATATTTCAACAGTCATAACTACATTCATGGCAAGGTAATAGAACAATGAATGCCTACCATAACTGTTATAGGGCCCTAATGACCTTTGAAGTCGACGGGCCCTAAAACACAAACAAACCCAACTGTGTTATATGGGACCGTTGCAATGACTTATGACCACGCACGGATCTAGGATGGGGTTTTTGGGGTTGCAACCCCCCCCATGCACATATAAACTTATATTTGCATAATATGTGAGCTATACCTCACACATTATGCACCCCCCACGACAATCCTGGATCTGCCACTGGTTATGACAGTTGCAATTTTGAGCAAATTTGGGCACCCAAGAGATCGGTATGTACGCCAAATTGTCATGCGCCGAATGTGTATGTACGCCAAATTGCCATATGCCAAATTGTCATGCGCCAAATTGACGTGATCCCCCTGGTAGCACCTTGACGCTCCACGCAGTCACCTTGGACATCGATATTTAAAATGTTTTTCCGCTTTGAGTGGTAGCATGTGCTAACATTTAGGACATAGCCTTACGCTGTAATGGGGAACACTACCCTCTCAACTTAGTAAATTTCTGAAAATTATCATATGATATCGCGTCTTTCCATTGCGATAGGTTTGGTTATTGTAAGCAGGCGAAGTGGTCATTTTTGAATTCGCAGTGATGCATTATTTACTCAATAAGCATACTACACAATGCCCTATTCTAGTTCTTAATTGTAAATCGTTGTTTACAAGAAAAAAAGGTGGCGGATATCTAGATTGGCATTAAAGCTGCGTTAGTTAACGAAGAAGCCTGCGGAAAGTCTGGTTTGCGGATGACTTGTGTGACCACTATAAAACGCCCGCCTCGGTGGCGCAGTAGGTAGCGTGACCGATTACTGGTTCCAGGTTCGATACTGGATCAAGGTAGGCTGGTTCTCCTGTCGAGCGAGAGAGGCCCGGAGTGCGCCCCCCCCCCCCCCAGGTCCCGTGTGGTATACGATGTCATTCGCTCCTAAATGACCCCTCTTTACTGTGCAACGCGAAGATGAAGCAACATTTCCAGGTGTAGGAGCTCGCCGTCTGGCGTCGGTGGAATTCCCCGACGAACAGTAGGCCAACGATAAATCTTGGGTTGCCGCTTTGGTCGGCAGCCGGCTGCGTAAAAATATCGTCCAACAGGTCACTTGTGTCCATTCAGCTGGACAAAGATGGGTGATGGTTAACTTATTCCTTACCTTTTTGTGTGACGACTCTGAAAAATAAAGCAACTAATCTTTAGGGCGAAACACTTCTAATGTTGGACAAGACTCGGGAGGAAATAAAAATGGAACTGTTGCGTTCAGTTGCAGGAGAAATGACATAGGTGGCGTCATAGTCGAGATTTTGCAATCTGTAGACGTGGTGTTTCATAAAATGACTCTCTTACAAGGACAATCCATAAAATAACATTGTGGCTTTCTTACCATAATTGTTTCATTTCATTATAAAACTGGCGTCAATAAAATGTGCATAGTAGTTTTACAATGTCGAGCCTGTAGCAAATGATTCTAGAGCAGTACTAGTTATAGGTCGAACCTTTTTTTTTTCTCTACGCACTGTATGGCCTAATATTTCCTATTTGTTGAGGTTACTCAAGGTTGCAACCTAATGCTTTTTTGAAAAGATGGAAATCGTTCTTGTAAAATAGGCCATTTCAATGTAGGATATAACTTTGTCTTTAGAGTGTGGGATCTAGTAGCCACCAATAGGTCAACACAAGTTGAATCTCAATGGAGCTGAACTAGATTTCCAACAGCCGTGACACAACCCCCCTCCTCCATTGGTGGCCCCATCAAACATATGTCCTTCCACTCCTTTCACTTCCACTTTTCTTGGCGCAATCAGTCAATGCCAGCCGGAATACTTCCCTAGTCGATCTGTGGCACATGTCCGACAAGGAAGACCGGTCCAATAAATGTTGGCTTGCAGTTCTCAACAACAACTTCCCCTTTCGTTTGTAAAAATGTCTAGGAAACCCTTCACATAAAATACGTTTGGTGAATTGTTGTTTTAGGTTATTCTGTACCTAGAATATTTGCGGCTCATGAAGCGGTCGTTGCTAATGTCCTACGGCTGAAAACACATTACTTTTGTTGCCAAACTGATTTCCACATTACTTAAAAAAAGTATAAGGTCAGGGATGTGTAGCCACACTAACCCGAACTCGAGTACCTTTCATGTGAAAGGGCATGGGTAGAAACTGAAGCATTTGAAACAAAGTAATATGCGATATCGCCGAAGAAACGGGGAACGGTGACGTTAAGATTACTTCGGAATAATGGACTCTCGTACTCAGAGCCCTGATGCAATTGGACCACCTTTATCCTTCTACCTCAGACACAGAGGCGCCGCTGTGTAATGATGTAATCGTTGAAGGCTGTAGTCTCGTAACGCACATGATTGTGAAGGGGTAGTTTCTGAAGATCTCAAGTTACTCTCATGTTTACCGTGACTGCTTACAATATGAATGCTTACAGGTTACTGTGAAACTAGATGCAAGTGAAAATCGCTAGACGTTTAATAAAATAGGATTATATAGCCCTTTCCAACTACCCTGAGCTCGGAGTATTGGTGTATTGACGATTTTTAGCGCATTGGCAATCGCGATAATCATCCAGAGACGGTAGCATTGCGAAGTGAATCTCCTACTTGCTGAACTGCCTCGCCCACGTCAATGCGCAATAGTGTACACCACGTTTATGAACCTATTTACCTGTAGGTCTCCAACTTATTTACTAAAGTGAGGTTGAAATGGAGATGGGATTCCCAAGTCAACTCTGCATGACCGAAGTCGGAGTAAAACCAGAAAGGAGCCATTAAGCCAATTCACCCCAGTCCCACACGAGGGTTATTACTTGGTGTACTATCCGTTACTCGTTGGATGTGTTCATTATTTTTGGTGGGTGGCTTTAGGATGAGATGGAGACGTCAAATTCCCCGCCCTGAATATGTAAAACAGGTGTAATCGAACCAAATTCCTAGGTGTGGCGGAGCCGTCGCCAACTTCGGTAAATACCACTTAGAGCTAGGAGACCGACGCCATCTAATGTAACGAGGCGATTTTTGATTTTCTTTAGGAGGAATTTTGGTTATACTTGCCACTCCATATGCATATATATATATATATATACTGATACTGGTGAGTTCTGGATATCCAGCCAGAAAATATGGTAACAAGAACTAATGAGAGGACTGCTTTGGGAGAGGGTGGACGCAGTGAAGATTGTCCAAGGGAGTAGTGGACATCTGCACATCTCCAATTTTCATCCTGTAATGTCTACTCCTTTGGTAAAGTAATTGTCGCTGGAACCTCTTACGCAGATTGTCTCGAAGAAATCCTGTGGTTTCGTTTTAGTGAGAAGGGAAGCTAGTGCACCAACCGTCGAATGGACTGTCACCTGCACTCCAGTTGGGGTCAGTGGTGCTGCTTCTTGTTGGGGATAGTAGTTTATGGGACTCAAGTAAAGACGTAATTTCGTTCAGTGTGGAAGTGTGTACCCGTTCAAAACAGGAAATTGTAGTGTTCTCCTTCTATAATAGCCCATGACTGACGGGGCAACCTGTCCATTCTGTCAAAATACTCATGACCACCACCTAGTTAACATATTTTGTAGTAAACCGACTCTACTACTTTCTACCGCAGTGATTATGTAGGTTGGCAAAATATCCAACAAATGGACAAGATGACAACGGGACTAGATGGATTTGGAGAAATCTGATATAGAACGGTCAGCAGTAGGATGATATCAAGTAACCCAAATTAACACAAATTATTACGCTTTAACCACCTAGTATCAACGCAAATTAGGATTGAGAACTCGTGTTAACGACGGGGGTGTGCTCCATTTTAAGCCATCATATTGCAGAGGTGGTCCACATGTGTGTCAAAGTACCAAGAGTATAGAGGGAATACCCCGTAATTTAATTCGTGAAACTCCTGCTAGGACAAGCTGTCATGAAAGGTCTGCCCCGCTTCCCTCCACTGTACCTTCAGTTATTTCCAAGTGTAAGTACTTTCATTGATGTACAGCTCTCGCGCTTGTCGTCCCACCTGGGAACTACAGAATAACCCAGCACTAAGACGTTATTCTTCATCACTGTAGTGGAGCACCAAACGAAATAGACATCTCATGTGATTACGTTTGAAACTATTGCCTGAAGGCGTTCTTCCGCACTTGTTTAGTATGAGTGGTCGGCCTGTCAGGCCGCATTTTTGACCTCGTTGACCAAGAAATGATTTCGACCGCATTTCGCTGTTTTGTGTTTACATTTGCTTAATGAGAAGGATTGTTGGTTGACTACCAGGGCTATTCTTCCCTCCTTTGAGGACTGGAGAATGGAGCGTGAGTTTGAATATGGGCTCTAATGTCGAGAGTTGTAGATGGAAGCGATAGGGCAAAAAAAGGACATTTCGCCCTTGACAGTCATCTCTAATGACTTCTCCAGAAGCATCTTGTAGACTTTCTGTAATGTGATGGCGACTAGGCAGATGCAGTGAGGGCTGGGAGAGAGTGGTTGTTTGTTGTGATGTTTTGGCAAATTCACAGTAGGTTTTCAGCGGAAGGAGTGGGGGGGGGGGCGAATGTGAAGTTTGAAAAGTTTGCTTTTTTCTGTCTTTTTCTTTAATAAGAATGACAAAAGTAGGTGATGCCCGTATTGCAGAAGAGATTGTGAAGTAAAAAATATTTAGGACGGAGCCATACTGCTGACCACCTAACCCGCTTTTCATTCTGCAGCTGGTGGTGCCACCCCCAAGCCCTTTCAACTATGACTTTGAATTGAGTATTGGGAAATCTAAATTAGAGGAACGAATAGTTGTTAGTAGTAGTGGTGGTGAATGTTATTGTTCTTGTGGTAAGACGCAACCAGAAAGTAGAAAGGGAGGTGTATAATTTCTGAAACCCCTTATTCAGTAAAAATATTGAAGGAAGGGGGGAACTTCAACCCCTTCCTCTTCCCTCTATAATCTTTTGTCGACAAGTAGCTTGTTTTTGTTTTGGAAAGCGATGTGTGTCAAATGCCATGTAACCTTGACAGAGACAGTGATTCAGTTTTTATGAAATTTCTCTTCACCCATTGTGTAGGTGTTTGTGTGTGGACCACGGTAGTAAGGTTGCGAAACTCCAGACTATCCTGAAGTACTGGTCAAACTATGCAGCGGTTATACGGACTACTGTTGTTACAGTAGCTATGGTTTGATGTAGTTTAGGTTATTTAGGAGACTGGTAATGCATATGAATAGTCCTCTTAAGGGCCTGGTGAGAAGGGGAACGGACGTAGGAGGAGGAGGACGGAAGGAGGTAGGTGGATGTTGTAGGTTGTGATCTGGTTTTATTTTTTTACTTTCTGCCTTTAAAATGACTTCGAATCTGTCACCAAAGGAACACGTGGTGTTTCACCGAGGAATCATTGGGACGAAGGTTTTTGGAGTGAATTTTGGGCGAGGCTTTAAAAAAATTTTTTTGGTATGTTTTTTTGTTGAACGGAGGACAAAAAAAAGCAGTTTTCTATGTGGCGCCAGTTTGGCGTCAACCCAGATGAAATGGAAATCTGACTTTCTTTGCCGATCACTGACTGCTCTAGTCTCTGGGTGTTGACTTACTCTTGGATTGGTTGCCGGGTTTCTTAATGGCCACCCGTGTCCTCCTCTTTGAACACTTTTGGGCATAACGGGGCGGATGTTAACCGGCCTACTACCTCTTCCTCGAAGGAAAGTAGTGTTATATGACGTGTGTGTATGTATATATACACATGGCTGTGAAACTTGACATTATCAGAGGTTTTCTTTTTGTAGAGAAAGGAAATTTACTTGGTTTCCTTGACTTGGATTGTCTGTGATTAAGTTGTTGTTCTTGTCGACAGTCTTGTTGACCATTTCTTAAACGTTTTTCTCAGTGTAAGTTCGAAGAACTGATTTCTGGCTTGTGGATTCATTGATACTAGACTGACTTCAGAAACTTTATTTTATGAACTGAAGGCAAATGTTTTTTTTTTCTGTGTGTAATTTATTTGATAATTTCTGTTTTTAGTGATCTGAAGAATTCTAATTTGTGGAGTGCATTGGAAGACGGTCGCAGATTGAAGTTCGTCTGTGGTTTGGCGTAAAGTTGGACCATGACGTCGTTCGGTTTGATCTTGACGATCTCTTCGTTAATTACCCTTTTGCCAGGTGAGATGTCCACCTGTTGACTGGGTTGTCAGTTCTTTTGATGATTTATTTATTCTGACTCCATTTTGTTAATAGATTGCACCTTGGCTCAAGTAAGACAGCCGTATGTTGACAGCGGAGATCCTTTTGGTGGTAAGTTGGGATAACTACTAGAATCAGATGCTACTGTATCTTATCTGGGATAAACCTTAACTAGCGATTATTATTAAAGAAAAGAGGGGCTCTTTCAAAGCTGTTTGATAGCTTGTGATTTGTTTGCCCCCTTTCACAAACATTAGAAATGCTAAAAAAAAAAGTTGCTGCCCATGTAGCAAATATCTACTTTTCTTAGGGAATGTCATTTGTTTTCGTATTTTCTTGCCTGTTGTTCTGTATCTTCATTTTGTGTGGACGAAAGGTTTGTTAATTTAAAGCTGATTCCTCCAGCAGTTCGATATGTTCCCAGTCGTGTGTCGTCAACGGCTCGAAGAAATCCTCAGAATAAAACTTCAGTCTGGGATTATCCACGCGGCAGTCCTCCTAGTTACATCTACAGAACGGCTGCTCCTACGTCTCCCCCGTCAGCTCCACCTACTTTGCCTCCTTTCGTTACCACCACAACCCGTCCACCTGTCGCCCCAACTGCAGCGCGGATGTGGTACTCTCCACCGTCAATTGTGAAGAAAGGTCGTCTCACAGAACCTCGAGCTACTCGCAAACCAAGTCATTATGCCCCAGAAGTGGATGACAGCAAAGTTTCCGCATCCAGCTCCAAGAAGTGGGGTCATCAATATCCTCGTCCCAGCTCCTGGAAAACTCCTCGTCCATCGCCCGTGAAGAAAGTTTCCGAGTTTTCTCGCAATTCAGAATACAGGGGTATTGCTGAGGGATCTTATTTCGACCGATCGAACAGTAGCGCTCCGAGCAAGCGTAGGGACAATATATTTGACTGGGACAGCGACAGGGCTCACCGACATCGTCATGGTCACGGGGTCTCCTCTGTATCCAGCACACAATTACCATCGTCTTACAATGTTTGGGAAAGATATCGAAGTCCTCCTCCATCCGAATACTCGCGTCCTAAGGGACGCAACGACTATCAGGAGTTCGGGTCGCGTAGTGTCACCTATCGTCCACCTCGTACCAAGTCTGGGAAAAAGGCTGGTTCTAACAAAACGACGTCAGGTAGTCATCATCGGCAATTCGGTCTCCATAGAATGAGACCTGTCACTGTGGACGGACACAAAAAGTACAATGAGAGGGAACAACATCCTTCAGCAATGTCACGTGGCAAAGACAGCGTCGTATACCTTCCTGGTAGTTACTATCCAACATCCAAAATAAGACGTGACTGGAGTCGGTCGAGGAGATCAGCCGAAGAAACTGATATCCATCCTTTTGCGTCATTGTCTGGTAAATGAGATGTCGTAGCCCCCTCCTCCGTCTCCCCACTCGCCTTCATTCCACACTCCACCCCTCCCCATCCACATTCTTTACACTTTCCTAGTCCTTATACAGAGCCTGTTTATCTCGTCAATGGTCACCCTCTATGCCGACTTGAAAACCCTTACCTTTGTGTTGTCGTTATCGTCTTTTTTATTACTACCTGAAGATTTATTTTTATTACAGATTATTTTTATTTTGATTCTGTGCCAACATATTGTTTGTATCTTGTAGAACATTAAAAGTCTGTACTCTTGTTGTGACGTCTTCCCCCTTTTTTTTCGTTTCATCCCAAACTTAATTTATTCAGTTGCTGTTGTAAAGAATATTTGAGCAGGTGACCAGATAATCGTTGGTGACTTGCAATGTCCCTATTGCTGTTACGTTTAAGCCAGCCATACAGTAGCTAACCATACAGTAGTAACCCTTCCCCCACCTATGGTAGAGTCTGATACCAATGTTTTGTCCCATTGGGGCACATGAGCGATGTTACAGTATGAGACAATTCCTCTCCACAAACATTTTGCCGATCTACTAGTTTTATACATAGGGTTCTTTTATGTGTAAGTGGCATTGTACACACCACACGTTGCCACGGCTTTACTTCTCATCCGACGGGAGGCGCATTCGGGACCTCTCTCGCCTCGATCCAATATCGAACTTGGCATCATTGACGCAGTATTAGAGCGTGCTACATCTGCCTTACTGAGTAGGGTTCATTGTCGCCGTGACTGGCCTTTTAATCTAAACGATTTCCAAAGAATCTTGGTAATTTTTGTGTCCGTGCTTATATGGTGCCTGGGTTCCAAGAGAACTGTTGATTGACATTTTAATCACGGTGATATCGGATTTGCCCTCTTTTGGACAAAGTTCCGGCTTTGCTGTTGGATTAATGATTGTTTGGTAGTTTGCGCAACCTCTTGTCGGATAAGATGCCGTGGACTCGACGTTGTGTGTAAGCAGTTATGCGAGATTTCAGCAGCAAGGTAAAAACTGACCGTACTGCACAATTCACTGTAGGGTAACTTTCGTACGCAGAAGAGTTCGCTCCCTTACCACCCGGATGTTGGTTATATTCTTTTAAATTGGTTACACCAACGTTAAATAATGAAGTTGAAACTGATAGTAGTTTGATGTGGAACATGCTTGTTGCGTAACTGGCTTCCCCTCACGATAGTTAGAGGTTGTCAGGAATAAACACTTTCGTAATAGGAATCTGTTGTTCCAAGACTGCCTGTGTCATTGGAACAACAATTATCAACAAAAAGCCAATGAAAACGCCCCGTTGTTAATTTAGTAATATAAAGGTACTCGATCAGTTGGTTGTAGGCTTTTAGGATTGCGATTCGGTTAGGCCCAAATGGCCTTGACATATGAATCTGTAGCAGTGGCAAGCAAAGCAATCAGTAGTTCATCTTTGGCTACTTCTGAGATTTTGGCATGGTCAGGCTTTCAGAGGGCGGACACATTGTGTCGGTGTTTGTGAAGATGGTTTTTCATATCTTTAGTAATTTGTGAGTGATGGGATACGTCACTGTTCATAAATTTATAACGAGCGCATTAATATGCCCACGTCTCTAAAACTACTCAACACCGAAAGTACAAGGCCAAAGATTTCAAAGTAACTAAATTGTTTAGGCCCATTCAGACCCACATAAAATTCTTAGTGTAGTATGAAGGGCGTCTAAAGCAAAATGGCAATCCTGCTCGCATTGTTTTGAATTTCTTCCCAGCCTCTAGCAGGTGCTTCTAATGGATCGGCCGCATTCCAGATTTGGGCCAGCCAAACGTGATTCTTTGCGCCTATGCACACCTGTTGTGCTAATCTTCCCGCCTTCTAAACGTTCCTTTCGGCTCGCTATTTAGCTGCTCTTTTCCTAATTCAGTCTTAAAACTAATTGGTGAACTCCCACTCTTGACCTGTAGCATAACGGTATACCTGCTTAACTATAGATTGATACCGCAAAGAATGTGATAGGCAGCCAGCTACTAAAAACCAATCTGTTGTGACCATTGGTCGTCTATTATGAACGTGTTTCACTACAGTGGGCCAGAAAGCCACTTATCTAACTAGTTATGGAGAATGAGCCCGATTTAACGCCTTTGTGCGACCAATATGAAGATTAACTCCTCAAACCAGGAAGAGGGAATTGGGGTATAACACTGACAGTTGTGCCCAAAGAGACTTCTGCGGTGTACTGTGTAGGTTACGTTGCCAAGTTGCGTTGGACACACCAGTTCTCATGAGATCACTGAAGTTAAGCAACGCAAACCCACGTTAGTACCAACATGGGTGGTTGGTAGAGAACGTCGGGTGCTGCAAATTTCCCCCTTCTACATCCCCCACACCTGCTTCCTCCTCTCCGCGAGCAGCCTGGCTGCTTGGCCTACTCCCCAACCCATTAGTGTAATATAGACATATAACATAGGCTAACATCCTGCCAAGTTGTGGGAGGCTCACTTGCCACCCGGCATTGGCGTAGAAACCCGTTGCATCGGTAGTATTCCGAGGTTAATTAAATCAGCCCTAATCCAACAATAACTAAATAGCTATTGTTTGGACAGTTGTGACACCCATAGTATCTTTCTTGATCAAGAAAGTGAAGTTAAATTTTTTTCATCTACTGTGATTGTGGTGGGTTTTAATGCGGGCGTGTTCTGGTTTTGTTGGTAGGCATTTCTTGCTAAGTCATCACGATCTCTAGGCCAAGGGAGTTTTTAATTTTATTTCTTTGGTTTCATTCTTGCATTGATTGTTGTGAACTTAGTAGTAACCCTTGTGGAATATCTATTTGTTCTATAATGTTGAACTTTTTCAGGGTCATCGACCTGTGATCAGGGTAGCTGTTATCCTGCCACGGGGAATCTTTTAGTGGGCAGAGAGGCACGACTATCCTCTACTTCTACCTGTGGCCTTCATAGGAGTGAACGTTTTTGTATTGTTAGTCACTTGCAAGACAAAAAGAAGTGCTTCATCTGTAACTCGACTCCTAGAGCACGGAGCAAGAATAGTCATCGGATAGAAAATATCGTATCGAAGCCTGGACGAAGGTGTTTGGTTTACACATTTCCTATTATAATAGTTTTGCTGCATGTACTTTTATCATAACAGAAGGCGCCTGATTTTCTTTTCTTTTCAGGAAAGATTTCTGGTGGCAAAGTGAAAATGGTGTTGAGAACGTGAGCATTCGTTTAGATCTGGAAGCAGAATTTCATTTCACCCACTTAATAATAACTTTCAAGACATTCCGACCAGCGGCCATGCTCATTGAGCGCTCTCACGATTTTGGAAGAACGTGGAAGGTGATTAGAAGTTAAATTGTGATAGTTTTAAGTGTCCTGGTATTGCTTGGCCCTCTTTTATATTGTCTGAATGGGGTGGTGGTAAGATGATTGGGTGCTGACAAGTGCCGACCAGCGTATAGTGTGTTTGAATGTTAGCAAATGAGACAAGCACACATTCAAAGCAAATTCTTGCTTTTTGGTGCTTGTAACCCGCTCTGGTCAGTTTAAAGGAATGAGTTTTTAGTTCTTGCTCGCTGGTTGTTGGTTCAGGTTGCGGTTGAGTATAGTTCAAAGCGAAATGCTAATGGACAGTGAGTCCCAAAAGCGACAAGTATCAAAGCGAATAAAATCCTAACCCTTTTCTCGCAGGGTACATTACGTACATTACATACACGGGTTACATTACGTGCAAATGCCATCGCGCACCACACGGATCCAAAGGAAGGTGCACTCGGGGCTACTCTCTTGTCCTACAGAAGCCAACCCACGTAGAATCACTGACGTAGTAAGAAGATGACTGCTAAGCATGAAATCTTCAGGGGCCCTAATAACCATTGAAGTTGATGGGCCCTAAAACACAAACAAACCAACATGAAATCTTCAGACGACCTCGACATCTCTCATACTTGTACCCAATGACCTTAGATGTTTTCTTGGCTATTGATGCTGATGGCCGGTGTCGCGTATGAAGTTACGATGATTCTAAACTACACAAACTTCCTTTCCTTGATATCAGCTTCCTTTTCTGGTCTGGTTGAGTATTTAAAACATAAATGATAGTTTCATAGCCAGGGTAAGGACTACTTGGGGAAATACTGGAGGCTTCTGGTGAAGGTTGGGGTACACCAAGGTTGATGGAGTGGTTGGTACACCAAGGAGAATGAGCCTCTTGGTGCCTGGTATTCGCAGGCGATGTAGGTAAACGGTGACTTGAAAACACGAGTAAAGGGTCTAAACGATGTTGGAGCAGCGGTAGAAAAGGGGGGCCTAAAGATGAACATGAAGACAGAGTACATTGTTTCAATTGGGAAGGACAGAAAAATAATGGTGGCGTACGTACCCTGGGGGCGATCTGGGGCCAAATGTGCAAGAGGTAAAGTACTTAGGATAAGTGTTGCAGAACAGTGAAGAGATAGACTAGAATGTGACCCAAAGAATCAATTTGGGATTGTTGGAGACGGGCATATGGAGTCCCTGTATGATGGGGTGCGGTCCCAATAGTTGAGAGGGAAGTTTTACAGGTCAGCTACGCTATATGGATGGATCAGTGTTGGGCAGGGAGAAAGAGCCATGTAAATAGAATGCAAGTAGCTGAGATGGGGTGTTGAGAGCTGATAATTAGGAATGAGTGTATAATACCGCATTTACACATTCGCGAATACGACGAGGCGAGTGGCGAGGCGAGCATGTTCGACGAATGTGTGAACACTACATTCGTCATTCACCTCGTGGTTCGCCTCGCCATTCGTGGCGCTCGTGTTGAAAGCGGTGTTTTTCGCACGAGTCAAAGGGCGCGAGTGACCTGAGGCGATTTGAGAATCACCAGCCGTCGAGACAATACGAATCAAAGGGCGCTAGCGACGAGGTGATTGGAGAATGACCGTCTGACGAGACATTCGGCGAATGTGTGAACAGTCGTTCTTCATCAAAAGTATGAATGCGAACATTTCGACGAAAGTCTCGCCTCGTCATTCGACTCGTCGTATTCGCGAATGTGTAAATGCGGTATTAGGATATGGTAGTTTGTGGGGTGGGCGGGGACTTAGTGGAAGATAAGCGGGAGTGGAAGGCTAGAACCCGCAGGGAGGGATACGTTTATGATGATGATTAAATTTTAGCATGACTGATAGCCTCTCCCAGTGCCGCTTACCTAACTGACAGGCTGTAATTTAAATAAGGGCATGTATAATATCGCATTTACACATTCGCGAATACGACGAGGCGAGTGGCGAGGCGAGCATGTTCGACGAATGTGTGAACACTACATTCGTCATTCACCTCGTGGTTCGCCTCGCCATTCGTGGCGCTCGGGTTGGAAGCGGTTTTTTTGACACGAGTCAAAGGCCGCGAGTGACCTGAAGCGATTTGAGAATGACTAGCTGTCGAGACAATACGAGTCAAAGGGCGCTAGCGACGAGGTGATTGGAGAATGACCATCTGACGAAATATTCGGCGAATGTGTGAACAGTCATTCCTCATCCAAAGAATGAATGCGAACATTTCGACGAAAGTCTTGCCTCGTCATTCGACTCGTCTTATTCGCGAATGTGTAAATGCAGTATAAAGCGTGCGATTCCAACTTTCCTGGTACCAATTCGCAAGTGTGCTCGGGGGTTCATACAGTAATTAAAATGCGACTTTCAAAATATTTTCGTTCAACAGGTGTACAGATACTTTGCTTATGACTGTGCGGAAGCGTTTCCAGGTGTGCCGGGATACGTCCGTTCCATCAGTGATGTTGTATGCGAATCGAGATATTCCTCGGTGGCTCCATCCACCGAAGGAGAAGTGATCTTTCGTGTCTTGAGCCCCAACATACGCATTAATGATCCTTACACGGAAGAAGTACAAAACCTTCTAAAATTGACGAACTTGAGAATTAATTTCACAAAGTTACACACATTGGGTGATGATCTTGTGGACAATCGGGAGGAAATTAAAGAAAAGTACTACTACTCTATCTATGACATGGTAGTGCGTGGATCTTGCTCATGTTACGGTCACGCAAATCGATGCGCAGAAATGCCAGGTGCGCCGCCCAGACCCGATATGGTGCATGGTAGGTGCGAGTGCACGCACAATACTAAAGGTCTCAACTGCGAGGAATGCGAGGATTTCTACAATGACTTACCATGGAGACCAGCACTGCCACAAAGTCCCAACGCCTGCCAGAGTGAGTGGTTTACACGTTTTGGTGATGGATTTAATCTAATTTTTTTGATTCTATTGATGTCTAACAATTAGAATGCGAGTGTCATGGTCACACTAGGCAATGTCATTTTGATCCTGCTGTATATGAGGCTTCGGGACGTGTAAGCGGAGGTGTATGTGATAACTGTCAGCATAACACCATTGGCACTAACTGTCAGTTGTGCAGGGAGTATTTTTATCAAGATCCAGGTCGAAGACTGGATGATCCAGACATTTGCCAGCGTAAGTAACATAAGTGTTGCATATTAGACCTTGCCACGTATTGATATCCTAACTTCTTTATATTACGTTGAGCAGAATGCGACTGTGATCCTCAAGGCTCAATGGATAACGGTGTTTGTGACCCAGTTACGGATGCAAAAAATAATCTTGTAGCTGGGCGATGCCATTGCAAAGCAAATGTTGACGGACGTCGTTGTGATAGATGCAAGAATGGCTTCTGGAATTTCCAGGGAGAAAATCCAGATGGATGCCAGTGTAGGTGTGCTCCTAAGATTATTGGTATTAAGTATTTGTAAAGAATGATCTCTTGTTTGGTTAAATTTTTTGGTTGTAGCCTGTACATGTGATCCCAAGGGAACTGTAGAAAGCCAAGGTTGCAGTCAGTACACTGGAGAGTGCACATGCAAGCGTAACGTCATTGGAAGAGATTGTAACCAGTGTATGGTTGGTAGTCTATGCAAAATCCGTAGGTATTCGTGTCAGTATGATTTTGCTTAACATTTATTGACCTCTACAGGCAGAGTTTTGGGGTCTCGGTGATGACAGAGATGGTTGTAAACCATGCGACTGTGATCCAGGTGGAGCAAAGGACAACGACTGTGATGTAATCAACGGGCAGTGCAAATGCCGGCCACGTGTAGCTGGAAGGCGATGCGATCACCCTGAGCAAGGGTATTTCGCTATTTTACCGGACTTCTGGACATACGAGGCAGAACTTGCTCGTGGCAGTCCAGTAAGAAGTCATTTTTGTTCGAAACTGTTATGAACTTTACTTCGATAAGATATAAATTGGTACCCGTTATTTTTCAGACGTGCCAGGTGGTGATTAGAGAGCCGTATGGTGATAGGGAGAATACGTGGACAGGCCCAGGCTTTATGAAAGTTTATGAAGATGGATTTTTGGAATTCAATATTGATGACATTCGTACTGGGATGGAGTATGATTTGGTTATTCGGTATGAGCCACAGGCAAGTGAGAGAGGTTTTTTATGATTTAAGGTTGCATCATACCACGACAAAAAGATAATATTACATTATTTTAAATGTAGCTCCCAGGTCAGTGGGATGACGTACGGGTTATAGTGGAACGCCCTGGTCCTGTGGATCCTTCAGGACCTTGTGCAAACCATAGACCCAGCGATGACAAACTATGGACAAAGTTGCCGTCAGGTATTTTGGTTAAAATATATTTTCAGAAGCATATTCGTGTGATTGTCGCTACTAATTCATATCGAAAACATTAGGAAGTCGACATGTCGTTGTGCAACCATCAATTTGTTTGGAGCCCAATGTTAGATACATGATCCGTCTTGAATTCCGGAGATATGGCCAGCAAGTAGCAACGCCTTCAGCGACGTTGCTTGTTGATTCTGTGAGTGCCAGCATGTCAATTGATTGGTGATTTTGTCTATTAAAATCTCATGAATAGTTCTTCTAGATTGCACTCTTGCCTAGGGTGGAGAGTATACCTTTCTTCCAAGGTCCAACCGGATCTGTCGACCAATACCGCCTCCAAGAATTTGAACGCTTCCGTTGCATTCAAGCATACCTTTCTATACCAAGGCCGCCCGTGCATGAGAGGTGCAAACAGTATATTGTCAGTGTGGGACTGTTTACTAATGGCGAAGGAGTTGGTGGGATAATTTTGTTCAAAAGCATACTAGTTTACTTCTACAATTGGTGTTCTAAGCATCTTTATGTCCGTTTTCTTTCAGAGTGCGGCTGTGATGTTACTGGATCAGTAAGTTCTATTTGCGATCCTGTTGGTGGACAGTGTCAATGCAAAAATAACGTTTTCGGTCGTAAATGTGATAGTTGTGCTCCTGGAACTTACGGGTTTTCTCCTTCAGGGTGCTCTCGTAAGTTTAGACATATTTAATACATATTCTAATTGTCAGTCATAATAATTGATGTTGTTCATCAGGTTGTGACTGCAACAGTTTCGGAGCTCTAGATAATTTCTGTAACGCAACAACGGGAAAGTGCAATTGCAGACCAAACACTTACGGACGTCAGTGTGATGAATGTCGACCGGGTTATTGGAATTATCCCAACTGTCGCCCATGCGAGTGCAATGGCCATGCCGATCAGTGCGAATCGAAGACTGGACATTGTATTGGATGTCGGGATCGTACAAGCGGTTCAAAATGCGAAGTTTGCGAACGCGGTTTCTATGGAGATCCTCGTAGTGGTGTTAACATTGCTTGTCGACCATGTCCATGTCCTGGTATCCCTGGTGAAGGACATAATTTTGGAGAAACTTGTTCTTTGGACCCCAGAACTCAAAATGTGATTTGCAACTGCCATGAAGGACATGCTGGTTGGTTTCTTTCTCTGAAGTACGCATTTGCATTGAATTGACTTTTAAAATTAGATCTTATGTAGGTGAGAGATGTGATCGGTGCGACAACAACTATTATGGAAATCCAGAAGTTCCAGGTGGACGGTGTCAGCCCTGTCAGTGCAATAATAATATTGATATAACACGTCCTGGAAACTGCGATGCCAAAACTGGGGAATGTAAACAATGTCTCTTTAACACGGAGGGGTTCTACTGTGAAAGATGCAAGCCTGGTCATTGGGGTGATGCTATCAATCAAAACTGTATTGGTAAGTTCAACCAATTGAATAATATTTTTTATATTACGAGTGGCGATTATCTTAGATTTAATACGGCCACGATATTTCATGAAAATGGTTTTCTTTTTAGAATGCACCTGTGACATTCTTGGTACTGATATTACAATAAATGCTGGTTACTGTGATCAGCAAACTGGCCAATGTCCGTGTCTTCCAAATGTCGTGGGGATGAACTGTGACCGCTGTCTGCCAAATCATTGGAAGTTAGCCAGTGGAGAAGGGTGTGAACCTTGTGCCTGCGATCCCCAAGGATCTTTTGCGCAACAGTGTAATGAGGTTAGAAGTAACTTTGGTACCGCCTTAAACTCCAGATTAGTTTTAACTCGTATGCTTTTTTTCGTTCAGTTTGATGGCCAATGCAACTGTAAGTCCGGATTTGGTGGACGAAGGTGTGATGAATGTCAGGCTACGTATTGGGGTGATCCAAAAGTTCACTGTCAACGTGAGTGTTTTGTCAAAAAAAGATTTAAATTGTTATAAAATTTCATAGCAGTGTGTACGTTTTAAACTAGCTTGTGAGTGCAATGTTGCTGGCTCTGAAACATTACAATGTCATAGTTCCAATGGAACTTGTATTTGTCGACTTGGTATTGGCGGAAGCAAATGTGATGTTTGTGCAAGAGGTTTTATTGGTAAAGCCCCTTACTGCACCCCATGTGGAGAGTGTTTCGATAATTGGGACTTTACTATTGGAAACCTAAAAGGTGTGTGTAGCAAATAATTTTTTACGTGTAAATGGAACTACTTTGATAACTTCTAAAGTGTTTTTTTTTTTTTAGACGAGACGCTTAGATTAGTTGAGAAAGCGAAGACAATTAAAAATACTGGTGTGTCTGGCGTTTACACCGAACAGTTTGAGGATATGGAAAGAAAACTAGATGAAGTAAGACGTATTCTTAACCAGGCCAATGTTACCAATGCCGACATTGAGGCGCTTCAAAGCTTGGTGGATGAGCTGAGAACAAACCTTACGCGAAGTGAAGATATCATCAAAAAACTAGACAGTGAAATTGATAATACGACCCAACGTATCTATGATGCAAACCAACAGCTTGGTAGGTTGCAAACTAGTGCTGAAGAGTTACTAGGTGATGCTAAGGAATTGGAGAAAAATGCCACGGCGTTGCAAGAAGAAAACGTTGAAGGTAATATAGCATTTTGTATTCGTGCAGCCAGCGATCATTGATTGATGCAATTGAAATTAAAAACGTGAATTACAGGAGCACTGAACATCACACGGGACGCCCATAAACGATCCAGAGATGCTCAGTATAAAGTTGACAGAGCTGAGAATACATTGAGAGAATCTGAGAGGGGAAGGAGACGTACCGAAAGCCTCATGGAACAAGCAGCGTTAGCTTTCAATCGTACTTTCACAGATAATGAACAAGCTCTTGACGAAGTGGCTGCGAAGATAGCTGAATTAGAAGCTGAGATACCAGATATCAATCTAAATGTAGGTACTCTCATGCAATCGGTTCTGTCGATAATGTCACTGCTTGCTGACTAACTCTTTACCATTTTCTTTCTCCACTTGAAGGTTTGTGATGGTAGAGGTGATCCTTGTCATCAGCTTTGTGGCGGAGCTGGTTGTGGCAAATGTGGTGGATTAAGTTGTGAATTTGGAGCAGTAACGAAAGCTGGCCTTGGGCTAGAGCTTGCTAAACAGTCGGACAAAATTTTGAGAGAGAAGGATGCCATGGCTAGAGACTTGTTAGATAACATAACTAAAGCTAGAAGGCATGCCGATACTGCCAGAGAAGAAGCACAAATCGCTTACAATGGTGCCATTGATGCACGAAACCGTTCTAGAGATATGAAAATTAACGTATCCGATCTTACCGATAGAATAACTAACTTCTTGGAAGATGACAGTGCTAAGCCTCAAGGCATCCGAGACAGGGCTGAGCAAGTAAGTTTCATTGTCTTAAAAACGGTTAAAAAAATAGGTGTGTTTAGACTTTCTTACTTCTTTGACCAGACTTTGGCAAAAGACATAAAATTAACACCTGAAGAAATTAAAGCTTTGGCTAAACAGATCAATGATACTATTGCCAGTCTAACAAATATTGACGCAATACTAGCAGCCACAAAGGAGAAGTTAGAAAATGCAGAGAAACTTAAAGCAGAAGCTGACGAAGCAAAGTAAGTTCTAAAATGATAGCATAATTGTCGAAGATGATTAACGATTGTGTTATAATGCCATAATATTGTACAGGAAGGAAGCCGAGGATGTTTTCCAAACTGCCAAGAAAGTAGTTGGTGCTTTGGAAGACGCTAAGAGAGCACAAGAAAAGGCCAGAGAGGCTATTGACAAAGCAAATAGAGATATTGATGTTGCAGAAAAAGACTTGACTCAGGTGTGAAACAGAATAGAAGACTGGAATAAAATAGCGTTATTTACCAATGCATGCTTTGTGCTTTCAGATTACAAGTGAGACTGCAGGCGCGCAAGATGTTGCTAATAAGTCTGCCGATGATATCCAAAAGTTGAAGAATGATCTTGATAACCTTAAAAAGAACTTTTCCGAAAACGGATTAGCTGTGGACAGAGCTATGAAAGAAGCAAGAGAGGCGAGCGGGATGGCAGATAGAGCAACAAGGGTACTTTATTCTGTTCGCAATTATTTGAATTTATCAATAATGGAATCATTAGTATACTGCTTATTGTAGCTCGCAGATGACTTGGAGAAAAAGTATGATAAAGTGTCCAAAGACTTAAATGAAAAGGCAAGAGAAAGTAGAGCTGCTAAAAGCTTAGCAGAGGCTCTTCGACACAGAGCGGAACAACTTTCTAGCAATGCTGAAAGTAAATTAAACGATCTTAATGGTGATTCTTTTTTTCTTTCAATCTTGGTACCATTTAAAGCACTGTTTTAAAGATTTAGTCAGGTACATATACCATTTCTCCTATTCATTTTTTTTGTTTATTTTTTCAGATATTGGAAGCGACTTCATGGAATGGGAACAAAATCTACTTGACTTGGAAGAACAGCTTCGAGCGATACAAAAACAAGTTATGGATGACTACGCCGTGATTGATAGTGAAACTTACCGTTTAGCGAACTGCCAACCATAATGGAATGTGTGGAATTCGAATATGTTGACAACTCCACTGCCATATCAAGTAAAATCTACAACTATCTCTCCCAAAGAATGAAATTAGCATTTACAAACTACGTCGTTTGTCTGGACTTTACACGTAGTCGTTAAGTTACTATTAACCATTTTTTGATACTCCTATTGGTTTGTTAAACTTGGGAAACTTATCTTCCAGTTTTGATGCCAAGCGCTTGTGGTTATTATTAAATCTCGAGATTTCTACGTTGAAATCTTGAACAAGACCAAAGTGAAATGCACTGTTCAGGAATACAACTGCCAAAAAGCAGTGCTACTTATGTTAATGTCATTGTCCATTAATCTTTTTTTTTGTTACTTTGTAATTTTGTAGTATCGTCGTGATTACTCATTGATTTGCCAATCAATTCAATTTACGGCACCAAAACGAGTTTTTACTGAAAACTGCATTCACTATTCTCGACGTTGTTTGTGTAAAGTTGTCAGTTGTAAATGAAAATGTACTGGTAAATTGTTCGGTCACTTATTTCTCCTCAATCTAGAAATCTTGTAAGTTTAGTCAAAATTGAAACATTTTGAAAGCAGTTTGAAGCACTTTAAATATGCCACGCTATAATTAAATATCACTCTGATAAGGGCAATTCAAAATTGCCGCCTTCTGAAATTGGGGAAAGAAATTTACCTCAGTGTAGTACCATATCATATGACATGGAACAGCGGCTATTTTATTAATTTCAAGGAGGTATTAAATACTAAAATGGAATGTGATTTTTCAAATTTGAGACTGAAATACCAAAGGAAAGTGGTGATATTGCTTGGAGGAGTGAGGTGATAAACGTGACACATAGGATCAATGCGGGGTGGTTAAAAGTTATTAATTAAAGGTACTGTATGATCGAATTTCATAATCGATGCTTTATGCAGTATTGGGCAGTGAGAAAGAGCCACGATATATGACTGGGGTGACTAGAGCAGGTAGGAATGAATGTATCAGAAGTAGCGTGAGTGGGAGATATCTCTGGTAAAATGAAAACTGATTACGGTGTTGGGGAGCATGTAATGGGAAGAGGAGCTGGTTAGGGCCATTAAAGGGATGTATGTAGGTAGTTGGAGGTATCCGGGGTAGGAGAAGACCAAAGAAGACATGGGAGCAAGTCAAACATAACGACATGGCGCTGTGCGGGGTTGGACGGGAACTTATGCGGGGATAGGCGGGAGTGGAGAATTAGAACCCGCCGGCGGAGTGAGGATGATGATGAAAGTTGCGATTGTGTTTCTAGTAGATATTATTATTGTTATTGTTAATTAGCGTGCACTGCACATATTACAAAACAAAGGAGAAACAAGTAATACTACTACAAATAATTGACCCAAGGTCAGGAAATACAACAAACGTGCGTGCTTGAAGTGGGAACAATTCTAAATTTACTTAAAATTAGCACGAGTGAAAACAAAGGACCTAACGGCGAAAGGGAGAGCATTCCATTGCCTGAAACAACAATCAGGAAAATGATGGCGACGGAGATCACAGCAAGGAAGAGAAGAAAGAAACATGACAAGAATGAGAGGGAAAACGATGGGCGGCAGTGTAACAACAAAGTGTGCAAACATTGTGTCTAGAAATTAGCAATCAGAACCCTTTGCACGTTTTTTTATTTTCGTCAAAGACCCTTCTCTACTATGCAACGGGTAGGTGATGCAGACGTTCTAAAGCAGTGGGAAGATAAACTCTGATGTGACCCATAGAATCAAAGGAGGATGGTCGAAGTGGAGACAGGCAAGTGGAGTCCTGTGTGATAGGAGGGTCCCAATGAAGCTGAAAGGGAAGTTTTATAGCGCATTGGTTAGGCCAGCTATGCTATATGGATCAGAGTGCTGGGCAGTGAGGAAGAGCCACGCCAATAGAATGCAAGTAGCTGAGATGCGAATGCTTCGGCACATGACGTGTCGAGAGCTGATGTGTCGAGCGCCAAAAAAATGAGGGGAAAATAGGTTGAGTGAGTATGGACACGAAATGAAAAGAGAGGAAGAGCTTGTTAGGTAGCATACATGAAAGCAAGTTGTCCGTAAGGTTATGGCAGCCTGTGGGGTGGACGGGGACCTGGTGGGAGATAGACGGGAGTAGAGGGTTAGAACCCGCCGACCCGACCCTGCCGCAGGCGAGATAAGGCCTGCTGATAATAATTTTAGTTAGCATTAGGATTGTTTCTACAATAGAAAACACGAATGAATTTAGCTCTCAATGAGAGGCGGTTGCATAATTGATATAGTAGTTATGAGGATGTCCCACTTGGAGAATGACAGTCATTCGGTAGTGTAAGGTAACACTAGAACGACAACATGGGGTCACCGGTGACACCAAGCATCTTAATTAAAATCATCATATATTTTTTATTATTTAATTGACTGACATGTTCCTTCTAATGCCTTTCAATCCCCTCCTTTTGCATGTAATGTTGGCCCAGTTCGAACATTCCGAATCAGCACCAGCAGCAGTGCAACAGTGCGTTTGGGTCCCTCACGACCCCATGTTTCAATACATTTTTAACAGTAATTCTTATAATTTTATAAAAGGAAGTTTTGACCATCTATCATACTTTGGCATTTTCGATATCAACTGACCTTTATATTTAACTTTGTATCTTATAAAGAGCTTACATATGGCTTAAGGCTATTCGGAATTGTGATATTTATATCAAATAACTGCATTTAAAAATTTGGCAAAAATAAGATGGGGACATACAGTATACGACCCCACGTTGTGATACTTGTCATGGAAATGTCATGTTGTCATTGTGGTGTTATTAATACAGTAGTTTGGACCAAATTTTCCTGTTTAAGGGTAATTTTTTCCCCCACATGTTATTGTTGTGCTCCTTGAACTTTATTTACAGTAAATAGTCTCGTCTGTGTTTTTCGTGACTTTGGAACATCTCTTGAAGTTAAGGAGCGTGGTGGGCTAGTAATTCAATAATGTTAACGATGTGATAGAAGAATGATTATCGCTTTTGCATCAATATATTCTCTTACAATTTTTTTTTTTGGTATAAAGAGGTAAAGTGCAGTTGTTACGACATCAGTGACAAATGCAAGACTACTATATACGTATTAAGAACGAAATCGGAGATGGTTTTGTTTTCGGTTTTGATTGGCAAGTCAGTGCAGATAGGATAAAGGAATGCAGATTGTGTAGTCTGTGCTTTGCGAAAAATTTCTACACTACTAGAGGTATTAATTGACCAGTGTGAGTTGTGTGCCAATCACTTTTCCAAAATGATACCTTGAATCTTTTTATGCGAGTTTTATAACGTGGTATTCAGACTTAACCGATATTCCGAAGAAAATAGAGGTAAGTACCAAAATGCACAACACGTTTTTCCTGTCGTTAGCCCCAGCATTTATAAAGTTGTGTTTAAGCTGATCATCACATTCTTATCCCGTCTATGGCAGGGTCCGGTCCACGAGTTCTGGCCCTCCAATCTTTGTGACTGGTGAGACTGGTGAGCTAGTGAGATTTTTCATGCTAGACCAGTGGGATGCTGGTATTGTCTGTTGCCTGTTTGCAAGCCATATTTGGCGCCCGTATCCCAGTCCTCTCACCATACACAACATCGCTATACAGTGTAAAACAACACTAACACTAGGAGAGGAGTAATTTATGCAATTTGGAAAGAAATCATTGTCAATTGTACCTTTTATAGCTGTTTAGAGCAAATGCATATATTTTTCTTCTCCTCTGACATATTTTGTGCCTGTGTACGTTGCCCGCATTGCACACTGTGCTAGATCCATATGCCTAGATCTCCACCAGCACCCTAGCAACACCTTTGCCTTTCTCACCCATTCTAACCTCTCCACCCCAAATCCCTCCTGCAGTGGACATGCCAGTATCACATGCATGACATCCCCCACTTGATTCCCACACAATCCACAGGCATCCTCTCCACCTGTGATCTTTGCCATCCTCTGTTTCGTCTCCAGCGACCCAGCTCTTGCCCGAAACGGAAGTGAGCTCTCCCACGTATTGTCATAAGTTACCTCCCTCTCTATCTTATGCTTTTCCGCCCTTCCCTCCATGCTCTATCGCCACTGCGCTAACCCCTATACCTTAACTGTGTTAGTCCTTTGCTAATCTTTGCATTGCTGTTGCCCCCTCCTCACCCTCCCCATGGAGCAATGTTATGCCTATCTTCTTCATTATCCTGTTTACTTTCCTCTTCCAGTTGGTAGACACCCCCATGTTGTTTACTCATGCATTAAGCTGCCATACTGGATTTTTCTTCTGTAGTCCCCATATCCTGTATAGGTATGCCAGCTTACTAATCCTTTTTCTGTTCAAATGCAGACCACCCCATGTCCCCCTGTATTGCTTCAACTGCTGTAAACCTATTTCCGTCTAAAGCCATCCTTTCTAACCGTCTTTGAACTACCTCAGCACAGTATATAAAAAATCCACTTCTATCCAATCAGGTCTCCGTCCACCTCACACAGTGCTCATGTTCAGATGAACAAATTGTTTCCTTGATTTGCATCTCTGTGATGGGATATCCAGATTTTCAGCACATCACATGTTTCTACCACCTAATATGGGGACGTCCATAAAGGAGGCCGCGCTTTATGGGGGAGGAGGGTAATGCAATGTTCGTCAATAAGTGACATAGGGGGAGGTCACGACTGTTGACGTCACATCTCTGTCATTATAGATTTTAACCTTCTGTGCAGTGTTTTGTAAAATATTGGGTTGAAAAATATTCCCTTTTGTTTCAGGTTGACATCTTTGATAATGCCATTCAGAAAATAAAACTGTTTACGGTACTCATATTAATATAAAGTGTTTGAGGAAGGAGGGGGTGATACAAAATGTGACGTCCTACTTTGGATGGGGATCACCTAAGTGGGGCAAAATGTGACGTAGGGGGAGGGGTGAGTAAAATTTTGGCAAAAATACCATGACATCCTTTATGGATACCCCCTATCCCTGGGGATTGATTTGATTCTAGAATCACAACCCGGAGTAAAGTACTCCAGCTCGTAAGCTTAATTTTACTTTAATTAAAATTTCACTACTAGTCTGCAAGGTCCATCTCCATGATGTTATTCAATTTGTTGCCAGTAATTTGCATATTGGATTTGTTTTTGGGTTGGGGGTGTAAGCCAGGCAGCCATAACAGGTCATCCCCTTAGGAGGCTGCCCGCGGGAGATGAGGAGGTAGATGAAAGGACAAGGAAGAGTGTTAATTTGCAGCACCCAAAGTTCTTTACCAACCACCCAAGTTGGTATTGACGTGGGTGTGTGCTGCTTAACTTCAGTGATCTAACGGGAACTGGTGTGTCCAACGCAACTTGGCAATTGGCCTTGGCAACTTTCCTATAATACCGCATTTACACATTCGCGAATACGACGAGTCGAATGACGAGGCGAGACTTTCGTCGAAATGTTCGCATTCAT